>OY720347.1:31268759-31936100 GCA_963082975.1 Labia minor
ACTTTTTTTAATTTTAATCACAATTAAACAGAAATATAAATGTACCTATTTGCAAAATATTATAAATAAAGGTGTAAATTAGAAACATTGATTTATTTATCTACTAACTGCTCCGAGCGCTCTTCACCCCCTGTACGCCCGAGTGATAAATAGTATTTGGTTGAAAGTCTGTATGTAAAAGGTTTTCATCCATTTTGTTTCAATAAGTAGATAAGACATTTATTTGTTTTTTTGTAAAATATATTTTAATTTAATCAGTAAATTAATTATATATTATTATTGTATATGTTATATTATATCTAACTCTGTGTCTCTACAGTTTTCGAAAGTTCTTAGCCTCAGCCTCCACATTTCTCTAAGCGAACCTATCCTGAACTACAATCAAATCCTATCCTGTTCCTTCCTTCATTGTCCACCCACCGCGTCCTTGGTCTTCCACCGGATGTTTCCCAATCGGTTTTTCCCAAATATATTTTTTGCCGATGTTTCTAATCTCTCCCATTCCAGCCACGTCCCCTTCCCATCTCAGTCTTCTCGATTTTATAACCTTAACTATATCTGGAGATCATGCAATTCCTCGTTATGCCATCTCCTCATCTTCCTTTGGCCTATAAATGCTGTGAACAATACTAATCTCACAAATACTCTAAATCTACTCTCTTCTCCCAGGGTCATCGATAGGGTGACCAAACGTCCCGTTTTTAGGTGCTCTGTCCCGGCGTCCCCAAAAATGTCTTCGGGACAGCCTATTGTCCCGTTTTTTCAATATTTAGGACATTTCGTACTTTTTTCAATTTAGTTCTAAAAAAAAGGTAAACCGTTTGTCCCGGTTTGGTGTTTTCGAAATATGGTCACCCCTCGATGAACATGAAAAATAATTGTTTTATATATTTCAATTTTGATCCTCTTTTATAATAGATTTGATGCATAATAACAGGCGTTACTCGATTACAACGTCGATTTAAATTCTTCTCAAATATTATTATCCTTCATGATTACAGATCTTAAGTATTTAAATATTTATACTTTTTCAAATTCTACATTTTGTATGTTCAGACATTGTATGTTAATACTATTCCTCTCTGTTACTAAATACTTTGTCTTATCACTGTTAATTTCTAACAACGCCTCTTTTCCTGCTTCGATTAATTTTCCTACACTATTTTTATTGCAGTTGCTGAATCTCCTATTATATTTAAGTCGTCTCCGTAGCTTAATTCTTGAATTTTTTTGTTTAATTGAATTTCGTTTAATTATTCCCAATTTGTCTAATCACATGTCTCCTCTTTCAGTCCAATTAATCTACCTAAATTTCTTAATTTGGCTAGAACAGTCCGTTTTTTAAATTTTAAATAGAGGGAGAGAGAGAGGTTTTAATTATATATATATATTCGAATAGTCCATATTCGTATATAAGTATTTTTTTTTTTTAATTATCAATATAAACATACATTTATTTTAAATATTCTCAGATAATATTCCTTTTTGATTATTATAATTAAATATACAACTTTTAAAGTATTATAATTACACTACTATTTCTGAATTTAATTCCAAGTAGATTTTCAAAATTTTCTATTTTTTATGCATATGATTTATTATATGTGTTAAAATTTAAACATTCAAATATTCTAATTTTTAAATTTATATACAATATAAGTAATATTATTTTTTATTAATATTATAACAAAAAAAAAAAAGAATTTATTAAAAATTAAAAATAAAAAAAGAAACCTATTAATAAATTACAATATAATATAATAATTTCGATTTAAAAAACAATTAAAAAATTTACTCAATTTAAAAAAGACAAAAATTTAAAACATAAAAAATCATTTTCTAAAAAATCATATTTTAATTTTTATAAAACCAAGAAATCATATTTACACTTAAAATATAGTTATTCATTAGATATTAATAAAATATATAGCCTATGTTCAAATAGAGGTATATAAGAATATTGTGATGTAATTTCATCGAAATCGGTTTTGAGTCTATAACTTCCTTATTTTCCTAACAGACAGACATGAAAAATTATAAAATCACTTTTGGATTCTAAAGGTCATGAAACGCGAAGATATGCAAAAAATTTTAAATACTGAGGAATGTGCAGACAAAAACCTTTTTTACACCCTTTTATTTAGTTTTAACTCGTGTCCTGTCGTCAAATCTTCCAACGTGAATTTGACCCACATCCCAATGTTTAAATGAGCTGAAATTTCCCATACATATGTAACTCCGATGACAATGCAATATTCTGATTCATCCCAGTCATTATTATCAGGTATTATTTTTATCAATTAGTAATTACATATTGCATAATATTGAAAAATAGTAATTATGTACATATTGCATAATATTGAAAAATATGTATTGGGAAAAATGGCTGTTTTTTAGGGTTTTCCCGGCAATTATTCGATTTTTCTCGCCGTAAAAACCATCCTTGGACCTCAACGAACATTTTAAAAAAAGAATTGGAAAAATCGGTGGAGGCGTTATTGAGTTACCAACACATTTTGCGATTCATTTTTATATATAAGATTTATTGATCTCAGAATAGAAAAGTAATATACGAGTAAATTTCCCTAAATGTGCCCATCACCATCTCGGATCGCTCCAGCGCCCACTCTGGGAATCACTGTTATAGACCATGTTCGTGTATCAATAAGTGTATATAAATATATATATATACATATGAACAGACTTGGTATGCAAAAAAATCTAAATAAGACTACAATGTTGGGCCGTTCCGTATACAAATACGACTAATCTTAACACTAATCACTAACATTCATAAATTATTATATAATCCAGTGAGTTTATTATAAGATTGAAGATATATGTTTGTGTTTATTTACAAATGCATTTATTCCATTATGAATGATTAACATATTTAAAAGAAGTAATTAGCCACAGTTTTACTTTCTCTTTCTTATTCAGAATAAAATCCCTATAGTTTGTCTACTATTAAATTTCAATCGATATGTAGTTTAATTAATCAAACCTAAGATCTATATTTGTGTTCATATACACATTATATAATAAATATTATCTATTTAACTTTTAATACTGTAAGGTTTTTCTTTCAAAGTAAAACAATTTCTTTAATATTTAACGTTAAATTTCTCCAGGGTAAAGAGCCTCACAAATATATTTATGTCCAATCATTCAAAGATGTTTCTATACCTTTCTATACCCTTGAAAAAGTTATTTTCTAAAGTTTTACTACCGGGCTGCTCATCATGGCCCAAGAAAATGCCTGCGGCTGTTTGACTGATAAAACCTCGATCGTTAATGTGAGCGAATCAAACCCGGATCGGTTTGAAGACAGAATTGAGATGGAAGGAGGGTGTAGAAAAAAGTCCCAACTCTCTCCCCCCTGAACCTCGAAGCTGGGTTCTACTTAATTAAATTCCGTCAGAATTAGACCTTTTAGTGGGTAGATAGGGGAAGGGTGCCCTCTCACCCCATGGGGGTTGAAATAGAGCCGATAAAGTGATAGCTCCACCCTGATCGTCGTTTGGATCAACAAAAAGAAAAGAAAAAAAAAATAAAACGAAACAAAGAAAATTTATCGAAATATATAAACCTCTCATCGGAAATACTATTAAAGTGTAAGAAGGTTTCTTTTACGAAACCATTTTTATCTTGGGCCATCAATCAAGATTAAGATTTTATGTTTCGTTAATGTTTTTTTAAAAAAAAGTGTTCCCTTGTTTTTCATTTAATATTATAATTACTTTTATATTTAATATTTATTCATGTGAGATTAAGATGTTGGAAGAGATTAGCGAATGGATTATTTTAAGAAATATCTGATTCTTGTATGCATTGCAAGCTTTAGTGTATTAAATACTATCAAAAGAACTTTTTTATGTTAATCAGAAAATATATTACATTATTAAAGTGACTAATATTTTTTATTTCTTTGTTAGTCATAATATAATTATATATATTAGTATCTACATGTTAATATAATATTAATATAATAATATTATTATCATTTACTGTTTTTGTGTCAATATTAAAAAAAAAAACAAAGTATGAAAAAGAAAATATATGTTCTTTTCGTCCCAAATGCCCTCAGATTTAATTGATATTTATACTAATCAGATTGCATAATATTTAGTCGCTGTGGAATAAATTGTTGCTTTATCAAGTTTTATAATTTTTCTATAAATTCACATATATACATATATATTTTTAGAAAAAGTATTATCATTATTTAGTAAATTTTAATAAAACCCCATGAACAAAATTGTATATTAGTATACTCAGTTAAAAAATCAAAGCAAACCCCCCTCGTCTATATTCTACGTTAAACCCTGAAACCAACTCTGATTCCCCTTCGGCTAAATCAAAAGGTGTCCGATTAGTTTCTGCTAATCTTGTTACCCCTCAATCTCAAACTAAAGGTAACCCTAACCATAAAAATCATGTATAATATTGAAATTCAAAAAAACCTTTTAATCAACCATAAATTAATAAAGAAAAACTAATAAAATTAAAGTTAAGCCCACTTACTTATAATATAAGCCACAAATAAATAAAATAAAAGACATATATATATATATATATGTATGTACATACCTAAGTATATTTAAAAAAAATTGTTTTTTTTGTATTAACTTTATTTTAAAGTTAATTATTTTTTTTTCTTTACTTAAATTAAATCTATTTCATTTTAAATATATATATTTGATTATTTAAATGATATATTTTAAATCAAGAAAATAATTTATCCTATAATTAACAATAAATATGGGTATTTATCTATTCAATTAAAACAAAAAGTATTTCTTTTTAACTAAATTGTTTATTTGTCCATGAATACAATTTTTTTATTATCAATTTGTTTACGCAAATATTCGAATATATTTTAACTTATCTTTTAATTTTGAGTTAAAAGTTTAATCATATGTAAAAGTATAATGATAAACACACATAATTATAAATACTCTTTAAATTAAAATATCTATTGTTTTAAAAAAATTATAATAAATCCAAATTTACATATTCATATTCTATACATATTCTTGAAAATGATTCACCATAATGGTGTTTTGCCTGTCAAATGTCATTAGGAAATTTTTTTTAGGTAGTTCAGATCTAAAAAAAAATTGATCGTTGTCAGAGAATAGTGAGCAAACAGGCGAGTAAGTGAAATTTAAAATAGAAATATATAAATCTTGGATATTATTGTAAAATTATAGTAAAATTATTATTAAAACTTTGGATTTTCTCAAAGAAAGTCACTATTTGTAAAATTTTTAGATCTAAAGGGGGCATGTATAATGATGCAAAAGAAAATAACCTTTCTACTGGCGCAGATGAGCATGAATGAGTATTAAATTTAACAAATAATTTTTTTATTGTGGGGTAATTTTCTATAGAATTAATATTTTTATTTTTATCTTTTATAAAAGTTAGATGCTCTTTTTTTTACAGTTTAGTTACAAAAAAGTAAGGGAACGGGAACGCCGTTACTTTTAATGCGTTACTAGCCCTGACAATGGATAACTACAGGGAATGTAGCGATTAAAAAAATTGAAACGAATTAGATATTGATTTTTTCCATTTATAAATTGTTTTAAGAACTATAATAAAATTGTAAAATCTTTTTACTTAAAAGGAAATGCATAAAGTAAAATTTTGTTTAAATATATTAATATTATCATATTTATAAAGTATATAAAAAAAATAAATTTATAATACTTGATTTATACAATAAAAGAATGGGGTGTAATTAATTTACAACAGTAACATACTTTTCTTCAAGTTTTGAATCGGTAGATTATAGATATGGATGTGAACTAAGATTATTAATTAAATTAAAAAAAACAATGTGTGACAGTTATTTTTTAATATTACAAAATTAGTATCAATGAATCTTTCTCATTTCTTATCTAATTAATTAATTATACCATTTTCCAATTCTTATCAGATTTCATTGTTAAGCATCATTTATCAAGTATAATTCTTGAGTACATGTCTGTCTAAGAAAACTTCTACAATAAGTACTCATATAAAAACCAAAGATAATCTTTTCCCCTCTTCAGTGTTCCCCTAAGTTGTTTTATATCTGTTTAATTAAATAAAGATAATTTCTCATAACTATTTAATTTTTATAGTGTTAAATCAGGATAGTCAAAAAAAACAACACAATAAAAATTAATTATAAGTTTTAAATACAATAATATAATAATAATATCAATATAAACATTCATCATTCATACTATCATACTAACATATTCATATATACTTAACAATAACAATGTTGCCAACCTTAACCCAGTGAAATTCAAAATACACTACTACACTATCATAAATTAATTTGATTCTATAATTTTTTTTAATAAAATAGACTATAAGTATACCATTAAAAAATCATATTATATTTTTTTTTATTAATATAAAAGAAATAAATTAATATTATTATATTAACCAATAATAAAATCAATGTCGTTTAATAAGTACTGAGGGTGAATGAATATAAGCAAAAATCGTTTGATGGATTATTTAACAATGGGCCTTTGTACTAAATTCGCACATATGTGTTAGGATATTTGTGTACGCGAGTTATATTGCTCAAAGTGAGTCATAAAAAGTAAATTAATTTTCATATATGACTGAGTTTTTAATAGTATTCCACTTTTATTACCGTGGTAGCCTCATTGGATTTATAAATGTCGGCAAGAGCCATTTTTAGAAGTGGTCGATAATCAAAATAAAAGTTGCTCTAATAAATAAAGGTTGTCAGAGTCGCATTGATAGTAGCTGCGGCAATAGAAACAATTGATCTGTTAGGGTTGAGCTGGGAAGATTGTTTTTGGATTCGATCAGAGCTCGAAATGTATTTTGTTTTGTACGATAAGGAACGAATCTGACGGAGTGTAGATCGTAGAGAACGATTGGGGTGGGACTTGGCTGTATTTTTTTAAACAACAAATTGAAATATTATGCAAGCTATAAAATGAATGCTGCCTGGAAGAGTGGCATTTGCCCTGCACTCGAGTCAATTGATCGTCGATAAATGAGCTTCAGGGGAAAGACATTCGGGGCCTTTTGGGGACCCTCGGACATGACGCAGTCTCAGTTAATTTACAAAACTCTCTCTCTCTCTTCCTCTCTTTCTTCCTTTTACTCTCTTTCTCTTGTCTTGTAAGCAATTTAAATCGATCATTCTATTGAAAATACTATTATTATATGTATATATCGTTTGTTTATCATATATTTACTTTTTTTGAAATTATTCTCAAACTAGACGAACACATTGCAAACGGTGTTTGCAATTTCAGTTTAAAAAATATTTATGTAAATTAAATTATATAATTATTAATTATTTATTAAAAATTACATTTAATTAATTATAAATATATCAATATTAAATAAATATAATAATGAGAATAATAAAATAATTTAATATTTAATTTAATAATTTAATAATAATATAAAATAATCAAATAATCAATCAAATTATTTTAATTAAATAGAATTAATATACTTACAAAAATTAAAATTAATTGTTTATTAATTATTCTTTACGGTTACAGACACAATCATAAATACAGTGATTAGGGCTTTTATATATATAATACTAGTTACGATTTATAAAATTGATTGAAAATGAAAAGATACAAACAAGTATATATATATATATATATATATAAAGTTTAATATTCAAATAAATAATTTTTTAAATAGGAATAAATAAATAAATTATTTTCATGTATGTATTTACTGGAAGGGGAGACGAAAGAGTATAATTTTGATCGCTTATCAATTATTTTTATTATCTCTTATCAATTTTAAAAATTTATTGAGTTTTTAGTAAAAATAGAATTTTATCATTATTTTCTTGTAATCCTATCGAATATTAATATTACTTATCGGTTTTATTCTTTTGATTATATTTTTATGCATTTATAATATTTTTTCTTAAATATTTAAACTATTCTTATTGTTTTTTTAAAAAAAAAACAAAAAAAGACAAAAAAACAAACAAACTAAGATCTTAAATGAATATTAAGTTAATATGTAAATATATTTCTATTATCATATTCGACTTGATTAAATAAATTTCAATTTTTATTTTTTTTTAATTTCTTTTTTAAATTCCCTCAAATTATCAAATCAATTTGATTAAGTATTCTTATGAAAAGGCTTCATAGAAAGATATATATTTAGTCCTTCCATATAAGGATATAATTAACTAAATAACGAATAAATTAACAACAGATGTATATAATAAATTAAGAATTGTTTATTTTTTTTTTCTCTCTCTCTTTTAATTGCTTATAATCTTTAAGAATTTATTTTAATTTTCGACTAATTAATTTTCTTTTCATTTTAATTATCTCGAATGGAGGAGGGTGGTAGATTGTTTTGTATATTGATTGTAGAAAAGCGTCAAACGGTTGTCCCATATGCAACTGATTGTCTTAATGTTCTAATTTATCTTATGGATATGTCGAACATGTTGCTTAGCCGAGTCATGCGGTTGTGTTTGTGTCTGAGTAATCTTGCTCCCACTGTTGTGTTCAACACAAGTTTATTAATGGACGCGATGCATGCATCCCAAGGGATTCCACCCCCTTTGACACCTCTTCAATCCCAAAAGCGAGGGGGCACAAAACTAGCTGCATAATACGAGAATGGGCTGTCAGTTATCTTTATGTATTGAGCAACCCCTCGAAAGTCTAAAGTACCCTCCCCGCCCATCTCCATTGATTCTGCAAATTACTCATGGCTTTCTAACAAAGAGCCCTTTCACATTCATTTAATATTTATATTATTTCATGATATCAAAAATAAATTTGATCATTTTCATCAATTCACTTTTTTTCCCTCTCTTTTCATATTAACGATTTTCCATTAAACTTTATTTTATATATTTTATATATATATATATATATATATATACTTATATTAATTCAATATTATTTAGTCATTAAATCACAGGAAACGGGCTTTTAATATAAATACCAACATTTATAATATAATTATTAAATACGTATAATTTGTTGGCTACAAACACTAATAGTCCTGAATAGAGTCTATTGATGTTTACAAATTTAACATTGAGCCTGGCGACATATGCACCGGATTAATAGTGTATATAAATAAAGGATAAATCATCGCATTAATAAAATAAAGGCGTGATGACTTACCTAACAAGTGACTGACTAATTTGTTGCCAGGGCTCAATCAGCATGTTATTTGGCCGGTATCAATTGTAAACATCCCCGTAACATCCATCATTAGAGACCAGCTTGATGCGACACGCTTATCCCCTCATGATTCTACCCCCCCCCCCCTCCTCCCACTCGCCCAATTCGCAAACCGTCATTTTGATGACAGTGGGAATTTGTCAGCCACCGGTAATTAAATTTGTACAGCCAATTGAATTATTCATGATATAAAAAATATATATATGGAATATATTAATATTATTAAATAATAATAATCGATTGGTTAAATATCAATTTTTAATTTCAATTTACCTTTGGATCAAATTTATTAATTTTTTTTTTTTGAATTATTTTATTATTATATTATTTTATAAAAGGATCACATCTATTGTAGATTATAGGGTAACGAATGTTTTTTTTTGTAGAGATTAGATCTGCTTCATTTTAATTCCCTTTCCTTTCTAATCCTTTGACTATATTTTCCACTTCCTTTAATCCGATAACCGAATAAATGAACAAGAGTACGATTTCAAATATAAATAATTAAAAAAAAAATTAAATATAGAATTTTATATTAATTCAGATTATTTTATTATAATTATTAGATATTATATATGAATCATTAATAAAAAAAGTAATTCGTAGAAATTTTTAATGTGACCACTAGACATTCACACCGATCTCTGTTTGTCTGTGCGTTCAGCAGTCTAATAATATTAATGTTGAAATATTGAAATTAAAATATTATATTTTATTTAATTATTATTAATATAATTATTTTTTAATTTAAAATTCAATCCAAATTTCAATTTCAATTTCGTTGTTAATATATTTTTAATTTGTTTTACTAGTAAGTAAGTAAAATTCCATTCAATATATATAATCAACAAGAAAGTTCATTAAAATTTAATATAGCATTTTTTTTTCTATTATGAAACGTTTGTGTAGATTTAAATTTAAGGGAACAATTCCTTGAGCTTAATTAATTCTTATTTTTTAATATATTTATTTAATGTTTTTAACGACTAGCATTAACTATACTGTTTGGCATTTTAGTTTAAGTTATAAACTATAATTTCGAAATTTTATAAAATTAATAACAGCTTCTTAGAAAAATGTCTATATACCAAGTGTGGGAGGGAAAGGGTTCCCAAACCCAATGAGTTTCTTCTTTATCTCTACGCCTCAGGCTTAATAATATTAAATGATATCGAAACTTAAAATCCACACAGAACCTCTTTAAACTTACAAAAATTATAATTTATAATTAAACATTATACAAGTACAGGTAAAAAACGAATAAAGTTTTTTTTCTGGTTAACTCTTGTTTATTAACTTTTTAGATATATAGTTGTTTAATTTAATAATCGCGGTGCTCATGAAAAATAATATCTAATATATGTAATATATATATATATATATATATATATATATATAAATTGAAATGTATTGGATATTAAATAACGTATGATTATATTTGATAATTATTAAGTACTTTAAAATTTCATCAATTTTCTGTATACTACATATATTATAGTTTAATTTTTGAAATAATTAATAAAATATTTACGCTTAAATTTATTAACTTTTAAAATATGAATTTTTTAATATAATTATCTATCTATCACTCTGGCTCTACGGGACTCGAAAGTTCTTGGCCTTATGTCTCCAAAGTCGCTAACCTTAGCCAGCTTCTCCAACTCCCACTCTCTCCCAACTTCCTTACCTCCCCTATGTCCCTCCCTAATATATATATATATATATATATTAGTATATTTTTTCAATTGTATTTTTTATTAACGAACTTAAAGATTTAAAACTGAACTTATTAATATTAATAACATATCTCATTTTTTATCATTTTATATATTTTTATCATTTAATTTATATTCATAATAATGTATTTTTTAATATAATAAAAAAAAGATACAGCAATTTGAATTTAACTGTTTTTTTTATTTGAATGTCCTCGTCAATCATTTGGTATGATCCTGTTCATTGATGAATATTTAAAAAAAGAGCAATCAGCGTAGAACATAATTCATATATAAATGAAATATAAAATAATATGATCGTAAATCGTAATACATTCTATTTATTTACCAATCATGGCCATTCAATAAAAATATTTTGCCAATAAAAATGCAAACATAGCTTTTGTTTATGTTGAATAATTTATCGATGTCGTATTAACATGTAAAATCATTTCAATAGTGGGACTTGTATATAGATGGTGTATGGCACAAGTGGAAATGCACAATAGGCTATTGGATTATTTCATTTGTTTTATTAGGACACGAATGGATTCATTCATGATTATGGCGGCACTGATCGGACATTGGGATAAATTATCTCTTTCCCTTTTGTAAAAAATATTGCTAGAAATATGATTAAAATAAATAATATATATATATATATATATATATATATATGAATATTTAATATGGGAGGATTAAATAAATAAATCTTCTTTGTGAAAATAATTGAATATAAAAAATAAATAAATAAATAAAACATATTCAACAAAATTTACAATAAATTAATTAAAAAAGAACAAAAAGGTGTTAAAACGAGATAAAGCCACGATGATTTTAGGGGTATAACATGGATTATATATATTTTCAATATACAAAGAACATAGAAAAATAAGACTGAGAGAGTTGAAACTAATAAGTATCTATAATATATCTATTTTATTTAATTGTAAATATTCAAAAATAGTATTTTTTGTTTTTGATTATTAAGACTTATTAACAATGTGTCTCTATTTTGAAGTTTAACTTTTCATTTCAGCAAACAAACCTAAAACAGAAAAATAATATTTCATGTTTAATATCTATTTATCATTCAATAGAAAATTATTTTAAGAATAAATTCATAAGTCGAATAATAGGGTATATGTAGTTATATTTAGAAATGAAGATTCTGATTTTATACAAATTTTTATCAAAATTTGGTTAAGTAAATCCGGTTGCATACCGATTAAGGGGTATTTTTTATTTGAAGGAGGAAATGTAGTTCAATAAGCCGTGGCTTTTTTAATTTCCCATCTATTTAATGAAATGGCAACACCACTGCACATCTCAGCAGGCAACAATGTGCTCACTACTGTCGAAATTTGAACCAGCCGGGACTTTTAGTTTTTGTTTTACATCTATTAATAGCAGACTACCTCGTGATTTGGGAAGAAAATTGAAAAAAGTGAATTTATACGAAACTCTATGAATTGGGATACTAATTGCTACTTCATCCGCCCCGAGTGACTATTTCTTGTTTCCAAACCTGAGTTCGGCGGAAAGAGATTTGACTCTAACGATGAAATCATCTCACAAACAAATCTATTTTGATGTCCTTGACAAATCTTATTTTTTGGAAGGGATTGAAAAATTGGAGAAATATTGGACGAAGTGTATAGAGCTCAAAGTAGACAAGGTTGAAAAATAAAATAATTTTTTATCAAAAACCAGCGATATATTCAATAAGTCACGGACTTATTGACCAGTTCTCGTACTATTAAGTATATTAAAAATATCTCTGTGAGATTTAAATTAAATTTTAAAATATATTATACTATCTTCAGAATTTCAATTTCTATTGACACTTCGTAAATGACTGAAGGGACTTCAACCCCTATAGCCCGATAAACCCTTCACTCACTCCTGATATTTAATAATTTAACTTATAGGATTATAAGAATAACAGAAATATGATATATTATTATTATTATATATAATTATAGGATATTAAAATAGGGCAAAATTTTCTAATTAATTAAACAAGAAAGGAAACTATTCATAATACAGGTTAAGTCATATTTTATTCAAGTGTCGTCCAATTATTCTTTTAAGGGTTTTATTCGATTTAATAGTCAATTAAAAAGGTTCCATGTCCTAATTTAGTTGCAACATGAAATTCCCTAACTAACCATTCTCGAGGAGAATTAGTCCCATCATCTTAGATTGGATGAAATAGTTGCTGGCCTTTCGGAAAGGGAAGAGCTTGGTTTGGAGGTGTGAGGTGTTGAGGGGATGGGTAGAGATAGTGTCACCGGCTTGCTCTGAGGTTCGTTTCTACGAGAAGAGGGGAAGGGGGGAGATGGTTCCTAGAGTCTGGAGGCGGATGCGAAGGGGTGTCTGGTTAATTATCCCCCCGGCAAAGGGTTTCTGTCGTCGGTATGGGCCCCTTGGCGACCGTTTCGCCAACTTGCGGTGCCACCAAATGCTACTTCGGTTTTACACCGTCTTAATGAAACGACAAATCTTGCTTAGACTCTACACGTGCTTAAGCAAGCTGCGAAATTGGCTTCGTGTCGGGCTTATTACTTATTACATACGCACTCTTAAGCGTGTGAAATTGATATAATTGAGAACATGTGTTCTCGAGTCGTTTACACATATTCCCAGACTACTGGCTTATATGAGAATCTTAATTCTATAACTTTAATTCTAATAGCACGATCGTAACCCGTCGCACAATATTTGGTTACGACCAGTCGAGTTTATTTGTAAGCGATTCAGACTCCCACCGTGAATTTTGATTACTTTAATTCAATCTCCTTTTGCAGTTCAATTAAAAAGCTTTCTTTCAGTCAGTTAGAAACTTAATTTATGAACGTATCGTTAGTTACAATAAATAATCATTAAACCATATTATAAATTTACATTGATTGATCTGTTTAAAAAAAATTAAATTAACAAAAAATAAGCTGGAGTGTCTCCACTCGACTATCTCTCAATTTGAATTGGATTAATTAACACAAATATTATATTTAAATTAAATTTAATTAAGTATAAATTATAAATTAAAATTAATAAATAATATTTATTAAACCAGCGCGTGTTTGGCTCTTTGTTGATGACACCATTTCACATGCTGACGCGTGATTTGAAGTGTTAAAGAATTAATTCCGGTACCTTCAGCAATTCAATCAAGCTGAAATTCTATATATAGCAATTTCACACAATTTTTAATCATGTGAAAAACTATCAAACATATATCTTTATTTTTACGGTCACTTTAGAGGAAAAAAATCAAAACGTAGTATGTAATCAACCTCTTCCGGTTGAGCTACATTTCTCAAAAGTTGATAGAAAACTAAGAATTCTGAATAATGCCCGTATACCAAATTTCATTATTCTAGCTCAAACCATTTTCCTTATCTTTATACACACATACACACAGACATTTTTCTCAACCTTAGTGAAAATTACTCAGGGACCTTCAAAACGTTAAAAACATCAAAATCTCGACTTCGAAAAT
This sequence comes from Labia minor, assembly GCA_963082975.1. Classification (NCBI taxonomy): domain Eukaryota; kingdom Metazoa; phylum Arthropoda; class Insecta; order Dermaptera; family Spongiphoridae; genus Labia; species Labia minor. The sequence continues at coordinate 31,283,210 of OY720347.1, forward strand.
TTTCGTGATCGCAATACTATCTCTGGCGAGATAATAAAAAAAGAAATAAAAAAATAAAATATATAAATTTATTAAACAACAAATATGATTTTTCTTTTATTCTCTTTTAATTATTAGGTAAAATTAGAAATTTTAATGATATAAATAATAATAATACAAACAAGAACTTGAACACATCAGTATCGAATACAATTCTCTATTAATTATTTTACCAAAGAGAATTATTGAAGTAGGTAGTTAAATCGTTGGCCCAAGTGTGTTAATCTTTTGAAGAGAAGTAATTTTCATTTGTGTAGATTATGCATTAATAGAGGTCTAATTTTTTTTTTACTTATTAATTTAAACTAATCACCTATAATAATATATTATTGATTGATATTTATAAGAGTTGCCGCTTCTATAAAATCATAATCCGTTTAAAATATTATATTTAATTATATATTATTGTTTTCAAGGGTTTTTATCTTTCAATGAACAATTAACCTTTCAACACCCTCTTTTCAACTTAACAAAGGGGAGATTTTCGGTGTTTTTAAATACTGAAAGGGCGATTTGGTCAATTGTTGGGTGAAATGCATCTCTCCCCATCTTCAGAAAGTAAAATTTAATAGGTAATTGTTTTGTTTTAAAGTGATCTCTCTTTAAATGTTAATTAGGATATACCAGAAGAAAATAAACCCTCCTTGTCGGGTGTTTTTAGATTATAATAATGGAAGGGAATTTTACTTACTACTTAAAAAATAAACATTTATAACCAAATATATAATCATGATATTTTTAAAAATAAAATAAAAATGCGAATTTGATTTGAATTTTAAATTAATATAATAATAATAATAATAATAATAATAAATAAAATATAATATTTTAATTTCAATTTTTCAATAGCTATCTTCAGTTTGATTATAGGTATCTTATGAGTGTGTTGTTATAAACACCGACACCAGTTAGTATATTTGATAATATATTTTTTATAAATATATATATATAATAAAAGTAATTATTATATAAAATTTTTTTTTTTTGTTTTTTTTTTATTTTCTTAAAAAGGTAATAAGAAAATTGTATAGAACATATCCAGGAGTGGTACAAACGGTTACAAGACGTCACCACGACCAACTTGTTCACCAACCACAGACGACAAATTGTTATCAAGTTTGGTCAGAGGCGGGAGCTCAAGAGCTAACTCTTTATGAGAGAGAGAAAAGACACAAGTTGAGCTCTCAAGAGTGACAAAAGTTTGCTCAAATGGCTAGAGAGTGGGAGAGAGAGAAAGACAAGTTTGCGCACAGCCATCATCCCCCTCCCTCCCTTCTCCTGACACACACACACACACAGCATCACCCTCTAAGCCTCATTCAAGCTTTAAACGCAAACGTATCCGCCGCTTTGGAATTAATAGAATTTTCAAGTTTAATTTTCGCACATAAAATAAACAAGTTGAAATACAAGAGTTGGATGTAACAGATGGTCGAATTAAAAACTGAACTAATAATGAGAAAGTTTAGAAGGAATTGTTTTGGTTGACACAAGAGAAAGAGAGAGAGAGAGAGAGAGTGGGTGGGAGAAGTGGAGATGAGGGCAAGATAGGGAGAAAGCAACCCTTTTCTTATATTGATCGTCAGTGGAGCTTTTCTAAAAGAACAAAACTCATACTGGCAACCAACAAACTTAATGCAATGTATTCAACTTTTATGGAAAATAAATCTTTCAACTTCTACCAACCTAACATTGAATTCAACAACAAATGATTTTTACTACTTTCTTAAATACCAAAATAAGTTGCAATAAACTTTATTCCAAGAATATAAATAAATTTAGCCTTTAAACAAATAAGTATATGTTTGTGTATTTATCTACCAAAATAAAAATTATATGTTTTTTTTTCATGGAAGTTGGGAAATGATGGGATTCAAACAGATTGACACCCATCTTCAATTTAGATAGAAAAGTTTTACTATTAGTTTTATAAAAACAAATTAAATAAATTTTGTTTTTTTTATAAATTCTAAAAACTAAATAATAAAATAAACATTTATGAAATTATATGGTTAAAATAAAGGTAATTATTCAGGTAAACTCATTTTCGTAGTTTTGGATACAGTGGGTTCCTTTTGCAATTCCAAATAAACTTTTCTTATGAAATTTTTCCCGGCATCTTATAGTTTTCTAGATAAAAATTATTGAAATAAATATTTTTTAAGTTAGACAGATTAGTTATGAACGTCGAAATGTGCTATTAAGTAATGTTTTATTGACTAATTCACTAATTATTCACTTATTCACTAATTTTCGGTTTTTTTATAATAATTTAATTAATTTTTAAATTTTCATAAATCCAAACCGAACTTATAAAAACCGAAAATTAGTGCGGCATCTGATAGCCAAACGGATAAAACATGCTAGCTAAATAGAATATCAATGGATTTATATGCAAATGTTAATAATTTTTATCTCGAAAACTATAAGATGCCGGGAAAAATTTCATAAGAAATGTTTATTTGGAATTGCAAAAGGAACCCACTGGTAAATTATTATTCTAATCCACGACAATGAGTTTACCTGAATAATTACCAAAATAATTATTCGTTCAATCCTAAAAAGTTGAAAGATATGATATATGGTTACAAGATTTTGAATATATCAGTGTGTTTATGCTATTCAAATGAAAATGTAATTCTATTTTAAATTCTCTCTAATTTTGTTTTCTTACTTAGTAGTACATCAAGAAAGAAACAAATATATATATTTAAATTCATAAAAATTTTAATTTAAAAGAAATGTAAAATATATTCTCAAAAATAAATGATAATCTGTTTTCATCTAAAATTTTTACAATAAAATACAAAACGATTGAAATAATGTTATTTTATAAAAATATATTTTATTCACATTTTAAAAAAAAAAAGTACTTTTCTCACGAAAACATATCTGTAATTAAGATAAATAACCAGGATAAATAATAAATAATACGTCTTACCTTATCTTTTCAAAGTATAGCCCCACTCCTCTGGGGAAAGTGCACTTCTCTATATTACTTATGTAGCCTTTTTATCTAATCATTCGAGTATTGGATACCCAAGTTCATTAATAATCATACCAAAAAGCCTTGGCTACTTAATACCCAACCTGTTTGTTATTTACTTGGCCTGATAACTTTATGTAATCTGAGCTTAATTGTTCTTGCCAACGCGAATACACAAACCCCAATAATAATATCATGGGCGTTAGTGCTCAAGAGGAACGGGGAGTGGCGGCTACTTGTTACCTCTTCCTCCATGAGCTTATAGGAATAAATTAGTCCTGAGTTATTGATTGTTGACAAATGTTACAAACAAGAAATTCTATCGATTTTTCACTAAATTATTGATTTTTTTTTTCTTTCTTATAAAAAGGGATTAGGAGACATGAAGGGTTCATAAAAATAAAATATGTCTGTAATCGAGTATGTCAAATAAGAAAAAATATATAGTATTCGATAACATATTTTAAATTTCAAAATTTTTAATAATTTTAAAATAAGAAATATATTACTTTTTTTTTGTTATAGACCGTGACCGTTCACTTTTTTTTTGTATGATAGACCGTGTCTACTTTCAATAAATAACCAGTATTGGGTGAATCCCTATAAATAAGATGGCCCGAAGAAAATGTTATGATTCAATCATCTCCCAATCGAGGATGAAAAAAGAAATGTTTGCTAGCAGATGTTACCGACTGTATTGGCGCCTCCCCTAAGGGTAAAAGCCACCCTTTACTATCAATCGCTCTCTTTTTGTTCAAACTTTTGTTTCCAGATAATGTCCCTCATAAAATTTTAGTTTTAATTGATTTAAGAAAATATTTAAAAGAAAAACTAGAATAACGAAATTTTAGCATAAAATATAGTTTATATAAAATAATCATTCACGTGTGCGTATAAAAACTATTTTCATTTACTCTATTGGGTAATTAATTAAACTAATTAAAATAGTTACAATTTAAATAATGAAATACTAATTATTATATTAATATTATTGTGTTGGTTCAAAAACTTTGAAGTGGCTGTAAATGGGCTACCAAACGAAAATTAAAATATAGGATATATATATGTAAGGAGAAGAGTCAAAAAGGAAAAGGTCACTTATTCTAATGATGGAAATGTTTAAGAATGCCTTGTTTTTCTAAATAAAAACTTCAATGTACTTTCTCCAACGTTTCATAATTTTTTTAAAAAGTTTTTCGGCTGAATCTGCAGCCAATTTTGCACCGCATCAACTTCATCACCACTTGAAAATCTTCCCCTAAGAGATTCCTTTAATAGTTCAAACATATGAAATCTACAGTAACGATGTGCTGTAAAAATCCACCCTCTTGCGACCATAACTGGTCAAATATTTACGAGCAATGTCCAACCTTGGCACCTTATGCTATACTGCCAATTCTTTTGGGAACCATCTTGCGCACACATATATACTTATATCCTATATATAAATATAAAATACATAAATAATCCAGACTTGAAATATCAAGAAAAAAAGTAAAAATTAATTTAATTTTATTTTATTGATATAATTATTAATATATTATTTTATTATTTTTATAATTTTAATTTGGAGTACACCTGTACTTGTGAGAATTCAAGCAATCACCATCATGTTGCTATTAATCCTATTATAATATTATAAATACAGCTCAACTATGTTTAATATTACTAGAGAAATAAGTAATAAACATACAAATATATGTTGAAAATATAAAATAGTTTTGCTTCCATGATTAAATATATGCTTATTGGTTTATCGGCATTTTTTCATAAATTTTTTAAATATTTTTTTATTTAACTAACACATATATTTTAGATATATTCATAGTATATTAAATTTATTTATTATATTAGTATTATTTTTATTATTTTATTTTTACAATAATTTTTATAACTACCTTATTATGGACATTTATATATTTTAATTATTAATTATTAATAATCATACTTAGATCTCAAAAATCATATATTGATTGAATAGAGGATGAAATTAAAGGCGCATTAAAGAATGACATTAAAGAAATCTATTAACAGTAGATCACTATACTAACTTAGAAAAAAATAAAATTGACTAAATTGGAAAATGGTGGTTTTTTGAACTTTGTATCAGGTTTCCTAATTTAACTCTACAATTTAGAAGTAGCGCAAACATTTTACAGTTTTTATTTCATAATAACAACTCTCACACGCACACACATACATACAAACAGAGACATGCATACGGTAAATTAATGGGAACCTTTAAAACATTGATTTCCACTGAAATTCACATTTGTGTGATAATTGTTATTTATAATCATTATAAATGTATATTTAAATTACAAAGTATTTATATATGTATCATATACTTTATATAAATGAAAATAAAATATAATAAATTAATTATATATTAAATTTTATATAGAGTTAAAAATCTAAAAAAAAAAACAAAAATAAAAAAAATCGAATCTATTTAAGAGTTATTTAGGAAATATTTTAAAATTTATATATCTCTCCCTATTATCATTTCCTTTGTATAACAATACATACTAGGAAGTTTAATTAAATACAGAAATAGATATTTTTGTCATCGTCTACACTAATTGACGTTCTGAATGGGTTTCGAAAGTAAATGATCTAAGAATTGATTTCCAGGTGTAGTAAGGTGGGCGAAAACAGGTAGGTAAAAAAAAAATGAAAGGAAAAAAAAAGAAAGAAAACGATCTATTGACATTCTTTTACCGATCTAATCTACAAACTATCAGTAGAGAAGAAATCGTCGGACATTAATCATAGTTTAATATACTAAATGTATTAGTATATTAGATATCAAATAGAAAAGGTTTTTATTTCATTTAATGGATTTGATAGGAAATTCATGTTTCTCATATGACAAAGGTTATACATGATGAATGAATTTCTAACTATCGAAATAAAATGGAATAGAACTTTTTAATTAAAAAAAAGAATAGAATAAAATGTAAAAAAAATTACAATTTGAATTAAGAATAAAAATATTCACATGTTTTTCTTATAGTTACCATATTAAAAAAAATGTCTAAATAATTATTCCGACATCGGATTATAATCTTTACAACTAGTAAAAGTATTTTTTCTAAAATTATTCCCTTTTTCAAAGAAAATAACATCATTGTATCTACGTATATTTATTGTATATTTAAATATTGAATATTTATTAATTTAATTAATTTAATTAAATTATTTAAATCAAAAATGGTTCATTCTAAGAAATATAAAGCATGAGAATAAAAGAAAGAAGAAAATGTAAAACAATTCTCATACATTTTTATTCATGTTTTTTTAGAAATAAATAAATAAATGTTTACATGGAAAAATGATTTTATCACATAACCAATTGTAACAATACAATCAGTAGCGTATTATAATGAATATTATAATTTTATTTTTAATTTATTTGAAACAACTTGAACTTGAGTTGAAACAAACATAATATATAACATTAATATTTATTTTATCTGAATTTAATTAATGAGCTCTTAAATGAAAACAAAATACCTAGGGAGTCACCATTTTTATCTTTCTCCCCCAAAAATTATTAAATTACTATTCATAGTGACATAAGTAATAAATAGTAATATTTTGAAATTTGAAAAATGCATTTATGGTATACCCTAAATTAGTGACTCTCAACCTGGACGATCGACATCTTAAAGGGGGCGATTATTTGACTATACGATTTTGGGGGGCGATAAGTTATTTTTGAGGGCGAAATCATTTTGAACTCTATGAAAAAGGTCAGATAATTTTGCGAACAGGCTTTTTCAGCTTTTTTGCAATTTTTTTCAATATGGTTCTAAAAAAAAGGTAAGATGATTTTTAATTTTTATCTGTTAAAATTTATAGGGGGGCGAATTATGAAGCCGGCCTTACGAAGTGGGCGTTTGGTCCAAAAAAGTTGAGAACCACTACTCTAAATATTTTACTATATGTATAATTTCCTAAATAAAATATAATATATATGACTGCAGGTCACCTATTTAGTAACTTTAAAAGATCCAACAAATTTCTGAAAATAATATTTTAAATATAAATAAAAGAGATAATATTGTATAACAAATATCGAAAATTGTATTATAGAAGATGGACTTAATAAAACGAACGATATATTCCAAAATGAAACTTATGACTGTATGAATTGCAGTGTTGCAGTTGTACGGCTTAGCAGTTGATGCCTCAGGTAATATAGTCTAATATATCTTATCTTATTATTATAGCAAAAATTGTATATATATATTTGAAATATTAAACCGCTCTAACGTTTTTTTTTTTTTTTAAATTCAAACCATAGATAATTTTTATAAAGAAAAATCGATTTGTATTGGTTTCAGCCTCGGACAAAATCATTTTTGTTAGTTTTTCTTAATTTATAATAGGAATTTTAATAATAATAAAACCGGACAGCGATTCCTTAAATACAAAATAATATATATTACAAATAAAATAAAATTAAAAATATTTATTTTAATAATATTTTGTAATCAAATTACGAAATATATATTACGTTATATTCACAGACCATACTTTTCTGTCTTTCAGTGTATTAATTCGTAAGTTTAAGGGTTGTATGTTTTTTATGACTATTTTATTTTAATTTATGTTCTTTTAATTTATTTGAAATTATTTCATATATTTTCTCGTTTATTTATTTTAAATAATAATCTTAATCTTGAATATTCATTGTTCATAAGGAATAATTTTTTTTAAGTACTGATCGGCGGCGCGGTGAACCAGGTAATATTTATTATCATATTAAAAGACTATTTCATCATGATGATAAGACTGAGAAATACAGATGTGTTTAATGTGATAACATATTTAAGTAATGATTAATATTAAAAAAAAATCTTTTGTGTCTTTTTTTATATTAAATACAAATCACTATTAACTATAAATATATCCTGTGTATCAAATGCATATCTTTATTTATTTCTTCATACAAAGATGAGGCTTAACATGCTATCAGAATTTTGCAATAAGAATGATTATTTGAAGTTTTACTATTTGATTCTTGTTTGAAACGAGGATTTCGTGCTTGGACTACAGATACTAAATTAGTCTGAGCTGGGGAAGATAATAACCAACAATCGCTCCATGACCGATCGAGTAATCTAATTAAATGATCATTTGGCAGCGTAAGCCGAACGTCGCGACGTCTGACAAAAGCTAATACACGCGCCATTGACATTTGTGATTTATTAACGCCGTCCACAACCAAAATCCACTCGTGTATTTAATCCCTGGCTTAACATAGCAATGAGTGACGAGGATTACGCCTTACAACTGGCCTCGTGTAAGGATCGTAAGCGATCATGGAAGCTCATTCTGCACGCCCGGAACACAAAGAAGACCTGTTTCTCATGGAAAACCTCTAATGGAATATCAATATGAATTAACAAGCGGATTGGTTTAGTATTATCATAAAAATACAATTCCAAGAGAAATTTAGACTGTGGTCATGTAAAAAACATAAGGTTTAGAGGAGAATAAATAAAATATGATGTTTATTTTGCAAGCTTGTGGAACATTATTTATTAAGTAAAAAACGAATCGTTCTTTTATGTATACAAATATATATATGATATAAATCATAATTTTTGTTGGATTTTATTGATTTAACAGAATGAATGATAAATATAATGACAGAAATTTTTGATTTATTGTAAATAATTTAGAATCATTCATCATATAATGATCAATGATTTTTAAATTAAAAAAATAAAAAGATAACAATGTTTCAAATTATGTAGTTTAAAATAATAAAAAAAAATTAGGAGTATTTATTATTGAATGCAAAAACACTATATATATTTTATTGTAATCATCACAACATGCTTTTGGAATTTATTAAGTTTTAATTATTATTATTAAGTTTAAATTTTGTAACCCACAGGGCAGGTCCATAAATACGTGACTCTTTGACTTTCCCCTCTCTTTAATGAAATAGCAACACTACTCATGTCAGCAGGCAACTATCAGCTGACTCCTGTCGAAATTTGAACCAGATGGGTCTTTTAGTTTTTGTCTGACATCCATTAATAGCAGACTACTTTATGATTGGAGAAGAAAATGGAAAAAAGTGAATTTCGTGTGCTCATTAAGCATTATGGCATTGCCGTTGTTTAACTACAATATGGAGTTTATGCGCCGTTTCAAAACCGTGGATGAAACGTGGATCCACCAAAACACGCCAGAGACCAAAAAACAGTCAAAAGTGGGTTTCTCTGTATGAATCTTCACCAAAGATGTCGTCAACAAATCTTATTTTATGGAAGGGATAAAAAATTGAAAAAACGTTGGACGAAGTGAATAGATTTCAAAAAAAAAAAAATTGTTATCCAAAAACCTGTTTCATTCAAAAAGTCACGGACTTATTGACCTGTAACATTGCCAAACATTTTAACAAGTGTTTTTGAGCTAATGAGACTGATTATTTCTCAATATGAGTTTTTTTCTTAATAATCATATTTTGAAAAAAAAAAATTGAAAATAAACAATGAAATATAATAATTTCTGATTATAGATTTTATTTCAGTTAATTTAAATTTACGTGTAGAAAAGAAAATTAATTTTGCCAAATTAGGTTCACAAATAATAATTTTAATATTATATATACAATTTTTGGGTCACTTAATTATCTTATTCCCATGAATAGAGGGAATTAATCTATTTCTTAAAAAATTAATATTATATTACAAATATTAATACTTGTATATAATTAATTCCTGTGTTCCTGTTTCAAAACCAAACAATACTTTTTTAAAATAAAATTTTTAGTCTTTCTTTAGAAAACACCTTCAAACTATAACCAAAAGTAAATAAAATAATAATTTTTATTCTTTAAATTTTTGAATTATATTTCTCTATAGATTCTTTGTTATTATATTTATTGTATTTACTTTTAGTATTTTCAAAGACTAAACGAAAAGAAATATATATGTACTTTGCTAATATAATTTGTTGAAAAAATAAACTATTTTAATTTAATTTTTTTTTAACTTAAACTTTCGAATAAAAATAAATATAAAAAAAATTTCTTATTTAAAAAATAGTACATAATGGTCAATTAATAATAATTTTTTTTTTTTATTTTTATTTATAGTTTATTTATTTACTTAAATAATTATTAAAATAAATTCCTTTATGTAAGTAATATTATTTCAACATTAATAATTTTATTATTCGACTAGAAGCACCGGTGGTGGCCTTTGACTTCCTTTTTACCCAGCTGGGGTTGATTCTCTAAAAAAGGGCGCTCGCTGTACCTTGCAAGTCGATTTTTTGCGGTCTCTCCCCCACGCCGTGGTTGGTCATTGTATTAATTTACCAAAGGGCGTTAGTAAAACGTTTTTAAAACCTGAAAAACGTCCAGAGGGTTTCGCCTCTAATTACATTGACGGCTCACTCGCGCCCTGTTCTCTTCGCTTAATTTCCATTGCAGATTTTTCGTGGCAGGCAATTGGTTGATTGAACAACTAAAGGACCCTCCCTGAGGGAATGATGACTCGTTTGGTCTTATGCATGGCTCAATAAAGTGAGAGAGAGATAAAAAAAACCCAAATGTTCCTCTTGAATTGGGATACATATTAATTTGGAATACTCATATTCGCGTTTAAATGGCATACATAGTAATCCTAATACTAAAATCCAAACGAGTAATTATGCGTTTTCTGTACCTATAAGAACGTTTATCATATTACTAACTAATAACATTCGTTTAAAAAACATTATTTATATTTTATCATGTCATCAATAATTTTTACGTTATTACATATAAATACTTAATTTATAGTTATTATTATTATTAAATTTAGGTTTATTTATTAAATATAGCTGATTCAATTAGTCCATAGGATAAGAAAAAAATTATTTTGGCATGCATTTTATTATTCAACTTTGTTGCAATACACCTATCTTTCTAATTCCAAACCCTTTTTATTGATTTTTTCTTTCAGTGAATTCTTCAACGGAGTTAAATTTCATTCCAACTTAAGATCTGCCAACTAGTTGCTGGGGGCAATAGAGACTACGGTGGATCAGAACCAATTTAAAGCTCAATTCATTGTATTTCATTGAACAGGGTCGGCAACCTTTTTCAATAGTCGAGCACATTTCTGATATAATATTACAGGAGTGGGCACACTTGGTGATACTTAGAGCCATATTGAAAAAATTGAAAAAAAAAAAATAGAAAATATTTAAGAGCCTGAATGCAAAAACATTTTATCTGTTTTTTTAAGAACGAAATTGAAAAATTTTAAATTTTGTCTTTTTTTGTATCAAGACTTTAAATTAATATTAAACTTAGTAATAATTTAATACTTAGTTGCGGGCACTTGAAAATGGCTTCGCGGGCACCAGGTTTCCGACCCTTGGTCTTGAAAATACCAAAAGTTGCTTCACTAAAAATCGGGAGTGTCCTCCCCTAGACTTTCCCGCATATAAATAGGTAATTAGGTTATTATTATGTTTTAACAACAATAAAAATAAACAAACTAATTAATTTAGATTATAAAGTAAAATGGTTTAACACTATTATATATATTTATAATTTACACCTAACGCTACTTGTATAGGTAAAATGTCACTTCCGGTAGTCAGATCATGATGAAATTTGGTATCTGAATTTTTTTCATATTTTTAAATCTATATACAAAATAGGAAGCAAATATCTCGAAGCAAACTGGTACTTTACTTGAAAGGTAAACGCAACTAGTGTAGGTAAAGTACCACTTCCGGTTAACCGATTTTGACGAAATTTTGATAGAAATCTACAAACTGTGAATAATATCGGTGTACCAAATTTCGAAGTCCTAGCTTGATTAGTTTCTGAGTAAATTTGCTCATAGACAAACATTACATGTATCCATACATCCATACATCCATACATACACACACACAGACATAATTCGAAAAATGGTATTTTCCGACTCAGGGAGGTCTAAAACGTCAAGATCTATCGAAATCTCGAAGTCGAAATTTTTGACGATTCCAATACTTCCCTTATACGAAGTATGCGGGAAAGTAAAAATGCTATATCTCGCAAACTAATCGATTAATCGATGTCTAATTTTGACATATCATTTGAAATAATGCTTATTCAATTTTCGGAAAAATATACTAATGCATACCACTTTCATATAAATATGTTTTAAATATGTTACTACTACGAATGTTACTACTACTAGGCTATTTATAATATATATACTTTGTATTATATTCATTCAAATAGTGTATTAATTTGTTCTAAAAATTTGTTCTAAAAAAATATTAATGTAATTTTAATTATAAACAATTCACTGAAAGATCCCTTCTTGGAAGGGTCCACCCCTTAAATCTGTTACATTTATCACCCCCCAATAGTATTCACTATTTTAAAATAACTCTTGTTGGAAATTTTTCCCTGGTTCCATTTGTCTGGCGCCGACTGAATATATCCTGTAACAAATAATACAATTAAATCGCTACGGCATAACAGAATGTCACGCTTGTGGACTTCTTGCTTGCCCACTGAATGACTCACAGCCCGGGTGAATTTTCAGCATGAGAAGGGGAGGGATTACAAAACTTCTTTAGAATCTAACAACAGTTTAAAATTAAACCGATATGAGATTCTGACACCAAACCCCCTCACTCCTTTTCCGCGTTAATATTGCATAGACTTTGAAAGGATCGGATATTAATTGGAGCGAGGCGCGTGAAAAATTGAAGATAATTGAATTATTAAAAATATTTTATTTTAAATGTCAAAACTTGAAGGGATTTTATTCAATTGGATCCATTAAAGAGTCGAAATTTAAAAAAAAAACGTTTCGACAAAAGAAATAACTTGATTGGATTTTATTCAGGGGATGAATACAAAGACACCCTTCAAATATAGATAAAATGTATGTTGTAAGTTTTAAAAATGTTTCATGAAATTATAAAATTTAATTATTTCATGAAAATTAGTTTAAATGGAGTATTTAATATCTGAATAAAATGATTCAAATAACTTAATATTTACCATTAAAAATTTCTATTAATAGCATATAAAAGCACGCTGGAAAAATGAATTCAATGAGAGCCATAGTCTGGTTTTTTACATAAGCTATGAATAACCGCATCGTAGCTATCTTAACAATACTCATTCAAATTTAAATTAATAAATCTACCCTGATAGGTGTTTTTAAATTATAATTATAGAAGGGATTTTACTTACTAGTCAAAATAAATTTAAACATTTATTCGCAAATATAAAATTATCATTTGTTTTTTTTTAATTTAAATTTAAATTAATATTATAATAATAATTGAGAGCATAATATTTTAATTTCATTAATCAACATCACTGTCTTTAAACAAGCGGATCGCAATCTTTTGAGACGGAAGAGTCAAAAGATACAATTTTCAAAATTTCCAAGTTTTTAAAGAACTATTAACTTTTTTTATTCAATATTATGGTATTTTATTAGTTATATATATTCTAGATTTGATTTTTGATTTAAAATAAGAGAACTGGTGAGTGTTTTTATCCGGTTTGTAGAATCTTTTTTATTTTGCAATATAATATATAATATTATAAATTTTGAACATTAAATAATATAATTATTAATATTTACACTTGGGACTGGAGATGAACATTATGACATCAAAAGAGCCACATGCGGCTCGTCAGCCGCAGGTTGCTGACCCCTAATTTAGACTGATGAGGTCACTTGTGGACAGACAGAGACCCCATTAAATTAGTATTATAAAAGATTACATAACACACAATGTTGCCTATACATATAAATAAACAAAGAATATACATAAAATAATTACTTAATAATTTTTATATAATAATAATAATAATAATAATAAAACGGATTTAAATCCATGATAGAAGCCACATTTAACCACCATTATATTAAAATTAAATTCCTATTCTTTGCTAACTTATTTGAATACCCAATTTAATAATTTAATGATCTTTTATTTTTTTTCAAAAAAAAAAAATATTCTCTTTTTAAAAAATCCCAGGCAATATATAAAATTATTCAGGGTAAAATAATTTTCTTTCTGATAACTTTTTTCAAACCTATCATTATATAATTTAGTGTAAATACAAGAGTGTTGAAGTGTATTTTTCTTTTTTTCTAGAAAAAACAGACCTGACAGACGTTTGCCCTTTGGCCGTATCTACGATATTCCTGAAAAAAAAAATTAATTAATTTGTTTTTTTTATATTTATTTTTTTTTTAATTTAACGTCTCTATCAAAATGAAATAAACATTTTAATATAATCGAAATTAATTTATTAATTCCCAATGATAGAAAACAACTACCTCTTTAGCAATGCATAATTTTCTTGTAATTATGTACAAAATAACACAACATTTTTAATCTATCAACTAGCAATTAACGTTAATGACAGATACAAATCTGTTGAATCGTATTATTAAATGATAATTAAAAAAATAATTAATGTAATTATTTTCTAAAGCGTTTATTACTAAAAATTATTTTGTTATTTTTAATCTCATGGAAAACATTCAATTTCCGTTTCATTTGGTGAGACCTCCACCATCCTTTAAATTCCTCAATTACTTCTCCGAGAATTCCGTCTAGATTGATAAAATTCCAAACAATTTACTTAAATTTAGTAAAGTTTTGAATATTTTTTTTCAAAGAATTTGTTTTTTTAGAATGTTCATTGACACGTGTTACATACTTTTAATAATTTATAATAATAATAAATATATTCCCCAATGTTGAAAGTTTTTTTTTTTATTAAAAATATATTAGATTACATCTTTAACATATGTTTTCTTATATTTTAGATTTTTTTTAATTTAACAATTTACTAAATAAATGGAACACATCTTCCACTTAATACTTCACTTTTTATACGTTTTTAGCATATTTTTTTCATATTCGTTCATACGAGGGTCATTCAACAAGTACTTAGCCTCACCGCCCGATGGCGCTGCTATCGCAAAAGAGTTTTACCATCATGTAGTATATTCTTTTACTAGCCTACTATCAAAGTTTCAGTCAATTTCCTTCACTAGTTTTGTTTTGACAGCCTTTGGAAGCGAGCGTGTCGATCAGTTGTACAAAAATGGAAAATTTACAATATCGTTCGGTGATTAGTTTCTTATTTTTGGAAGGGAAAACGCGCAGAGAAAGCAAAGATCGCTTGGATGCTGTTCTCCTTAGACTCTTCTCCTTCGATGGCGACCGTCACAAATTGGTTCTGTACAACAAAAAATGGTTTTTGTACTACTGATCGACACGCTCGCTTCCAAAGGCTGTCAAAACAAAACTAGTGAAGGGAATTGACTGAAACTTTGAGAATAGGCTAGTAAAAGAATGTACTACATGATGGTAAAACTCTTTTGCGATAGCAGCGCCATCGGGCGGTGAGGCTAAGTACTTGTTGAATGACCCTCGTAATCTATATTTATTCTTCTTTTAATACTTAAATAGCTTAACTTTTAAATAAAAAAATAAAGATACCATTTTAAAGCACATTGTAGTAATTCTCATCGAGGATAAATTTTTCCTCACAACAAAAAATAAAAATTGATTTTACAGCATTGAACCGATTTTAACCAAAATCTTTGTGAGTTTTTTAAAAAAATGGCATTGATGTAAACTCAATGATGTAAAGTGGCACTCTAAGTTAGGCATTTTAGCAGTAAAAAAGCTGTAACATTCTAACAATAAACATATCCTAATAACGTATTTCAGTTTCGAATAAGTATTGACAAAGCACAGTTTGGTGGAGTATGTCGTTTGTAGTATCATTTTGAAAGGAATATTTCAATTAAAAATTCAAAAATCAAATTTTATTGATTTCTCAATACTTTTTTCTCTATCTATATATATCTTCATATTATAGATAAGAGTGAAATTGATATAATAAATATTTTATTTTTATTAAATATTTGTTTATAAAATTTCTAGTTTATAACAGATTATATGATGTGAATATTAATTATTTTTTGTATAAGAAAAAAAATTTTTTAATTCTTCTTGTGATTATATCAACTTCGAAGCGTTTCTTTATTTTGCATTTGATCACATACTGATTGGATGCCATTTTTCCAATGAGCGATTACACAGCATATATCTTCATCAATTATGTACTCTGACGGTGCAACATATATAAAACGTATCTAATTACATTGAGCAAGCATTTCTTTTGCTTCCGACCCTTGACTAATGACAATAGGAATCATATAAGCAAACACAAATATCATCAATTATTCATTGGAATTCGAATCAGATGTCTCGGAGACTCTAATTGGTTCAAATCATCTCCGTTATCTTAACATACAGCAACATTTACATCCAGCTACTATAATGCAACTTAAAGTGTTTGTTGAATCAAGTATAACAATTTCAAATATCTTTTTTTTTTTAATTAAGTGATTTATTACTATTTATTGAATATTTTAATGGAATGGCTGATGGAAATAGCATGAAAATAAAAGTTTTTTGAATGATTTTTGTTTCAAAAATTAAAATAAACTATATATATATTCTTAAATAAATCTAAAAAAAATAAATAGAAAAATATTAATTCATTATTATTTTCTTTCTTTTTATTATTTATTAATTTATATTCTACTCTAGAAATATTTTTTAATAGAAAAGGATAAATGATTAGATAAAAAGATGTTAAATGTTTTTATGTTAAATTATAATTGAATTTACATTTCTCAATTATACCAAAAACATATAAGTATTCAATAATAGTAATACTTCATTAATTATATGATAAAAATTATAGATATAAAATTCATAA
Source organism: Labia minor (assembly GCA_963082975.1). Taxonomy (NCBI): domain Eukaryota; kingdom Metazoa; phylum Arthropoda; class Insecta; order Dermaptera; family Spongiphoridae; genus Labia; species Labia minor. Next base: position 31,300,027 of record OY720347.1, read on the forward strand.
TTTTTGGGGTAACTAGAAGTCATAACTAAATGTAGTAAATATCCAAAAATTAAAAAAAAACAATTATTTTGCCGGTTGTATTATATGGGTGTGAGGCATGGTGTATTACCCTTGGAGACGAGAGTAAATTTAGAGAATTTGTGAATAAGATATGGGCTAAAAATATATGTCGCAAAATATATTGTTGAGAAGACCGATTGGGAAAGGTCCGCTTGGAAGACCAAGGATTGCGGTGGGTAGACAATGAAGGAAGGGATGTGAGAGGGTATGGGTTGGATGGTTGTGGCTCAGGATAGGGAGAGTTGGAGAAATGTGGTTGCTGAGGCCAAGTACTTTCGACTTCCGTAGAATCACAGAGATTGGTAGATAGATCCAAAAATAAATAAAAATTCTTCTATTATTTTCTTTTCTTTTTTCGTGTTTAGTTTTGATTTTGATTTTTGTTGTTAGTTTATGTTATGAATTATGAACAATGTCAACAAAAATTAATACTTTTATTTATACTTTATTAAATTAATAAATAAATAATTATTTTTACTATTAACAAATGAATAAATAAAATTTTAACTCAATATCTATTTTTTTTTATTACAATTTATTTTATTTTTTTAAAAAAGGATAATCACTTATAAATATACATACATAACAATAAATAATTGATTAATGTTAATTTAAATAAACAAATATGTTGAACATAAATACTTACTAATTTAAATCCTATAGGACAAATTGTTATTCAAAGGATTGGTTCTTTGTGAAAAGAGTTTAATCAAAATCGAAATTATCTAAATAAATAGAATATTGATGATGGGATGAGACATAAAAAGGAGAGGGTCGTAAGTATTATCCTGTGGAGGGGTGCCAGCCTGGGACCGTGGGAATCGGCCACTTGGCATCGCGAAAACACTCGAGAAAATGTGTCCTCTCCCGCTAATATCATCATCGACGGAATCACTCAGCCAACAAGCCACAAGGGCTCCCGAATGTTTGCTAAAACAAAAAGCTTTCTATTTATTCCCATGAATATCATCAGCCGATCTGTGAAAACCTCTGCAAGCCAATTGCAAATAAATAAATCCATTTACGAGATTAATTTATTTATTTAATTAAATAAATACCCAAGATGAAAACGGGACACGTTCAAAAATCAATTTTGAATGATTGTGAACATGAAACTAATAATATTTCACCTCCACATAATCCACTCCCCCCTCCCACTCTCTATTGATTAAAAAATAAACTTGATTCTATATATGAATTCAAGTCATTTCATAAATTAACAACCCTCGATTATATAATATAGAAGAGTTGAACCAAGGGAGAGTTACATTATAATGATTGACAATTACATTGGTTCAATCTCAATCCATTAACTCGTGGCCGATGACAAAATCAATTGCTATTATTAGATTATCAACCATTATTTATCTATCAATCTATTTATCTATATATATATATTCAATACATTTTCTTAAAAAATTTCCAATTCATCAATTTAATCAAATAAAAATAAAATTGTCTTTGTCTTTTTGAAAAATAGGCTGGAGTGTCTCCACTCGACTATCTCGCAAATTTTGATTGGATTAAATAAGATATATTATATTTAAATTAGATTTAATTAATTATAAATTATAAATTAAAATTAATAAATAATATTTATTAAACCAGAGCGTGTTGGGCTCTTTATTGATGGCACCACGTCACGTGCTGGCTCGTGATTTGCAGTGTTAAAAAATTAATTACGGTACTTTCAAAATTATATCATATCATTATTTTTACGGTCACTTTAGAGGAAAAAAAATCAAAACGTGTTATGTAATGACCCTCTTCCGGTTGAGCTACATTTCTCAAAAGTTGATAGAAAACTAATAATTTTGAATAATTCCCGAATACCAAATTTCATTATTTTGGCTCAAACCGTTTTTGGGTAATCTTGTTTACATACATACACACACAGAGAGAGAGAGAGACAGGCAGAACATTTTTTTTCAATCTTAGTGAAAATGATTCAGGGACCTTCAAAACGTATAAAATCATCAAAATCTCAACATCGAAAATTTTCATGATCGCAATACTATCTCTGGCGAGATAGTAATTATACTTTTGAAATTTTTATTTAAAAATTTATTATAAACAGTAAAAATTTTTAAATAAAAAATTATATAATCTAATAAATATTTTTTAATGATCTAAACAGTTTTTTAATTAGTATACTTATATTTGTTATAATATTAAATACTTTTAATCAAGTAAGTATATTCAATTTTATTTAATTTGTTTAATTGTTTGACGATTTGTTTATTTTAATGTCATGAACAACCACATACCAAAAAAAAAAAAAAAATCGAAAAGCACCTGTTATTTTTCTTCGAATTGAAAACATCGTAAATTACAAATCAACGATGCAGATGTTCTCGTTTGCATATGATGATGAATTCTATACTTTATTCATCACTGGAACGTTCTGCCCTCTATTGGCCCCTCACAGATCCTATTTTATTATCCACTAACTATAAGCTCTCTAAGACTCTAAGATTTAATATACTCAAATGAGAAAATTATAATAATTGATCCATACAAAATTCAGCAACTTTTCAAACAATAGTTATTAAAATATTTTTAAATACATAAAATTTTAAAATGTTTCATTATTCATAATTTCAAGGCATAATTTAAAATATTTAATTATATCGTTGTAATTACATTAAATAAAAACAAATAAATAAAAATATAATAAATAAATAATAAATAATAAATAAAAAAATATAATTTTGTCATAAAATAAAATATTAAAATATTAAAATAATATTTCTGTATTAGTTTTATTTTCAAAAATACATTTATATTTGATCATTATAATAATTAAAATTTCAATTTCCAATAAAGTTCAAAATTAATATCAATATTTTATCATTTATTATTAAAATATGTACTAATATAATTATATATTTAGTTTTAAATTGTATTTAATAAATTTGTTTTAGCTCATAGCTAATCTTCTATATTTCTCTTAATTACATTTAATGTCAATAATAAATAAATAACGAAGGTAAGTAATTAACACATCGTAATTGCTCCTACCTTCTCCCCAAGTTTCTTCCTTGATTATCTTTAATAAATAAGTTGCTCAGGCAATGATCGTATCTGTTTTTCCCTTAATTAATAATATTAATAACAATAATTTAACATGAAATTGTATACGGTTACGATCTTGCATATATTCCATTAGAGATAAATTGAAAAGTATCGATGTAGTTCCCGACACCCTGAAGCACTTCAATTGTATGCTAGGGATTAAGTGATTAGCATAACCAACTGGAATGGTCTATCGGCCTCTTATCAACACACACCCATTGTGCCCAATGTGTGTGGCCTGACGGGGCCATATAAAATATTCATTTATGTATATAAATACGCCTGATGGCTTATGATGCAATTTTAATTGGATCAACAGATTATGTTTATTCGATATCCACTTGACAGTTGTTAGTTTTCCATTACAAAATAAAAAAAAAAAATTATTTGTTAAATATTCTTTATGGAATATCAGTGTAATGATTCACGGGGGAAAAATTATTTTTGTACATTTTATACCAGTTAAATTTTAATTAGATAATATAATATTGATTTTTTTTTATTGAAAATTTTAAATATAAAATAAGTAATTAAGCTGATCAAAGTATGGTTAATCAATAGTACAATTTCCAATACATGCTCATTAGTATACTAATAAATAATATATATCTATTGATCATGTGTTACACTGGTGAAACTAAATTTGTGATTTCTATCAGCTAATAAAATAATCAATATGAAATTGATTAAATAAATAATTAATCTCCGTACTTTAAAATAATAATAAATTTCAATATCTATATAATTAAACGACTACGCAATTCTAAATTCCTTCTAAACGGCTTCATGGATCTTAATGGTTCGGGTATCATTAGAACCATCATGACCCAAGAATAAGGTATACGTTTGAAAATTTTACAAAAGTTGATCCGTTACAAAGTTATGGGCAAAAAACCAACCCAACCCATATAAACAACGCTCCATGTGCCGTCTCTGGTGGCTCAGTTAAGAAGTTGACACTCAATATAAAATTAATAGTTCTAGAAACTTCCATATTTATAATATTTAAATTTTTATTTTAAGTTCTAATATTCTATAATAAAAAAATCCTCTGACTTTTGTACGTCCTACGCAAGGACAACGCCTATCATATCAATGAGGGGTCCTATAATCAGTAGAACGGGACCTCTCAACCTTTACCTTGATTTTCTTGATCGGATGCGCTACTTTTTTATCAAGTAGCTATTCCCCAATGTTGATCCCAGAGGCTGGGTTGACTCCGTCCCATAGACCCCAGCTAGAGATATTCCCTTGCCAGGCCTGGGACTTGAACCCAATGGCGTCTATATTCTATAATATTGAAAGTAAAATTAAATTGAATTAAATTGAATATTACTCCTAATTGATTAATATTTTCTAAAACAAAGTAAGTAATATTTTTTATATTTAAATTTATATTTTGAAAAATTGTGCAATTTGCAAATTTGAGTGAAAACGAAGATCCATTTTTTTCTTTATACACATATTTTATACTATTTGTATTATTTATTTATTTATACACATATTTTATAGAATTATTTATTTCTTGACATATTTTGATACTTTGTATTCGTTGTAATTATCAATAAAAAATAGTAGTAAAAATTAATAAGGTAGCCCATTTTATTTAATTTTATTGGATATTTTTTTTTAGAAATGATGTCCTATGATGATATAAATTAAACATAGTTTTATTAAACCATGTTCATTTTTCTGAGGACATCTATACAGAAATTTTCATAAAATAAAAGAACGTGTTGTCAATATTAATATAATAAATAAACATTTTAAAAGTCGAAAAAGAAGATATGCTACTCAAAACTGATCAGCAAAGGAGTTCTATACACTGAACGTCGTAGATATGAATATTTTAATATACTGATTGTATTAAAATGAATTAAAACCTCAACAAATTACTATGAATTACATCGGGGGTACAGGGGCAGAGCTCTCTGCCTAGGTGGGAAGACCGCCGAAGGCGCTCTAAGAAGCTAGTAATAATAAAATATTTTAAATGTTAAATTTTAAATTACTTTATTTTATTCAATTTATTTAAATGAATAGTAATATTATATAAATCATTTTAGTTTGTTTTCTTTTAAATTTATTATCAAATATTATTGAAATTTAAACAAATAAATTCATGGTAATAGCTAAATTTTGTGACGATTTTCTCATCCCACTTTTTTTTTATTAAAAACTAATACATTTCTGAATTTTTATTATTATTATTAATTCTATCTATCTATCTATTTCTATGTTACACCCATATAACTCCTTTTTTCTCCAATCTCTCTAACGTCCCTTCCTACATTATCCACCCACCGAGTCATTATTATTATAATTAAACAATAATGAATTTCTTATAATATTCATATATAATAACGAAATTATATTTTATGTATTTTTTTCATTTCAAATTTAAAAATTTCAACTTAATACGATTGCATGATTTCTCAACTAATATATTTTTTTAGCATCTTTAGTCTTGTATCCTTAACATTGTATTTATTGTGATTTTAATCATTATAATTATTAATTGATTTTTTTAAAATTATTTTTCATTTATCATTTTTATTTTTTCTTTATAAATTAAGCTATTCTACCTAGTAACCTGATGAAGTCTTTATAATTTGAGTGAATACATTATACATTGATACATTGATACAATTATTATTCTTATCAATCAATATATTAAATAAATAATATTAGATAGAAGTATTAAATAAATCTTATTTTAATTATGGCATATCTACTTTATGTTTTGTTTTCTTTTTAAACAAATATCATCTATATTTAGAATTGTACAATAATTTTAAATCAAATCGCAACTTTATAAATGTATCCCCCCCTACTCTCTTTGCTAATGTATCTTTTATCATTTTCTAAGTAACTAAATATAATATAAATTTATTATATAAAATGAAAAGCAGAAACAACATGATAAATGGCAATTCTAATAAAATGATAATTGAAATTAAATAAAGAAGGATGTCTGTTCAATTTCTCGAATATCTTTAAATAAATATTGACTTGAAAATAAAATAATGAAAATAATAATAATAATAATAATAATAATAAAAGAATGAATAATAAGAATAATAACAATAATAAAATTGATATTTCAATATTCTTCAACAGATGATTGATTCGGACAAGCGTTCAAAGAGGAAAAACAAACAGACGACTTTTAATTAAACGAAGAGGCAAATAAAGTGTCATCCTCGGCGAGGCTTGAAATAAAGCGATATTGCTTTTAGGGGAGGTGATGGTGCATTTGGTGAGGTGGCCGAGGGATTATGGCTATCTGCTCCACACGCGCGTTATCATGGGGCGCGTGCCTTTATTTGGCCAAGGGGCGCGCATTGCCTTCAAAAGGCCAACAACCACCCTCTCTGGTCCTCCTACCATTTAGAAAAATCGAAAATTCAAAAAAAAAAAAACCTAATCAATATCTTCTTCGAATTGAGATTCCAATCGATCTATCTCGCTATCAAATTCGCTATTTGTATTCGTTATTAAAATCACTAGTTCAATTCCCCGTACAAAATAACTCTCTGTCACACCTATGATTGATGAGCTTATCAATCTATTAACCAACGCCAACATAATATATAGATAGAGTATATTAGTTTATCAAGAAATAGATGGGGAATTTATAAATTTAATCCCAATGAATTGAGAGAATTAAAGGATGAATTATATCGCTTTTATCTGTTATATTATACAGCGAACCTTCTGTTTTGGGAGGAGTTTAATTTTTATTGATGTGATATGGCAACAAATGGCTCACTGGAGGTAAATTTAAGCAAGCTATTAAATAATCAACAAAGAGATAAATGTAAATATTGATTGTCAGATAGTTACAATTAAGAAGTCCAATTTATTTAGTATAATAAAATAAAACGTCAACTATCAAAATGGGATTTACAGAATAAATAAAAATAATTTTTAGAAAAAATTTGACTTAAGTTATACTCCTAAAATACATTTTCAAAGTTTTCTTTAAATAATAATTTTTTAACTATATTTCGACCTAAAGACAAATAGTGTGAATTCTTTCCACGACCCTAAAAGAAAAAAATCTGGTGTGTCTCCACTCGACTATCTCGTAAATTTGAATTGGATTAATTAACATATATTATATTTAAATTAAATTTAATTATATTAAAATTAATAAATAATATTTATTAACGGCTCTTTGTAGATGGCACCACGTCACGTGCTGACGCGTGATAGCCAGTCAACGTTTTAAAAAAATAATTCCTGAACTTTTAGCGATTCAATCAAGCTGAAATTCTATATAGAAATATATAGCAGTTTATACAATTTTTAATCATGTGTAAAACTATCAAACATATATCTTTATTTGTACGGTCAGTTTGGGGGAAAACAAATCAAAACGTGGTAGGTAATGACCCAATTCCGGATGAGCTACATATATTTGTATTTTTGAATATTTTAAAAATACTTTGTTATTATAATACAATAGTGAAATGTAATCAAGAAGAAATAAAATTAATATATTAATATATATATAATGAATATTTCGTATAATATGTAAATTTTATAAAATTATTTTTATACTAAGAAATAAATCTATAATAAATTTTTTAATTTACTTTAGTTAAAAAGTAGTAGTGGGTACATAATTAATTGATGTAACTATATTAATAATAAATCGAATTATGTATAAATCAGCGAATGTATATTTATATAAATTTGTGTTGGTACATGAAAATAGATAAATATAAATAAAAAATAGAGTTGGTGTGTTGTATACTTTTCAGGCAAAACAAGAATTAGAATTAATTAAATGAACTAGAAAAATCGCATTAACAGTATATTTAGTAATTTGTTGGTTTTCAATTTGAAAATAAGCCCGATTTAATGAAGATTTTTAGATTATAATTTATGAAAGGGAATTTTACTTACTACTTAAAAAATTAAACATTCACACTTAATTTTTTTTTTAAATTAATATAATAATAATAATAATAATAACAATTATAATAAATATAATAAATAGATAACAAATTTGTAATATAACTAGTAATTTTTTTAAATAATATTATAATCATATTTATATTTTTTGAATTATTCATTTATTAAATATAATATCATAAATCTATATAACATAAATGTATATATAAGTATAATATATCTCATTTATAAAAAAAAAAGTATATAAATAACATAAATTATTTTATAACTTGCTAAATGGATGTTTGCTCAATGCCATTAAATATATAAAAATAAATAAATATAAAAATAATTAATTAAATTAATAAAATAATTAAATAATAATGAATGATGAAAAGTTTCTAAGTCATTCAATAAAATTAGAATAAATTTAATCAATGACAAGCACTGATTTTACTGTTCATTGTTTTAATTGAATGTTTATATATATATATATAAAGAATTGGTGAAATCATTGATGATTCGAATACTACAATTGGGAACTAGAGGTAAATTTATTACACCACTAGTATTATTAATTATATAGCTCCGCTTGTTGATGGAGTTAAATAAAACAAATCTAATATTGTTATTCGAGTTTGAATGGTGATGGGAAAGGGACATTTGCATTCGAACACCAATCATGGTACATTTTAATTATTTAGGGAAAATTGATTTTATTATCATTAAATATTATCCAACAAAAATAAAATAATTTATTTTTATTTTTTTTTTTAATTTATTTATTTTTTTATGTTAGTTAAATTTAGAATGAAAAATTAAATGGAAATTGAGGGTGTGTGTGTGTGTGAAAAAGAATGAGAATAAAAATTTAATATTTGAAATAATCGAATAATTGAAGCTATTTTTTTCAAGAATTGTATTTTTAACTGCGTTTAATTTCAATTCCGAAGCATTTTGGATTTAATGACATTTGATGGGCGCCACCCTCCAGAAGGGAAGGTGGGGAGGTGGTGGAGTGATGGAGGTGGGTCGAAGTGCCCCACGTCGAACAAAAAACTAATGGATATAGATGACTGCATTGGCGCCGCTGCCACCGATGGACATTACACGAATTAGTTATCTTTGTTTTTTTTCCCCCAATCCAGGCCATCTCTCTCGTTCGCTAACATGGTGAATTTTTGATAAACCACAAAATTAAATTATCCAAGCTATTTCGATTCGGCCTGACATGCTCGCATTCTTTGATTTGTTTGGAAAAAAGCAACGTGTTCGTTTTTTAGATATATGGGATTAGAATACTTAAATAAAGGGATGGAATGAATGAAAAACATACTTTCTCAATATCAGCCAAATTTATTAATATGGAAGTTATTATTTTTTTTTTTTAACGAATGTTTTGTGTTAGTCGGTTTCCCATCAGAACCTTTCCAATAATACCATTAATAATACACAAACACACCGTCATAATAATTATACAAAAAAATCTTATGACTTGATTCCGAACGGAAACATTCAAGATATAATAAGCTCGATTTCCACCGGAAACATTAATTTTATTTTTTTCCCCCCCATTTGAATATTTAATATTTTTCCGATAAAGGTGGCAAGTTTCAAAATGTACACTTATTATTGTTTATATGAAATTAGAATCATAGAGAAATAATTTTAATCAATATTTATTTTCATTTCAATGTTAAAATTTAAAAAAGACATAAAAATATTCCAATAATTTATTTTTGTTTACTCGAAATTTTTATTTATGACAATATACTTAAATAATTAATAATATAGTAAATTTTTTTTCAATTTTATTAGTTTTTGAGATATATGCTCAGATTAAGTAGCATTCTCATTTTTATTATCTGGCCAGAGATAGTATTGCGATTACGAAAATTTTCGATGTCGAGATTTTGATGTTTTTATACGTTTTGGAATTACCTACCACGTTTTGATTTTTTTTCCTCTAAACTGACCGTAAAAATAAAGATATATGTTTGATAGTTATTCACATGATTAAAAATTGTATAAAACTGCTATATATGGAATTTCAGCTTGATTGATCGCTGAAAGAACAGTAATTAATTTTTTAAAACGTTGACTGACTCTCACGCGCCAGCACGTGACGTGGCGCCATCAACAAAGAGCCAAGCACGCGCTCGCTGCTTTAATAAATATTATTTATTAATTTTAATTTATAATTTAAATATAATTAAATTTAAATATAATATATCTTAATTAATCCAATTCAAATTTGCGAGATAGTCGAGTGGAGACACTCCAGATTTTTAAAACTATGTGAAAACTATGTGAAATCCAAAACTAAGTTTAATCCATCCACTTCAAGTTCGTCTGAATAATTTTTTTCCTTATAATTAATGATGAAAATTTTGAAATATCAAATCAAAGTTTACCATGTCTGAATTTCTTTAATATAATTCTTTACTACTTCTCAAGATTCTTTCCCCATTATTTTTCAATATTCTATTGAGAGAAACTTTTGTTTAAGATTATCTATTATTTAATTCACATTTGGAATTATTATTTTTTAAATATTTTAATTATTGAATTTTTAGATTAAATATATATGTATTTTTATTAGATAAATCAAAGAACTAGTCATTTACCTACTAGGTTGAGGCAGCTATTTTAACAGTTATGACTTTTTGGCTGCCTGCATGACATTCTTGTTCGGCTTCTCATAATCTTTCACAATAAACCACTAAATCAACTACAGAAAATTATAAACTATAGAAGGTAATTTTGTGTAGTAATTCAAAATGAGTATAATAATAATAAATATGAATAAATCAATGAAGGAGGGGAGTGAGAAATAAGGAAAGGAACAAAAATTAGATAAATTATCAAAATATGGAGAGAAAAACTGTTATAATGTCTCGCTACTAGTATAAATGATTATAAATATATAAAATTACTAACATGTATAATAATATTTCATTAAATAAATTTAGTAAAATAATTGTAAATTGTAAATTGTAATAAAACATTTTTTGAAAATAACTTTTAATTATATATTCATATATATTAGTATATTTATCAAAATATTATTATTTTGCTAAATAAAATAAACAACTGTATCATGAATTGAGTTTATAGTAAAATAAAAATGCTACTTTTCTATGGTATTTGTTGGCTAAGTATGTTTTCAAATTGTACCCATTTGGATTGTTGATTTTTCTGCAACAACACCTAAGAAAATGTCAGTTGCAGGGAAAGAAAAGCGTCTGGTATCATAAGGAAGCAGCCTAATGGAGTGGAACTCAGTTCATTGTGTTCGCTGCCGCAACCAGATTCGTTAATAAACTGGCATCTCCGCTCCCCATCCAAGTAATCGCTTCTCGCACAAAGAGCAACATATTTTATTTCTTTTGACTCTGCTATTCATCTCCCCATTGAAAATTTAATTGATAATTGTAAGTCTTTTTAAGAAAATGATTTCAACTAGTGCTTCCCTTTCTTGGAAGATGTCGGTCGGATTCGTTCTTTCATTTACTACGATGCTATTATGCTATTCAATTCAACAGAGAAAACATTACACTTGAATTATTTATTTATTTAATAACTTCAAGAAAAATTAAAATAATTTTTTTTTAATTTTATTCAATATTTCTTTATGATCATTATTACCGGTGAAATATAATATTTATCTAGGTTAGTGACTTTAAGTTCTTGGTCACAGCAACCACATTCCTTCAGATATTCCTATCCAGAGCCACTTCCATCAATATATCCTCTTCCGATTTCTTTATATCTATTTTATATTGTCAATGATTGGTCTTCACACTGGTAAATAAAATAAGACAAGATTATTTAACTTTAATTTAACTTTTTTGTTTTTATAAGTATATATATGTATATATATATATACATATATATAATGTTAAAAAGAGTATCCAATTTTCTATTAAAGTTTTCCCACAATATTTAATTCAAGATTCAATTATCAATATTGATTTCAAATCAAAATGGGAAAAAAAAAATTACAAAGTTGTTCGTGTTCTTTCTTTGTTTGTTAGTAAGTCACGCAGCCTCTTATTACTAGGTCTTTACATATAACTAGGCGATAAATTAATTTTCCCAAAGAGATGCGTGTTTACATTTAAATCTTCCCCCTTAATGATAGGATGTCAAAAATATTAATATCTATATCCAAATTCCATTGTTAAGATTAAATCATGTAATTATAAAATAAATAATGAATCAATGTGTACTTTATTTTTATTTATTTATTTATTCAAGAAATATATATTCATTCATTATGTTATTTCAGTGTGTACTTTATGTTGACGAGAAATTGCATGACCTCTATGCATCTCCAGACATAGGGTGATTAAATCGAAAAGGTTGCCTTAAAGAGGACACGTGGCTTGAATGGGAGAAGAAAGAATGGCGAAAAATATATTTAAGAGGAGACCGATTGAGAAACGTCCAGTTGAAAAACCATGGAGGCGGTGGGCGGAGAGATGGGAGAAAATGGGAGTTGGATGGGTGTAGCTGAGGATAAGAAAATTTGGATAAATATGCTTGCTGCAGTCAAGAACTTTCCAGTTCCGTAGAGCCAGTGAGATAGATAGAGTACTTTTTCTATATGGAAACAATTTTCAGTTCAAAATTTGTTAAAACTATTTAACGAGAATCCAAATTATATTGGTTTGAAATAAATTTCTTTTTAGTCTGGAAAATATCATATTTTACTAAAATAGTTACCATATAAAAAAGAATGTATATATAAAAAAAATCCTGACAGTGAATTTATTATTTATTATTTACATGGAGATTCTTGTAATACTCTTTTTCGTTCGATGTCTTGAGGCTTCAAATCTATCATTATAAAAATAATAATTATCTGAGGAATCCTGAATATGAATACTATTTAACTAAAATCAACAAGCAATTTTCTAAAGAAATGGCGTTTGTTAAGATTGGTGTCTCATGGATTTCTGGTTTTGCCTCCGGGATTTTGTTGCGTGCAAGCTATTTGTTTTCGCGCTAACATGCGACTAACCCCCTTTCCTAACATTTTTGTCTTCATTAACATAATGAATACATACTTATATAGTCTATATATATCACACTCTTATTTCTTTTCTTATTTCAATTTTAAAATGTTCCCTCTCATCACAAACTAGTTTTATTTATTTTTTATACTTTAAACACAAATCTAAACTGTTCTGAAGAATGTATACTATATGTTGATGTTTGATCATTGCCTGAGTTTTTAATGGTATTGGTTTGTTGTTTCTTAATATTTTATAACCCAACATTCAACAAAAAAATATATCACAATTATTAGATGATATATTTAAATTTAAATTGAATTTTAACTTTCAAAAGAATTTTAGTGATTCATTGTTATGTTTAGGAATAGATATTTGTTGTTTAGATGTTTCGGGAATTCGAAAGTCAGTTTCTGTATAATTCTGATTGAATAATCTCCTTATCAATATATCTATCAAAAAATCTCACTAGTTGTATAAAACTCGAAAGTTCGATCCATCAATCTTGTACTTTCAAATTTTTCATTATTGAGCACCTCAATTCAATTTCCTCTCTCAAAACCTTTCACTGGTTGATTCCTAATTGGTTTTCCCATAAATGATTATCATGCTTTGTCTCATTTGAAATTATTGTCGAATAGGAGTCTTCTCCATTTAAAATCACTAACATCAATCTATTCATAATTTAATAATACACATGTAATTAAAGAAATATCTAGAATCAACAATATTTTCCCTCTATTATTGGAAAATCATAATAGCTAATCCAATACATATTGAAAATGTTAAAGTAACAATGTTTTAACAATATAAATCTCAAATTCGTCCTTCTTCTTTCCCTTGTTTAATTCGTCATGACCACATTTACATCTTACATAACCATAAATTAGTTCAGTGTTTTCAATAAAACTAAATAATAAATAAATTTATTGAAATATTAATATCAGTACAAACATTGATCGATTACCAAAAATGTTTAATATTATTTATAATCAAAAATTAGTATTTATTTTCATTATCTTTAAAAGACAGATATAAATAAAAAAAGCCATGTGTTAGCTTACAAGTATATAAAGAAGTTTTGTTTGTTCATTAAATGATAATACAATTTATTATTATAGTTATTTTATTAATTTCATATATGATACATTATTTAATTTAACAGGTAGAATTTGTAATATGCGTATTTGTATTTGTGAGTTTTGTGTATGTGTGTAGGAGGTTGAATATAAAATAATATATATATATATAAACAAAATATAATTTAATAGAGATTTTTGGGATATATAAATATATCGTAAGCAAATGGTAATTTTAGGAAAATACAATTTGCCTAGTCAAAAAGTCACCATTTGGCTAAATCTTTGTTGGGTAAATAGCTTTAAATATTATTTATAATTTCAATTTGACTAGGAAAATAACTCAAAAAATATGGGACAATTATTGGACCATTGACACATGAACAAGACACACGATCAGTGTATTCGTCTGTCTTCTTTGCATTCCGTTCTTAGTAAAAATTGCAAACCTGGATAAAAAGTGGGAGGGAAGAAACAGGAAAAATACCCAAATATTATTTATTTTCAAAAAATTTTATTTTAACATTTAACATTAATTTAGAACTCAAAACTGCAATGAATTTATGGCAAGCTAAAGTTAGATAAATATACTATAAAGAACAAGAAATTTTTTTAATAATTTTGTAATTGGCTACTGTAATAGTTAAAGTTATTTGCCCAACAAAGATTTAGCCAAATGGCTTTTGTCCAAGCAAATACTATTTTCCTAGTCAAATTGAAATGAAATAATAGTTGAAGCTATTTGGCTAGGCAAATGTTATTTACCTAAAATTGCCATTTGCCTACGATATATAAATATATATAATTTTATTTTAACATTAAATTGCTAGTTTATCCTTTAAAACTTAATATCACAATTATTTGAATAAAATAATATTATAATATGAATTTTTCTTTTCAAAATTGAGTAAAGAATAATAATAAGAATTTACTAATAAATATTATTTAAATTTCCATAACTTCAATATTAAAAATATTTTCTACAAATTCATTTCTAAGTGTAGAATATTATTACAGTTTAATCTTTTCGATTAAATTAACTTTATTTAGTCTTATATAGTATATATATATATATATATATATATATATATGTACACCTTCTTTTGGTTGCTGAATAGAGTGGTGAAGTTTACATTGAAAATTACTCAACAAATTTTCAAGTTGTAACTAATTAAGTGATGAGGAGTGTAATCAATGAAGCTCGTTAAGAAACTCTTAGAAGATGGAGACGTCATTCCGAACATCTCAACTCAACCAACCTTAACAATACCTTGGCAGCACAAAGCGGGAAGCTGCTTGAATAGAACAAGCATCGAAGCTTCGTGATCTTCCAAATCACTAATCAAATTTTCATTTCAACGTTCAAGGAACATAATTGACCATCTGATGATTTCATTGAATTGTATTTATTCCTAATGAATCTTAACGCATCTAAAATTCTATTCAGATAAATAATTTGTAAGACGAATTTTTTTTTTTAATTTTTTATTTATAGTAACAAAAAAATAATTTATAAATTTAATTTAGACTAATTTTAAAACTATTTTTTGACTTAATATTCAAAACTTTTTAATTTATTATTGTTATTTTATTTATTTTGAATTTTACAATTTGATTATAATAATTCATAACCAATTAACTACTCAAACCAATTTTGTTGCTCTTTGCTTCTAAATTGGTTGGTCTCTCCCTGAACCCCCAAAGTGATGAATTTTATTTTTAATTTCTTTTTTTTTTGTTTTTTATTGTTTCAGAAAAAAACTAAATTTAGTATTGTTTTTTTTTGTTTGTATTTTATTTTTACTATCTCGCCAGAGATAGTATTGCGATCACGAAAATTTTCGATGTAGAGATTTGGATGTTTTTATACGTTTTGAAGGTTCCTGAGTCATTTTCACTACTGTTAAGAAAAATGTCTTTCTTTCTCTCTGTGTGTGTGTGTGTGTGTGGGGGTCTGTGTGTATGGGGACGGTTATGGTGACGGTTTCCTCTAATTTTTTCATTGCTCTTTTCCACCAGTTCATTTTTTTTTCACCGTCGTTTCACCATAACTGAACTTTCCTTCAGTTTTCCGCAAATTTCATTGTACGAAATTGTTTCTCAAAAGTTAGGCTACCATAAGTTTTGTGCCACGTGGGTACCACACTCAGGCGGCGGATTTCTATGAGGAAGGAATTTCGAAACTCGTTCATCGCTTTGATAAATATATCAACTTTTTTGGCCTTTATGTAGAAAAATAGTATTTTAGTTGCTCTTTCAAATGTATATAATAAAAAACATTTTCCTGTACTAGTTTTGTCTTGATTCCAAACGTAACCTACTTTGTGAATTGCCCTTGTATGTTTGATACTTATTCACATGATTAAAAATTGTATAAAACTACTAAATATAGAATTTCTGCTTGATTGAATCGCTGAAAGTACAGGAATTAATTTTTTAACACGACTGCAAATCACGCGCCAGCACGTGACGTGATGCCATCAACAAAGAGCCAAACACGCGCTGGTTTAATAAATATTAATTATTAGTTTTTATTTCTAATTTAATTAATTAAATTTAATTTAAATAAAATATATGTTATATAATCCAATTCAAATTGCGAGATAGTCGAGTGGAGATACTCCAGAATTTTATATAAGATTTCTTGTAGAAATAATTTTAAAATTAATTTTTAAACACTCTTTCTAAATTTCGAAATAAAAATATTTTTTCTTACAATTAGAATTAAACAACTATATTTATCCTATATACTTATATATTGCTTTGCTAGAGAACACATAAAGGATACATCTTATATAAATATATAAATGATAAGAACATAAATGTCTATATTTATAACTTGAATGAAATTGATCTAAATTATTATTATTAGCATTATTATTTATTTATTTATTTATTTTCTCTTTGTCATTTTGAATTCGTTTTTGTTGTTTGATATCTACATATTTCAACACAAAAGTTGAAAATAACCTCCACCTCTGAATTTCCCATTGCTTTTCTTTTCTTCCCTGTTTGACTTCTGTTTATGTTTCTCTCTTCTCTCTTTCAGAGACGCGTTTTTCCTCCGCCCCAATTCCATAAACTTTCCTTCCAAGTTTGCTTACATTCAATTCATCTTTTGCCATTCTGACGAGAGGATGATGAATTTATTCAATGTATCGTACGTGTGTTCGAGACAGTAGAAAAAGATGTTGGCTCTCATTCGGATGGGGCGCTTCTTTTTTTTCAAATTGGACTTGTGTTTTACGATCTCTTGCGCTGCATGACTAAAAAAAACGAGCAGGGATATAAGAGGTGACCTTGAACCCCCGAATGGCCCTAAAACTCATTTGGCATTCACTTTTTAGCTTTATCAAATGGTACCCACTCATCATTTCATCTCTTTATTTGGCCACTTGAAACGTGCAATTTTGATTCTATTATTTAAATTATTAAAATAAAACCGCACTTTTGTAGTTTCATTGTTTTGTTTTTTTTTGTTTTTTTTTATTACATAAAATATTAAATAAGCACAGAAAAATATAAATAATAATAAAAAAATTAATTTAATATTTTAAAATGAATATATATATATATATATATATATATATATATATATATTTATATTTAGTCATTATTCTTAATTATGTTTTATTCGTTAACTTAAATTTTTAATTAAAAAATTATTCTTTAATTCTTTCATTAATAAATATAGATTTCATTATTTATTTATATTATTTATTTTGTTTCTATTAATTCAGACAAATTTTGATAATTTATAATTTATAATATAATATTAACTTATTCATACATATTTTCCAAAGAAAATATTTTATGGACATAAATTTTAATAATAATAAGAAAAGAAAAAAATAATACCCCAAGGAAAGGGATTTTCAAGATTGAATTGTAATTCATGTTCCTGAATGGGTAGGCCGCCCGCATTACAACTTCATTACAATTTCATCAACCCATCTTCATATCAAATGATAATTACAAGAACACATTTGAAAATAAAATAGATTTTACGGAAATAAATAAGCATGAATTTTTTTAGAGTAACGGGACTTTATTTCGAGTGGAGGGGAGAAGTTGGCATTGAACGTGTGCCTTTAGTCGAGCAGGGAGCGTCAAGCGGTAACCATCCACGCATCAACCAACTCCCCTCCAATCCAAACAGGTCACTAATTATTAATGAGTAATTAACCCAATGTCTTAATTAAACGCCATAAAGGATTTACTTTATATTTGGCATTCTTATTGATTTTTCTTATTTTATATGTCGTTTATTCCTTGTCGAAAAAATTAATTTAAAATAAGTTGACCTGTGGCCAGGCGCAGAACCGAGCGACGGTTTGAAGTAAATTTATTTCCAGCTACAGAAACAATTTCAAATAATTTAAATATATCTATTAATGTAATAAAAACAGATATGGATATTACATAAATATTTTTAATTTTATTTTATTTAAATGATAATTATTTAAATGAATATTATTTAAAATGATTATTTCAGTTGAATTTAATAAATTTATTAATGCCCCATATCTATATACACTTTTGATATCATAAACTTTTCAATCATCCAACATACATTAAATCTCTTGAAAAAATATATTATTTACAATTTTTTTTTTTTTAAATTTTAATATTTTAATTACAATTATTTCTAATATATTGTATGAAATAATAAGAATAAACTTAATAAATTCTAAATTTCAAACAAACATATTTATTTTAAATAATTTATGTACAAATACCAAAAATATACATACAATGTATAAATAAAAAAATCAAGAGTGTCTCCACTCGACTATTTTGCAAATTTGAATTGGATTAATTAACATATTATTATATTTAAATTATAAATTAAAATTAATTAATAATATTTATTAAACCAGATGGTGTTGGGCTCTTTGTTGATGGCAGCACGTCACGTGCTGGCTCGTGATTTTCAGTGTTAAAAAATTAATTCGGTACTTTCAGCGATTTAGTCAAGCTGAAATTCTATATATAGCAGTTTTATACAATATTTAATCATATGAAAAATTATCAAACATATATCTTTATTCAAGATTTTAGAGGAAAAAAAATGAAAACATGGTAAGTAATGACCCTCTTCCGAAAGAGCTACATGTCTCAAAAGTTGATAGAAAACTATGAATTTTGAATAATGCCCTTGTACCAAATTTCATTCTACCTCAAAACGTTTTTGCGTAATCTTGTCTACATACACACAAACATACATACATAGATTTTTCTCAACCTTAGTGAAAATAACTCAGGTAACTTCAAAACGTATAAAAACATCAAAATCTCGACATCGAAAATTTTCGTGATCGCAATACTATATCTGGCGAGATAGTAAAAAAAAGAAATATAAATTTGATGTGAAAATTTATATATTTAAATAATCATGAAGGACATATACTGAAATTATATTAATTATTCATCGCACTTTTTTGGATGTTGCTACCCAATACTTATTTATTTAAAAAACAAACAAAATAATTTAATCATTATTTTTTTTTAATTAATAAACCAACTTGTGAAATTGTGTAGGGGTAGGGGAAAGAGCCAAAGAGAGAATAAATAAAAATAAATACCTTTTTTCTGTTATTTAAATTTAAATTTATAAACCAAAGCATATATGAATGTTTTTTTTGTGTTCTATTTTAAATATGATTCCAAAATAGTACCAAAAAGTTAATTTTGGAGATTATTATTGAGTATATTTTTTAGTAATAAGTAAAGTGCTGTTTCAGTACTAGTTTTTGCTCGAGTTTCCTTTTTTTTTTATTACGCCAGTCCACGATGTATACATGCTTCAGTGGATGGGGTTGCTTTCATTTTGGATGCGATCACCGGAGGACGGGGGTTGTTGTTTTTTGCACCTGGCATGGACGAGTTCATGCATTCAGAGCCTTGCTCCAATCTGAAATAGGAGGGAAGGGGGGTGACGTTTCGCCTATCGCTTGTATTTTTCATCGGCTGTCCGTCATCCCTTTGACATCTGCATGCGCTCGATTGCACCGCGATAAAAAATACAGAAGCCTTTGCAACGCGTATTTTTTATTTGAAGCAACATAAAGAGAAGGGGGCGTTGAGTGGGCGAGGGAAAAATTGCCGCCTCTAAAAATTGATACGTGGGCGTAAATTTTGACTAGGCTGGGTTAAAAGTGGATGCCACCTCTATAAACATTCCCATTCACGAGATAGATATATATTGGAGAAAGATATGAAAGAAATATTTGTCGTCTGGAGAATGGAGAACGATGTAATTCGTGTCCCACTCATACCAACCCTCTCGTAGATAAAACCCCACCCTTCTCTTTTGAACAAACCCCTATCTGTATTGGAAAATGATTAATCTTTATAAAATTCATTAAAATAGATTAGAGCCCTTTTTTATACGTTAATAAAAATTGTTTTTTTTTGTTTTTATTATTTTTCTTTCGACATCTATGAATATCTCTTATTATTATTATTTTTTATATTTTTATTATTTTTAATCCTAAATTGATGATGATTGATATTGAATTTAATTTTACAATCTTATTTTTTAATGCATTCATGTATGTAATCAAGTGATAAAACTGAATACTGAACTTGAAAATAAGAGTTCAAATCTCACTATGTTTAGAAAAATATATAATACATATATTCTTAAATTGTATTTAATAATTTTACAAAATTAAAAAAATTCATCATTATTCAAATGCTTATTATATTTCAGGAATTTTAATATTAATGATATCTTTGAACTAATATTTAATCTATATTTAAATTTAAATATTTTATGAATTAATATTTTTTTAATGAGCTTCTTTGTGGATATTCATTTTTAATACTAATAATATTATATTTTCTCAAATATCAAAGGAATATAATATTTTAATTTTATTAGTATTGATATATATTAGTAAATAATTTAGATTAATTAAACCAGGTGTGTTTGAAAATAAATCTATTTTTAAATTTAAATATTTTTTTTTTACAAATTTATTCCATATATGAATCAATTTCCAATGGTTACAAATATCTAAAAAAAACAGTTCTTTGATCGTAATGTGACATTGGGTCCACCCAGTCAATGTTATCGTAAATCAGAGCTGCTTTAAACAAGTAACATAAAATTCCGGGAAAATGTTCGAAAATGAGAGACGATGGCCACACAAGTGAATCACAATTTTTACTTAACATAGAACAGTGTACGATTTACTCATCTTATCAGAGGCAGAATTATTTTCATTTATTAAGAGATCATCTGTTTTATCTGTTTAATTAATCCTATTATTCACAATTTAAAAAATGATAATTATTCAAGTAAACGCATTTTCGTGGATTTGGATTATACTTTACCAGTGGATTCCTTTTTTAATTCCTAAAAAACTTTCCTTATGCAAAATTTCTCGGTCTCTTCTAGTTTATGAGATAAAAAATTTTAAGTTTGAGAGCTTAGCTGGTTGTTGAAATGTGCAGCCATTAAGTAATGTTTTATTGACTAATTCACTAATTATTCACTTATTTATTATTGATATAGGAAAATTATTTAATTATTTTTTTAATTTTCATAAATCCAAACCGAACCTATAAAAACCGAAAATTAGTGCGCCCTCTTGTAGTCAAACATGTTAACTAAATAGAATATAAATGGATTTACTATATGCAAATTCTAATAATTTTTATCTCGTAAACTAGAAGAGGCCCGAAAAAATTTCATAAGAAAAGATTATTTGGAATTGCAAAATGAACCCACTGGTAAAATAGTATCCTAATCCACGAAAATGCCTTTACTTGAATAATTACCAAAAAAATTATTATAATTTTCATCATTAGGAAAATAATAACATAATTTAATTTTTTATTTTTCATTTTTGTTTTATTGTATTAAAGAACCTAAGGTCCAATTTACCAGATATTAAAAATTTATTTATTTTTATAATAACATTAAATAATAACAGTCAACTTGTTAAGGTTGCACCCTACTTCCTCAAGTAGACGCGTTTATCATTCAATTCTTGATTAAAAATCTTTATAAGATAAAAATTCAAGCGATTAAAATAAAATAAAATTCTCTGAATATTTATTTTTTTATAGTAAAATTATTAATTGTGGTCTAATTTTTCAATTTATAAATCATTTTCTTAAAATTAAACTATGATAGATAATTTTTTCATTAAAAAATTAGGTAAGTATTTAATTTCTTTATTAGTTAATTTTATTTACTAGTAGTATTATTCTATGTTTGCTTTAAAATATTTTGAAAAAGCATCTTTCAATAAAAGCTAAGATATCTTCCTTTCCGTTTGGTGAGTGAGTGTAGCTCCCTTGACAAGTGGAGTTCAAAAGTTCCGAATCAAACAGAATCCCCAAAGTCCTTAGCATACATCTGTCTTGGCGGAATGACTGATGTACCTACAAGGGCCCTCTCAGCAAAACTTACTTAAAGGCCCAGGCTATTTAGTGAAAACAAAATTTTGGGTGTTACCTTTAAAGAAAAAATCCCAGGTCTAAGTCTGTTTGAGAAGTAAATATTAACGCTTTCTAACATTTTAATTGAGCAAACACTCGTTAAAGTAAAAAGGGACCGCCTGAGTCGTCCACAAACGAATCGACTGTTGCAACAAATATAATCTCTTAATTAATAAATAGGAATGCTAATGCATTGAGTTGTAGAGGATGTATATCGTTATGGAGTGTTTGAACTAAGATTACAGAAGCTGATCTCTCCCATTATTGACATTTGTAAACAGAAGCTGAAAAGAAATTACGCCACACTCAAGACCAAGAATTTAATAGGGAAATCAAGTTAAGGAAATGTTTCAATGGATTGGCATCAGCACTCCCCACCCTCCTCTCCCCTCTCTCTATGATTAGTAAACAATCATAATTCGGTAAAATTAATAACTTACCTAATAGTATCTAATAATTTTAGAATTGGGAATTTGTTTGTTTTATTTTAATCATTTTTATTAAAAACACTTTCTGAGCTTTAAGATTGTTTTTAAATTTTTTTTTTAATAGTTAAATCTGCATTTAAAATATATAAATTTATATATTACTATGATTGTTTATAAATTTTGATTTGATAGTTATAGTGTATAATAGATTTTTAAAATTTTATTTTATTTTTTGATAATTAACTTCTATTATATATATGAAAATCACAGGTAATTAAATAAAAATATTAATTAAATAACAAAAATTAATTTTAAAAATAGCGATTTTTTACTATCTCGCCAGAGATAGTATTGCGATCATGAAAATTTTCGATGTTGAGATTTTGATGTTTTTATACGTTTTGAAGGTTCCTGAATCATTTTCACTAAGGTTGAGAAAAATGTCTGTGTGTGTGTATGTGTGTGTGTATGTGTGTATGTGTGTATGTGTGTATGTATGTAGGCAAGATTACGCAAAAACGGTTTGAGCTAGAATGATGAAATTTGGTACATGGACATTATTCAAAATTCATAGTTTTCTATCAACTTTTGAGAAATGTAGCTCAACCGGAAGAGGGTCATTACCTACAACGTTTTGATTTTTTTTCCTCTAAAGTGACCGTAAAAATAAAGATATATGTTTGATAATTTTTCACATGATTAATAATTATATAAAACTGCTATATATAGAATTTCAGCTTGATTGATTCGCTGAAATTACCAGAATTAATTTTTTAACACTGAAAATCTCACGCGTCAACACGTGACGTGGTGCCATCAACAAAAAGCCAAACATGCGCTGGTTTAATATTTATTATTTATTATTTATAATTTATAATTAATTAAATTTAATTTAAATATAATATATTATGTTATTTAATCCAATTCAAATTGCGAGATAGTCGAGTGGAGACACTCCAGCTAATTTTATTTAGGTAGGACTTCCATAATTCCTATAAAAATAATGTGAAAAATATTGACATCCATATTTGAGGAATACTTCTTTAAAAATCTATAATCTAATAAAGAATTTGAATTTGTAGTTAACTGTGACCATCAAAAATTAAATTAAATTTTTTTAGTATTCTTTTTCAGTATTATTTCAAAGAATCTTCTTAAATGAACATCTCACATTATTATATATAATATTTTTTTTTTACAAAATTTATGTTCTAATTCTTATTTTAGTTCAGATATTTCGCTGAACACCATTAATTATAAAAAAAAAAATATTTCAAAAATTATGAAATAATTATTTTGTATATTCTTTTTTTTGAAATTATGAAATATGTATGCATTACTTAGTATATAGATACTTAAGATTTGAGTGGTATATGTAACCATATTCATATAAATTTAAATTGCTATGTATGGGGGCTACCGTGTGGTTTAAAAATGTTGTTCTATTTTTTATTCAAGAAATTTATCAATTATTCGAAATATAAGAGAAACATTTTAATTATATTAAATATTAATCAATATAAAAAAATTAAATCAAAATTAATTGAAATATTTCTTCTAAATTCATATTAACTATTGTTCTTTTTCAAATTTAATATTTTAATTTTTTTTTATTATTTAATTCTGATTATTCGTTTATATATATATATTAAAATCGTGAATTTTCTTTGGATTTGAACTCATAAAAATATCTAAAGATTATATCGATTATTTTTTATTTATTAAAAATTTATTTTTAAAATATCCCTAAAATAAAAGTTTTAAAATTCTTTTATACAAAATTTATCAAAATTTTGCATAATAATGAAATAAGAGGATCTTCTAATTCCGTAAATACCATTGTTATACATTTTTCGCAAAGATACTAAAATTAAAAAAAAAATATTAAAATAATTTTTCAATACATTCCCATTTTGTGCTATAAATATTACCTCTTTCCGGAACCATCATTAAGTGTTGATTTAGTGATCATCAATCAAATGAGAGAATTTATATTCCACAGGATTGACAGATGTCCGGAAACAACATGTATTTACTAGTAATAGTAATTAATTTTTCCTATTTCTGATATCTCTATTTCTATTGAAATAAATCTCAAAAGCTACCAGTCATTTGTCAGTAAAAGATAAGTTACATAATAGATAAACTTTTTTAGATACACTTTTTTTTCTTGATTTGTTCTAAATAATAATTTAAAAAATTAAAAATACATTTTTTTCCTTGATGGAGTAATTGATGTTAATATACTGATAAAAATAAAACAAATTGTAAACAGAGTGCATCACTATGGGGGGTACAGGGGGCAGGCCCTCTTTCTAGATGTGAAGAGCTAATTATATATAAAACAATAACCTTTTTTTGTTTATTTAAACTATTTATGAAATTCTAATTCAAAAATGAATAAACATATATATCATATAAAATATTTTCTTTAATCAATTTAAAAATGTTTTATTTTTTGAAAATAAATCATAATTTATAAAATAAACATGTTATAATAATAGTTTATTTAATAACGAGCATTTTGAATATTATGCCTTCCTTCCCCAGATTCTTTTTGGTCTTACAGCTGGTTTTAAATAAAACAAAACAAAAACAAAATCTAGTTTAAGGAATCAAAAACATTCAATTAACAGGAAGACATTTTCAGATGATGGTTTAATAATTGCAATGCGCATAAACAAACAAATATGTAAATCAATTTGATTAATCACCAAATCTCTTAATTAAAAATTTAACTGTTATTCATATTAAATCATTATTTTTTAGTAAGTACTAGTTTTTGTTTTATAAAAAACAAAATAAAATGTTTCATTGTGTGTCTACCATTGAATGTATTATATTAAACTTTATAAAAAAAAAGAGTTTAGAAAAATTGAAAAAGGTGCTGGGATCATAAATAAAATAGTATACATATTGTTATTTTTATTGTTTCTTAAGCTATTTTCTTTTAATACACTCAAAATTAATAGAAAATGTTATTGAAACATTGAAAATAAAGTAGGAAACAAATTTAGGATAAATTGAATTGAATGTGTGAATTGGTTGTTTTTTATTTGTTGAAATGAAAGACGAAAATACGCGTTGGGGTGGTTGGGTTACATGTCGAGAGGCGGTTGTCATCCTGCCGAGTTGTTTGCCGGTGAGCACTGAAAATCAAAACGCAAATAAAAAAAACAAAGGCGAATTTAATTAAAGGGCAGTGTCGGTTGTCAGGCGAGGCGAAAAACACGCCCAGCCGCGGCTGCGGCATCTGCGCGCATCTGGGCTCCTGCCACGCGAAAACTGACAATCAACAAGCAACGCCTTGCCAACACGACGCCTGCTTATGCCGAAAAATCTGCCGCTCAATGACCTGCAAAATAGAAAGCTTAGCTCGGTTAATCAATCCTTGCCCGACGGAATGAACAACGGGAGAATGCACAGTCCAATCGGCAAATCGACGAAGAAGCCAATTTTTTGATTTTATTATTTTTTTCTTTATTATCTCTCTCTCTCTCTCTCTATATATATATATATCCGAAAGTAACTTTCGATTTATTCAACAAGAGAGCAAATTCATTTTATTTTTTTTATCAAAAGAAGATGTAAAAATAATTTTTTCCATCAAAGTATATACCTATATGGTTTGAGGATTGATACTAGGTAATACATAAATCGTTCAATTTTTTTTTTGACCTTATCAAGAATTTAAATTAATTAATATAAAATTTGTATTAATAAATGTTATTTACAAAATATACATATAACAGTTATTAAATGTTAATTTTATTTATTAATTAATTAATTTTTGGATGATCCTCTGGAAAAATTTAAAATAAAATTTTCTCAGACATCTTCAAGTTAGTCATTAAAAAAAACATTTTTTTCATTTGTTTTTAAAGACATTTTGCTAACATTCAATATTAATATATTATATATATATATAGATATTCTCAGCCCCTAAGGACGTAACCATTCTGAAGTTAGCAATGTTAAAATATTGAAATTAAAATATTATATATTATTTTTATTATTATTTTTATATTAAATTGTAAAGTAAATTATTATTAAATAAAATTTAATTTAATTTTTCATTTCCTTTTTCCAAAATTATAACCTTAAAACACCCATCTAGAAAGGTTTCTTTTCTAATTAAGATTTATATGACCTACTAAAGAAATTACATTCATTTTTTTAATAAATTTGTGCTTTAGGATAAATAGTTGATAAATATTATATAATGTTATATATATATTTAATTATTAATTGATTTATAAATAATATATATTATAAATTAAATGATTATTTTAATTGGAATGTGTTTATCTAAAGCTATTATTTTGATGATGTCTGATAATATACATATTCAAATACGAGGGCAGGTCAATAAGTTCGTGACTTTTTGAATAAAACAGGTTTTTGAATAAATAATTGTTTTATTTTTCGATATAGTCTCTTTTGAGCTCTATACACTTTGTCCAACAGTTCTCCCATTTCTTCATCCCTTTCAAAAAATAAGAATTGTCCAAGACATCAAAATAGGTATTTGTTTGTGAGATGATTTCATCGTTAAAGTCAAATGTCTTTCCGCCGAGCCATTGATTGAGGTTTGGAAACAAGAAATAGTCACACGGGGTTAAATTCGGAGAATAGGGCGGATGAGGAAGCAATTCGTATCTTATGGATTTTCATGGAAATTCACTTCTGAAATCACGAGGTAGTCTGCTATTAATGGATGTCAAACAAAAACTAAAAGACCCATCTGGTTCAAATTTCGACAGGGTCAGCTGATAGGAGCAGTGTCGCTATTTCATTTAAGTCACAGACTTATTGACCTGCCCTCGTATCTAGCATATAGAGTAATGGATAAATTAAATTAATTAAAGAAGTAAATATATGATGGAACTAGCCATAAAAATATTATTTTAAGCTTTTTTATAATTTTCATTAATAAAATTGAAACGAATATTTCGTTTAGTTATTTTTTATTTTTAAGCTTGTTTTTTACCAATTATTTATTCTGATGAAATTATCTTCTTTGCTTTTCATATTATTTTGATCTTTTTAAAATTTTGGTAAAAGTGACTAGAACGTCAGTTGTATCAGCACACTAAAACAAAAAAAACAAAACAAAAAATAATTAGTAAAAATATATTTAATTTATACTTATACTTATATATAGAATAATAAATATATTATATAATCTAAATGCTAAAAAATACAAATATTTAGAATATTTTTTTAAGAAATAAATATACCTCTATATCATGTAAGGATGAATATTATAATAATTTAATTTTATGAATTATTTTAAATATAAAATAAAAAGAAATTAAAATAATAAAAAATATCCTTAACGAAACGTTTGGATAATCGCTCGAAAAACGTGAAAAACGACTAAAATATAATTCATTAACTTATGAGATGATTGATTAATAATTAAAACGGGATTCTTAATCATCATTAACAAGGCAGGTTTTGTTACATTATTTTTTTTCTTTGTAAACAAAAATAACAAAAAAAAAAAACTTGCATGATTAATACTTTCAATGAAAAATAAAAGATTCTTATTGTTTGTTTTTTAATTACTCTATTTAATTAGACTCATTGAAAATCTTTAATCTGATATTAATTAATAGGGCCAACTAAATATACGAAAAAGCGACGATTCCTGTTGTTGAATTTGAAATTAGTTTTGCTTCTTCTGAATTTTAATCACTTATTTTTTTATTTTCCGTATTTTTTTTACAATTAATAGAAAACCAAAAAAGTCAAATATATAATTAAATAAATAATTAAATTTAACACAAATTAAAATATTTATTTTTAGTCAATCTCTTTTTTTTATTTTACGTCAATATTTTTTTCAAAATATGAATATTTTAAATTTATTATTTCAAAATTAGATATTCAGGGAATATAACTTGAATGATTTTACTTTTTACCTAGAGAGTTTTATTGATTTATATTTATATAATATTACATAAAATAAATATTATTTAATTAATTAAATATAAAAAAAATAAATAATTAAAATAAATATTTAAATTATATATAAATATATACATTATTTTAATAAAAATATATTTTATATATGATTTAATATAACATACAATATTAAGTTTTAATAATAAAAAAAAGAAATAAACTCGAATGATTGAATTATTTTGAAATTATTATCTTTATTTAAGTTGATTTACATAAAATAAAACAGCATTGTTTATTAAGTGTTTGAAATAAATAACCATACATATAATAAATAAACAGTTAAAGTCATTTCTTATTTGTCTAGTTTATTTCTCATAAAATAAATTCACTCCAATAAAATAGTTATTAATAAATTAATAAATCAATTAATATTTTTATTATATTTCTTATTGCTATACATGTAATAGTACCTGGAACACCGAGCTGCCGCTCGACCCTTTAAAATATATTAATATACAATTCTTTAATTATTTATTACAATTATTAAATGTAACATCATTGCATCAATCTGATTAAAATGAATGGAATTTGGAGTCCTCAATAATAATAAATTATAATAATAGATAATAAATAATATTTAATGAAAAAATATTAAAAATTATAAAACTATCTTAAAATTAATTAATAAAAAAACAATGAATAAATAAATATAAATTAGTAATTTAATAAAAAATAAACACGAGAATAGATAAAAAAAAAACATACAAAATTAACTAATAAAAATTTATAAGAATTAACAAAAAATCAAACGACAAAACAGATTAAAAAATTGTTTTTAAAATATCACAAATAAAGTTACAATGTTTGCAAGACAAATAAAGATAACTAGACAAATAATATTTTTTTAGTGAAAGATTAATAAATATATTTTGTAAATTGATTCTAAAATATTATTAAAATATATATTTTTAATTTTATTTCCTAATTGAATAAAAAATTTTAAAATATTTTAAATATAAAAAATTATTAATGCATTTAAATTCAATTAAAAAAGATTGGGAAAAGGTAAATATGGATAACGTGTATTTAAATTTTAATGAAGAAAAAACTAATGAAGATGATTTTTCTCCAGGCTGAAACCAATACAGATAGATTTGACTTTATAAATATTTTCTATGGTGTGAATTTCAAATAAATCCTTCGAGCGGTTAATTAATAAATTAATTCAAAAATATACAAATATATATATCTATATAATTTTTGGTAGTATAATAAGATAAGATAAGATATGTTAAGGTTTGACTTATTTTGAGGATAATATCATCTAATTATATTTTTGCTATAATATTATTTATTATTATAAATATTGCAAATTAATATTTTAATAAATAAATTATGTTTAGATTTGATGAAATATTTTCTCTAATAATATCAATTTTAAACTTTAATATAATTCAACTCAAAACAGTTAAGTTTTTGTACTTTATTAGACTATTTGAAAATTATTAAAAAAAATACAATTTTTTCAATTATTTAAACTTTTTAAAGTGTTAGTAAAAGGGAAAAGATGTGATGTGATATTGGTTAAATGTCTTTTTTTTCATTTTCTTTTTCTTGACTTTTTTTTAATGTTATTTAAAAATTTCCTGTATATGAAGAGACAGAATGCTATGTTGAGGGAGGAGGTGGATGGGAGTAAAAGGGATGGAGAGAAGAATAGACGCCATCTATCATAAAAATATCATTTCCATTTTTAATCTCACGATCGTCTGTCTCACTCCTCCCTCAAGAGAATTTCAATCAAATGGAACCCAAGATAAATCATTGGCAGCTCGGAAGATGAGTGAAAATATCTGATAAGAGGGTGGAAATTAATCAACATTGGCAAAAGGGCTTAGGGTGGCCTCGTCCAAGGCTCACTGTATTTATAGATTGGCTGATTTCCATTGCAAATCGCCACTTGTTTCCCCGTATTGGATTAGCAAAGAGGAGCCTCTCTCTTTCTCTCTCCTTCTCTCTGCCCGACGACGACTACGACAACGGCACGAGACCTCGTTTTTGTTCGCGTCTGCGTTTTATGTGTTGTATGTTCTCTCTCCGTGACAACGACACAAGCGAATAATACCAAGAGAAACACCATCATTAACATGGCCTGAGAGGCGAAGGTTTTTCTTTCCGCTCGTCCTTCTTCTCCTTGGTTGGCTGTTATTTCGCTTTCCCTTTCAGTAGAATGCCCGAGATCAAAGGGTCTATGCTAACGAGGCAAATACTTTCAAGTCAACTTGGCAAATTTCATCTCCGGCCAAACCTTCTTAGGCTTTTTGTCATTGAAATTGCGCTGTTTGTTAATTACTAACCTCCTTTGGCGACGGCGGAGCTCCAGCGGCTGGAATCTCGACGTCGTAGCCGGGCAGCTGCTGCACTCTCGTGGCGTTTGCATCGTCGATGACCATCGTTTTAACCGACATCTCCTCCTGATCTTTCGATCCGTTCTCTGCTCTTCGCCGCGCTTTTTTCTTGCTCGCTTGCTTTTTTTTTTTTTTTGTTCCTGTTGTTTTTCTTTTTTATTAGTTGCCGGGGCGGGTCGGGAGCGGATGCCCCGCCTTCAGCGACTCCGCCCCGTGACGTCACCCATCACCTGGACAAGAGTCCAGTCCGAGACGGTCCCCTCTCCAGGGGATGGAACGACGATCGTCTGCCGTTGCTCGCTATAAAACAACTTTTATCGGTCTGCGGACGATTTTAATTAAAGGAAGAAGTTGAATGCGAAATGCCGCTCCTCTGAGTGGAAGTGATGACCGATCGTCGGGTTGTTTTCCTTTTGCCTTCTCGTCCCCCTGGAACTTTTAATGGATACCCATTCCCGCCCCCCGCTCCCCATCACCAATACTAAACTCGATCGTACGGTTATAATACTAAATGGAACAAGACTTTACCAGAGCATAAAGCACATTTTTTTCATTGCCCTGTAAAACTACATCGGTTGTGGAGTTGTGAATTGCGACTCTCACCATCTTTTCTCCCTCCGTATCCACCAGCACCACCACCGTACGCTTTGTGACCCTACCTTTCTCCTTTTTTCCCTTTTTATCCCCTCCGTTTTTTTCCCTATAAGATTTAGAATTCCATTTCCTCTCCACCTTTGATTCAATTTTATATCCGCTTGGGCAGGTGAGAATAGGTTAGCCTTTCTTTGTTTTTTTTTTTGCTTTTTTTGTTTTCAAATGACACAATCTACCTATCTATAGATCAATTATATCAACTATATATCAATTACATTTCCTTGCATAAAATTAATAAGTAAATAAAGATATAAAGAGAAATATAGTCAAGAAATATGTTTATATTCAAATTATAAAAAATATTATTGTATCAAAAAAAAAATAAAATAAAATAATAATAATTCTTTCTCAGATGTAACATAAAGAAAGGAAAGTTAAATCGATCGAACCCACGGGAATTTAGGATTTTTTTCTGTGGGTCGAAAAATTTCATTATCTGAGCAGGTTTGGCTAAACTAAAATTTGTTTATAAATTCTAGTATTGATATTTTTTAATTTTTTATAAATATTTTAATGAATAGTACAAAAAACTTTTGATTAAAATTGATTCATAAGAAGTATCAATTAAATTTTGAAATTTTAAATTATTTTGAGACTTTCATAAAAAACATCTTAATATAATTCTTAAAAATTTATTATCCAATTTGTACCATCTTAAGATGTAATATAAGAGTGTTACTCAAAAAATATTTTTTATGCACACCTTATAATAAATTATAATGATATTATATATTAATAAGTAGAATAAACAAAAAAATAGAAACGAAGTGAATCTTTTAATTAAAATTATTTCTTTTAATATTAAAATAAATTATATATCTATTTTATTATTACTATCTCGTCAGAAAATTTTCGATGTCGAGATTTTGATGTTTGTATACGTTTTGAAGGTCCCTGAGTCATTTTCACGAAGGTTGAGAAAAATGTCTGTATGTGTGTTTGTTTGTGTTTGTGAATGTGTCAGATTACGCAAAAACGGTTTGAGCCAGAATAATAAAATTTGGTACACGGATATTATTAAAAATTCGTAGTTTTCTAGCAAATTTAGAAACATGTTGCTCTTTCGGAATAGGGTCATTACCTACCACGTTTTCATTTTTTTTCCTCTAAATTGATCGTAAAAATAAAGATATATGTTTGATAGTTTTTCACATGATTAAAAATTTTTAAAATTGCTATATATAGAATTTCAGCTTGATTGAATCGCTTGCACATTGCAAATCACGCGCCAGCACGTGACCTGGTACCATCAGCAAAGAGCCAATCACGCGCTAGTTTAATAAGTATTATTTATTAATTTTAATTTATAATTTAAATATAATAATATGTTAATTAATCCAATTCAAATTTGTGAAATAGTCGAATGTAGACCCTCTAGATTTTTTTTTTTAAATGTGATATTCTCAGATAATTTTAACGATATAATTATAATAATAAAAATAGCTAAAATAATAATAAAAAATTTATAAATTAGTATTTGATTATTTAATGTCACTTGATAAAAATCATATTTTTAAAACTATATTTTTAGAAAATTTATTTAACATTAGATTATACTTAACATCAACATAACTTCTTGATGGCTAACATTAAACAATTTTAGCTAGGTTTAATATTTAATGTAGCTTTATTTGATCTACTTTACTTTATGATTAGCAGGATATCAGACATTAGGGGAATCATCCAATCCCCTTTGTTTTCTTCTTTTATAGATTGGATTCAAATGCCTAAGGATTAACTACCCTTCAGTGAAGTTTACGTTTTTGGAGTAATAAAATCAAATAGGCAAATTTAAAGTTGAAAAAAACATTAGAATAAAAGAACTGAAGTTTAAGCCTAAACGTATATCTTATATTGGAGCAATTGTATTTTGTTATTCACTTCTAAAGTATAATATTACAAATTATATGATAGTGAATATTATATTAATCAATTGTATTATTTTTTTATCAATAATCCTCAAAATAATGATTTCTTAGTTTTGAAATTTAAATTTATTTAAGTATTATATAATATTAATTAATTATTCATTTATAATATTAATTAAATATTATATATATAGTGATAAATATAGTGGCTTACATTAAATAATGTTTTTATAAAATTTTTTAAACAAACTTAATAATAAACTTTAAGAATAGCGAGTGGAGGGATTGGAGTTATTGGGGGGGGGGGGGGGGCAACTTAGCCTATTATAATAATAATACTGTGTATAAAATGTATATAAGTGTAAAAACTATAAACCCTAAGAGGGTAAGATAGAATCAAAAATAAATATTAATAATAATAATAATCTAATTTTATTAATTTATACCTGAATATTTTAATTAAAACAATTTTAAACAAATTCAAATTATTATTATTACTATTAAGATTAATAGTTGAATCAATGAAAAAATATGATTTCTTAAAAAGCATGGATGTAAAGTACCCCTTGATTGACTTTTCTCCATTCGATTGATGTCTTCCTAGTGGCGCCC
This sequence comes from Labia minor, assembly GCA_963082975.1. Taxonomy (NCBI): domain Eukaryota; kingdom Metazoa; phylum Arthropoda; class Insecta; order Dermaptera; family Spongiphoridae; genus Labia; species Labia minor. Next base: position 31,334,495 of record OY720347.1, read on the forward strand.
CGTCGTGGTATTTTCTCTCCTTAACGAAACTACAATGCTTGTTGACTGACACAATACCTATTATCACTATTGAATTTTATATTTATTTAATAACAATTCTTCTTATTATTTAATTATTTATTAACCAAAATTATCCAATGTATTTTATAACTTGTTTGTTTTAATCGATACTACTTTATCGTTTTTGTTTTTTTTTAAATCTAAAAATAAAAAACTGTCTTTTAAAAGGTTTCGATTAAAACCTAATAATAATAATTAGCATGTGGGTCATATATATATATATATATTATACACAAAACATACATTTTTCTTTTAACTACTTTTAATTAAACTCATATAATTGAAGGCCGTCGCTGTTTAAAATAATTCTTATCATTTTGATAATATTTAATATTCATACAGGAAAATAAATTTTATTTCTCAATTTAGTTTAGTTAAGCAATAAATTATTAAGGGTGAATTTTCAATAGGATTATAAAATCTGAGAAATCTTTATTAAATAATAATAATTAATTGTATTTTATTATAATATATAAATAAAAAAATAAAAAAAAAATTAAATCGAGTTTTTTTCTTGAAGAAAAAACAAGTCTGAAATTATTGAAAAATAATTATGGATTTTTAAAAAATATTATTAATTTATTTATTATGAATTAATCTTAATACTGATCTAAACTGATATTTGTATATATATTATTTTTTACTTATTCTTATAATTCAAGAAAATATTTTTTTTTTATTTTATTAACTAAGTGAGCAAGGTTTGATCCTTTGATCTCAAGTTTACCGGAGCATAAAGAACTATACTCAATTATCTATCTCGGTCAAATATTTATTATATTAATCAATTTTTATGTTTATTGAGACAGGAGACATTAATGAGCTACAAGTATTTTCAATAATATATACGTAAACAATTATTATTAATAAGAAAAAAAAAATTAACAATTTTAAAATTATTTTATTAACTTTAATTGATATACTATATTATATTGAAAGATATTACAGGAAATATATATACTTATATATATATATATATATATATATATATACTATTAATTAAATTATATACTTTTAATGATTAAATATTTTTTCTTTATATATTAATAAAGATTAATTCTAATTTTTTTTTATAGATAATTATTTTATTTGATGTAAATAACAAAAAAATCATTCAATCAATGGTTAATGATTATTTGCTAATTGAAGGGGTTGAGAATATAAATAATTGAAATAATGATCGTTTCGAAATGCACCTGAGATGATTCCGTTTGTGATTGGATTAAAAAACATGATTGTAATCACGTGTAGCAAAATGAAAAGTCGACGCTCGATCAATCTTTGTAAATGACCAAAGACATGCTCGCTCATCTGCGAGGTCAATTAAGGAGTTGGCTGGCACGTCCCTGATCGATGTTCTTCGCGATCAAAGCAGCAGCCCTCGCGAATCCCTACGTGACTGGACCACTGGATGGTAGGTACTCTTCTCGATGTGGCCATTTACTGAGAATGGACGTCTGCCACCACAAATAGACACCCGGTGAGGGGTTGCTTCCAGAAAAAGACTTCCTCTTCATCAACTATTCAATAAAATCCAGGGGCTCCCTCTTGCAACGCTCAATTATTTACTTTTTTATCACGGAAAAAGTCTTGACTTTCAAAATGCTCTTTGTCCTTTTGGAACATTTATACTCCCATTTTCTAACACTAGAATCTTTTTTTATAATTAATCACTAAAAGTTGTAAGGGCAGACATTAGATATATAAAAACAAAAATGAGGGTTCTTCCTACACCCTAAATTTATATTTATTCTTACATTCTTTTTTCTAAAGTGATCTATTTTTAAGAAAAATCGGTAGGAGATCAATATTGAAGATGAATCAATTAAACAAACAACGATGCATGTTCATTTTTTTTTATAATAATTTTCAAAAGAATAAATTATTATTTTAATATAAAATAATATAATAGCTTATGAGCTTATACTGAATTTCGAACTTGTTGGACACTATAACCATATGTCCCTATAAGACACCTCCATCTAATTCATCCTCTTCTAATATTAGTTAAAGTCATAAGATTTCCGCCAATTCCCTATCTATCTATAATATTTGGCCTGTATCTCGTCCTCTAAAGTCCTCAATTACGGCTCAATATATTATCTACAGCTAACAAAATGATATTTTTAAATATTTTAATTCTGGTATTATATATTGATTTTCATATAAAAAAAATAAAAGATATTTATTAAACTCAAAATACGATTATTTTTTTAAATTATAGTAGTTGTTATTTGATTGTATTCTTTTAATTGTAATTAGTGCATATTTTTCTTAAAACTGAATATAATGTATTTTCTTTTCATAATATTTGATTAAATACGAGGGTAGGTCAATATGTCCATGACTTTTTGAATTTCCCGTCTCTTAAATGAAATGGAAACACTACTCATGTCAGCAGGCAACTATCAGATGACTTTTGTTGAAATTTGAACGAGGGGTCTTTTAGTTTTTGTTTGACATGACTACCTCGTGATTTGAGAAGAAAATCGAAAAAAGTGAATTCCTTGTACTCATTAATCATTATCATTATTTTTTGCGAAAAAAAACAACACTGAAACCGAGTTTTTGTGCCGTTTCGTATGGATGAAACGTGAATCCACCACAACACAGCAGAGAACAAAAACCAGCCAAAACAGTGGGTTTCTTGAAGTGAACCGGCACCAAAGATGTCCTCGGCAAATCTTATTTTTTGGAAGGGATTGAAGAAAATGTTGGACGAAATGTATAGACCTCAAAGGACGCTACATTGAAAAATAAAATTATTTTTTATCCAAAAACCTTTGTTTGATTCAAAAAGTCACGGACTTATTGATCTGCCCTTGTAACATCTATAATTTATATTTTTAATTCTTGATTATATAAATAATATTGGTCAAAATTTTTATTATAATATATTTATATTTATTCCTATTTTTGATTATTTTATTTATAATTATTATGAATATTTTTAAAGAATTTTTATTTTTAAAAAAATTGAATAAGCAATCTCACACACAAAGATATCTAATTTATTATTTAGATATTTATTTATAATCATTATCAAAAAAATGAAAAACAAAATATTTAGAAAACATATATCGAACAAAATGTTTAATTAACTATTCTATTAATTGAATAAATCATCATTATTAAAATAACATTTGTTTTTTTGTTCTTTTTTAATTGGAAAGTGAATTAATCACATGATTTAATGATACTTTGAATTGTTTAATTATTCACAAGCATCATCACACTTTTTAATGATTTACAAACACTAAAAATACAATTTATCTAATGATTCTGGGAATATTTTTCATTTTTATTTAAAAAAAATAATTATTTCAGTAAAATTAAAGACTTAAATTTTTAAATAATATAATATTTTTATAATAATAATAATAATAATAATATAATAATAGATAGATAGATAAAGTTACTTTCTAAAATTACATACTAAATAATAATTTTGAGAACAATATTCAAAAATTAATTTGATAAATATTCATATAAAATATAATCAATATATAGTATACATTATATCTAATACACATTTAAATATATACTTTTTATGTATATATACTTTTTATCGCAAGTCACAGATTTAATAGAGACATTTCTTTCCATAAAACAATATTTCCTAAATATTTTTATTTATTTTATAATCACTATAAATATCTTTAATAATAAATTAGCTGAAGTGTCTCCACTCGACTATCTCGCAATTTGAATAGGATTAAATAACATAATATATTATATTTAAATTAGATTTAATTAATTATAAATTATAAATAACAAATATTAAACCAGCGCATGTTTGGCTTTTTGTTGATGGCAGCACGTCACTTGTTGGCGCGTGATGTGCAGTGTTAAAAAATTAATTCCTGTACTTTCAGCGATTCAATCAAGCTGAAATTCTATATATAGCAGTTTTATACAATTTTAATCATGTGAAACATTATCAAATATATATCTTTATTTTTACGGTCACTTTAGAGGAAAAAAAATATCAAAACGATGTAAGTAATGACCCTCTTCCAGTTGAGCAACATTTCTCAAAAGTTCATAGAAAACTGATAGAAAACTACGAATTTTGAATAATGCTCATGTGCCAAATTTCATCATTCTAGCTCATTCTGCGTAATCTTGGTTACATACATACATACATACATACACACACACACAGACATTTTTCTCAACCTTAGTGAAAATGATTCAGGAACCTTCAAAACGTATAAAAACATCAAAATCTCAACATTGAAAATTTTCGTGATCGCAATACTATCTCTAAAAAGAACTGAACTATTGAACTTGAGAATGTGATTTAAACCTCATCAAGTTCGCCAAAATGTTTATGTAATATAATATTTTCTTTGGTAAATTATAAAATAAATGTGCACACTTGTTAAAATGAGCTTAGATAAAAAAAATGGATAATACATATTGAACATTGTAAATTAAATGTATGCAGGTGATCAAACAAACTAATTTTCATATTTCATTGTTTCAGATCATTTTATGATACCTTGAATATATATATATGCATGTATGATTGTATTAAAGACTGAGTGAACTTGGAAGAGTTTACACAATTTATCCAATTAACTTGAAATTTGAAAAATAGAATAGACACATTCATCTATCATAATTCCTTTACCCGTAGAAAAGATCTTTATTCTAAATGTTTTTGGTTAATAAATAAAGTAAATGACAAGTAAATAACTGATGTTTAACTTGTGCTATAATATCAATCGAATTGTTTCGCCTTTGAACATTGAACTGGCAGGGAGACAGGCACCCTTCGATGATCCCATTAGGGCACACTATCTTGCGTAATGATCCAAGATACGGATGCATCATGTTGCTCTTTTAAAAAACGTCCCCTCGAAAGACAGGGTCGACTGTTTTCCAATCAACGAGTCGCAAACGATCTCCAGCCGACAGGCGGAGAAGTGTCTCTTCACCTGTCGTCGATCCTCTCGTCGTGGAATGTTTTATGGCGCCGCCATCCCGTGGGAAGATCTGCACAAAGATCGAATGAATCCCTTCGATTTTCAATCGACAAACCATAATCCCCCTTCCCTTCTCTCTTTTTCAGATATTTCTGTTCCGTATGACCATTTATACAATTTCAATATTTCATTATATGTTTTTTTTTGGGCGAATTAAAAAATTCGACAAAAAAAAAATCAAATATATATATCTCATTAATTGATGATGTGATCAATTTCAATTGGAGTCGAATTGACATTTTTAAAAATTGCATGGAAAAATTTAAAAATAATCCTGAGATATTAGAAACATGCTTTCGGGCCTTCGTTAATGAGCGTTAAATTGAAATTGGGTTATGATAATGGGACTTAATAATACATTGCATGGTTTCAAAGGGTCCATCTGAATATCAGGGAAGTTAATATGTGCAAACGATATATATATATATATATATATACATATACATATACACCTATATGTATATATTGTTAATTAATGAACATAAAACAGTATAACTACCCTATTGCATGAAAAAAATGCTGTGAATTTTATATGACAAAGAGTTTTATTTTAAAAAAAGCCCTTTTTTTACTAATAACCTCATTAAGAGTTGGATGTTGTTCATTGAATATGGTTAATTGATAAATTTAAAAAAAAATCCTGTGAATTTTAGATTAGTTGAAGTTTAAAAAAATCCGCGGTCAGTGCTAATTCATGATTGAAAAGTACCAGGACTCGTTTGCGTTGATTGGGTGTCCATGCTTGGTGGAAGAGGGTAAAGGTTTTAAGCAAATGTGAAGGGATGACGTGCAAGAGGTGACAGAGGTTGACAGGTATCAAGACCACTTGACAGAAGCCGTTAATCAAAAATAAATTTACCAAATCAATTCTTAGTGACTCTCACTTGAATTAATAGACTTAATCTTTCGGATTAATGTTTCATTCTGCAGCTAATAACTGAATAATTCTCAAAAAAATATATTTCTATTTTATTTTTGTTTAAATGTTTTCATCGATGTAAGAAGGATATCCATAAAAAAACAATATCAAATAAAAAAAATTCATTTATTTATAAAGGTATACCTATATAACATAAAGAGTTAACGGAGTTTTTTTTTTTAATTAAATGCAAATTAGTCTTATTTATTTTTAAAAATATTTTTAATGAAAAGTTTTATTTCATTTTTTTTATAAATATATTATATATATATATATATATATACATATATATATATATATATATTATAAATTTTTAAAGAAATTATTATTTATGATAAATTAATTTACTTTGTTAATTAATATAATCCATAAACAATTATGAATTATTTTGATTATTATACATTAGTTCATAAACTTTTTCAATTTATAGCCAAATAAAATGAAATCATTTTTAAGAACAAATTACATAATTTGATTCTTTTAATTAAATATACATTACGCCGAACGGGTACGCAACTAAATTATTAGTTTTATACAATATCATCAAAAATAGAGAGAGTATTTATTTACTAGAAAATGTGATTTTAGATTACGATTAAGATACTCAATTTTTCTTTATTCTTAAAAAAAAAACTTACATACTCAAAATAATATATCAATATTGTTTTTTACCGACCGACGATAGTAAGGGAGGTATTGTTTTCACACCAAATTTCACATGTGGATATTTTTACATATCTCCACGAATCATGCATTTTCTTAACAGAAAAAAGTATTTTTAGCATGATGTCTGTCCGTCCGTCCGTCCGTCTGTCCGTCTGTCCGTCCGTCCGTATAGATGTATACAGCCTGAACGGCTCAACCGATTTTGATGAAATTTGGTATATTTACTTAATGCATCAGTGGGATGAATTGATCAACTTTTGGTGCAAATCCGGAAACCGGAAGTGGTAGTATTAGCGATCGACGATAGGAAGGGAAGGGTTATTTTCACACCAAATTTCACATGAGGAGATTTTTTTACATATCACCACGAATCATGCACTTTGTATTGGTTTTATCCTTGGGAAAATCATATTTATTAGTTTTTTCTTGATTTAAAATTATATGACGTCATCCAGCCATTCATGACGTCACAGCCTTGTCTTGCATATATATTATAAATAAAATAAAATTAAAAATGTTTATATTTATTATTTATGTATCCATATCTGTATTTTATTACATTAATACATATATTAAAATTATTTGAAATTGTTTCTGTAGCTGCTAATTAATTTACTTCAAACCGTCGATCGGTTCGGACCTGGCAGGTCAACTTATTTTTTTGAAAATTAAAATGAATTTTAAAAACATATTATAATTTTAAATTAATATAATAATAATAAATATATATATAATACCAAATAAAATATAATACACAACAGATCCTTTGAACTGTTATCTTTATGATCTTAATTAGTGGCCTTAAAATTAAACAATTAAAAATTGAAATTCAAAAAAATTTTTTAAGAAAATATTCACTTGAAAAAAAATTTGAAACTTCAACAAGTAGTACTATTCTCAATTTCCTTTTATTGTTTTTAATAGAAGTCTAAATTTTGCCTATATTATAAAATTGTGTTCAAAAAAGATAAATTCCATATTCTCAAAGAAATATTATTTTTTAAAAAAAAACATAATTAACAAAATTTATAGATACTTTTGATAATTTTGAAGCTGTTGATATTATGTTAGACAGGTCGGGAACTAAATTGGCAGCTATTTATTATCTGTCATTCAAATGACCAATCATGATTTGACAATCAACAAAACTGTCAGCAAATTAATCATAAATCGTAAATCTCATATCAGGAATCCTATTAATTAGAGTGGTGGGTCATCGGCGATTGGATTTGCAATCTACTCACTTATCACAGCGCTTATTTTTCTATTTAATTTTCTTTTAAATTTTAATTAATTACTTCTGTCATTTTTTATAAACTTATAATTAGTTAAGATAAATTTAACAAACAAATATATATCTATATAAGTATAAGTATATATGTATAGCTATGTACATTTTTATGATTGATGAAAATAGAGTTTACAAGAATTTCATAATTATGTAAAATTGCTTGAATAGTAAATATTGTAAATTATGTTGGAAACATCTTGTCAACTTGAGAATGTTGTATATTTAATTGATCAATAAAAATAGTTATAGCTAATATTCACAATCTATTGTATATTTTAATTCTTAATTTAGAATATCATTGTATATTTTCAACTTTAAGAAATGTTACTTTTTATTTGAGCACTAATATCTGCTAATTTTTATATCTTTACTGTTCTAGATAATTGTAGGTATATAGTGTATATATTATTTGTATATACTTGTTAATATACAATTGGTTGAAATTTGTACACAGAGTGATGATAATCCATCTTCAATTATCTCCAATCTTATAAAATATTTCTTTTCATATGCAAATACATATTTATTATAGTTTTAACATTCAAAAGCAAAAAAAAAAAATGTTTGTTTTTTTGTGAATTTTCGAAAGACTAATTTGTAAATTTGTAAAAAGTCACAATCATAGCACTCCATGAATCTTCCATAATAGAAGGGGGGTGGTTTTTACGCAATGTATAAGCATTTCTTCTCACTTCGTGCAGAACAGGAAGCTCTCTTCTGCAGTGGAGACTGCGCTGTGGTCAGCTGTCATTACGGGGTCCGTGCGGCCATCACTCACCCCCAGCGCCCCCGAACACGGCTTTCTACTTAGCGTCCGGAGGGATGGGTGTTCGGGGGGTGTACGAGTACTCGGGTACCCCGCTCTCTAATTGCGTCGGAAAGCCTCCATCCATCCCTTTCTTATCCCCTTGGCCAGTTCTCCCCCATTTCCTTTCGCCTTGTCCTTCAACCCACGAAATCCACCCCCTACTGAACTGATGCCAGAAACCCCTCAGGGTTGTAATACAAAGTTTTCTCTCTAAATAAACCAGGCCGGACGGTGTCGGGTCAAGCTTGCTACAACTTCTTGCCAGTAGCGCGGTTAGAGGCGGCCGGCAAAATGGCTATTTACTCGGACGACCCGAGAGACTCGGAACATAATCCAATTTAGCCATTTTTATAGTAACAATTTAAGACAACACTTAGATTAGAAAGCTAACGTTTCAAAGTCAAATGACAAAAACAAAAGGCGAACCTTTTTTTTTTCTTTTTTATCTAAGATTGCTTTATTTTAAGAATTCCTTTTAACATGGTACATTTTCATAACCAATAGCTCCATTAATTAGTTTTCATTTGTTTTATCTTTGTTTAAACTTATCATAAAAATGGATAAAATCATGATTCCTAAATTAGACATGCTTATTTCCTGTATCATACTAATGGACATAAACCCACTAAAATTTTTTTTAATAATACTTTACGTTTTAAGGTTCCAAAAATCCATTTTTAAGATTTGTTTTATCGGGTTTCAAAAAATTAATGATTCAGCTCAAACTACACACAACTTTGATTGTCAACCACTGCATTGATGAATGATTATGCATATATCATCACAAATTTATACATTTCCATAGAAAACATTAATGTTTAGAATTTTTTGTTGTTTTGTATTTATGAGTAAGTTTTACTTTATATTACTTATGAACAAATGCTTTTTAAAAAAATATACTGGTGCTTATGATAATACATCTTTTATTTGTATATCACATAAAATAACTGTTTTAGAAATCTATACAGATTTATTTATATAATTATTTTTAGTATTATAAAAATAATTCTTTAATAATAATAAAATAAATTAAATTTGAATTAATGTACATATTTTAGTTCATTAGGATTTTCAAACACTTACTTTTAATGGGAAAGTTTCTGGTAAATTTTAAATGATTAATATTTATTTTAATATATATATAACTTTTGTTAAAGTAATAAATATATTATAATTTTATATATAATTTTAATAAAACAAATTAGAAAACAATTAAAATATTATTCCAATATTTTTGAGGGCAACAATATTTAAATTTGTAAAATTCATTTAATACATTATTAAAGAAATTGTATTAATCACTAAATAATAATTTTGTAAATTTGAAGTTTGAATGCTTAGTATGTCTGGTATTATATAAAAAGACACAAAAAACATACTAAACTTATAAATTAATTTGTTTTTAATATTTTGAGTCGTTTATAATTCCTTTTATATAAAAATTTAAATATGTTGTTATTATTCAATGGGAAAATAAATGCATTAATTTATTTGAATGTTTTTTTTTTCTGTTATTAATATAAAGTTATTAATGTGGTATTTAATTTTCATTTCTTTAATGATATCCATTTGTATGCAGAAGGATTTTACACCATTCCTCACCCTTCTTTAACTTTTCAAATTTCAATTATTCATAATAATAATTTGTTGTTGTTATTGTTATATGTACATCTACTAGAAGTGAGAGGAGAGAGAATGAAAGAGCAGATTATATTAATATTTTTTTATTCACTATTGTATTCTTCTATCTGAATTAAATAAAAAAACAAAAAAAAAAAAAAAAAACGAACAAACAAACAAAAACCAAAAAGAGCGAAACATAAACCCTAACAAATTAATTTTTATAGGATTTGTTATTATTAATTTATTTATTTTTGTTATTTTTTTTTAAATTTAATGTTTATTCATTTGCTTCGATTGCTAATGTACTAAGGGTGGTTGTTCGAGATTTGTTTTAATTAAATCGAAATACTTTTTTGTTATATCCCTACATTCGACTTTTGCTAAATCATCCAAATGTAGGAAAGGATGAGACATCGTCGCTTGTGTTTCACATAATGGCCCCGGGGCCGTTCTCTGCTGTCCGGTCACTTAAATGAAATCTATTCGATTTACTTGTAAATCAGTGTGACGACATTGTGCTCCAAAGAGAGAAGTCCTATGTCACAGACAATTTAATGTTACATAAGAGTAAAGTAGAAAATCAAAATCAAATTTGAAATTATTATATATCAATATTTTCAGAATAAAGAAAAATATTTAAAATAATTAAAAATTAATTTAATTATGAAATTTCTAAAAAATAAGTATTTACAGGTATATATTTTCTACATTTATGAATATGTTTAGTATTAAAACATTTTTTACACATATTTGTTAATCTAATTCTCTATTCTTATCTAATTGAACTATTAAAGTCAATTATTTGTATTATTAAATAAATAATATAAAATATAAATATTAAATATGGAAACAATGAAAATTAACTGTTGATTAAACCAATAGTTGTGAGCATATAAACTTAAAAAATGATGAAATTTGGAGAGAGTGAGGGCTGGATGGATGAGAATCTGTATAGTCTTGGTTAGATTAATGAAGTTACTGCAGGCTTAAGTTCTAGTAAAGTAGCGTTATGATAATAGATATTATATAGTATAAAATATTTAAACTTTTTAAAATATTAAAATATTTTATCTTTTGTTCTGTCTTGCTTATATAGAAAATTTTTTATTATTAAAAGTGTATTCTTTCTAATTTAAATTTAATATTTTAAAAAAAAAAAACTTAACCTGACTACATATTTGTTAATTAAAGGCTCATGAATTGTTATATCTCTCTATTATTAAACTAAAGTAGTGGACAATATTAGCCATGCTGTTGTAGATTATAACCTTGTAAGTGTAGAATGCCTACATATATTGTTTAGTATATTTCCAGTAAACTCCACTCATGAGAATCTCTATTCCTCGGCTGAGAGGTTATATTAGTTCAACTACAAATGTTTATTACAGTACTATACATCGTCGTTAACAAACCGTTTCGCTTGCTAAACAAAGTGACTCAATTACTCAGGGATTAACCTCGGAATTCTGGTGATAGTGGACCAGACATGACCCATTACCCAATGCCCATTACCTAGAACATAGACAAGCTATTCATAAAGTTGTTATGAAGTGGGCGAAGGATTCACCTTTTCACCTGTAACAAGGGTATAGAGATCTAAAACAACGAAACAAAATAAGGCGAGATTCTTTTCAATATCCCTTGTTAAGTATCAAAATAAAATTAAAAAAAAAATATTACCATTTATATTATCAATTCAATCTTAAGACATTTATCATTTATATTTATAAAAACAAAAGATTGCAAGAATTAAGAATAATTAATTAATTATACAATTAACATATTTCTTGAGAACTTGTTAATGCAATTAATTTTTTTTTTAATAATAGAAGGAAAAGGTAATTTAGAATCATAGACGCATGTAATCCCATATTTGGGAATATGTTTTAAATTATTTCATGCTAAACAAACATTTGTCAAGTTAACTTAATTTGTGAACGTAAGAACCTAATATTCAGGCTCAGTTATAGCTTCTTTCGTTTGTGTTTTCTGTTTCAAACCTGCAATTTGTGACCAGGAAAAGAAGATATCTAATTACATTGATATGCAATTAAAAGTAAATTTATTATACTAATTTGCGTCTATAGCAATAGGTATATTAAACATAAGAAAGTCTCTTAAGTGTGTGTAGAATTGAATAAAAATTATTATTTTCTCAAGAAATTCACATCCCGCTATTTAATTAAGATCATGTCTTATGAATATATTATTTGCTTTGGATAAAATTATTAATTAAATGTGAATTAATAATAAATTATTTTTAAGTCATTAATTACTCTGAAAGTTTTTTTTCAATTAATGCACGTGATAATTAAAACATTTTTCAATTAATGTAATTATTTCATATAAATTGTAATATTTAAATTGGGTTACCATTGCAAATTATAAATATAAATTTTACAAATTGAAATTTCAATTTCACTTAGATAATACAAGTAAAAAATGAAAATAATGTACGAGTTAGAAAAATTCATTATTGAAATTAGCAAATCAATCAATCTATTTAATCAAGACGCGATATTCATGTTTGTCCATTTTTCTTATGAAGGCGAAAGTAGCGTCACTCAAACGACTGTAACTTGTAAACGAATGGACGAAATGTCATGATACTCCATACATAAACTAGTGACAGATGGGCCTCTCGAAATGAGTCATGTTCATTTTCCTATTGAAAAATCAGCCCATGTAGTATTTATTATAGAATGGTCAATATTTATTATTTTCATTATCATTTTTCTTATTTAATTAAAATCGCAGTTTAAAATCTTATAGTCCTGAAGGGATAGAAAATTCGATAATTCAATATAAATAATATTAAATAAATATAATATATATATATAAGGTAAAACCCCCAGTAATTGGCCTCCCACCAGTAGTTGGCCACTTTCCTGAAAAATACATAAAATAAGAGTTTTAAAAAGAATTTTCAATCTATTGTTAGCTTATGAGATAGTGCAATCACATCTGTGAGAATGTCAATAAATCGCAGTATATTGATAGCCCTTAGTTCCATGATGGCTCATCTTGACTTTAGACGGACAACACAGCTAATAAAGGTAATTTCTTAAGTAATATAATAAGCAAATAGTTCTGGTATGCAGCACATTTTGAAGTATATACTTACTTTTCTATACAAAATTATTTTGTAATACATTTTTTGAGGTTTTAGCAAACAAATTTACTAATTAAAAATTCATTCTTGTTTACAATGTGATCAATAGGGGGGTGGCCCATTACTTCCATCTCTTTTTCAAAAAAATTTAGTAGTTAGCCAGGGTGGAAACTATTGGCTATTTTGTATATTAATTTTAATTTGTTCCAAGGTAGGTTTTTCACATGATTATAAATTGTATAAAACTGGGTGGCTATTTTGTATATTAATTTTAATTTGTTCCAAGGTAGGTTTTTCACATGATTATAAATTGTATAAAACTGCTATATATAAAATTTCAGCTTGATTGAATCGCTGAAAGTACCGGAATTAATTATTTAACACGTTGACCGGCAATCACGCGCCAGCACGTGACGTGGTGCCATCAGCAAAGAGCCAAAGGCGAACACACAAACATATTATTTATTAATTTTAATTTATAATGTATATACAATATTTTTTTAATTAAATTTAATTTAAATATAACATATGTTAATTAATTAATTAATTAATTAAATTTGCGAGATAGTCGAGTGGAGACTCTCCAGAATTTTTAAGATATAATCATCTTAATGATTTTAGTTAATTTATTTTTAATTATTTAAGTGGTTTGATATGATGCAATAGATTTAATAAACAAGAATACCTCCTCATCCCCTATATTCTACTGATTTTGATCATCATCAAATTCTGTAATAACTAGCCATGTTGTAGGCCCCTTTTTTAATTAATTTAACATCAGATTCGGTGTTAACAACAGGGATGTCTGATGGCCCGAATCCAATCGAGATTCCAGCATGGATCTATTGGCACTTCCACCCACACGATAGAATGGTTATCGTTTTTCTTCAACCTACTCTAATTTTCTAAATTATCCTTATCGTTAGTTTATTTTAAATTTTCTTAAGTCGATAAATAATCTCAAGATTCGGAAACATAAATATTAAAAAAAATTTCTAATGGGAAAAAGTGAAGAGATTCAAAAGGAGGTAATTATTATCTTTATAAATATCAGCACTTTTTTTTATACAAATAATCAATAAATTTATTAACGAAACGATCGTTTAGGATAGGAAAAAGGATCCACGCTCGTGTGAAGAAGATACTCCTTGTGCTCTTGTGAGGTTCAGGGTGTTGACTACTTTAAGGTTATTAGCGTTTGACTTGGCGCAGCAGGGATCGTTGGCTGCCGTTGACAGCTCGACACAGACATCCACAGATATTTAACAACACACACATACACATACAGACATCAAGCAGCAAAGTCATCCAGACCGGTATGTTAATTTATCAACCATTGAAACAAACACCAACAGACTCGCCAACTCTTCAAACGGTACAAATTCTCCAAGAAGACATTTAACCAGAAACAAATTTTTTTTAAGAATATTGCATTTTTATTAATTTTTCTATTAAATTTCAATATTTTTTTAAAAAAAATTAAATTATATAAAATTATAATTTTAATTTTGAAAGAGGATTTTAATTGAAAATTTTGTTTCTTGTCCTCTTTTATAATTTTTATCCTAGCCTATAATCACAGACAGATAATACTAGTATTTATGGATTCTTTAGTTCATGAAACATAAAATAGTGTTTTTTTTAAATTTTAAATTATAACAGACAAAATCATGTTATAACCAACACAATCAAATTTTATACTAAAATTATTTAGAAATTGTTTTTCGCCATAGTGGTTAGTGAAAATGATGAATATTTTATTACTTAAAGCAGTATTCCATAAATTGATTAAATAAGTAAATAATTAACTTATCATAGAAAGAAGACTAATTAGTTCTAACATATAAAACTAAAATTAATCACGTTTCTTTGAATTAATTTATTTAAGATGGATAAAAAGAATGATTAAATTACAGATATATATTATGTATACTAATAATAGATTAAATAATTTAAATTAATATATTATTAATAATGAGTTAGATGTAGGTAGTAGGATATGGATGTTTGAAGCAATGTGGTTGCTGCGTACAAGAACTTCCGAGTCACAGAGGTTTTATTAATAAAATTAATTAAATTTAAATCGAATTGATTATGACTATAAAAATTTATTCATTTTTTTATTCACAATGTTGATTAACAATACAACTTTAGCCCTTTTGATTTACTAATCTATATCTATATAGAAATTTAGATATAAAGATTATAATATTACTACTAAATTCTTGATTTATTTTATAATCCTTTTATTTTTTTTAAAAAAATTATAATTCACAATAATTGATCTTTTTCTGACTTCTTTATAAATGTTTAGCCTACAGGTTATTAAACTTCCTCATAGTTTTTCAAATATTTTATTGATAATATTATGATTTTTTTTATATCAAAAAATTATAATTTCTCAATTATTATATTTATTTTACTTATTTGTTTAAACATAATTTATTAATAGATAGATTTTTCATTATTTATTATTTAATATAATTTATTTAAATATTTTTTCAATTTTATATTTTATCAAGTTTATTACATTTCTCTAATGTTATACTTTTAAATAATTTCACCAATGATGACGATATTTGAGTTTATTCATTCATGAAGTGACTCCCCTCCTCTGCATGTATGGTCCAACCAATTTCCAGTCTATTCTTGAATGTATTCAATCCACCATTCTCTCCTCATTTAACAGCTGTTATAATTACTGTTTATATTTATCTAATGTTCTTTCTCAACCATGTCATTTACCTCATTCGAGATGTCGTGTCTATTTTGTCTATTCTTTATTATTGTATTATTGATCTAGTCTAAATTTAAAAATATTTTATTATATTTATGTTACTAAACCTAAACACAAACAATTAAATATATATTTAAGGTTAATTTTAACGTAAACAGTTTAATTAAAATAATTTATTTATTTTAAAATTTCATACTTTACTGCAGTGGTTCCTAAACTTATTTGACCAAACGCCCCCTTTCCAGAAAAAAATTTACTCAGCGCCCCCTGAAAATTATCTTTTTTTAATTTTAGTAACAATTAAACAGAAAGATGAATGTACCTATTAGAAACATTGAATTTATGTATCTATTTATTGATCTCAGAATAGAAAAGTAATATACAAGTAATTTTCCCTAAATGCTCCTGTGGCCATCACCGCCTCCCTGGATCGCTGCAGCACCCACGAGGGGGCGTAGCGCCCACTTTGGGAATCACTGCTTTCCTGGAATAAAATTATTATTTAAAGAATCTAAAATATTCTTATACATTTATATATTTTCTGTTTATCATATATATTTTGAAATTATACTTAAATTTTAAAGATTTAATAAGGAACCACAGTTGCTCACCATTGTACTAATTTTAATTGTTATATTTAGTTATTGATATTCAAATAATATTTTTCACATAAAAAATAAACATAAATAATAAATAATAACAATTTAGAATTTAATTTATTTTTTTTCGTGCCTTTCAGTATTTATACTATCCTCTGAAGATGTCATTAAAAATTTAAATTTTAAATTTAAAATATTTATTTATTGTTTAAATTTAATTTTCAAATTGAAAATATAATTAAATACTTTATTATGTATTTACGGTGGAATCTATTATTTTTATTAAAATAATTTTTAAATATATATATAATAAAAAAAAAGAAAAATTATATTTCTCATAAATGAATTTATAAAATATTTTCCTCTTTATGGCAATTTTTTATTTGATTCTATTTAATGAATTCAAATAATTGAAATTGAATATTGATATTAACCTATCACAAACACGACAGAACAACTTTGAATTGGTGATCTAATTATGCTCAAAGGAAGTAGTGAGTGCATTAGTGGCATTTGTCAGAGATTAAATCGAGCCACCTATCAATATAACGTCTCCCTTGAGTTATCCAAATGGGCCGGATTAATTTTAATCATCGCTACAGAGGAGGTGGGGGGATTGGCAGTGGGTTGCTTGTCTTAAAGCTCATTAACGATAGTGATAGATTAACTTGTATTATTATGCCCGGGCCTGTTCTATTATTGGCCTGGTCTTTGTGCTTCAATCATCTTTGTTGATATTAATTACGAGATGAGCCGACCTCGTAGCCCCGGGTTCTGTGTCCAACATGAGGGCTACTAACTTATTCAGTGGAGATAAAAGCAAAGGGGCAACGACCCTCAATGGAAACATCGTTTTTGAATTTGTACCTCTCGATACATTATTTTCAAAGTCATTCTATAATGATTCACGGCTTTTTGTAATCTTGATGAAAAATATGCGCTCGTCATTAAAATTCATGAGTGAAAAATTTTGTTATGTAACAATCAGAAGCGCCACTCTCTTCATTTATTATCCTGCTATCAAAAAAGGACAGCACCTCTCTGTTTATTTTATATTTAGATGACATTTCTCCCTTAAAAGTTATAAAATAAATAAAATAAAATTTAATTGACATTCATTTATTAATATATATACACACACAAACGCACACAAAAACATTTATATATATATATATATATATAGTAAAAGAGTTAGGATGAGAGAGAAAGAGAGAGAAAGAAAAAAAGAATGAGAAATACTAAAATTTTTATATGAAAATAGATATATTTCAAAAATCATTAAAGCATTATGTATATATATATACATATATACATATTTACAATCAAACTTACTTCAATAGAATATAGAATTTGGCTGATTAACTGCAATATTCAATCGACAATTATTAAACCAAACAATTGTCTACATCAACAATAAATTTCCTAATAAACCTCGATATAATCGAATAATTATCCTGTATAAGTTATTGCTTATAATAAATAATGGAATAGAATTGATTGATTGTATTTTTTTCTTTCATTTGTAAAAATAGATTTATATATAACAAAAATCATTATTATTGAATCGAAGAGAATAGTTTTATCAATCAATGATATTGTCAAAAAAGGTTATCTAGTATTTAGAAAAAATATAATTAAAAACTTCTGTTACCTTACTTCTAAATATGTATATCACCCTCTTACAGGTTTTATATTTTTTTCTTAAAAGTCTTATAGTCGATATATTGGTTTTATTTCACGATATATACATAAATGTATAAATCTATCTATCTATCTATCTATATATATATATATATATATATATCTGGGGTTTTCCTGATTTTGAAAGTTTTGTCTTCAGCAACCACATTCCAACAAACGAGGCCATACTGGCCACCTTCATCCAAATCTCATTCTCTCCAAATTCCCTCTTTATATTGTCTGCTCATCAAGATTTTGGTTTACCATCCTGTTGCTTGCAAGTTGGTTAAACCAGAAACGAGTCTCTCACTAATCTTCTTTAACTAATTCTAGCCACTTGTCTAGATTTTATTTATTATAACGTTTTTCTCAACTTCACATTATATTTATATTATTTTATCTAGACTTTATGACCGAAAGTATTACAATATATATAATCTTAAACGTACTATAAAATACATTTGTGGATAACCGTTCGTAAATCACCTCCATCCACTTTTCAAAATCTCCAATTCCCTCACGTTTTCCTTTATATTTTCTATCGCATTCTTGGTTTACGAAATGATTACTTTCCAATTATATATATATATATATATATCAAATGATTATTTCATCCCATCTTAAACAATTAAAAATGTATTAATTTAAATAAATATAAATACAAATACAAAAATATGACTTTCAAATATTATGAAATTAAACTCTACCAATGACAATTCATTCATTCATTTATCCAGCTATTTTATTGGATTAGTCAATTTTTTTGTTAACTCCCAATTCTAAACAACTCTTAAAGCTAACACATTTTATATAACCAGCATCACGAAAAAAAGATTTATCTTATTAATTAAATGTTTCATTATATTTTATTGGAATTAATTAGACTAAAAATAAAATCTAACAATCAATACTTATATATAAATTAAATTATAAATATATATAATACAATTAATTTACATACATACTTATAGTGAAAATATATTAATTATTCACATAATGAATAATTAATATTCATGTATGTATGTGTTACTTTTATATTCTTTCAAGTTTTATAACAGTATTGAATTTCTATTTTTATTGATCATGACATATATTATCTAATTAATTTAGAATTTTCAATCTTTGTTAATTAAGCATCAATAATTTTATGTTTTTTATTTCTCAAAGTTAAATTACTAAAAAAAAAACTTTTTCTACCTAAGTTAATGTTGAAATTTATAAATTTATTCAAAGTTAACATTAACTTTATTTTATTCAAAGAATGAGTAGGAAGTAGGTAGATAGTGGAGGGTGAATTGAATCAAGTCCTACTGAATCCCTCCTTCCCCCCTCCCCTTCCACTTTCTTTACATTCTGTCCTTGGTCCTGGCTACTGTTGTTCCAGTCGACTTTTTGTCCACCACCGACCGCTTAATTGCCACATTGTCTCCTTGGAGAATAGAGGAATGATCGTCTATTTTTAATTTAATAAAAACATCTTTTTATTAATGTCCTTTGTATATTTCTACTTTGTTTATTCTTTCAGAACGCTAGTCGATTTAGTCGTCTATATCTTAGGAAAATTATGTAGCCCTTATAAAGACTTAAATAAAATTTGTTTATAAATAGATGATTAATTTCTAATTGAATTTTTCCTGAATTCATTCCAACAATCTTATTAGTAAGTTAAATATGAGTAAATTCAAAGTTTATGAATATACTAGGCGAACCCGTTGCAAACGATGTTTGCAATTCCGTTTAAACTTGATGTATCATGGTTTGCAGCAATTAATTAAATAGTTTTTGGAAAATAATATTTTTCATATACCAATGATCATTTTTTAGTAACAACAGTTTCTGTCTCAAGCTTTCTTCTATATTCACGCATATACTCGGCACGTTTCAATCTTTTCTCATTTGGATCCATTTTTTATAGGTTTAAATATTTAACGTATATCTGTTGAACAAAAAAAAAAAAAATTTATAGGAAATTTTGTTTCCAATAAAAAGCAAAACAATGTTTAAATATAAAACTATTAACTTTATTTAAATCGGCGTAATATTTTTTATTTTATTTTACACTTATTTAATTTAACAAAACAAAAGTTTAAAAAAATGAAGTTAGTTACAAATTAATTCACATTGACATTGTAACTAACTTCATAATGTTACAGACATCACATACATACGACGGAAATTATTATTATAGATGAAATATCTGATCAGTTCGGTTTATGTAAATTAATAAACAATGAGATAACCTAATTTCAGTAAATTTGACATTATTCATACCTTATAAATTCTAACATTGGTGTGTACCATTTTCTATACACTTGAACTTCTTGAGAAAAAAAAAAACCGGTGAGGTTTGTTTAAATTATGAAAATAATATAAAAACCAGTCTCAACCTTCTACCGACGGCTCAATCACAAAGTACTTTCAACTTTGATAGATTTGTCTTGGCTAGTTGAACAAACAAATAGGACATCCATCTTCGATACCACTCCCTGGGATGCCAACTCCTAAACAGTTTTTATTTTGGTTTTATTCGGCCGAAACCCGCCACACAAGTCCGCCATTAAATACTTTAAATTAATTCGAATCCAGGCGGCCAATAAAACGAATATTAACCTTGCTTTGCGAGCTCCGGGGGCC
The DNA here is from genome assembly GCA_963082975.1 of Labia minor. NCBI lineage: Eukaryota > Metazoa > Arthropoda > Insecta > Dermaptera > Spongiphoridae > Labia > Labia minor. The sequence continues at coordinate 31,355,615 of OY720347.1, forward strand.
TCTTATTTAAATTTAACCATCATAGTTTAAGACGCCACTCTTAACTTGAAGTTCGTATTTCTTTAACGACGTCCCAGGATTTCTAACTCTCGGCCGACAATAATTAAAATGGGTCGAATTACTTTTTATTTTATATATAAGACCGAGAATTTCATTCACTAATTAAATCTAAACTAGATTTTCATTAATCAAATTAAGAAAAAAAGAGTTTCTTATTATTTTTTTTTGTATTATATTATGTAGTTGTAGTCAATGTTATTAGATAGTATTCAGGGTGACAGGTCCCAGTAGATTTGGCATTCCTTTCTGAAATGGTTGCTTTGTAAAAGTTAAATTGATATTCATGTCTGGCTATGTTGTAAATAAAGCAAAAAATAAATACTAATCTAGGAATGTAGCTTAGGCAATGTAGCTGCTAGGCAGTGATGTCTTTAGGGACTTGTCTACCCCTGGTGTAAATGGCAAAGGATATTTTGCACCCACTAATGCATTTCCCCACACTAGCTACATTTAATAACCGCGTATAGTCCTCGACTGTTATTTGTATTTTTCCCTGGTTGTACCTACAAGTTCATTTTAGTATAGAATGGAAGGTTCTCTTTCTCTCTACGACGCCCAAGGGACAAGCAAAAATATTTTTCCAACTTATCAGAATGGTCGGCAACGAAAATTAGCAAACCCTGTGGTGATTACGTCGAATGGCAGATGTATTTATCGCATGGCTGGTTGCCCTGGTTCGCTAGAGGGTAGAACCACCCTCTTCATTGCAACACAGCCTCAAGCAAACATCGATCAATTAAGGATCCTGAGCATGTTTTTATATTTGTAATCGCTTAGATTCTTTTTTTTTTTTAGAAAAACTATAACATTCATCCAATAGAATTGTTAATTAGATTCAACATTGTACCTTTCTATTTAATAGAAAATAATAATTTTGAAATTTTCAAAAAAGTAATTCAGTTTTTTATAAATTTTATTTAAGAGTATTATATTATTTATAGAAAGTTTATTTTTTTTAAAAAAATTATGCACAAATAAAAAAATATTTTCTTTGATTATTTATTTATTTATTTTGATTAAATTGAATAATTATTAACATTTCATTAATGAATTAATAAATAAATTACATATCAGGAATGAATTGTTAAATATAAAATTTAAATTTGTATAAACACGGTAAATATATATAAAATAATTTATTATATTAATTAAAAAATATCATTAATTTTAACCAATAAAACAAAAGATATGGTACATACATATACATATTTTAAAATATAAATAATATAATTATATATAATTTTTAATAATTCTTTAATTTTTATTTAATTTCTTTTTTGTACAATAAAATAGGGGTTGAATACAAAAAAATTAAATGTGAATTGTTATTAATATTCATTATTATATTTGAAATGTATGTATGTAATGTTTTCATGCTAAGAGAACTTTAACTTGGATTGCTAGTTTTATTATAGGATAACATGTAATTTTTCTTTCATTAAAATATACTTTATAATATATAATAGATCTACATTACACGTAAATATCAAATATAATTTATTTTGATTGTAAAGTAATTTATTTCTTTAAAACAACGTTAGAGATAAATATTTATTTTCATTTATATTTTTTACATTAAATTCTTTGGACTTTTAGTTTTATAATTAATTTTTCCTAAGTAATAATAGACATACTTATTTTTAATCAGAAAATAAATCAAATAATTTTTATAAGTTTTTTTTTTTAATAATTAAAGTACCTAACTACCAATATAAAATTATTGATTATATTATGAATCAGTTATAAATTTCTTAAAAGACACTTTTTCCATTCTTTCTTTTATTTATGAAATTAATTTATATATATTACTATAAAAACATATTTTTAGAAATTTTATTTAATTAACTTTATAGTGTTTAAAATTTGATCAATTTTTATTATTGATTACAATGAATTAATGTGCCTAAAAGATAAAAAAATAAAATGTTTAAGACAATTTAAATTATTAACTGCATGAAAGTCAAATACTCTATTTATTTTGATCCTATTTATATTTATATTTCTCTTATATAAATTTTCAATCGTTAAAAATATACTTTTTATTCATCCACTCAAGTTCAAATATATACAGTATAGTTGTTTTTAAACTCAATTAATTGTTTAAATTTAATTATTTAATTTTAGTTTGATATGGGAGAAAAAAAATTATCTTGTTTAAGATATTTGGTAGAAAATAAATATGTCTTGTAATGGCTGGAGTTCAAAGAGTACAAATGCTTTAAAACAGTGATTCTCAACCTTTTTTTTTTTACCGCGGCACACTTTTAATGGTTTAAAAATTTGGCGGCACACAAAGAAAAAGATAAGTGTAAAAGTTTACCATAGTGAAATAAAGTGGTCCCAAAAATGGTTTAACTTTTATTTTTTTTTTAGAACAAAATTGAAAAAATTTAAAAAAAAGTCTAAAATGTTTAAGAAGCTCATAATCTCATTTTTTATTTGATTTATAGTATTTTAACAGATTTACACAAACAAATTTACAGTTTTAATAAATAATTTGTTAAACTTTAAGATTAAAGTTTATCATTATTACAAAATATATTTATTATAATGTACACATTTTAATTATAACGAATATGCATTCTATAAGTAAATAATATTATTAACTATTTATTTTTAATGCATATTTGTTGGAAACTAATTAAAATATGAAAAAAATATTGCATGTGGTAAATGATTGTTTAAAATTATTTCATCTAGAATAAATTATTATTAAAATATCATTTATAAACTCAATATTTCAAATTATTTTTATTCAAAAGAGTTAGATGATGTTCATTATTTACTCGCTAAAAAAAAAATGTTTTATACTGCAATTTTTTCTGATTACAGTTAAATTTTCAAATAACCTGAACAATAATAAAATATTTAAAAAGTAAATACTTTTTTTTATATTATACTTTTATAGAGGGAGATTTTTCAAATATAATTGAAGTTTATTTTTACGAATTCATTTCATTCTATACTCGTTAGGGAAATGATATATAATACAATCGAAAGTCTGAAATACAATTTTCATTTATTTAATTTTTTTATTAAACAAATATACAATACAATATAATAATTAAAAAAATATTCTTCATCAGTCTAATTAATCTTCACAAAGTAATCATTATAAATACTCTTTAAGAATAATTAAAATGTATTATAAATAAACTGCATCCATTAACATTTGCATAATGACATAAATTCAATTAAGTCATTTTTATATATGTTAACAAACTCAAAATACTTTTAGATAATAATTGTAATTAATTTAAAATAATAATTAAGAAAAAAAAAAACTTAACGAAATACTTTAATAATTGGAGCTAATTATATATATATTTCTTTTTTTTTAATGTTGGATTTTAGTGAAAAATGATTGCCAATTTAAAAATGTTTGCTAATGATTGCAATCAGCTTGACTCATCATATATCCATAAATATTTTTTTTCTCATCATTCTACCAAATTAACTTAAATATTTTTTTTTATGGTGCCACATGATAAATTCATCGACTTCTTATTGGTTGTGTTTGTATTATATGCGACAAGTTCTATTAGAATAAACATCATTCCGCGAAATTTTACATCTTAATTCGTGGAATATTATTTTTTATTAAATATCTTATATATATATATATATATTCTTCAGAATATATTCCCTTGATTAATATTAGACTATTAGTCTGGAATTTTATTCATCCGCAAATCTTATAATTCTGTAAAGTGTTATTTATTTAAAGGTTTTTTAGAAAATATATATATCTGAATAAAAATAAATTAAATAATTATTAACCTTCATTATTATATATATTTTTTTAATTTAATTGTTGAATTTAAATTTAATTTGAATTTAATTGTTGAATTTAAATTTAATTTGAATTTAATTGTTGAATTTAAATTTAATTTGAATTTAATTGTTACTGTTTTTTTGTAATTTTTAATAATATTGAATAATTATTATACTTTATAAATTGGTATTTACCATCCCTCATAAATAAACATAAAAATCTATTTTATAAGTATATATTACTTCCCTTAAAGTTTATGATTTAAATATTCTTATTTTAAATAATATAAACAATAGTTTTAATATTGAATTGGTTGATTATTTATATTTATAGATTTGTTTATAGGAATGTCTTTTAATGGATTTTGGAATGAATTATAAAAAAATTTTGTATAATAAGATTACAAGGAATTTATTTTTAATATAAATAATTAGAAAAAAAATAAATCAGGAATGTCTGAATTATTTTTATAGCATTTTAGGAAAAAATAATAAATGTATATTGGAAAAAAAATTGGCAAAAAATATTCCAACCCAAATGAAACTGAATAAATTAAATTAAGAACATCAATAACCTTCATTAACACCACCATATAGTTAAAAAATTAAAAATCAAATTTATTTTAATCATACAATAAAATTAAGAATTATTTTCAATTATTCAATTTTTATTTAATTTGTTTAATATATTTGAATTATTATTGAAAATAAGAATTTTCAAATTTAATTTCATACAATTTGATAAAAAAATTTCCTGTAAGTTTATAGTTTATTTACCTTGATGATGGTAAATAAATTAATCGTAAATAAATAAATATTTTAAAAAAATTTTTGCTGTGATTATAAAGAGGTCGCCGCAAATTAAACTAAAATAAATATTTGTATATTTTAAAATTATATATATCTAAAAGAATAAATAAAATTTGTATATACAAAATAAAGTAAAATAATGTGGAATAATAACATTTTCTAAATTAATTAATTTTTTTTTTTGAAAAATTGAATTAATTAAAGTTTTTTTATTATGTTAAATCATGACTTAACCAAATGTTGCTCAGTGGTATAATGCTGAGTTATGTAAGTTGATGACAGAGGTTCAAATCTTAGCCAATTAATACACAAACAAACAAACAGAATTTGTAATTAAATATTGCAAGAATATAATGGATGAAATAGACTTTAACAAAACATAAATAAAACATTGTTTAAGCATGAACATTCCTTTTGTGGCAGTTATTGATGAGCCCTCAAATAATTAGCTAATATACATGCATTCAGTTTAGCTGTTTCGAAAATTTATTATTTTCGATTTCGTCTTTGTGGTATGATGAAGTTAGATACCTCGTTGTCGAATTCCTTCATAATGTCCAATGCATTATGCGCGGCTGATGTTATAATTTGTTCGTAACGAGGAGCGCAAAGTGAATTCTATTTCTTCACTTGGCGACTACTAATTCGGCACCTGAAGCCTATTAAGAGAACGCGGCTCGAATTAGACACGAGTCAGGTTGTGTGCAGCAAGCGAATTCCTACTCAACATTACAAACACGTCTTGGAGGATGATCCTATGGGACTCGCTGAATTAATCTCAGTTCAAAGAGGGCCGATTTTGGCCACCTCCAGAAAAACATCTCCTTGATCTCTACGCCTCAACTCATTAGCCAGGCTCTCTAACGAGGGCGAAAATAGCTCCACCACCCTGACAGCCATTGATTTAATTAATCTCTCATCTATATTAAAAGATATATATTAATAGAAAGTGAAATTAGTTGCGACAATATTCCTGGTCTGGTTTATCAAATTAATATATCGAGCGTGTTTCGCAAATGCTTTTTGAGGTGATTTACAGACATCGATGCAACCTCAATGTTTACACGGTGGCAATGTCAGCTCAGGCTAAATCATTAGTGCGATGCCAAAAGATCGTTAGCGAGATGAAGTACGACTCCAAGGGATTTAATAGCCCACCACCATTTGACATCGTTTGTTGTACGATTGTTTACATTTCCTTTTCTTTTTTGTTGCGTCTGGATGTTCTGTTTGTTCGAATTTGTCTCGGATTGCAACTACAGGTGTAAAAGGTGTCAAAGAATGTCACACCAATCGTCGAGACTTTTAATTAAATAAAAATCTTAGATTGTCGTATCGTCATTTTGTTTTTGTTTTTTATACGACGTTGGCCTATTGTTTCATTTCGCAGAAATTCGTAAACCATATTTAATCACAAAACACACGGCACAACATGATTTGTTTTGTTTGTGGAATTCGTTGAAAATCCTCTCAGCCTCAGGTCGTTGAATTTGTAATCTATTGTAAAATAGTCTTCAGGAATCCACTCGATGGAGAATTTTAACAAATTGTATTTCAGGCAAAAAGATAAACATGATTTTTTTTAGCTATTTTTATAAATAACAAGAGGACATTTAATAAATTAAGACGAAATTTATTAAAATAAAAACTACTAATAGCTACATTAAGATAAGCCAAGAATGAAATTTTATTTAACAACGTTGAGAACATCAAAAAAGTTGCATTACAAGGATTTTCTCAAGCACGATAGAATGTTTTTAATTTTGCCAATCTTTTATGAGAGAAAAAGTAAGATTTAAAATAGAAAACTCGAAAAACCTGGGCCCGGCCTTTCTATTCCCATATCATATCATATTTTTTTTTCTGTTCAACGAGACGGCTTCTTTGTAAGAGGAGGACACGAATCTTCAATCAGCTTGTCAAATCAATTAAACAAATAGGTCTTTAAATATGTTGAGTATGTTTTCTTCTTGCCAGATTGAATTAAATATTATCATTATAAAAAACAAGAATTCACTCTCTTCATTTTTCTAAATAATAATTATGTTAATATCAGTTATATATACATTTTATATTTTTTTTTTTATTTTTATAAATTTATAAAACAAGTTTTAATTATAATTATATATTATGAAATATTTAATCCTGAAAAGTTATACATATATATATATATATATATATATATATATATATATAATAAATTATGGATAAATAATTTAATATTTAATTAGTATTTATTAATTAAAACTAAGTAAATTGACTTTCAAATTATCTTTTCAAATTAATTATTTAGAAATAAATAGTATTAAATATTTAATTCTTGAATAATTAGTTTAATTATAAATTATTATTATTTATATTTTATAATATATACCTACATATATAACTAAAATTATAGTTTAATATTCAGTAGTATCAATTTAAAACCAAAATTCAGTTTTTGAATTTGATTAGTGTGGAATCAGTCGAACACGAGCACCTAACTTCACTATTCAAATGAATCAATAATTATATACAATTTAAATATGTCATGAAATTTGACAGTTGATGAATTAATTAATCAAATTATATACATATATTATTTCAAATTTTCTTACATATTATTTTATATTATATTAAAATTTATCTTGTAATATTATTAGTTGATGGAAATTTAAAATTTAAAATTTTATATTTTTCAAGTTTTTACAAAGGATAGATATTGTTTTATTGTATTTACAAACTATTTGCCTTTTTGAATATTTTGGTTAGAATTTTTCCATTTTGTATATGATAACTCAAGATGAAATTTTTTTGTTTCAGATTCATGAACAAATACAAATCGTTTGGCGATAAATCATGATAATACCGGCAATGAGACATTAATTCCATGTTTTTCTCCTTCACTAATCAAATGCTTGATGTACAATGTGAGTATTCATTGTCATGATGAAGAATGATGCAAGGTTTTCGGTTGTTTTTCCAATGATTCCTTGCAAATAATTTTTTATTTATTATTCAGCATTAACATTTGCTTTAGTTTTATAAACTATTGATTGTAATATTACCCAATTCCATCTAAGAAAGTAGAAATTATTATTTAATACCTATTAGGTGATCCAAGAACTTTTATAATATTGAGTTCATGTTAAAAAGTTCATTGAAATCTGTAGAGAGAAATCTTTTTAGAAATAATTAGCTAAAAGTAGAAAAATTGATTTTATAAGGTTTTTTGAGATTTTTCTAAACATTGCTCGAAAATTTTGATGAAATATCCTTGTTATTTAAATTAACCAGTTTAATTGTTTCAGTCTAGATCTAGAAGAAAAGATGGAAAGAGAAATTAAGAGACTATCCTTCTGCAGCTTTTAAGGAATTAATTCTTCTTTAATCAATAGGTGAGTATTTTTATAAACGAATCATTCACTTATTCACTAATTTTAGTTTTTTTCGGTTCGGTTTGGGTATAGAAAAATTATTTAATTAATTTATTTTTTAATTTTCATATATTTCATATATTCAAACCGAACTAAAAAAATAACTCAGAAAATATAGGAGCTCTGCTGGCCAAATAAATAAAATATGGTTGCTAAATAGAATATCAATGGATTTATATGCAAATTTTAATATTTTTTATCTCGTAAACTAGAATAGATCACGAAATATTTTATAAGAAAAATTTCTTTGGAATTAAAAAAGGATTCCACTGGCAAAGTTTGATCCAAATCCCTGAAGCTTCCCGTTTTATAAAAAATTACTAATTATTTCAAATAACATTTATCTTGTAAATATATACACAAATAAAATGCAAAATTTTTCTCTCTATAATTACCATAATATGTTTATTGTATATGAAAATCATATATTATATAAATAAAAATTAAATAATAATTATATAAGTGATGAAAAGAATTACTTTCCTAAAATGGTCAAACAAACAATCTCTAGTTTTAACTTGCATATATAAACTACTAGCAAGTTAATAAATCAACTGTAATATTCATTAATGTTTTTCTATCCAATTATTTAATATCTTCTAGACAGATTACAGACACCGAAAGAAAATTGAAAAGTGTTAAAAATCATTTTCAATTTACATTCAGAAGTTAATTCGAGTCGTCAAGTCGTTTTTGTTGTAGGTACATCCTATGCCACTTGCTTCTTTGATTTCAACCTCCACAGTAGTACCCCTCATTTATCTTTTTCTTGAAATTTATTGAAAAACATAAAAATTTACTTAAATTTTCGAAAGAATAAATTTAAATGAATTATTTGAAGATTTTCTTACAGAATTAATTATTTCCATTAAGAAAGGTGTCTAACAATTTGACAGGCTAATAGGTAGCTTTTCTTTTCGGTTCAGGGAGCTTGTTTACTTTTCAGTGACACCCTCACTCTCCTTTTTCTTCATCCTCTTTCTCTCATACATACATACATACATACATACATACATATATACATTATACGTTCTAAGAATTATCAGTTTAGAATTGTATAGAAGTCACCTCTACCTTCTAAAACATCTCGGCTAGTAATTCCACCACTTAAAAAAAAAAATTAAGAGAGTGAAAAAAAAAAATCTTCGCGGTTCATTTCGCGTCAAAAAGCGCGCACGTCACGCGTCATTTCCGGGTGTCGACAGCATCAAAAGACAACATAAATACTCTGTTATTTATTAGTGTTTAGACTTGTTCCTTCGGAACAGTTTCAAAGTATCAAACTAGCGTACGAAACCCTTTCATATTTGTTTATTTATTTATTTTGCTTCCCAATTAAAACCATATTTATAGTTTATAATCATCGATTTCGTGGTATTTTTTTTCTTTATTTATAAAAATAAACAGTGCTTAGACGACGGAACCATCCAATTGAAAATAACGCTTTATAAAAAATTAAGAAAGATTTATTGAATTAAATAAAAAAAAAAAAAAATCAACAGAAACTTAAAAGAAAAATTTATATTTGCTGAATACTTATTTTAGTATAAACATGAAAAGAAAATATATATTTAATTTTTTCTCTCTGTTGATTAAAGAGAGCTAATTTTGATAGAAATAACTACTAAGCGGAAAATACATATTGCTTTGTTGTCATGGAATTTAGTTTAAATTAATAATTATTTATCAAATAAATTATAATATCCAAGTGTAAATGTTGAGATCCGGAATTTGAAAAGCTTAAAATTAAATAAAGTGTATGTAATTAATAAACTAATGAATAAAAATATCTAGAATGGCAGTGGAATGACATTCCAATGGTTTTTGAAAAAATAAGAATGAATCAAAACAGAATCTATGTTGTTTTGCCACTGTCTTGCCTAATATAATTTGTACATCTTAATTTATTACTAGAAAATAAACTTGACTTGTGACGGCTGATTTAGTTTATAATTATAGAAAGAATTGTTACTTACTTGAATAAATTAAACATACAAACTCCAAAATATAATTATCTTGGATAATTAAATTTAATAAATGAAAAATACATATAATATTTTATAAATTTCATTGTTTTTATTGTTATCTTCAGAACCACAAATGTGGACCAACAGTTACAAATTAGTACACCAATACCTCGCTTTGCGTCGTTTCCTTTTGCGTTTTTTCGTAGTTGCGTAGCTGCTTAATTAGTACTAATTTTCAATGTGCATCGTTAGATTTTCGAGGTTGCGTTGTTTTGGGTTCGAGTCTTTAATTTTTTTTTTTTAAATTTTTTGAAATTTTCTTTTTTTTCTGGAAGGATATCCCAGAATGTACAATGTACATCAAGGTGATATGTTTTGTCTAAAATTAAGTGGAATGAAAAATTAAATACAATGTGTAACAAAATTTAAAAAATTTATCTTTACTATTGAGATGATAGCAAATTTTGTAAATAGTATTTTATAATTTTAATTAATTAATTAATTTATTATTATTTATTTTATTTATTAATTTTAATTTACTTTTAAATAGAAATTAATTATATATTGAATTGCTCGTTTCATCTAGATGTGTAAATTCATTAATAATAGGTTCAGCAAACTTTGGACCAATTTTTTCTGAAAGAAAGACATCAACAGCCACTATGGACTGATCAGTCTGATTAATTTTAATTTTGTTTTTCATAAATTAATTGAATAGTTTATTTTGTTTTAATTCAGTACGATTTTTTTTTTGTTTTTGTATGTAATTCAATTTTATATTATTTTTGTTTTTTAAATGTTTACTTTGTTCAATTTTCTTTTTAAAAAGTAGTATTTTCGTAGCCCGGGACCTTCGATCTTTACATGGTTTGCTATATAAAATCTTCATTAACTTTGCGTCGTTCCAATTTGCGTCGCTTTTTTTGGACGTGGCCCCGACGCAAAGCGAGGTATTGGTGTATTATAGATTACCGATTTAATATCCAAATCAAATACAAATTTTTTTATTACTCGACATTTTAGTTATTTTGAGGAAGTTTGCAAATAATTGTATATATATTTATTTTATATATATGCGGATATCTTTACATTAAATTACGAAAAAAATTTGTTTTTTTTATCTTTACCAGGAATTAATCAAATAAAACTTTTATTTGTTTATTTATTTATCTATTTAATATTTATTAATCGTTTTTATCCTATTCGATCAATCTAATTTCTACAATTAAATTAATATCATATCAGTTTATAGCCTAAAATAATATACAGAATAACGTGAAGGAATTGGGAGTGAATAAAAATTGGATGGAGGTATGTGTAGTTAAGGATAATGATAGAGGAGCTGGAGCCAAGAGCTTTTCAACTAAGAGTTTGATAGATAGATAGATAGTTAAAAAATAATATTATATATAGTTATGTTTATAAAATAGATAGATGTTTAATTCGTCCATTGTTTATAAGTTATTGCATGTTTACTGCCATTAAGCTATATAAAACAAATAAACATCCCTTCATCTATTTTGATAATTATTTAAAGCAACATGAACGAGCTTCGTAGTCATGCCAAGAAGCTTTTAGTAATTATGATATTATTTTCATTAATAAGATCTAAATGGTTGTATAATTGGGTCTTGTGAGTAAATAGGAGCATCTCTTGTCTTATCTAATAACCCGCCTGAATGCCAGCCTCTTATGCAGATGAGCCAGGCAATGAGCCATCTCACATGCAATTAGCAGCTAATACAAAGCTTGCCTTTGATCGCTTGTTCCTAAAGCCCCAAAGGTGCAATTGAGAATATTACCAAGCCGGATATATCTCTATATATCCGTGTGTTTATTTCCAAGTGCTAGAACTCTAGCAAGGCAGTTCAATCGCCCTCACGAAGAACATGTGTTTACCCTTGATAGACGCGTAATGTAGCTTGTATGTAGTCTTATAGATAATACGGCATCCAAATGAGCAATAGGCTTTAATCTGAAATGAGAGATAGACAAACAGAAATGCTTCGCTCTCCACCTCCTCCTCATTCTCTCTTACTCTCCCTTCTCTTTGCATCTAATCGAAATGGGAATTTAATTTGGCTTAAGCTCAACTCGAATATTCATTAAGATAATTTGTTTAGACAAACCGAAAACTTAATCAAAAGAATCACATGAGATGGGAGGAGGAGACAAACAGACAGGAAATTTTTATAGCTTTGCTTAATTATATATATTCCTATTTAAAAATAATAATCATCATAGTAATCATAATAAATCATTATAATAGAAAAAGAAAAGAAAGAGGAAAACTTTTTATTATATGCTTGTACTATATTTTATGTAGTTATGAAATCCTGTAAATTAATTTGAAACAAAATTACATTTTAAAGATTTATTTTATTTTATTATTCTTTTTGTTTTCTGTTAATTAAATTACATCTGACTTGATTAGTGGGTTAAATTATTATCTTTAGAATCATTAGAAATAAATTGAAATTTTTCCAAAAACAAAATATTTAAATTTACAATAATAAATATTAGATGGAAAAAATGTTTATTTATAAAGTAAATAAAAAAAATCTGGAGTGTCTCCACTCTCGCAAATTTGAATTGGATTAAATAACATATATTAATTTAAATGAAATTAAATTAATTAAATTATAATTAAAATTAATAAATAATATTTATTAAACCAGCGCAAGTTTGGCTCTTTGTTGATGGCACCACGTCACGTGTTGGCGCGTGAGATTAAAATACTTGGTGAAATTTTTAAGTTTTTTGCTATGTTGGCTTTAAGTGCATTTAGGTTGTTACTCCATTATGGCAAATACATATATCAAAATAAGTTGACCTGTGGCCAGGTCCGAACCGACCGACGGTTTGAAATAAATTAATTTCCAGCTACAGAAACAATTTCAAATAATTTTAATATATCTATTAATGTAATAAAAAACAGATATGGATATAACATAAATATTTTTAATTTTATTTTATTTATAATATATAGCTGAAGTAGCCGGCGTTGCCGGCGTTACCCGAGGCTGTGATGTCATGAAGGGCTGGGTGACGTCATATAATTTTAAATTAAGAAAAACATAATGAAGATGATTTTTCCCGAGGATAAAACCAATACATTCGTGGTGATATGTAAAAAAATCTCCTTATGTGAAATTTGGTGCGAAAATAACCCTTCCCTTCTTATCGTCGATCGCTAATACTACCACTTCCGGTTTCCGGATTTGCACCAAAAGTTGATCAATTCATCCCACTGATGCATTAAGTAAATATACCAAATTTCATCAAAATCCGTTCAGCCGTTCAGGCTGTACACATCTATACGGACGGACGGACGGACGGACAGACGGACGGACAGACGGACAGACGGACGGACGGACAGACATCATGCTAAAAATACTTTTTTCTGTTAAGAAAATGCATGATTCGTGGAGATATGTAAAAATCTCCACATGTGAAATTTGGTGTGAAAACAATACCTCCCTTACTATCGTCGGTCGGTAAAAATTTGAAACTAACCAAGCGAATAATATTAATATTTTATTATTATTCTAGTTATGTAACACAATATTATACCACTGAGTTACGTTTTAATATTTTAAGATGTTTATAATATATGAAATTTTTAAAAATATATTATTTTGAATGCTAATTAATCTTACTATCAAGACCAAATTGAATTGAATTGAATTGATTTTCATGTTAATTATTTTCGATTTGTCATATTTACCAAAAACTATTTGTTTTCAAAATATCTAAAATAAATGATGGAATTTATATACGTATTATGTAGAAACTTATATTAGTATCATAGAGTAAATTAGGGAAGAAGTTTGTTGATATGGAAACCAAGAAGATATGGGTAAACCAAGGATACACTGAGCTGACAATATCAAGGTAGATAGGTATAAAGAAATTTCGTGAATCATACCAAGAACTTTTGAATTTAGGAGAGATATAGATTTCAATAGATCCATAGATTTCTCTTAATAAATAAATAAATAAAGAATAATTAAAAACAAGATATTTGGATTAAAAGTTTTATATTTAAATAGAGAAAAATATTTTTCAATTATTTGTAACTGTTGAAGGAGGTAGTGTAGAAAATTCAATAGAAAAGTCGGTGGTGATTTGGTCGCGAGACGTTCAAAGGTGACGGCATGATTCCGACAAAAGGAATTCCACCTCGTGACAAGGTGCTATGCAAATGAAGTGATGTTGGTGCACAGCCACGGTGCCATTAGTAAATTTAATAACGAGAAATCCCTGCACGTGCTTCATCGAAAGGCTAATTCCTAGCGGCAGCGCTAATTGCATTGGCCACCCACAACGTGCCATTCGTTCCTAAATAATACTACTGAAAAGATTGCACAAATTAAAGATTAAGAACCATAAAAGCTTTTATATTATTCACTAATAAAATTAATTGAATGTAAATTCCAAATTAGACTCCCATAGAGAATTGAGATCTATTTGTTCTAAGAGGGAATTTATTGATAAGGGAACAATCTCCATTTGAAAATTACTTAGCTACGAGCTTGTAGATTTTGCCTGGAGTGAATTTCATGCGTTTTTCACCGCTTTTTATTATATCCATTCCAACAAGCTGCTTATTTAGCTTTTAGGGCATAACCAGATCTCGAAATTCTTTTCTTGTCTTTTTAATATATATATTATAACTATAGGAATTAAAAATTTCCCAGAAAGTGGGAATCATGTTTTGGCGATCGAGCGAGATAAATAAAACTCATAAAAATTCAATTCAACTTGTGGATAAAACGGTTACAATCTACAAAATATTTATAAGTTAAATACATGTGTCTACATTTTTTTTTCTTTTAATATAAAACGATTCCATGATATTATTATCATATTATTATATGTTAAAATAAATAAAATTCTTTAAACGAGATTTAATTTTAATTTAAATTTAGATAAAATAAATTTTATAGGAATAATAAATATGTTTGTATTTTCTGTCGTAAGTATTATATATTCGGATGAGTAAGTAATATAATTTTTATGTTTATTATTATTTCTTCTAACACATCAAATCAAGATTGTAGTTCAGTGGTGAAATAATGAACTATTGAACTTGAAGTGTAGGTTCAAATCTCAACACGTTAACTAAAATTTATAATATTATATTTAATTTGATCGAATCGAAATATATAAATGTGTTAATCTTGCTAATATGAGTTAAATTGCACTACATGTAAAAAAATTGTTTGGTTATTAATTGATTTAATTATGAAAAAGATATCCACTTTAAAAAATAAAGAGCAAGCAATTTATACTTTGAGGCATTTAATTAATTAAGAATTTAAAGAATAGGTTCCCAAACTTTTATGTGTTGTAGACCCATTGCTATGTTTTTCGGTTTTGGGTAGACCCCTTAAATTGAATTTTTGTAAAAAAAATTTATCTTTTTTTAGAGCCTTATTGAAAAATCAAAAATGTTTTAAGAGCCATGTTGGAAAAACAATATTTAATTGTAAGTAAATAGGTTTGAGATCCATTATCGTATTTTTTTCTTTTAGAGAAAATTGATTATAATCTCAAATCTCAAAAATTTTGAAATATTAAATAAATATTATTAAAAATATAGTATCATTCATTGTTCAAATATATTAGAAATGAATATGAAAACAGGGATTTAGAAAGAATAGTATAACCAGGATTTTTTTTTTTAATTCTCTAACTTTTTTACTGTTCGAATTAGAGATATTTCTCGGACATGGCGTCTGAATGGACCGCTTCCGCGCTCTTTTTCTTTGTCCTCTGAATGGCCGCCGGCTCAATGGACGTGCGCGACTCTTGTTTGTCGGATTTCTTTTTCTTTCCCAACAGCCGATAAAAACTACGAAAAAAGAAGAAACATGAACGAGGTTGGGGGAGGTTCTTTCTTCTTTTCTTTGATATCACGAAGGTGTCGAGTGTAGCTAACACGATCATCCCCGTTGACCTCTGCCCTCTCTTCTTTTTTACAAAAATGCCTGGTGTGTTTGTTTTATTTATAAGGGCCGTTTGAGCTAAGACCCTAGGTGCCGGCACAATTAAGCCCGTGGTTCCCACCCATTACACATGAGAGGCGCACCATAAATTTCCCTGGGGCGCAAAACCGGCTCTGGCCCTCCGGGATACTCTCGCTAATGATGACAGAACGCCGCCGGAAAAAATAGGCTACTCCTTTCCAAGCGGACATAACTTGGACCGAGAGGACGGATTTGGGTCGAAATTAGCGTATAATGGTTGCAACCCCTCGAGTTAGGGATGTTGAAAGTTGTACAGTGATAAACTTATTAATTAGAAAAGAAAAGAAAAAAAAGAGCATTGAATATTTCTAAATGTAAACAATATAAATCAACAAATATTATTAAAACTATTTTTAACCCATTAATTAACTAAATTTATTTTCTTAAAATTTATTGACCTAACTCACTTCTCTCATTTTAATAATTTTATTTATTTTTAGATTCAGGGGGGTTTCTTAATCAATACTCGATAAATAGATTTTATATTAATCAGAATGTCAATGAGTTGTTGTAAAAGTAGTAAATAATCTTATTTACCTGATGATATTTTGTAAGTTTTAAGAAATTTGTAGAGTTTTGTAAAATTGGATTAAAGTATAAACAGCACATTTATGAAAAAAAAAAAAGCAAAATGTGCAGCATCGTACACGTGGCGGAAGTGAAACTTCTTACAATCTAGAGAATAAGATAAATTTTAGTTGAGAGTGTGAGTGAAAGAGAAATAGAGAAAAATAAAGGGATCATTTCGAAAGACATATAACAGTATAAAATTTTCGTAACAAATATTCGCTTTATTATTATTATTATCTACTCTATCATCATATCTACATTGCCTGTACTATTGTCGGTTGGTGCTTCAATTTGTAATACTGATATTAATGGCTTGTGATAACTAAAATAAGATATATATGTTCGTGATTCGATATTTTCTATATAACGTGTAAAAACAGCATCTATTGTAGTTCCAGATTTTGTTGTTGATTCCTTGGGATCGTTATTTATAAGCAGACCAAATGTTTCTCGAAGAAAGTTGATCAACGGCAACGAATCATCTCAGATCCAAAATTTACATTAAAATCTCCCCCGAGAATTAGAGGGATTTTATCTTCGCCTCGTTCAAGTGCATTAGCACCTGTGTGGCTATAAACCAGTAGTGAACGGTGTATGAAATAAATAATATCGTCTAAATTTTGGTCGTTATTTTTTTTCGGCATAGTGAAATCTGTGGAGTAGAGAAAAGCAGTTTTAAATGCAATAATAATTTTAAATTGATTTAGTAGTGTTAAAGTAATGTTGAGATTCGGATAAATAACGTGAATGGTCATCGACGCACATAACTGTATGTGTTGGCGTGTGAATCGCCGACCATGTTCACACACACAATTACATGCGTCGGTATGCGTGCACGCTGTATATTTGACTTGAGAATTTTAATTATTTCACGATATATATCTTATCTTATTATGCTAGCTAAAATTGTATATATCTATCTATTTATCTATAACCATTGGTTCTCAAAAACCGCTCTAACGATTTTTTTCAAATTCACACTAGATATAGTATTTATAAAGAAAAATTGAGTTTTATTGATTACATCTCTTGAAACTTACAGCTTCATTATTAATTTCTTAATTGAAAATTATATATGGATGACGTAAATGGCATCCATTTTGAAATTTTACTCCCGCCTTTTTTTAATTTTGTATTAATATTTTTTTTATATTTAAAATATTTTAAAATTTATTATTTAATTTCGAAATAAAATTAAAAATATTTATTTTTAATAAAATATATATATATATTTATTAATCCCGCTTTTTTTTTAAATGATATTGTATTAACATTTTTTTATATTTAAAATATTTTAAAATTCATTATTTAATTTCGAAATTTTATATTTAAAATATTTTAAAATTTATTATTTAATTTCGAAATAAAATTAAAAATATTTATTTTTAATAAAATATATATATATATTTATTAATCTCTCTCAAAAAATATGAAATACGTTTAATATTAAAAATAAATAAATATACATATGAAATTTGTTATTTTTTAATATTAAAAAATATTTAATTTGAGATTAATTATATAAAAAATTTTAAAAAATTCAAAAAAACTTAGCTATAATATTTGACATATGATAAGGTTAATTACAATTTTTTAATAGACATCCTTAATAAATAGAAAAATAATAATTTTTAAATAATATAAATAATATTTAATTATAATCTAATCAAAGAAAATAAAAGTTTGAATCTATTTGATAGTTGATCTTTTTACATATAATTAATCTCAAATTAAATATTTTTTAATATTAAAAAAAAATAACAAATTTCATATGTATATTTATTTTTATAAATGTTTAGGCAAATTTTGAAATTAATATATATTTAAATTCAAATTGTATTTAATTGCGATATCTACTGGACAAGGTGGAGATCTCGCCCTCTTTTGATCATAAGTCATACTAATTTTTATTCTTTGACCCAGTAGAAGCTGAGAAATATTATTCCGGGTCAACGTACTCGCGCGCATGCGCGCCATGGACTTTGGACCTAGCGAGAGGGTATTAGAACGAAAGACAGCACAAAAGCAACACGCAGATAGCCTCTTTCTCAAGAACGAAAGACCGGACAAAAGAAAGACGCAGATAGCCTCTTTCTCAATAACGAAACACCGCACAAAAGAGAGACGGAGATAGAGGCTATCTCATTCTCACTCGTTATATCTATATCTTTTTTCTCTCTTGCGTTACGAATGCGTTACGAAATTTCAATTTTTCAATTCACTCTCCATTCTCAACCAAATGTCAGGACGCCGCTAAAGAAGTTTCACTTCAAAAAATTGTAAAAAATTTATAAATAGTTTCATTAAAATTTTTCATTAAAGATCCTCTTAAGGTAAAAATTAAATTCTGAAGTATGGTCTCTTTTTGGTCTGGGATAAAAATATATTTAATAAGTTGACCTGTGGCCAGGTCCGAACCGACCGACGGTTTGAAATAAATTAATTTCCAGCTACAGAAACAATTTCAAATAATTTTCATATATCTATTAATGTAATAAAAAACAGATAGGGATACATAAATAATAAATATAAACATTTTTAATTTTATTTTATTTATAATATATATGCAAGACCAGGCTGTGACGTCATGAATGGCTGGATGACGTCATATAATTTTAAATCAAGAAAAAACTAATAAATATGATTTTTCTCGAGGATAAAACCAATACAAAGTGCATGATTCGTGGTTAAATATAAAGAAAATCTCCTTTCGTGTGAAAATAACCCTTTCCTTCCTAACGTCGATCGCTAATACTACCACTTCCGGTTTCCGGAATTGCACCAAAAGTTGATCAATTCATCCCACTGATGCATTAAGTAAATATACCAAATTTCATCAAAATCGGTTGAGCCGTTCAGGCTGTACACATCTATACGGACGGACAGACGGACAGACAGACGGACAGACGGACGGACAGACGGACGGACAGACATCATGCTAAAAATACTTTTTTCTGTTTAGAAAATGCATGATTCGTGGAGATATGTAAAAATCTCCAAATGTGAAATTTGGTGTGAAAACAATACCTCCCTTACTATCGTCGGTCGGTAAAAAGAACCAAAGTTTGTTTTTAATTGTTAAAGACAGAATTATTCTAATTTATAAATACTATTAATTTACTTTAAATCTAAAAATTGATATAAAAAGTAAAAAAAGAAAATATGAATTTAAAATTATTATTATCAATAGAAAGGACATTTAACAATTCTCTTTAATTATTCATCCTCTACTCAAATATTAAACCAAATATCCAAAAAATTAAACAAAAAAATATTATATTGGTCAATTAAAAAATAAAATATTTTATTATACAAATAAGCTTAATTAATCACATGTTTATTTCTATAAATTTAACTCGGAATAATTAAAAAAAAATATCAAAAATGATTCTTTAAAAAATTAACATTTATAAATGCCCAATAATATTTTTTTTTACTTTGATTCATCACTTGTTGAAAAATTGTATATTAATTTATTTTTTTTAATTTAATTTTTTTTTAAAAAAAAAAACAGACACGAACACAATGGTGTGCTCTTTAATTTTGTATGTTTAATATATTATTTTTTCCTTTCGATATTTTTATTAATAAATTAAATCAAAATAATTAATTCAATTTTATTTCAATTTTATGATATTGAAACAAGGAGGAATTTTACAATTAACTTTATTTTCTTTAGTAGCTTGAGTCAAATAAAAGTTCACCTCCCCATGTTGTCTTTGCAACCAGGTACTTATGTTAGGGATTAATTTATGAGTCCATCACCCGTTCTCATCTACATCCCACCTCTCCTGCCATTTATCTAGCTGTCTTTCTCTGGCTGAGTTTTTAATATTTATTTTATCTACTTCCGTTTTATTTTTTAATTCGAAAAATAGTTCGCTTCTCTCCTTGGCCATGAGATCAATAGGTGGAATGCCCGCCAACACTAACGCCGCACTTCCCGAAACAGTTCGATATGCGGCGGTGACCTTCAATGCCGCTAGTCGTTGCATTGAAAACAGTTTTTGGCTATGTGACTTCTTATCTATAGCCTCAACCCAGACAGAAGCTGCATATAGTAATTTGGATTGGATGACATTTGCATATAGTCTACGTTTTTTCTCTCTAGGCCCGCCTATATTTGGCATCAAGCGTGAGAGAGTTCCTGCCGCTTTTTTTGAGGATTTTTCCAGGTGCGGTCCAAAGGAGAGGTTTTTATCTAGCTCAACACCAAGATAGGTCATCTGTTTTTTCCAGGGGATGCGGACACCATCTATTACCAGCCTTGGTGTTTTATATACTCTTCTTTTTGTTAACAGTGATCTCAAGTTTTTTATCTGCTATCCATTTTTAATTATGGTGGTGCTTTCCTTCATTTTTACTTCAAGAATGTGTTCTTCTAGTTCCTCTACAATTATGATAGCATCGTCAGCAAATACAATAGTCGTGACTCCATTTGGCCAATCTACATTCAGGAGGGAATCGTAAACGATATTCCAGAAGAATGGGCCTAAGTGGGATGCTCCTCTTGTCATTTTTTCCTGAATTTTCCAACCATCGCCCAAGTAGGTAATCGTTGAGATAATCGCCTATAATATTATAAAGGTGTACTGGCACGTTCCTTTTATATAATGCATCAAGAATGTCTTTCCACCTCAACGAATTGAAGGCGTTTTTGATGTCGATAGTTATCAACGCACAGAATCCCTTCCTCTCGTTTCCCTTTTCCCTTGCTACCTTAGTTAGTCTTAAGGTTTCCAGTAAAGCGTCGGTTGTCGAAACTCCTCGTCTAAAACCGAACTGGTGTTGTGAGAATCCGCCAGTTAGGTTAATGTGATGCTCTAGCTTTTGTAAGATAAGGCCTTCTAAGACCTTGCTTAATGTATCTAATAAGCATATTGGCCTATATGATAATGTTTTATCTAAAAGTTTGTCTCCCTTCCTCAGAAGGATAAGGTTTTGTCTCTTCCATTCTTCTGTTTCTGATACACTCATTATACACCCCCAGGAGTCTCTCCGGGTAATAATTTATAATCCTCTTTAGAATTTCATTTGGAATTCCGTCGAAGCCGAGGGATTTGCCCATTTTCAGGCACTGACCTTCTATTGCTAACTCTTCGAGCGTGAAAAATTAATCATTCTTTAGGTCGATTTGAAGACATTGTGCTTGAATTTTTTCTCCATTCGGGAATAGGTCATGAATAATTTCCTGTACCCAATTTTTCTCATTGAGATGTGGAATAATGTTTTTCCTGCCTAACTTTTTGCAGACTATCTTGTATGGAAGACCCCATGGATCGTTTTCTACTTCCTCTAGTAAATCTTTCCATTTTAATTCCTTACTTTTTTTTATTGCTTTCTTTAGATTTTTCTTATTGTCCTTATATTGTTGTTTTAAGAACTGATCTCCCTTTGACCTGTGGCTTTTCTTCTAACGTCAAGGCATTTACGCCGAATTTCGGCAATTTCATCGCTCCACCAGTATTTGGCCTTTGTTTTATTTGAGCTTGGTTTCCGTGTGGGCATACTTTTGTTGCAGCATCGTGTGACATCCTTGATTAGTTTCCTCAATATTTCTTCAATTGTTGGTAGAGGATGTTTGACCGAAAATGTTTCGAGTAGTCTAAGTTCTTCAATCGTGTCTTCTATAGCCAATAGATTAAGTTTTGAAAGACCACTTAAAAATCATTAAGGTGATATAAAACTCGCCGCCATTTTTAACAAATATCCCTAGGAAACAGGCAAGGAATCAAGAGCGAGAGCCGACAAATCCGTCCAGCGCCAAGCTCACTCACCAAGTCCCATTTAAATGATTAGAAATAATTTTAAATTTATTTTTTTTTTTAAATTTTCAATAGACAAATTTAAAAATAAATACTATATATTTTTTTTTATTCAATTCAATTAAATTAATTATATGTATTAAGTAAAAAAGATTTTGCAGAGATTTATTTTTTGTCATAAACATAATTTAACCATTTTTAGTAATTGACTATAAATTAAATCCTACTTCTTTTATTGATGTGTTGTGTTATCATTATTTAAATTGATTATAATTTTATTTATTTTTTTTCTTCTTTAATGAAAGAAATTATAGTTTACAATAAAATTATTTATAATTGATCATGTAATAATAAAATAAAAGATTTTTAATTAATAATTACAATTTCTTATTTTTTTAATTTTTCTTCTTCTTATATATTTTTGAAGAGAAATTTTAAATTTTGGAACAATATGTCGATTATACTTTAAAATAAATAATTAATAAATGTTCCTTTCACAGAGGGTTAATATACGATATGATGCCTGTGAATTCATTACACCGCGTTCCAATTTAAATTTATAGCTAATCATGAAGGAAAAGAAAGAAAAAAAAAATTAGAGAAGGTGTAGTATGGTGGAAGTTACGCCACACCCACCACCAATGTTTATTACTTTCAGCGGTTAGTACAAGTATATCCTCCCTGGGCGAATGAAGGATCCGCGGCTTCTGTAGATTGTGTACGACCAAGTGGGGGTGTTTTTCGCCCCTTTTTTATAGTTACTTTCTTTTTATGTTCCAAGATATTACAGTCTTGGCGACACGTCCTTAATGAAATTGCTTCTTGCGGAGAAACGCGTGTGCCCTTCTTCCTTTTCTGCTTCATCTTATTTCCTTTATATATATATATATATATATATATATAGAGAGAGAGAGAGAGAGAGACTATATATACTGTATAGGGCGTGACGGTTATAAAAGTTTAATTTTTATCGGAGTTTTAAAATATCCACGATTGGCTAAAGGCATGGTTCACAAACCTCCCTCTTTCATCAGAGTTATTTTTTTAATTTTTTTTTTTTTTTATTATTATTTTAAATTCGCTTACATTTTGTCCGTAGAAAATAAAGAGAATATTTTATGGTTTGAGCGGAACATGATTCGCGATGTATATTCTCGACGATAAAAAAAAAATTCTAAAAAAATAAAATAAAACAAAATTAATAATAATAATAATAATAATAATGTTGTTTTTATAATAAACAATATACAAAATTGAAGAAACAAGATAGAATCGAAATTTCTTAATAATTCTTAAAATTGAAAATAATTCACAATTAGTATTAGAATTTATTATTTATGTTGAATAAATTGATAAATTATTCATTTTTTTCTTTTCTAAAGGTTAATGAAAAATAAAATCAATATTTTTTTTTGTTTCTGTTATTTTTTATTTGGTTTGTAATTTTAATGAAATTATTAAATGGGAATTTTAATTGATTTTTACTTTTTTCCTTTATACATTTATATATATATATATATATATACGTTATTTCATGCAATTAAATGTTTGTTTTTTTCTTATAAATTAAATTAAAATTTTTATTATAACATACCTAATAATATTGATATAAAAATATATATATATATACATATCCATATATAAAAAATAAATAAATAAAATAAAAAAATGTATATATATTTATAAAAAAAATATGATATAAAAATATTTAAATCGAAATAATCAAATAAAAGAGACAATTCATGAAATGTATGCATGGGTTTTCAATGAAATAAATTAATCAATCTATATAATTTATAAACATTTTATTTTAAAATTTATTAATTTTAATTTTGGATTATATATAATAGTTAGATGCATGGGAACAATATTAATAACAATATTAGGTGGGTGCATATGAAATGTCGAATTTTCAAGTTAATATATATATATATATAAAACTGCATATCTTTTTTCACAAGTTGTTTTCTTTAAATATCAAATGTCAAATATGCTCCATTCGCTTCAATACACTTTTCTCATAAAAGCCTGTCTTAAAAAAATTCTGATCTTTAAAATTAATAAATTCAGATATCAAATTTTTTAGATTTTCTTAATTTTCATACTTTTTAGCCCGTACAAACAGATCCAAATGTTTAAAAAAATGAAAGTCGGTTGGGGTGAGATCCGGTGAATAGACTGGGTGCTGCAAAACTTCATATTTCAAATCATTTTGCTTTGCTCTAGAGCTCCGAAGAATCCCGGGCAATCCTGAGAGTGGCACACGTCCCCACTGGACAACAGCACGAGGCCGACTTCGGAGCTCTACAGCAACGCAGTGAGTTCAAAACGCGAAGTAGATAGATTGGAGTATATTAATAGCAGGAAAATAGTGACGAAAATCATTAGGAACAAAAAAAGAGAAAGTCTAAAAAATAAAATATTAGAAATAGAAGAAAGTAACCACAACAAGGTAGTAGAGATCTATACATGGGAATTAAAAATATTAAAAAGGGTTATCAGGCACGGTTAGACTTAATTAGAGATGCTAATAATAATTTAAAAACAGACGCGGGCCATATTAAAAATATATGGAGGAACTATTTTGAAAAATTATTAAATTCGAATCTAGGTAATAGATCAGAAACCTTAACTGTAGACTCAGAGGAAATTTTTCTCGAAAAACCTATGTTACATGAGGTAGATATGATAATAGGAAAATCTAAAAATAATAAGGCAACAGGAATAGATGGGATCCCGGCAGAATTATTCAAATATGGAGGAAAACTTTTAGTAGAGTGTATACACAAATTAGTTCTTTCGATCTGGCATAAGGAAAAGATGCCATTAGAATGGCAGGAGACAGTTATTATTTAACTCTTTAAGAAGGGAAATAGAACCAACTGCAATAATTACAGGAGAATTTCTCTTTTGACGACATTGTATAAGATTCTCTCGAATATTGTTTTATTAAAATTACGACCATATGCGGAGGAGATACTAGGAGAATATCAATGCGGGTTTAGGCCAAATCGATCGACTTTAGATCAAATATTTTCATTAAGACAGATATTAGAAAAGAAACTAGAATTCAATGTTTCTGTTCACCAGTTTTTTGTAGACTTTACAAAAGCATATGACTGACTCATCGGGAAAAACTTTTTCAAATCATTATCTTAACGAGAATTCCAAAAAACTAGTACGTATGATTCAAATTTGTCTTGTGGGTAGTAAAGTAAGAGTAAGATGCGGGAATCAATTGTCAGAAACTTTCGAAATTCGAAATGGAGACGCATTATCATCAATTTTATTTAATTTAGTTCTGGAATATGTAATTAGACAAATTGGAGAGAGGTCAAACGGAATCGAATGAAACAAAAAAATTCAAGTATTAGGTTATGCAGACGACTTAAATATAATAGGAGATTCGGCAATTGCAATTATAGATAGTGTAGAAAAATTAATTGAAGCAGGAAAAGAGGTGGGACTAGAAATTAATAATGCTAAGACAAAATATTTAGTAACAGAGAGGAATAGTATTAACACACTAAATCTTAATATACAAGATATAGAATTTGAAAATGTAGAAAAATTTAAATACTTAGGTTCTGTGATAACGAACGATAATAATATTCGAGATGAGTTTAAAGCGAGGTTACAATCGGGAAACACCTGTTATCTTGAAATAAAGGGGCTTATCGCAACAAAATTATTATCAAAGGAGATAAAAGTTAAAATATATAAAACAATTATTTTATCGGTTGTATTATATGGGTGGGAGGTATGGTCTATGACCTTAGGTGACGAGAGTAGATTTAGAGTATTTGAGAATAGGATTCTGCGAAGCATTTATGGGCCAAAGAAAGATGAGGTCACCGGGGAATTGAATGACCTCTATGCATCTCCAGATATAGATAGAATTATAAAATCGAGAAGGCTACGGTGGGCAGGACATGTGGCTAGAATGGGAGAAGATAGAATGGCAAAAAATATATTGGTAGGGAGACTGAATGGGAAACGTCCACTTGGAAGACCAAGGACACGGTGGGTGGATAATGTGGGAAATGATGTGAGAGAGATGGGACTGGAAGGTTGTGGTCCAGAATGGAGATGCTTGGAGGGGTGTTGCTGCGGCCAAGAACTTTCGAGTTTCGTAGTGTCAAAGAGATAGATAGATAGAGATATTAATTAATATATATAGTATGAATTACTATGAAGTATGAATTAATAAATTAATATAGGATTGTTCTTAATTTTATTTATCAAAGTTTTTTGAAGTTCTTTTTAACCCTTCAACCTTACAACACATTAATCTCTTTTTCCATATATTCTTCTTCTTCTTATTGTTATGCGTTCTATGAGTACCATATCAGCATCTAATCCATTAGTTCCTCGCATTAATCATCTTTTACATTGTTTACCTCAATTAATACATTACTTATGCATATCCCCTAGATCCCAACAAGGTGAAAAAACCATCTCCGCCGGGGCACAGATGGACAAGCAATCAACTGCATCCTGACCGTAATATCTCGGAAATTAATATTTAAAGAAATATTTCACAACCCTTCTCTTCTTCTCCTTAAACTCAATTATATTAATTTATGTAATGATATTTTTTTAGATAAATTTTATAGGTACTTATTTTTAATAAAAAACGTATAATTTTATTTCTGTGTAGAATAAGTTAAAAAAATTAGTAAAATTATATATATATACACATTTTATTTCTATTTAATTAGATAAAATTTTATTATTTTATAATATTTATATTTTTCTACAAATATATTTAAATATTTACTATTAACGTACTTGAATGGTAAAATTAAAATAAAAAAACTCACTTCGTAAAACCTTATTTGGAATTTGTTGAATTTTATCACTGTTTCTTATGATATATAATAAAATGGTACGAATGTACTTTCAAAAAGGTAAGTCTATAAAATAATCTCTATTATCATTTTTATTTATTATATTATTTTATTACTATAAAAATAAATTTATTTTTTTCCCAAGGACTCTAAATTATTTGTTAAGAGTCTCAAATAATAAACAAACATAATTTTATACATTTAGTACAGACAATTCTAGTCCAATATGTACCGATATGTTAACAATTTTCTATTAGGTACTTTATCAAATATTTATTTAAGATGCCATAAAACTATTATAGTTACTACAAACTTGTTTTGTATCCAAATAACTCTAATTAGAGAATATATATATATATATATTATAAATAAGTTACTAATCCGTTTTTAAAAATTTACTATTTTTTTCTTTATTAAACATTGTGGTAAAATTCTTATTATTATAGTTAGTAACATATCATATTTAATCTAAAATTTTGTTGATTTTAAATAAAATAAACAAGTTTAAGAATCAAGAAATTAATTTTTTTATTTTTCCTGAAGAGAAAAAACAATTCAATTATTTCTAAGAGTTGAAAGAAGATTAAATTTCCCTTCATCATAGTTCATGTTGATATAACTTTTTACTATCTCGCCAGTTATAGTATTGCGATCACGAAAATTATCGATGTCGAGATTTTGATGTTTTTATACGTTTTGAAGGTCCCTGAGTCATTTTCACTAAGGTTAATAAAATGTGTGTCTCTCTCTCTCTCTGTGTGTGTGTGTGTATGTAGACAAAATTACAAAAAACGGTTTGAGCTAGAATAATAAAATTTGGTACATGGACATTATTCAAAATTCTTAGTTTTCTATCAACTCTTGAGAAATGTAGCTCATCCGGAAGAGGGTCATTACTTACTACGTTTTCATTTATTTCCTCTAAACTGACCGTAAAAATAAAGATATATGTTTGATAGTTTTTCACATGATTAAAAATTGTATAAAACTGCTATATAAAGAATTTCAGCTTGATTGAATCGCTGAAGTTACCGGAATTCAAATCACGCGCAAGCACGAGACGTGGTGCCATCAACAAAGAGCCAAACACGCGCTGGTTTAATAAATTTTATATATTAATTTTAATTTATAATTTAATTAATTAAATTTAATTTAAATATAATATATATTAATTAATTTAATTCAAATTGTGAGATAGTCGAGTAGAGACACTCCAGATTTATTGTTTAGGCTTTAAGCTATAAAAATAAAGCAATATTTAGATATAAACATTTTTCCAAAAAGTATTTCAGTTTGAATAATATGTAAAAATTATATATTATGAATTTATATAGTATCAAAGAGAGGGATTTGTTTTTTTTCTTTGCCCTCCTCTTCTTTTAAATTAATCTCTTTTTTCTTCCCTCTCTGAACCATTTCTTGCTGTATTTTGTCTTCATTTCTTGAATATGAAATTTTAACAAGCTCTAATTTGGGGACCATTCCATGATGATGACTTCAAAAATTGACAATTTCATAAGTTTAATTATACTTTAGTTATTTATTTAATTTCATTAATTCAATTACATGGATTTTTTTTACAAATAAATTTATAGAGTACATACTTATGAAGATATGTAAATATAATATAATAAAATATAATTGAAATTCACTGTTCAAATAACAGTTCTATTTGAATTTTGGTGAGTAGAAAATAGAATTGGTTATATTTAAAATAATTGTACCAAATGATGACGAGATTTACTAATTCCCTGGGAATTGTTAATATCTGTGTATTGTTTGGAATCCCGGCTTGATTGGCAATTAAGAGAAATTGAAAGGACAAGGGGGTAATTTGTCGGTGCCAAGTGAGTTGTCCGTGAACGCAAAGGCAGCCGTAATTGACCCCCGGCCGGTCTATTTATACCCCTGGTCCTTACGCGCCTCACTGCTCAGACTCGCGGAATTCACATTCATCTCCCAGGAACACCTTGCAGTCGATTGCCCGGACTATTTACGGCCCACTAATTATAGATCACTATTTCCTTCCCAACTGCACTTCTTTTTATGACACGAGTTTCTTTTTATTTTTTTCAATTTTTTTTTTATTTTTATTTTACTTCTTTTATAAAACTTATGATAAAAAATAGCATGCGAGAAAATTTTCGAGGGTGTTCATTTCGTTGTCCCTGCAATGTTAAGCTTAATCATATATTCTAATTTAATGCTTCTATAAATTTCCATATACATTTAAGATATTTATGGTGACTATTAAAAAACACAACAGTGTTTCTTATATATTTTCACAAAAATAACAAACCATTATTTATTTTTTCTGCTCCTTTTGAAAAAATAAACTGCTTGAAAGAAAAAAAAAACGAATAATATGAAAATATAAATTTAAAAATATATAGAAGCTTTAAAATAATAAATTATCATAATTGTATTCTTTATTCGAGAGATGTTTTAATAGAAATATCTTCTAAATTACGCGTATGAAATGGTTTCTACAATTCGGACATTGTTCGTTAATTCAAGATCCCAGGAGGTCGATTCATTTGAAGAGTATTCATCTGCTTGACAAGAGTGAAAATGAAATAGTCAGGGGAGAAACATCCCTAGTATCGCTCAAAATAGTATTTATAATTTAGAAATGTAAAATAAAATTTTTTTTTTAAATAAAAGTAAGTAATATAAATTAAAATCAATCAATCAAAATCAACAATATTATCTGTAAAAATATTTGAATTTCTTTGGATGGTTAGTAAATTAATAATTTAATTATTTTTTTTAATTCTATTTATATCAAAATCTATTTCAACCTATTTAGAAGATTTATTATATACACGTAATATATATATTTTAAAATATTGAACTCGTTGAGGTTGATATTCATGTTCTCACATACACACACACATTTGTAGCATTAGAGTTACACTTCGATAATTTTCATTTTAATATAAAAATAACTTTAGTTCTTTGTATATTCTTTGAAAGACAACGGTAATTTAGAAGGTTGCCACATAACAGAGTAAAGGTATTGTAAGATCAGTACAACGGCTCTTCTCAACTTTTATTTTTAATTTCTGGTACTTTTTTTTTCAAATAGCTTCACAATTAAGATCTCGTAGGCATGGTGCATCTCGTTCCCAAAGACACCAGCTAGGAAGAAATTCCTTTGCCAAGAGATGCTACCATGAGGTTGAAAGCCAAGCGGGTTATCCCCAGACTGTCTGGCCTCTTCTTTATTTTATTATTTATAATAATAAAAAAGAATAAATAATAAAAAATATTATAATATAAATATTTACAAAGAAAAAAAAAGATTAACTTATAATTATTTTTTTTTCTAATAAAATTCATTTTTATTTTATTTATTTTTTTATTTTAATGTCTAAAATATTTTTTTTTTAAATTTCTCTTTTTTTATTTCTCGATAAGGGTCTCATTTTTTAGAGCTCATGGTTAAATACTCTAATGAAAAACGAGATTTAGAAAAATTGGCTCGTAGTCAACCTATTCACTTGAAACACAATATTGTAGATATTTTTAATGTTATACTTATCTACCAGATGGTTATGTAATATTTTTGTAAAATTTTTCAACTTAATATGTACCAATATTAGTTAATTTGGAGTGTAAGTTACCAAGCCCTTTGTATAAATACTATTGCAATTACTGAAATTAATTAGTAATTGTATTTTTTTATTCTATAATTTTATCGCTTGAGTACTTTTCCCTTGTATAAAAAAGTATTTGAAACTGATTTCAATTGAATTCCGTATTTTTTGGTTTAATGAAATAATGAAATCCCTCTCTGGTGAGGCGAAGGAAGATAAAGGGATATTTTATTCAATTTTGATAAACGTTTCAAAGTGCTCTTGAATGTGAATGGAGAATTCGCAAAGACTAGAAAAATATTTGGCCCGAAGCCCACGGTTCGCCAATTTTCTGATGAGATGTTTACGAGCTGCAGCCAAGATCCGGAAATGTTTGGCCACCATGCAACTTGAAATCCATTTACAAATGAGCAAGACATTTGGTTTTGGAATCTTTTGTGGCAATTATTTTGAAATAGTAATCACTTTCTTAATTGATTGTGAACCATTCAATCATAAAGAATGACACAAATAAAATGACAATTTTTAAATAAACTTGATAAAATGTTTATATTAATATAAAATTCTATTTGATTTTTATTTTAATATTTATCAAGATTTTGAATATTACAAATTATGACTTTATATTTCATAAATAAAACATCAAATTAATTAATCATTTTTTAAATTTTTTACTTTCCCGCATACTTCGTATAAGGGAAGTATTGGAATCGTCAAAAATTTCGACTTCGAGATTTCGATAGATCTTGACGTTTTAGACCTCCCTGAGTCGGAAAATACCATTTTTCGAATTATGTCTGTGTGTGTGTATGTATGCATGTATGGATATATGGATGTGAGCAAATTTACTCGGAAACTAATTAAGCTAGGACTTCGAAATTTGGTAAACCGATATTATTCACAGTTTGTAGATTTCTATCAAAATTTCGTCAAAATCGGTTAACCGGAAGTGGTACTTTACCTAACTAGTTGCGTTTACCTTTCAAGTAAAGTACCAGTTTGCTTCGAGATATTTGCTTCATATTTTGTATATAAATTTAAAAATATGAAAAAAATTCAGATACCAAATTTCATCATGATCTGTCTACCTATACAAGTGACATTTTACCTATACAAGTAGCGTTAGATGTAAATTATAAATATATATAATAGTGTTAAACCATTTTACTTTATAATTTAAATTAATTAGTTTGTTTATTTTTATTGTTGTTAATTATTTATGTTTTATCGTTCTCAAGATAATGGTTACACATTCTAAATATTCATTCACAACTCTTTATACCTATTTATATGCGGGAAAGTCTAGGGGAGGACACTCCCGCTTTTTTATTTTTATTAACCTAAATAATAAATAAAAATTTTAAATGAAATAATAATAAACAAACTTTCAATTTCTAATGGGAAAGAATTTTCAAGAATTAAGTAATTAATGAATGATTCCGTACTCTTATAATTATATTCTTATTAATATCTAACTTTGCATTAATACTAATTTATATTTAATTAAATAGTTTTTATCATTAAAAATATGTTTATATGATATTAAATATTAGTATTCTTATCCTCAATCAAATATTATTGAATTATATTTATATGTAATAAATATTAATATTACATATGAATTTATACTGATGAATAATAATAAAATATATGAATATATATTTTCATATAAATATGTGAATCAATTCTGAATCTGAAGACATTTTTATTTCTCTTAAAACAAATATTTATTTACCCCTTATTGCACGCAACCACACTACTTGTCAGTTTTTTTAAGGTTATTCGGATAAATCTAAGCCCCTTTCGACCATAGTAGTTTTATTTTTTTTATTATTCATTTATTTTTAATTATTAAATCATTTTTAAAATTTTTTTGAATTTGATTGAAATCGACTTAGATCTCAAATTAAAATGATTTAGACTAGAAATAAATATAAGATATAAGAACGGTTCAATTATTTATAAGAATTTGTCTTGAAATTTTGATTCCATATTTAGACATTATAAATTATTCGGCCATAGTATCTTTTTCCTCATCAGTTTTTATATATAATTGTGAAAAATGTTTCATTTTTTTTTTCATTGAAAGAAAATATTTTATTGATGCCATCAACGATATTATTATGTATTCTTAAAGAGAACTGCTATTTCTAAAGTGTATATTTTCCTTGACTGAATGAATTTTTTTTTTTTATGAAACCTTTTCGAAATTTAATCATATAAATCTCCAACTGCGATATAAAAAAAAATCATAAAAAGAACGATCCTGTTGATTTAAAGTTCATTTGAGTCGATTTAATTCTTTCTAAAAAATGTTCGCTATTCCTGTCATTTTGCCGGATCGTTTGGTAGGCTTTTATCGCTATTCGGTCCGCGAAAAGTGAGTGTGTCTCTCTACTCGATTGGCCCTCCTTTCGCCACCAGCAAGATAATTGGTAGCCTGGCAAAACAAAGGCCAGTGTGAAGGAGAGGAGAGATACAGGGAGACAAATGAGCATCACCACAAAAACGGGTTTTTTTTCTTTTTTTTTTTCTTAAAAGAATCTATGAGAAAGTGAACAATAGGACAAGAAGCGCCAGGCTGGAGGGCGGGGGCGCCCACGACAAAAAAGCCCCCAAAAGAGGGTGGGGGAGCGCGCCAGCCAAAATTTTCATTATCATTCTATTTGAGCCAATCTTTTAAAGAAAGTTTGACAAAACAGCGGTCTTTGAACAAAGCGGGCGCGGATTTATTAATTTATGAAAATTCTCTCTAATTGTGATAATTCTTGGAGATCGCTTGCCTTATTGTATAATCTATTCTAATTTTCACGGGACAAGCAAAACTTTTAACTTAAATTATTCTGTGTGATTGTTTTGGACGGGATTTGCATGGCGATGTGTTTGAAGTTGGCTCAAGACGCGGGGGTGAAGAACGAAAGTGGATGGTGTAGTGGGGGGATGGGGCGGTGGGTGGGGGATGGGAGTGGAGTGAAGGGAAGAAGAACGTGGAGCAATGTCTCCCGACTGTCAAGAAAGCTAATGAAGCGCAAACTAACAAAGCACAATTAATATCAATTATCTGATGAGAGCGTGCATTACTTCGCCTCCACGTTTAGAATAAACGAATACGCCTCGCCCACCGAAATCTTTATTTAATTTTTTTTTTTTTTTTATTTTTTATTTTTTTTATTTTTATTCTAAGAAAGGGAGATGACGATGGGGTGCGCAAGATGGCGAAGGGTGGCCTGTCTTCTTTACATCTCCTCCCCTCTCCCCCCCACCACTCCAACTCCATGCTCAAACGAATATTCATTCGATGCACTCTACCGTTTTATTTGCTCGCCTTATCTTATTACATCCGCCAGACTTGCCAAATCTAAAAATCTTCTAAATCCACCCGCTGCTCTCTACTTTTTATGTCTCCACTTGTTATGGATTATGGATGCCGGGATTCTAATTAAAAAAAATTATCTATTTAAATTAAAAATAATTGCTGATCAACTTTAGTGAAGTATAATCCTTTCTTTTTCATAACCTCTGGGATTTGAAATTCAATTTAAGATGAGGGTTGAGGAGGAGGAGGAGGAGGGAAAAAGAAAGAGGGGGGAGGAGGAGTGAAAGAAAAAAAATCGGAGAGATTAAACGGATTCGTTGGATTTTAATTAGGAATTATTACGAAAGAATTTGTTTTTGTCAGGAAAATGAAATCAAAAACGAATTTTGTTCTCTTTTACACGCAAAATATTATTGCTTTTTTAGAATTAGTCTTGAAGGGGTGCATATCAAACCAATTTCATTTATTTCATCATGCAAATAACAAAGTCGGATTAAGGAACCATTCCCTTAGTATTTGCACTTGTTCGTGGATGAGGATAAGTGAATTAAATTTATTCATTATTCTATTAGTAATTAAATGTCATTCCATCTTTTAAGTTGTAATTTATTAAATTAAAAAAAAAATGTTTCATAAAATTTTCTACATTTAATTATTGAATGAAAATCTTTAGAGAAGAAATTTAGCACTGTTATACAATGTTTATTTTAGACATTGATTTAAGTTGGTCATAGATAATAGAAAATTATCCCATCTTCATTTGATTTTCTATCAAAAATATTCTTTAATTAAAATGAGTATTTATTATTAAATATTTTTGGTTTAATATCAATAAAAAGTAATTTTATTTTAAGGGAGTTTAATTAAATGGAATTGTGGAATAAAGGAACATATTTTTTATAAACTAAAAATAATGAAATAATTATTTTATAAAATAATTTTCCATTTCAATTGAACTGAAATGTCGATTTATTACTTTTGTAATTTTAAATTTTCTTAAATGGTAAATTTATTTATTTTATTTAATATTATATTACTTATTATTATTATTATTATTATATTTAGTAATTTCCTTGTTTTATTATTTGATTATTTTCTTTAATATCTGAGAAATAAAAAAATAAGCATTGAAACAGATAATCTTATTTCTTAGATTCTCAATCATTACGTATATATTGATATTAAATCCTATTATATATTCAATACTAATTATAAAAACTCACCTCATATTAAAGGCAATAGGGAAGTGAGTTAATCAAAATTACTATTTATAGTAATTTTTAGAGATTCTAATCTAGTGATCATTCAATTTACTTTGATAACATTTATTATGACATTTTCTAATATAATAATGAAAATAATAGTATAAGTCAAAACTAATTACATTTTGTTTATAATAAAAAATAAAATGTTTCCATGTATTAATATAAACCAGATTTGACATTGTTGAGAACTCCTCTTATTATTAATCTAATTTATCATATAATTCAATTAACTGACTTACTATTTTTAATTCTATTTGTTCCCTTCTCAGGTGCATATCCGCATCGTCTAGTTACATAGAAACCGTCTAATCGAATTAAACATGCATCCCAATAGAATTAAAGACTATATTTTTATATATTCTTTCATTTTTAGAATTTTTATTATTTAAATATATCAATAAATGGATAAATAAATAAATAACATTATTTTAATAAATAATTCTGAATTTGCATTATTTTGTTAGAAATTAACTAAAATATACATATATTATATAAATAAAGTTGCCAAAATAGAAGATGAAAGACTGTCGAAAAATATATTTGTGGGGAGACCAAGGACCAAGGACGGACAATGGAGGAAGGTAAGATGTAAGATGTAAGAGAGATGGGAGAAAATAGGAGTTGGATGGATGTAGCTCAAGATAGGGATACTCGGAGAAATGTGGTGATGTAGCCAAGAACTTTCGAATTCCGTAGAGCCACAGAGATAGATAGATGGATTATATAAATAAAATTAAAGCCATCAAATCAAGAATATTGTGATTTTGGTTCGATAAGGTAAGAAGTGGCAAATTTGAAATGATGGCTAGATACAGATTTGATTGGCATTAAATTTAAAGATGGATGGGAGGGAATTTAAAGAGAATTACAGTTGGATGGAGGTGGTCAGGAGAGCAACGTTTGGAAAAATTCGGTTGCAACTGTTTTAAAATTCAATAGGATCAAAATAATGACATTTATTTTAATTTAGTTATATATAATTTTATTTATAAAAATTTAAAACTAATTGCATCTCACTGTTTAAAATATTATTAGATTTTCGTTTTATGGTAATCTGCAATTCTTTTTTTATATCAAAAGTTAAATAAAAGAAAAGTTATTTAATTAAAAATTATATCTTGTCTGGTAATGTTTTTTACCGACCGACGATAGTAAGGGAGGTATTGTTTTCACACCAAATTTCACATGTGGAGATTTTTACATATCTCCACGAATCATGCATTTTCTAAACAGAAAAAAGTATTTTTAGCATGATGTCTGTCCGTCCGTCCGTCCGTCTGTCCGTCTGTCCGTCTGTCTGTCTGTCCGTCCGTCCGTCCGTATAGATGTGTACAGCCTGAACGGCTCAACCGATTTTGATGAAATTTGGTATATTTACTTAATGCATCAGTGGGATGAATTGATCAACTTTTGGTGCAATTCCGGAAACCGGAAGTGGTAGTATTAGCGATCAACGATAGGAAGGAAAGGGTTATTTTCACACCAAAGGAGATTTTTTTATATATCACCACGAATCATGCACTTTGTATTGGTTTTATCCTCGAGAAAAATCATATTTATTAGTTTTTTCTTGATTTAAAATTATATGACGTCATCCAGCCATTCATGACGTCACAGTCTGGTCTTACATATATATTATAAATAAAATAAAATTAAAAATATTTATGTTATATCCATATCTGTTTTTTATTACATTAATAGATATATTAAAATTATTTGAAATTGTTTCTGTAGCTGGAAATTAATTTATTTCAAACAGTCGGTCGGTTCGGACCTGGCCACAGGTCAACTTATTTTAATTTATCTATATGTAATTTGATTATATGTTTACATTTCTTCATCTAAAATAATGAATATTTCTTCTTTCATAAATAAGCCAATTGTTATTTCTCTATTGAATTCAATTTAATCAATTAAAAAATATAAAATACTTTTGACAGTATGTCATTCTAAAGTAATGAATAATAAAGGATATTAAAAATAATTTTCTTTATATCTATCCAATTTTTTATAATAAATGTAATGTATGTCATTTGGAAATATTTATTTATTATGTTTTTTTGTATAATTTTAAAATAAATAAATGTTTGGTGAATATTGATTAGGTATATAGTTATGTAGAATATTATATTAAATTTTTTTTTCAATCAAGATGTTGAAAAAATGAAATGAATAAATTCATTTTGTATTGAAAGTTGATTAAATTTTTTCTTTAAAAGAAAAAAAAATAATAATAATAATAATATTTTTATCAATCAGATGTAGGTATATATTGAGTGATTGATTCATACGCTTGATAAAATACATAAACCTGGGGAGTAGTAAATTGATTTGAGACGAATATCGTAATACTAAAATACTGCTTGTCTATATTAAAAGATATTTCCTGATGGCTGTTGAATATGGATCCGAGAAATCGAGTGGAGTGGATGAAAGGGAGCTTTTGCGTTGTGAAGAGCAAAAGCAATGGGGAGAGAGTTAAGGAAGAGGAAGAGGAGGAGGAGGATGAGAAGAAGAAGGAAACGAGGTGGAGATTTCTTTCAAATATTGTGAATTTATTGAATTTGATTTTGAGGATTCTCTTTTCGTTTTGTTCGGATGTTTTGCTAGCGAGCGACGCCCTCGGGAGGGTGGTGATGTTTCTTTTCATAAAGCGACGCAGTGAAGGCCCCTGGAGGCTCGGGGGCTGCGACGAGGCTCACTAGCTAAGAAAATGAAAATACTGTCAGTCTCGACAGTGTCATAAACACACGCTGGGCCCCACTTCGATGTGCTGCATCAACACGTCACAAGAATCACAACATCCTAGTGGGATCGATTAGTAACCGCGGCGACGTCGTCTCACTTTCTCTTCACATCCAAAAAGGAGAGGGGATGATGAGGATGCCTTTACATCCAATCCATAAAATGCAATAACAGAAAAACAATTCTATAAAAACATACTAATTAATTATGCAGATATTTATTATGTTTTTGGATGCAGTCATCATTCTATCATTCTATACAATGTCAAATTAACTACACAGTGTTAAAAAGAAAAAGAAAATGAAAACAAAAAGTTAACTTTTAACATTTATTCTATTATCTATTCATTCATTCATTCTATTCAAAACACAAAACTTTGAACGAAAATTTTTCTTTTTTCTAATCAAATAAAAATATTTTTTTTTTGTCTATGATTAAAATATATATATATCAATTTTATAAAAAAAATATATTAAGGAAAATATTTTAAAAGAGTATATAAGAAAATAATTAAATGTTTAACGATTAACAATAAATAATTAAAAGACTGAAAAATAAACCCAACTTAATGGGTGTTATTGAAGGGAATGTTGAATATTGTTAATATTTATATGTAAGATCTTTTTAATGTCTTACCGAATTCATTATATATATTGTTTATTAACTATTTCACATATTAATCGATTCCAATCTTTATCATTCTTTTACATTATAATTATTCTTTATCCTATTTTAAAGTTTTAATCTAATTATATATACTAATAAATTATTTCATAGATAAATTAATAATAAAGAAAATAATTTAGAAATTTTAGCTAATAAAAATATAATTATATATATAAAATAAAATATCAATACAATATAAATACAAACAAGGGCCCATTAGTTCGATTTTCTGTTATAGGCGTAAAAGAATCTAAATCAAAAAATAATTTTAATTATTAATATATATATATATATATATATATATATATAAAGAGAGAGAGAGAGAGATGTAATAATTTATATATCTATAGAGGTTGTAATAATATAAAATTTAAATATTCTGACTCAAATTTTCTCTAAATTTAGACATTAAGCAGCTGGAACATTACACTTTTATAAACTGAAATTAAACTTAAAAATATAAAATAAACACTCAGTGAAATTTCAAATTGGTTGATATATTTACTTTATGCGCATTTCGGTTATTAGCTCATCATTAGAAACTTTTTTTGTTATCAACTTGTATCGATATTCATATTTTTTTTTATTATATCATGAGGTTTTAACCAACACCTTCAAGTCTAGAATATCGTTCAACATTTTTATATTCAGAAATGCTCTTGATAATAAGTAACATTCAAGGAGAGAATTTATTTCAAATTATAATGATTATATTATAATTAATATTAAAAAAACAAACCTCAGACTTTTGTACCTCCTACGCAAGGGCAACGCCTATCAAGTCGGTTTATATCAATTAGGTGTCCTATGATCAGTAGAACGTGTCCAATGAACCTTTACCTTGATTTGCTTGTTCGGAGGCGCTACCCCTGGGCTGGGTTGACTCCGTCTCATAGACCTCAGCTAGAGAAATTATTGTCATGAATATTGTTATTGAACCCGGGACCACGAGAAAGTGAGACAGCTTCGCTAACCTCTCACCCTGTGGTGCCTTATAATTAATATATAAATAATATAAATAAATTAATAATCAATTATCAAACTTAAAACATTATTTTTTTATGTTAGAAAATAACTTCATTACATTTTATCATTAAATATAATGTACTAAAATAATATTTTTCATAAATCAAAATTATTATCAACTAAACGTATATATTTAAATAGAAGTTTAGATAATATTTTGAATTGAAATGAAATGAAACACCTGTCTGACATCTCATAAATTTGACTCCATTAGGATGTTATTAAAACATAAACGCTACTCGGACCTGTTTTCAATCACATCTCGCCATCTAATTTTTATTTAAATTTCCTCAACCCTTTTAATCTTTAATGTTTGAATTTAATTTTATCAAATTCATCACCTGGTATATATTTTATAAATTATATATTTATTTTTTTATTTTTTATTAATATAATAATTTATTTAATATATTTAATAATTAAACATTTGCATTATATATGTATGCTTATTAATGAAAAGGCAAAAGCCTAACAGGAATTCATCCAATTTTATTTAGACACTTAAAATAATATAAAAATACTATCTAGATTATTTTTATTTATTGTTAAAGTAATTTTATACTCGTGTTTTTATAACATAGCTCAGGTATTTAATTATTTTTATTTAAAATTATATATTACCATTAAATATATAAAATTATAAATTATTTTTTGTTTAAATGCTTCTCTTTAAATTTTTAATTGGTAAATTTATATTTTTTTTCTGTAATAATTATTTTAACCATATTATATTATATAATTCTTTAATTTTACTAAATCTCTTTGTTAATGAATTGATTGCTTACATTGTCAATGAATTCATTCTCAGGATGATTCATAGTATAATTTATAGCATATAATTAAATACTATATAAAAATAAATTCAAGAATTAACCGCTATTGTCAAACCGCAAAATATTTCAAAAAACATTCTTCTTGATTCTAAAAAGTTGTGTATTTTACTAAACAAATCTGATTCCAAATCTTTTGCAATCTATAAAACAAGTTTTGAATACAATTATTAAAATTTTTATTTTATTAAATGATTTTCATCGGTAAAAATTATAATCATTTGTATATTTTTCTGCTTACGCCAGTGAAGAAATATGTAGATAAAGAAAAATCGACGATAAAACAAAATATTGTAATATTTAAATTAATATAATTAATTTTTATATTATTTTGAATAAATTTTCTAATGTATTAATTATATCTATTACTGATATAGAATTTTGTGGGTCAGTTAAAAAATATAGCATAGTAGATTATTTTTTGTTCAGATCGATTAAACTGTTAATAAGGAGTTTTATTTTCGATTTTTGTTATATTTGAACTATTCTATTAGATTTGAAGATTAATAATTATAGATTATATGAATTACGTTAATGCATAATTGTAATTCATTACTTTTTGTTAAATTTTCGTCAGATTTGGCATCGCATTTGTTTTTTACTATAATTACCCTAAAATAATTAACCTTTACTATCTACTAGAATTCTACAAAATAGAACCATTCAATCAAACTTTGTCATGTTAGAATCATTGATGAATTATTTTTTGTCTTTAAAAAAACGTAAATAATTTTTTGGTTTATAGAAATAGAAGGCTTGAATGATTCAGGTTGACATGAAGATGTTTTATAAATTTTAATTCATAATATTAAAAATTTTTCCAAACGTAAAAAAATATATAATCTAAACAGTTAATACAGGTTTATTTAAAAAAAAAAAGAAAATAATAGTGTCGAAATTTTAATTTATTATTGCCAATTCCTAAAAAAATATATTGGTTCAATCTGGAATAACAATTGAATTGATAAAAAAAATATCCCAAGTACTTGAGGAATTACTCTCCTTATTTCGTTATATATTGTTGTATTTATTGATATATATAAGGGTAAATTGATACAGGCCCTTCTATGAGTCAAGTACTGACAGTGTTAAAAATGTTTAATACGGAGTTAAGCTATTCAATTCTAACTTGTGATGTGAGTTATATAATATTTGAGACGATATATTCTGTGTTTGGGAATTTAATTGATAGTCACTTTTGTTAACTATTTATTGCTAGTATTCTTTAATGTTAAAACATAATTATCTAGTAGTGGTGGGTGAACAAGTCTCAACCGATTGGGGCAAATTGATACGTTTCGTTGAAGGCAGTTCATTGATAGAATGATTATAAATTTGTTTCTTACTTGTATTTTCTATCTATCTATCTATATGCCTCTACGTTACGAAAGTTCTCGACTGCAGCAACCACATTCCTCCAAATATCCCTATCCTGAGATACATCCATCCAACTACTATTTTCTCTCCTCTCTCTCTCTCTCACGTTCTTTCCTACACCCACCACGTCCTTTATCTCCCAACCGGGAGCTTCTCAATCGGTCTCCCCATATATATATATATATATATTTTAGCCAATGTTTCATCTCCCATTCTTGCCATAGCAGCCTTCTCGATTTTATAACCATATGTCTGGAGGTGCAAAGAGATCATGAAATTCTTCGTTATGCAGTCTCTGTTATTCCGCAGTGACCTCAACTTTATTTTCCTCATAAATGTTGTGATGAATCTTATTTTCAAATACACTAAATCTACTCTCATCTCCCAACGTCATGGACCACGTCTCACACCCATATAATACAAACGGCAAAACAATTTTATATATTTTAATTTTGATTCCTTTTGATAATAATTTTGACGAGATATGCCTCTTTACTGCATGACAACAGGCGTTACCCGATTGTAACATCGATTTAAATTCTTCTCGAATATTATTATGCTTCGTGATTACAAATCTTATTTGTATTTACAGAGAAATTAAGATAAATCAGTTTACAAGCAAGCAGTTTAAAGTTTTGTCATTTCTGTCAAATTATTGTTTAATATGTAATATGACTCAAACCATTTTCATCGTTTACATTAGAATTGTAGTATTAAAAAATGTATATAATTACTTTTTTCTTTCTTATTAAATCATGATCAACTATCTTAAAGGTGAATAAGCTGGGTCTGTCTTGCGTTCCCCAAAACCAAAGAACGTTGATTCACTTTACTTTTACCCAGAAAACAATTAATTCATTAAGATTATTGAGTGTTTGTATAATATATAATGTAATATATATTGTAATATGTTGTAAAAAAAGTAAAAAGTAAAAATTTCAAAATTATATCAATTTGTCTTAAGTTTTAATATATCAATATAAATATTAACTAAAATACAACTAAATTAATTAATTAATTTATTTATTTAATATTTTGAAGTGATAAAATTTTTGATTACTTAAATCAAACAAAGTCATAAATCGATGATAAATCTTGGTTATTTCTTATCTAGAGAAAAAAGTTCCTAGTATACTTATTTAATTACTCACAATCATTGAAGGCTGATGTGTTAAGTTTATTAGAATAGATGTATAAAGACATCCTTGTTTTCACTCCCCATTAAAATTGATTTCCACAGAATTTGTTCGATTTATGACACGATATTACTTCGGCCACGACCCTAACAGGCTGAAATAATCATTGCTTTCATTTTTAGATAATGTCATCGGCTAAGAATAATTAAATAGTCAGCTAGCTATCATCTGAACTTTTCACCCATGGTCGTTAAATCGCTTCTTAAATTAAAAAGCAATTAATCAATTGAACTCTGCAACTCATCATCGGATTCAATCTCATAGCAACATAAGTAGTTATTATAATTGAGTTCTTATTCAAATACAATTCATCGTTTGTTGAAACTAAAATCCAACAAATCCTTCCTTGTCATCAACATTCGATTAAAACGTTATTTGTGTTGTTAAATCCGAAATTATTTCCATGACAGTCTCAGTCTATCTCTTTCTACATTTCACAACTAGTGTATCGTGTCAATATACCAAATATGCTTATTTGCCAATTTTGTGCGAAACTGTCATTCAATTTCAACTAGACATTCCTAATATATATGTATTTAAACAGTGATTAATTCAACTATATAAATTACCGATATATTATTATAT
Source organism: Labia minor (assembly GCA_963082975.1). Classification (NCBI taxonomy): domain Eukaryota; kingdom Metazoa; phylum Arthropoda; class Insecta; order Dermaptera; family Spongiphoridae; genus Labia; species Labia minor. Next base: position 31,399,464 of record OY720347.1, read on the forward strand.
TATTTATAAATATTTCTGATATACTACTAATAGATTCAGTAAAATTAAAATTAAATGATTAATAATATTAATTTTATATGATAGCATAATTCGGGTGATAAAGAACACGGATCGAACACTTGATAAAGATCAGAAATTATTATTATAATAGTTATAAACTTTGATGAATTAACTTTGATTTGATAAAACTAGAAGTATAATACAATTTTTTACAATTATCAAGTAAATGAATCTTTAGTGGAGAATAAATGATTAATTTCCCTTTCATTAATCTTTATAATAATCAAGTTTTCTGACCAACTAATGATGAGAAAAATTATATAGCCTATTATAGTCTCACCTGATAATTATTTTTCAAGTAGAAAATTCCATATAATACCTAATAAAGAACCTACATACAATAGAATTGTTGGAGAATTTCTGTCAAGAATGTAAATATGTATAAATGTAATGGTTTTTAATAAAACTTATTCATAAATTATATTATTTTTTATTTAATTTTGGAGAATTTAGTCATCCCCCACTTGAGGTTCATATAAAATTGTAAACAATGAAGATCATTTAAAACGAATTTCGTATGAAATCCTTTGGAAAAAGTATTTAGTTTTCATAAGTTTAAATTCTTTACTTTAGATATTCATTATTCAATTTTATTTATTACCGAAGGCGCTCTAAGAGGCTATGCAGGTCACTCTATTCTCTAGAATATTAGAATTTAAATATTATAAACATTCTTTATATGGAAATTTATAGAATTATTATTTTTATTTTGAGTGTAAACTTCTTAACTGAGCCACCAGAGGTACCACATTTAGCGTTGTTTATTTGGGTCGGTTTTTTGCCCATAACTTTTGAACGGATCAACTTTTTTGAATTTTTCAATCTTATACCTTATCCTTGGGCCATCACGGTTCTACTGATACCCGAACCATTAAGATCCATGAAGCCGTTTAGGAGGAGTTTAGGATTGCGTAGTCGTTTAATTATATAGATATGTAAATACCCATATACAAGTATAATTCTTATATTCTCAACAAACTTTTGAAATTCTTTAATCCTTAATGTTGTACTCTTTGAAACTTTCACAAATTTTAAATATAAACATTCTTAATATATTAAAAGTAGAATATTTTTGATAAACAAAATGTAATTGTTTCCAGCCCTTCCGTCTCCATCTCAAATAGTGTCATGGCTCTACCATTCTCTACTACTGGGGGGAAGGTGATTTGATGTGCTAGTAGAGATTGCACGTCGTTTGTCTGTCACCGTTGATGACCACCTCCACTCTTTTAGCTAAGGCCGCTAATTGCCTTGAGAGGGGGCCTTCAGCCCTTGGGTGAATATGCGCGCACATGCTCATCATTTTTTTCCCTGTCGCCAGAGAACTAATTAATTTGTGGCAAGACCATCGTCGACCAAAAGGGACGCCTCCAAACAGATCTTAATGGACCGACATGTGATTAATGACAACCTACTGACTTTTAATTATTTTTGAATAATATTTACTCTGAGTAAAACCTGTCATATCACTTTTATGAAATAATTAACTTTCAAGTTCTATCTCACTCACTTGATTAAATTTTGAATATTTTTTTTTTACTAAAAAATAATAATTAAATATTATAATTTGATGAGGGTGTAATATTCATTTAGAAAAGATGGATCAATTGAAGGATTTTTATATTTAATGAATACTTATTGATTGATTATTAAATATATAAAGTATTACTATATTGATAAATTATTAAAAATAAAAATACATCCATTATCTTATATTTTCAGAAATAATATAATATTCTTCCTAAGTTTATACTTTTTAATGAATCCTGGGATAATATTAATTTTTAAAATTATCTCATCTTCTAGTGATTAAAAAACAAGAAATGATAAACCAGTTAGATGAACAATTTCTTGTATAAATATAAAGAAAAATAATTTTCTATAGAAAATTCTTTGAGTGTGACTTGTTTAGTAAAAAAGATTGCCTAGCAGCAGAAAACGGAAGGTGTGAAACGTTGGAGCATAATTAATTTTTAAATCATTACATACATACTAATGCGGTGATAATAAAAAAATACTCGCTGTTTAGAGGAAATAATTAAGGAACAAATTTAAACTTTTTTTTTTTTTGTAATATCCAATCGACAGGCTTTTTAACTAAAACTTCTTCGAGGAAAAAAAAAAACGATAGGAAAACCAGTAGATAAATTTATATGATCCAAATAAAAGAGTCGATGAAATTGCTCATATAAATTTGAAATGAGGTGCCCCAAGACAACAAACCCGACATAATTAATTTAAATAAATTTCTATAATAGTGTATTATAAATTATTATAAAAAGCCACCTTCCATTTAGAATAAACAGAAAGTGAGCTCTTCGTGTAGTCTTTGTTTTGGAACGATCATAAAATGACCGACACCTCCCCATAACTAGAAGATCTTGTTTGATGGAAATAGGAAGGATTTTTTTGTTTTTTTTTTTTTGTTTTGTTTTTACCTTTTATGACTCTCTCTGTTTCCTCTGACCAAAATCAATGGCGTCTTCTGAACTTATGGCCACAAGTTGAGGCCCCAGGCCCATTAAGCTGGTGCCTAATAAATAGTGGAAAGGCTCGTATTATAAATCAGTAGAATCGTCCTGCGGTCGCGCCACAAGTGTTGCCCATGGCCAATAACTAAGCACCAGTGGTTTGTTTGCCGGCTGTTGCTCACCACCGAAGACTGCTTCATGGACTACATCCAATCACAAGGCTTGTTATCATCTCGGAAAATGAAGCTTATTACCAGCCTACACCACACTTGTTTGTCATTCCAGACGTTAATGGACATTCGGATGGCTTCCATTATCCATCTATCGCTCGCTTTATAAAATCCATTCTCATTCATTCATTAAAATTTAATTTCTAGAAAATAATCTTAACTAAAAATAAATATTAAATAAACATCATTCAATTCATTTTTTCTTAAATAAATTTTTAAAATTAAATTTGATTGATTTTTTTATAAATTCATCTTTAATTAATTTAAATATTAAACAATTAATTATACATTTCAATTAATTAAGAATGATAATTAATAAATGCTCAAATATCCGCTATGAGAATCTTTTATAAGAAATATTTTGATTTTTGTTAATTTTATTGTAAAATCGTCACTTTTACGTTTCCTAAGTTCATTTCTGCCATTGAAAGAGAGAGAGAGATGTGTTAGGAGAATAATAATAACAATATTTATTTATAACTGAGAATTGCCTGTAGTTAGAATTTAAAGAAGTGATGCTATAATAATATAATTAATATGTACCAAGATACATAAATAATAATAATAATATATATATATATATATATATATATATATCTGTGGCTCTACGGAGCTCGAAAGTTCTTGGCCGCAGCAACCACACTCCAAGTAGCCATATTCTGAGCCACAACCCTCCAGTCCCTATCCTCTCCCATCTCTCTCACGTCCCTTCCCACATTATCCACCCACCGCTTACTTGGACTTCCAAGTGGACGTTTCCCACTCGGTCTCCCTACCAATATATTTTTCGCCATTCTTTCCTCTCCCATTCTAGCCCCGTGCCCTCCCCATCTTTGCCTTCTCGATTTTATAATTCTAACTATATCTGGAGATGCATAGAGGTCATGTAATTCTTCGTTATGCAATCTTCGCCATTCCTCAGTGACCTCATCTTTCTTTGGCCAATAAATGCTACGAAAATCCTATTCTCAAATACTCTAAATCTACTCTCGTCACCTAAGATCATAGACCATGCCTCACACCCATATAATACAACCGATAAAATAATTGTATTATATTTAAATTTTTTATTTTTTTTTTATAATAAATAATAAATAATTTGTATATTAGTTATATTAAATATATATAAAATATGATATATATGTTGAATATAGATTTTAAGATAGGCTTATAGACAATTGATAATCCTAAACATTTCATCTAAAATAATATATATGATGATATATTTATTTAACTTATATATTATACGTTTTAATTATGTATAAATTAAATTTTTAAATGTTTTAAAACAAATTAAATTTTTGATTTAATCCTTCGCTTAATAACCATTTGACCTATCCATTAAATTGATTATTAGGATTGGGAAACCTGACTTCGACAAGTATAATAATAAGTAAAATTGGTTTAGCTATTTTTGATAAAAATCGGTATGTTTTTGTTTACCAGTTTATATGTTATATATATTATACATTATATTTTACCTATTATTTTTGTTACAAATAAATACAAATAAAAACAATAAAATGGTTAATTATATTAACATTATCATTAAAAATTAATTTCTTTTTTTATCAAAATTGTATTTGTTTTTAAGTTTTTATTTTAATATTAAAGTTGTTATTGAAATATTAAACTCATTAAATTGATTTTGTTTTTAAAAGTAAAATTTAATTATATAATGTCTTTTTATTTGTTTATTTGTTCTTTTTTATATATATAAAATAAATTTAAAATTTAAATAAAAGTAAAATTAATTAATTCATTTGAGTAATTAAAATATTAATTAAAATTAAAATTCATATTACTCTAAAAAGAAATTTACTTGGCCTTAATTGTTTAAAATATTATTAATAGTGCAATACACTTTACCAAGAACACCTTTCTCTATAAAATAACTTTGCATTGCCCTTCTGTAATTCATAAAATTAATTACTAAATATCTTAGGATATTCTATATTAAACAAATTATATTTTATAATTATTTAATTATTGATGATAAAAAAAGAAATAAACTTCTATACCCGTATATTTTAAAAAAAATATATTGATATGAATTCAGAAGAACTTAAATAATTAATATTTTTTTTATAAAGAATGTTAATTGCCAAAAAAAGAAAAGAAAAAATTTGATTTTTATTTAATTCAATTATTATGTAAAAATATTTATATATTTAACCCTCATCACAATAATTAAAAAAAATAATTTCTAATAATTAATAAATTAACATATTAACATGTCGTTTATAGATTTACAATTATACTATAATTCTGATATACTATATAATAATTGGAAAAAACAAGAACTACTACTCGTATACTTACTAATAGAGAAATGAGAATAATTTTCGAGGGATATTATCGTTGATAAAATAATTGAAAAAAACCAGTCATGAACATGTTGAATGCTTATCTTGCAGCCTTTGTTTTTGTGTTTCACAAGTACCGATCTCTAATGGATCGGATTTATTTTCCTGGCAGCCATGTCGACATCGACAACCAGCTCTATGCATCAACCTTGCAGCTGCTTCTCAAGTAGTAGATACATGGAGGGAAACTAAGAATTTTAACATTCTTATCAATTAAATGTCAATGGTACGTGTAAATTATGTTCGAGACATCGGGAATGGAAACGATCATGGCGAACCTAACTGTTCAATTTGCTCTTTCCTTGAAGGACTCACCACTCAAATTATGTTAACATTCCGAGTTCAAGTCGTATAAATTAATCTTCCAGAAAGGAAAACACGAAATGCTTCTTGCATCTTTCATAAATTAAATCGACATTGAGAAAGGAAAATTTATAAAACAATTCACACAAAACTATCACTATCAGAACTGGTTAAGAAAACTATTACCATAATAAATATGTTAATAACAACAGTCATGGATTTAATAATTGATTCACCAAATACCTAACTACATATAATTAAATTAAATTTGTAAATATTTTATTCATTCATAATTCATACAACTCAAAAAATTAATTAATCCTGATACTCTAATTAAATAACACAGTAGAGAAGGGAATTATTAATAGATATAATAAATAAACCATGTGAATTAAGAGAAAACATTTCAAATAATAGCTTTTAGAATTCCTCGTCACTTAAATGAAATGGCAACACTGCTTCTGTCAGCATGCAACTATCAGCTGACCTCTGTTGAAATTTGAACCAGCTGGGTCTTTTAGTTTATGTTTGACATTCATTAAGACTAACTCGTGATTTGAGGAGAAAATGGAAAACAGTGAATTTCTATGAAAATCCATGAATCATCCACCCTATTCTCCGAATTTAGCCCCGAGTGACTATTTCTTGTTTCCAAACCTAAATAAATGGTTCGGTGTAAAGAGATTTGACTGACAAACAAATATCTATTTTGATGCCCTTGAAAAATCTTATTTTTGGAAGGAAGAAAAAAATTAGAGAAACGTTGATAGAGGTGTATAGAACTCAAAGGAGACTACGTTGAAAAATAACTCAATTTTTTATCAAAAAACCTGTTTGATTCAAAAAGTCACGGACTTATTGACCTGCCCTTGAAAATTTATATATAACTTAAATACTATAATTAAAAACTATTTTATTAATTTTTTAAATCTTTATATTATAATAATTATCCTAATGTCCAGAATGGTAACTTAATAGTAATAGTTCTGATATGCCAAATTGTGGTCTAAGGATCGAATCTCGACAAGTTCATTCGATTTAAAATTAAATGAATATAATTTCTAATACTTAGATGTAATTACTGTCTAAAAATGAACATAGATCCCAAATACCCACAAAAATGAAGAAAATACCTATAGAATATGAATATTATGTTTATTTATTATTGGTTTAGTGGGAGTGTTTTATCCTAATATTTATTCAAATCAAAATGTTTTTTTAGAAAATTGAAAATTGAGAACCAAAGAAAGTCTCAGAGACAAACTTTTTTTAGTAAAAATATTGATTTTATTTAATAATTATTTTTGGAGATATGATTATCATATAATTCTAAGAGGGAAAAAATTCAAAAGTAAAAGAATAATATATATGCTAATAAGTTTGTCTGGCGGACTTTTGAGATCAATTTATTTCATTTTCAAAATTAACCAAAGTGCACGTGAGTTTGCTTTTGAAGGAATGTAGAAGTAAATTCAAATTGATTGAATCTTATTATTTTTAAATTGTTTAAAGTTAAGGTAATATGAGTTATCTCCATTATATCTATATGTATATATCATTAAATAAATTTTTAGAAAACAAAAAATTGCGATCACGAAAATTTTCGATGTCGAGATTTTGAAGTTTTTATACGTTTTAAAGGTCCCTGAGTCATTTTCACTAAGGTTGAGAAAAATGTCTGTGGGTGTATCTAGACAAGATTACACAAAAAGGGTTTGAACTAGAATCATGAAACTTGGTAAACGGAATTATTCAAAATTCGTAGTTTTCTATCAACTTTTGAGAAATGTAGCTCAACCGGAAGAGGGTCATTACCTACGATGTTTTCATTTTTTACCGACCGACGATAGTAAGGGAGGTATTGTTTTCACACCAAATTTCACATGTGGAGATTTTTACATATCTCCACGAATCATGCATTTTCTTAACAGAAAAAAGTATTTTTAGCAGGGCTTCGAACCGGAACTGAACCGAAAACCGAAAACCGAAAAAAACCGATATTTTTGTCGGAAAGAAAACCGGAGCTGAACCGAAAAAAATAATATCGGTTTATTTCGGTTCAGTACGTGTTCAATCCAGAGTTGCCACAAGAGGTGTTTTGGCAACACCCAAGCCCGAATTTTTTTCAATTAGTTATGCCTCGCACTGCATGGTGTCGCTAAAAACTTTGTTTCAAAAATTAGTGTCCTAGTCATACTCTCCCTTCGGTTGTGTTGGCAGCGTCTCGTAGTCGCAATACAGAATTTAATGTTTTCATCGTTTGTTTAATACTGATATTTTGATTTAATGATAGTATTAATTTTTTAAATTATTTATCCATTTGTTACAGGGTTATGTATTGATATAAAGAAAATGATTCATAAATATAAATAAAATTATTAAATAAATTTAAACAAATATTGAATACCTTTGACCAAGTACGAAGATTAGACAGTAAAAAACTTATTTTAGAATTTTGGGAGGAAAATAAAAATACATATCCTCATTTTAACAAAATTGCAATGGTGGTTTTAGGAGATACTGTAACACAAGTTAGTGTTGAAAGAGCTTTCTCTGGTTTAAAGTTTATTTTACGAGACAATAGAAATAGTTTAAATAAAAATATATTAGAAGATATTTTAATAATTAGAGGTATAATTTTCATCTTTTATAATTCTAGTTATAATTATAAGTAAATATATCCAAGAATCCTGTATACTTTAACATTAAATATACGAATTTGTTTCGTTTGTTGAGTGTTTGAAAGTAGAAGGATGTAAAAAAATATTCATACTTATTTGTTTAGTTTAATAAATTATATTAACATCTTATATTATATACTTCTAATTATTATACCTTTAATTAATTATTATTATTTATATTATATTGTATCAATTCATGTAGTATGATTTAGGGTGGTAGCAAGAAATATTTTTATATATTTATGGCAGACTCGGCATACCCCGACCTAAATTTCTAATACAAATAAAAGGTCTTTAAAATTAATTAATCGGAGCTAAACCGAAAACCGAAAACCGAAAAAAACCGTTATTTTTGCCGGAACGAAAACCGGAACCGAACTGATATTTTTTTTTTTATTGAACCGGAACGAAAACCGAAACGAAAAAAATAACGGTTCGAAGCCCTGATTTTTAGCATGATGTCTGTCCGTCCGTCCGTCCGTATAGATGTGTACAGCCTGAACGGCTCAACGGATTTTGATGAATTTGGTATATTTACTTAATACATCAGTGGGATGAATTGATCAACTTTTGGTGCAAATCCGGAAACCGGAAGTGGTAGTATTAGCGATCGACTATAGGAAGGGAAGGGTTATTTTCACACCAAATTTCACATGAGGAGATTTTTTTACATATCACCACGAATGTATTGGTTTTATCCTCGGGAAAAATCATCTTCATTATGTTTTTCTTAATTTAAAATTATATGACGTCACCCGGCCCTTCATGACGTCACAGCCTCGGGTAATGCCGGGCAACGCCGGCTACTTCAGCTATATATTATAAATAAAATAAAATTAAAAATGTTTATGTTATATCCATATCTGTTTGTTATTACATTAATAGATATATTAAAATAATTTGAAATTGTTTCTGTAGCTGGAAATTAATTTATTTCATACTGTCGGTCGGTTCAGACCTGGCCACAGGTCAACTTATTTTCCTCTAAAGTAACCGTAAAAATAAAGATATATGTTTGATAGTTTTTCACATGTTTAACAATTGTATAAATCTGGTATATATAGAATTTCAGCTTAATTGAATTGCTGAAAGTACCGGAATTACTTTTTTAATTTTTTTAAAACGTTTACTGCCAATCACGCGCGAGCACGTGACGTGGTGCCATCAACAAAGAGCCAAACACGCGCTGGTTTAATAAATATTATTGATTAATTTTAATTTATAATTTAAATATAATATATTATATGTTAATTAATCCAATTCAAATTAAGAAATAGTCGAGGGGAGACACTCCAGCTTATTTTTTTTTAGAAATGATCTAAATGAAATTAGATTGCTAAGGCCAAGAACTTTATAGTTTAGTGATAGGAATTAAATAAGATTAAGTTGATGTTGTTGTTGTTTTTGTTTATTATTTTTATATTGTAGAAATCATATTTTTAATTACGGCTGACATTCTTACTCCATGTGTGGTCTTAAGTAACAAATTAAGATAATCTTATCAGACCTTCTCTCGGAGACAAACATTAAAAAAAAAAAAATAAAAAAAAAAAAATAAATTGATATGATTATTCATTTTCATTTGAATTTATGAATTTTATATTATAATAATATATATTAGAATTCAGTTCATATTATTATTTATTTCTAGAGAACCTGTAAAATTTCTAAATAATACCGAGATCAAGAAGCTGTTTCCACTCAGAAGTCTTTTTTTCAGATTTGCTGCTTTTTCTGCCATAAAAATTTAATGGATGTGGATGACCCAGCCAAGAGGAGTGAACGACGACTCGTCCAATGCTTCATTCGTAATTACTAACGAGCGTTTTATCGATATTTCTACGGACATCGTCCATCTCTCGGACTGGTGTCTTGGAACAAAGGCAACAATCCTACAACATCCACTTGTATAATGCTTGCACTTGAATTACAATTACATGTGAATTTTTATTCGCAACCATTACCTATCATGAGATCTCATTCTAATCTTAATATATTTAATAGATAAATAAACGAATTGACATATAATAACTATAAATAACTAGACGAGTTTTTATTATAATTTCATGTTGAACAAGGTTGTTTTACTAGTACCTAAATTAAAAATTCACTAATTTAAAATTATTTCATCTCTTATATTATCTATTAAACTTAAATCTAATTTTCAATGGTCATATAATAAATTTTATAAATTACTACAAACATAAAATTGAACTTAGCTATATTTATATAACTATAGCAATGTTTTTCTCAAACTTGTTTGAATGTGGATTACAATCATTAAATTATTACTAGTATAATTTACCTTCGGCATAATAAAAATTACGGCATCCTTATTATTAGCATTACAGTATTAAAACCAAAACTAGATAAACTTCCATCAATTTCAATTATAAAGTTAGTACATATTTATAAATATTTAAGAAATTTCAAATTTTGAAAATATAAATTTATTGAGTTATTTTAGAAAAAAACAAAAAAAATCAGCACAGTAAATGTTACATAATTTTTCATATTAAATTAATTTTTTTAAATGATAATTTCAAATTTTGAAAATATAAATTTTTTGAGTTATTTTAGAAAAAAACAAAAAAAAATCAGCCCAGTAAATGTTACATAATTTTTCATATTAAATTAATTTTTAATTAATTAATTTAGTTAAATGATAATGCACTTTTTTCTTTAAAAAATTATAATTTAATATTTTTTATCGGTTGCTCCCCTATGTTCAGAGATTTTAGTCATTTAGTAATCTTATAAATCATGTTATTCGCTATATTTTTTCAGTTTGCACTACATACCCCCGACCAATTGTGATCTTGTATATAATATTTATTTTTTATGTTTAGAGCTATAAAATATAAAATATATGCCAATTAAAATTTAACCAATAATTTTTATATATAGGTGTATATAAATAATATATTTATATATTATAATGGATATGTGATTTTAAATTTGAATTAAAGTTCAACTATTATTACAATTCATATAATTAAGATCATAGATCTGTGATAAAATATTTTTTTCTCCAAGTTTTTTTCTTTAGTCTTATCTGGTGAATAATAAACTTAAAATATACTTAAATAAAAATAGTAAAAAAATGTAAATAAAATATTAATTAAGAAAAATAAGTAGTTGAAAGCAAAAAAAATAATTTTATCTTGTAAATATTGTAATTTTCATCTTTTGTATGTTCTTATAGGACAAACTATTGTAAGTTATGACTAATAAACATACTTTTTAAATTAGAAAAAAAAAATGATTTGTAGGAAAATATTGAACTACTGAAATTGTGGTCCCTAGTTCAAATCTTTCCAAGTTCACAAAAATTTATATTTTAATATTTGATGTGATATATTATTAAATTAAAATACAAATGTGCAAATTGGTTAAAAAGAGGTTTAATAAAAACATGTTCATATATTATATTAAATTTAAAATAAAATAAAATAAAAAGCAAATGAGGATATTAAAAATTTATAATTTGAGAAAATTAATCTATTATAATAATTCTAGGTCTCGTTCAAGTTCTCAATATATATAATTTTTTATTGTAAAACAAAAATATAACAAAAAGTACCATATTATTTAGCTATACTCTAAGAAAATAAAAATCTTATTGTATGTTTTTCATTCAACATTCTATAATTATTATAATTCAATGATATAATGTTTCTAACCTTATTATTGTGTTTTACAATGTGTGTTTCAATTAATGAAGTTAGTTGAGTTCCTGTTGAAGTCTCAAAGAATTATCTATATAGATAAATTATACCTCGTCGATATCATTGAGTGGGATAACTTTTCGAAAGAATGGAAGGGGTGGAGTTACAAAGGATTAACTGCAACTCGAGTGGTTAGTACATCATTTATCGACCATGGGCCATATTAGGCCCCGTCTCAGCCTTGCGACCACAAAGGAGAGACACTTTTAATTGAACATGATTTAATGTTATGTCTTTTTCTTGCTAGAATTGTTCTGATTTCTTATTAAAGAAAAATTCCAAGCGTTTAAAAAAAATAAAATAAAATAAGTTACTCTCTTTTACTAAGAATGATATTTAAACTTTGCATTGTGGATAGAAATCACTTAAAAGTAAATTCCAATTAAAATTAATTTAATGGAACGGTAATACTATGCTATTAAAAATTCTTTTATTTTTATAATTATAATTACAATTTAATTAATTTATTGCATTGAAATGTGTTTAAAAATATAATTACTTTTTGAAAGGAAATATTTTTTTTTTTAATTAGTAATGAGAACTAATGGAATTTTTATAACTATATCTTAAATAATATAACGGAAAGATTTGAAGAAATTGATAGAATATTTTCTTTTATTATTGAGTATTAAAAGTAGAGTAGGACTCTTCATTTACACCCAATATACTATTACTCATACTTATAAGCATTTCAGTTTTAAGTTTATTAGATCATTTACGAAATAGATAATTAAAAGATTGATAATATAATTTGGTGATTTTAATTTTTTTTAACTTTTCTCCACAATCCTCACTTTAGAATGAATAAATATTCTAAATAATAATAATGTTTATAATATAATATATAATAATTAAATTATTAGATTAATAATAAATAAGAAATGTATTATGATTAATATTAAATATCAAAATATATAAAATAAAATATATAAATAATATATTTTTAATAATTACAGTATGTAGCCTATATCTGGAGAGGGTAAGGCAGAATCAAATAAATAAATAAATAAATAAATTACTTTAAATTTTTTTTTTTAATTGAAATTAAAATTATATTTTTTCTATTTATTAAATATAATTTATTTAAATAAATATGCTGCGCATAAGTACTGAAATATTTGCCACCTTAAGCGCACACAGACCTCCCCACCCTCTTTACTCCCTCCACAAGGCGATCACTTTTCAGCGGTAATTCAGCCATCCGTCAAGACATCATTACTTTTTCTGAATTTTTAATTAAATTTCTACTGAAATTTTTAAATCATATTATTATGAAATATTAAAGATATATGAACTCGTAAAGAAATATTTTTTTCCAAATTAAAATTCTACAGGTGAAAGGTAAAGTCCAATGCAAGTAGATACTTAATCTCTCCTTGCTAACGTTAAGATTTTATTTATCTATATCTCTCAATTATACTTATGTTAATAATTATACTTATTTTAAATAAATATTTAACTATATGAACTCTTCTCAAACACAGCAACCAATTATCACCGCTCCAAATTTCACTCTTAATCTTCTCAAATTATTAGTATTTCGATAAAAAAAAATATTCTGTTTTTTGTTCCTACATTCGAGCTAATTTTCCTGTTCATCGTCATAATATCAATTTTATAATTGTAATTTAGTTCTATATACCATATATACCATATATATATATATATATATAAACAACAGTTTATGAATACATTCATTTTCCTTGGATGCTAATAAAATGAATTCTAATTGATTATCATTTATAGAAATTGTCATCAAAGAAAAAGATGAGTAATAATACCTTTATTACATAATATTTCTAAAAAAATACTTATTTCAAAAGGAAGATTATAATTTATTACATATCCATAAAATCATGTACATCATTGAGTGGTGAGTTTAATTATAAATCATTTGTTAAAAAAAATTTTTAAATTTTTCCTCTATTTTTTCAGGGAAGGATCAACTTATCTACTTCTGAATATTTAGATGTATCCTGTCCATTTGTCTACTGTCTACTTGAAATGTTACCTTTAATATTATTTGAAACTTGCTAAAATTTAGTGTTCATTTTATTTGATTTCATTATTATTTCATTTTAAAATGAAAATGTATTCTTTCAAATAGATAAATTTTGTTATGTTTATATTATATATAATAAATAATTAATTTTTTTATTTGTTGTTGAAATTAAAATTAAAATATTTCAAATATTATTACATATACAAGAAAAACTAATTTAATGTTCATTGGACTTGTAAATTCAAATGTTCAAATATTAAATATTTCAAAGCATATCATATAAAATAAATAAGATAATTCATTAAAGGAGATGGTAAGTAAAATACCTATGTTAATTTTACCATAGAATAATTATTTTATTTTGATCTATGTGATTCCAGGAAGAAGAAAAAACATCTATTTCTTCTGAAACTATTTATTGTGAGTTCAATAAATTTTTATTTTTTTATTTTTAGTAGTTTTTTTATTTATTTAGAAATATAAATAATTTCCAATGTATTTCTAATAAATGATTTACTTTATTATTGATGTAAAGTTGCAAATGTTTATATAAATATATTGCTATTATTTTTTTTTTAGTTTGATGACTTGTATCGTGTATAAAAAGAAAGAAGGAAAATAATTCTTCAATTTCCTGTCTATGAACAAGCAAATTTTGAATAACTCCGAGGTTAGTTAGTATTAATATTCTAAATTATAAATATTAACAAATTTTTTAATTTTTTTGAATTTTCTAATTAATATATTTTTTTTTTCATGTATCATCTTCGGTGCTTCTATTTGATGCCTTCTCTTCGTCCATCTGCATTTTGAATTAATATCTTCAAATTCATATTCAGCTCACCAAAATTAAGTATTCAACTCTTTTGTTAAATAGCATGTCATATATTTATTTATATATGGGAATAATTAAATTGTTTTTAATATTTAAAATAATCTAAATAAAAAGAAATTAATTTATTATAAAAATAATTAATAGTTAAATAAAAATATCGGTAATTATTCAGATAAACTCATTTTCGTTTATTTGGATAATACTTTACCAGTGGGTTCCTTTTGCATTCCAAATAAACTTTTCTTATGATATTTTTCCCGGCATCTTATAGTTTTCGAGATTAAAAATTATTAAAATAAGCATATAAATCCATTGATATTCTATTTAGCTAGCATGTTTTATCCGTTTGGCTATCAGATGCCGCACTAATTTTCGGTTTTTATAAGTTCGGTTTGGATTAGAAGATGCTGAGGAAAATTTCATAAGAAAAGTTTATTTGGAATACAAAAGAAACGCGCTGGTAAAGTATTATCTAAATCTACGAAAATGAGTTTATTTGTATAATTAACAAAATATCAATTTTAAAGTAATATCTAAACAAATGTTGATATTTTATCTTATTTATTTAGTTGAAGTTGGGTATTTTTAAAATACATCATTCAATAAAGATAAGAAAGAAATTAATTTATAATTTACAAACAAATTGTAATGAGAGATGTAATCGCTATTACTATCAAATTTAATATTTTGTTGGTTAGAAATTAAAGGAATTCTTTACCTACAATTTTTTCTCACAATGATTGATACAATGCATGATAAAAAATAATAATTAAATTAGCTTGATAATAATTTCTGCATATTTCATGGATAGAGTTGAACAAGTGCTAAGCTAATAATGCATGTTAAATTGCATGCATGAATAAGCATGATTTGCATGATGTTTTGCTTGTGAATTGTTCAAGATGGTTTTGAGATGTACAGACGACAAGGGAAAATATCCAAAAAGGTAGTTCAACAATGTTCCATAATGGCAATAGCCTTTATTGAATAGATCTATGTTACCTTTTCTATATAGGTATTGTTTGAAAAGCATGGGCGTTTCAACTAAATTGTAATGTTTCAGTTCGAAAACCAAAAAATCCAAGTTATCATCAATTGATTCAGAGATGCTAGCAGACTAACGCCTTTTTTTAAATATTTTTTGTTTTATTTTTATAATTTATTTTTAAAATTTTTGAATGAGGAAGAAAGAATATAGCCAGAAGGAATGATACTGTTTATCACTCGGTTTTCTAATATGTATATCAGATAAAATTTATAAATTCAAACATCTTTAAACGAACGTAAAAATTTTAGGATAAATAAGCATAATATACTAACATCTTTTTTTCAATAAATATAAAGTACTTGTTTTTTTTTAAAAATAGAGATAAGTAATAGAAATCTTTAGTATTTATTTATTAGTTGAGGTAAATCTTTCTATTTGAGAACGTGATGAAAATATTAAGAAGTTGTTATTTGATAGCCGAAATAATTGAAAGCATAAATAAAATATCTTTAAAACGAAAGAATATAGTATGACTCATATTCCACTAACAGTTGAATTTTGATGCTATTTTCTGGGAGTGAAATGTTTTCTTATTCCGTTACCAAATCGCTCCTTAGCAGACTTTAACAACTTATCAAGGCAAATATCAAGGAAAGATCAACGATTTATTCCAATTCTGAGAAAAAATTTAGCCCCAATAAATCATTTCAAAATATCTTAAATGTTTTATAACCTTTCCTCTTAATACATTAGAAACTTCTTAAATTTTATAATTTTTTATAATTAATTGATCTGAATTTTATTAAATTAACTAAATGTGATTATTTATTATCTAAAGATTTATAATACCATGTAATTTAATATTTTTTATTCATATTAAAAATTTTTTATTATAATTCAGGAAATTATTTACATTTTCATATCAAGTTTAAATTATTTTCGGTTCAATATCAAACATTAAATCTAATAATTTTGAAGTTATATTTTTTTGCCTTTATTGAAAATAATAAAGATTATTTATTCAAAAGGCTATATTTTTAATTTAATTTAAAGTTTTATGTATTTATTTATATTCATTTGCATTTCATACCCTTAAGATTTGAGATCATATTTACACCTTTCTATTTACATATTATAATTTAACCAAGTTTTTGTTTTCCTTCCTTTATTATGTATGCTAACATTTAATAATATTAATGTATATTTATATACTGGCGAATTTATAATTGCGCTTTTTTTTAATTGTTTTAGATAAAAAAAATTCTATTCACTTAGCTAATACTTAGTATTATAGTTGTTTTCCTTCAATATATTTATGTTATTGTAACTACCATTCCGGTTGAGCTTCATTTCTCAAAAGTTGATAGAAAACTATGAATTTTGAATAATGCCCATGTACCAAATTTCATCATTCTAGCTCAAACCGTTTTTGTGTAATCTTGTCTACATACATACATACACACACACATACACACACAGAGACATTTTTCTCAACCTTAGTGAAAATGATTCAGGAACCTTCAAAATGTATAAAAACATCAAAATCTCGACATGGAAAATTTTCGTGATCGAAATACTATCTCGCCAGAGATAGTAAAAATTAATAAGGCGCTATGAATTGTAGGAGGTAACAATCAAAATTGGGGAGCTATTTGAAAGAAAAAGTAGCGCTTCCGATCAAGAAAATCAAAAAAAGGTTGAAAAGATCCGTTGTACTGTTCATACAACACCTTTATCGCTTTTAGTCAGCAACCGACTTGTTAAGCTGTCCTTTAGTAGGATGTACAACAATTGAGATTTTCTTTTTCAAAAATTATAATTTATTGATTACTTTATATTGTCAACCCTAACTGAATTATCACCAGCAACTATCCAAATTTTAAATGATTTATTAAATTTAAATTTTATATTGTTTTTTTCATTATAAATCATCATTTTAACTATTTAATATTGACAAATAATTAATTTCGCATTATTTTGTTACCATCTTATTGAACACGTTTTGCAATTAAAGCGTAGACCTTTAACGATTATCCAACACTTAATAATTGAATTAGAATAAACAATAATGATAATTTATGAAAAGGTAATATAAGAAACAAGTTCCCTTTGATAAAAGGCCTGGTTAAGATAAGACTAGTTTAGAATTCTATATTGGATAAATTTAATCACATTTACCACCTATTACAAGTATATAGAATTTAATTTAATTGCCAATAAACTGGCTAATATGGCCTGAAGTGATTCCATCGCCTGGTCCAAACAACAGCAAATTTATTTTATCTTAACCTTAATGGATAAATTTTATTAACAATATATTAGATATCTTTTTTTTTGTAACAACACTAGGATGTTAGTGAAACTAGTCTCTCTGCAATTGTACCGACATATTTATTTATTTATTTACGTTTCAATCAATTGGTTGACTGCCTACTTAGTTTCAATACACTCTCCTGGTTATATTTTCTTATTTTCTTTTTTTTTTTAATTTATTGCAAAAATCGACTATTTCACCCGTTGCCTTGAACAGACACAATAACCTTATTAGAAAATATAGAAAAAGGGAGGGTCTAGGCGATTTCATTCAATAGAAACCTTTCACTTTAAATAAATATTAAGGATCCATTTACAGTTTCACAATTTCAAGAAATATATATTTAAATAGACAAAAACTAAAATTAAAAAATATTAAAAACAGGAAAAATTGTTATAATATAAAAATTGAAATTTATTTTTGATTAAGGTAAGTTCAGTGAAGTGCGCGCACGAGGTAAGTGCGAGTTAGGCCTCCAGAAGTCTTAATATCATTTTAAACTTGGCACGAATCTTTTGCATTTATTGGTGATTTTCTTGTTATGACAGCTAACTAATCTGTTGGAACCCCTAAGCAAACAAATCATGGCAATTGACGTTTATGTGACACACATCCATTGACGGTCATTACACTAGTTAGGTGGATATTTTTAAACCTAAATTATTTGCTCAATCAGTTGTTTTTATTATTTAAATTTCGATTTATTATCACTTTATTGTTTAAAAACTAGTGATTCCAAACTTTTTTATATCTTAAACACTTTCCGTTTTAATTTAATTTAATCGCACTTGACCCGGATTTTTGGTCTGGTGGGGTAAGTGCGCGCCCCTCTCCACGAATTGTTCCCAAAAAGTCTTGAATGAGTTTTCATATAAGCTTAATAATAAATACTTAATAGTTATATGTCTGCAAGCATACATAAACATTTTATCTTGTAAGTGATCACATAATACAATTGTCAGCCGATCAGAAAAATTGTCGGCGTGTACATCATATTCAAAATCAAGGATTTGCTTTTCCCAGGAAAAATAACTGAGATTGATGACAATGAAGTCTCAACCTCATTAATGGAAAGCTTTGGTCGCCTTTGGAAATGACCAAACAGACCAAATGTACTGAACTAATCGTAAGGTATATTCAGTGCCAGAAATTTTTACACAATTAATAATAGCTACAGCCAATCTTATAAGCTTAATCTTATATTATACTACCATTTAATGTTTGAATACAATAAAATAAGAAAAACAAGTCTATCTTTTATAATTTCCTTGTTTGATCAAACGATCTTGTAAAGTATATGATCATCTGATCCATGAATAACAATAGCATTAGTATTTGCTATAAAAATTTTGAGTCAACATTATTAATATTTACAGCTACAGCGTCTCTCACAAAATTTATTTAGAAAAAAGGGCGCGAACTTCACCGAACTTACCTTATGTATTTATTTTATTTTATTTTTTTTTTATAGTTATGTAACTTTTTTAAAATTAATTTAAGAAACCTATTCAATTTTTAGATTTTTTTTTAATAATATTCTCCGCTGTTTTCATTTTTAATCAAATTTAATTTTCTTGGTCATTTTCAAGTTGAAATGTGAATATAAATAAATACAGTCATGAAAGGTTTATATAGTCCCTTCCTTTTCTATATTTTATAATGGGACTGTTGTATAAGTATATCGTCAAGTAAATGAATGGATTGGTCAACTTTTTGCAATCTATTGAAATTAAATAATAAATTGAAAATTAAACTCAAGTATATGTTTTTTTTTAAATTTAAATGAACATTATTAAACATTTTTTTAAGCAATTGTTTTTAATTTATTGGATTTATAAGAATATTTAATCATTGATTTGTTTGAAAAACAAAAAAAAATAATTACAAAATTTAAATTAAATTTAAAAACTAAAAAAATTTTTGAGATTTCCTTAAAATGTTTAGGTTAGTGAAAATTGTATGGAAATAAGCGTAAATTTGTCATTTATTAATTGATAATTTATAAGAAAACAATGAATGTGGTGATCATAATAAAAATACTCACCATTTTTGAAATTTAGTAACCCTGGTATTATCTACAATAATAATTTGTCACTGTGTCTGTCAATTATAATATGACATCATCATTCTGAAGAATATAATGTTAAAATTTTTTAATTAAATTATTATATTTTAGTTGTATTATTATTATGTATATTAATTTAAAATTTTAATTTAATTTTCAAAAAATTATAATTATATATTCAGAAATTTTTTTAAGTATTAAGTAAAATTCCTTTCTATAATTATAAAAGCGGAGATAATATATTTAAAAATATATATAAATTAAAGACATATAGCTAACTAATTTAATTATTTATTATGATTATGATTTTTTTTTTTATTTTAATATATTTAAGTTAAGGTTTCCTATATTAGAAACCTTGAATCATTTAATTTTAATATCCTTTAATATATTTCTGAATATGCCTTTTTTATAAACTTACAATTTTTGCTAATATTTATAATAAGATTAGATAGATTAGATTAGATTTTGTTCAACTATTACTACTCGTACTATTATTACTATTAATTACTCAAATGCACAGGGAAAAAAGTGGTTCTAAGGAATTAACAGATTAATTTATTATTACGCACTGTTAATTTTTATTACACATTTGAAGTAAATACCCGTATCATAGAAAGGATACGTGTCGTGATAGACAAAGTTTCTAAAAAAACAAAAAACAAAAAACAAGAAATAAAAAAATAAAACATTCAATCTAAATGACCGAAATAAATTCAATGAATGAAATGCTTTTAGATGTCCTTCCATTCATGGCCGAACAAGTAGTAAGGGTTTCTCAGAAATAAAGACACTGTCTTGGAAGATCTCCAATGCGATGAATGCGATGATGATCCTGATTTTAAGGATGATAATTGGAAGGGGCGGGAACACATCAGGTGTAGCAAGTGGTCCTTCAAAAGCTCCCGACCTATCAAACCTTTCATCAGCCATTTAATGAAGATTTGGGGGTCGCCTTATAGGGAATGCCTTCGGAAAGAATTTGTCATCTTTACCGACATCGCCTGGAGCGACCACCTGAATGATTAGGTTTCGGGTAACCCATTACCTTGATTTTATTGAACCATTTATAATCCCCTCTGAATCTTTTATTTAGTTAATGTCGAGTCTTTTCGTCCCAAATGGAAGGGGTGCAAAATCCATTGAAAAAGGTTTTCCCCAATCAAATAACTTATTAATATATATACTCACTAACACACTACTGAAATTTATATTAAAAATTTTATTCACTCTCACCTAAAAAAAATTGACTTTTGAAATTAATAAATTAAAATTAATCTTTTAATATTATAATACGTATATAAAAGTTGCCTCTTTTATCTTTTATTTTTATTTAATTTTTCTAATATAAGTTTTTTATTTCATCTTTATATACAATTTTTATAAAAAATACTCCAATATTTAGTATTTTAAATTTAAGTTTTATATGAAAAATGAAATAATATTCTTTCATCTTTCACCCAGGAGGTTATTTTAATTATATTTTATTCTTATTCTTTTAAGAAACTTTAATATTCTCAACAAATTTGAAATTATTTCTGATTTAATTTCAATCTTGTTTTTGTCTATAACAAATTTCTTCTATTTTTATATGTTTTAAATTTTCACTTTCATAATTACTATCTCGCTAGGAATAGTATTGCGATCACAAAAATTTTCGATGTCAAGATTTTGTTTTTATAGGTTTTGAAGGTCCCTGAGTCATTTTCACTAAGGTTGAGAAAAATTTCTGTCTGTATGTGTATGTAGACAATATTACACAAAAACGGTTTGAACTAGAATAATGAAATTTGTTACACAGGCATTATTCAAAATTCGTAGTTTTCTATGAACTTTTGAGAAATGTAACTCATCCACGTTTTGATTTTTTTTCCTCTTAAATGACCGTAAAAATAAAGATATATGTTTGATAATTTTTCTCATGATTAACAATTTTATAAAACTGGTATATATATATATATATAGAATTTCAGCTTAATTGAATTGCTGAAAGTACCGGGATTACTTTTTTAATTTTTTTAAAACGTTTACTGCCTATCACGCGCGAGCACGTGACGTGGTGCCATCAACAAAGGGCCAAACACGCGCTGGTTTAATAAATATTATTTATTAATTTTAATTTATAATTTAATTAATTAAATTTAATTTAAATATAATAAATGTTAATTAATCCAATTCAAATTTGCGAGATAGTTGAGTGGAGAGACTCCAGATTTTTTTTCCTATATTTATTTTCTATTCTCGTACATTCAATTAAGTAATAGTTTAAAAATATATAGTCTTTCAGTTCTTATATATGAATGAAAAAAAAAACAAATCTTCATAATGACTGGTATATAAATATTTTATAATTTACAAAAAAAATAATTATTTTATGTATGAAAAAAAATAAATTAATAATTAATAATAAAATAAATATTAAAATTAAAAAAAAAATTAAATTATTTCAAATAAATTTTATATTTTATTATAAAAGAGAAAGAATTATTGTAAGTGTGAGAGATTTAAAGTACTTTTCAATGATCAAGTTATATTTTTAAATACAACCTGTTTGAATTGTTGAAATTTGTTGAAAAAAAAAAATCTCTCCCTCTCTCCCTTCCTTCTTCTCTTGGTTGAAGTGAATAATGTGATGTGTTGATGTTGAGCAACGTTCAATCTTTAGCCGAGGAATGATGGTTGGTTCGGTGTAACAATTTCTCAATACCCCTTTCTAAGACGTTTTTGAACTGCAAAATTGAATTTGAAAAAAATGAAAAATAATCCAATTGTTCTCGTGATGGTTCAAGTCTTGTCGAGACACGGAGGCATGTTGGCGTCAGCGAGGCCTAGCTATTCTTTCTTTTGGATTTTTTCAGGTTGTGTCGACTTTTTTGCCATGTCTTGCCATGGTTGTTTTGTGTCTTCGTCAGGTAGCGGCGCCGCAGACCAAGGAATCAGCAGACATCGAAATGCCTGCTACGGAGGGAGCCTGGACCCGAATGCCTTCCAACGAAAATGGCAACCTTTACCTGGAACCGGACCAGACCAACTTTATTTTTTTTTTTCAGACGACAAGAAAGTCTTTTAATGATTTTATAGCTCTACATTACTTACTCCATACTCCTGAAGTATTCGCGGCTGCGGATTATCAAATACCATTAACCTTTTGCTATTTCCCCTACTCTTTCCTAAACATCTATATGATTTTATTGCCATTTAAACTTTACAAGGAAATTTCAAAAATTTGGAAATATTTATGAAGCAATTAACATTACATGAGTATAATTACCTAAAAGATATATTTTTTTTAATTCTTGTTTTCAACGAATAAAGTAATAATAATAATAAAAGTGAGAGAAATGTAATTAAAATAATAAATTCTTGAAAACTTTTTGATATATTTGGAATTAATATATTTATAAATACCTAGTATAAAAATACAAGTTGGAAATTATACACATTTGCTTATACAAATAAAAATTGTAAAAATAAGATAGCCTAATTTAGTATAATTTTATTATTTTTTTTTTTTAAAGTAAAACAAAAAAGAGTTAAAGTTGAATATTTTTTCAATGTTACAAAGTTATTAAATACTCCTATATAGTAAATAATATTAGATAAGAAAATTTTCGTGAAAAAATTCAATTAACATTTAAAAAATTGATGAAAGAAATTCAACTCTGCTATGAAAATAAAATTTATTTATTATACATATATTTAATATGTATAATAAATATTTTCTGTTATTTATAATATAAAAATATGATAAAGTGCTCAATTTAACTCAGAATATACTATACAAATAAAATATTATACAGAAAAAAAAAAAAAAAAAAAAAGACCGTGTAGGGGGCATTTGTACGATTTTTCATTTTTATCGCTGAAACATGCATCTTTAGATATAAATTTAATTTTTAAATTTTTAAAAACACCACATTTTATAATAATTGTTTTGAAAATTATATTATTATTTCGTAATTATGGAATTTATATTATAAAATATTTAAAAACTTAAATCCATTTGCGCTAATTTAATTTTATAAATAATAAAATTAAAAAAAAACCTCTGACTTTTGTACACTCTAAGTAAGAACACCGCCTATCAAGTTGGTTATATTAATTAGGTGTTCTATGATCCTATTAACCTCTACCTTGATTTTCTTGATCGGAGCCGCTACTTTTTATCTAGTAACTTACCAATTTTGACTCCGTCCTATAGATCCTAGCTAGAGAAAAACCCTTGCCAAGCCCGGGTCTTGAACCCGGGACTTCGAGAATGTCAGATAATAAAATTAAAAATAATTTCAAAAATTAATTTTTAAAAATAAGATACTTAAAAACCCCAGTACATTACTTTAATTGAAAAATAAATAAAAAAATATCAAATGTCTAGAACCACTACACCTTCATAAATTTGAATATTCCAAAGTTCTTTGATACTTTTTTATATCATTACTACATCTGTTTTTTTAGTGAAATTTATTATATTTATAATTCGAAAATTTATCTTGCTCCATAGAATATCTTAAATACTTGTCATGTAGACAATGTAGACACAATTATCAACACATTCTTTTCTATATGTGGGTGTTAGAATTATGAGATTAGAATTTAGAACATTTATAAAGCCATAATCTTAGAATATTTAGGTATTTGAAGTATCTTACTAAGGAAAAGGAGAAGAGGTATAGCACGTGATTTTCACTTGTCCTTGTGTTGTTCAATTATAGGAGATTACATTTTGACTCACTGTCTGAGAATCTATCATAAATTCTAAAATTAAACATTATTCCTCTATCGTATTGTCACGTTATGGATCGATGATCAATGATCTTATAAATTTTGTAAAATTTTTCTAAAAAATTTTGAAATTTATAAAACAAAAGATTTCACTGAAAAAATGAATAATAATTAATTAATGATATTCAAAGTGTTTCTTTTTGTCCATTTTTTTAAATTAATCTTTAATTGTAACTTTGTAATTTTTCATAATTACATAAACAAATTCTACAAGCAATAAGAGTAACATGAATTAGGCCTCCAGGATATATTTGAAATTCATGTATTTGGAGATTTTGGTTTTATAAATCGATCTGTCGATATCTCTTCGCTTCTGGCAAAATAATTTTGGTTGTTTTTTTTAAATTAATTTAATAATTTATAAACTAAAAAATTTGATAATAATTTGGTAGAATTATCTTAAATAAAAATAAATAATATTTAAAATGTTTTTTTTTCAAATATATATATATACATATATACTTATATGTTGAAGTATATTTTGAATCACAAGATATTTATTAATTTTTAATTCTTTTCTTTTTGTTTTTTTTTTAATATATATTTATATATAAATAAAAGTTGAATAGATTTGATTTAGAAATCAATGTTTTTCGATTTATTTTTTTTTTAAATATCTGTTGAGAAACCGAATATTGAAAAAGATGGAAATGAACTATTAAAATTCAAGGTTTATCGTTATAAGTCTCTTTTATTTTCATTGTTTTTTTTCAAGAAAAAGGACATTTCAAGCATCTAGGCTTGTTTTGACAACAAATTTATAATTTAAATCTGCTAGTAGATATTTTATCTGTCGGGTGGCACAATGGTGGCCGATGTTGAGTTATATTCGATCACTGGCGGATTCTCAGGCAATTATAATACGCCTTAGGATTGACAAAGGCAGACGAAGAGAAGGACAGGTGAAACGTGAAAAAATCTATTCACCGGCCATTTAAATTTATTCTTGATCTTTGCAATTTATCTACGAGCGAGTGAATGGACCCGGCGCTTTATGCTAAGCGCATAGGCTACCTGTTAACGAACAATTGCAATCATTACTCGGCATCCTCCTCCTCCTACCATCACCATTTTCCCGATTACATCCAATAGGCAAGACAATGCGAAAATCATCCAATAGCGAAGAGATGGAATCGTTCAGGAATTAGGATTAAAATAGAAAGGAAAGAGTTTTTCTCTCCTTTTCGCCTCCATCGCTGTCTGTTATTGAATTTTATTATTCTTAATCTGTTCAAACAGCTCTAAGCGATACCATGTTCTTTTACGGTGAATTCAGCTGAATTGAAAGTAACCTGTTCATTCTGACTTTTATTGGTGTATTGAAGTTTGAAGTGTTAGAAGAAAAACCACTACACCAGAGAAAAAGGATATTAGTTCAAATTAAAAAAATCTGGAGTGTCTCCACTCAATTATCTCGCAAATTTGAATTGGATTAATTAACATTTATTATATTTAAATTAAATTTAATTAATTAAATTATAAATTAAAATTAATAATTAATATTTATTATTATGTTTGGCCCTTTGTTGATGGCACCACGTCACGTGATTGGCAGTAAACGTTTTAAAAAAATTAAAAAAGTAATTCCGGTACTTTCAGCAATTCAATTCAGCTGAAATTCTAAATTTAGCAGTTTTATACAATTTTTAATCATGTCAAAAACTATCATCTACTATTTATATATAAAACTATCACTAACATATATCTTTATTTTTACGGTCACTTTAGAGGAAAAAAATCAAAACATGGTAGGTAATGATCCTCTTCCGGATGAGCTACATTTCTCAAAAGTTTATAGAAAACTACAAATTTTGAATAATGCCCGTATACCAAATTTCATCATTATAGCTCAAACCGTTTTTGCATAATATTGTCTACATACACACTCACAGACATTTTTCTCAGCATTAGTGTGTGTCGATAATGAACTCGAAAGTTTTCTTCACCAATTCAAGCCACTCATTGATTGAACCATATATTTAGGAAAGAATCATGAAATTTCTAAAAATATATTCTTCCCCATTCTACTGTTTTTGGACTATAAAAGACAATATAAAATAATAATAATAATTAAAGATATTCTTAAATATTTTAAATATATTTTAAAGAAATAAAAATAGTTTTGTCTATTCATTTATAACAAATTTTAATTGATTCAATTTATAATTTATATTATTTATTAATATGATGTTAGCATGGTTGAGGGTTCAAATCACATAATTAATTATATACAAAATACAAATAAATTATTCAAGTATTAAATCAGTTTAATCATAAAATCAAGTTATATAAAAAAATTAAATATTAAATATCAATTGATATAATCATATTTTATTATAATCTATTATTGATGATTATATTCTAACCTTATTATTTTTAATTCTAAATAATATAACTATATCTAAAAATAAGTTCTTATAAAAATTTTAAGAAAAATGATTTTAAAATAATAACAAAAATTATGGGGCCAATAACTTTCAAATTTTAGAAATTAATAAAAATTTTATGAATGAATAGAATAAAGAATAATTTTTGATAAAAATAGCTAATATATTTTATATATCTCGATTTAAATTCTTCCAATATTTAATTTTATTACTCGGGACTCCCACAGTATACAATTTAATATATTTATGCTATATTTACATCAGCCATTAATGATAATATAATTTCAATTTTGCTTCATTAAAAAAGTCCTAACAGGTTTATACCTCTGATTTTAATTATTTAATGATATTTTATTAAATTTAAATAAAAAATTAATAATTTGAGATAAATAATTAAAATAAATATATGAAAATATTTACAATATTTTTGTTTTGTAGCCTATTTCAAAATATACTTCAATAATCTTATAACCTAAATATAGGTATTTTTTTATGTATATTTCAAACTTTTTATTATATATTTTTTTTTTAAATAAAAATTAAGTAAATTATAAGTATATTATATATATATATATATATATAAATATATATATGTCACTATTAATATGGTAAAATACAATTATTTCAAATTTTAATTTGTTTTTTTTTGGATTTTAATATTTATTTCGAATACAGATTTATTTACTGTCTTAAAAAAAATATTTGAATAATTATCAATGTTTCTATTGTAGTTTTATTTAAAAATTATGTATATTATTAATTAAGTAATAAATATTTTTTTATTTCATATTTTATTATAAGCTCATGGTTAGTAATAAATAATATGTCCATACTTTTTTATTATTATATTTTTTTCTGAATTGAATTTCACCTTAGACTTTTTTAAAGGTTATTAAATATGTATATTATTATTGAGTTTTCCTATTGAATAAATGTAATTTTAATTGCATTACTTTTTTTATGTTAAATTTTAAGAAATAACATTTTTTTTTATTGAGTATCAGCTATCAACAAGCTAAATAA
Organism: Labia minor; assembly: GCA_963082975.1. Classification (NCBI taxonomy): domain Eukaryota; kingdom Metazoa; phylum Arthropoda; class Insecta; order Dermaptera; family Spongiphoridae; genus Labia; species Labia minor. The sequence continues at coordinate 31,427,699 of OY720347.1, forward strand.
ACTGAATTTTTATATATTAATTTTAATATAATTGAAAAGCATTAACAATATCCAAACCTTTTAATTACTGTTTATCGTATTCATGAGAAACATGTATATTTATATATATATACATGGTGTTTATTTCAATTTGTATCATATTGTTATATGGAGAACTATTAGATTAATTAATATATAATTTTTAAATCAAATTTATTTTAAAAAATTGTGAGATAAGTCTAAGTGTATGTGCAAGTATTATTTTATTATTTTTAGAATCACTAAGTGTAATAAGTTTTATTTTTTTTTAATTCTTAAAGCAGTGTTTTCCAACTTGTGGGGCGCCCCTCCCCTGGGGGGCGCGAAATTATAAGGTGGGCGCGAATGTATTAGAACCATTTTTTCCCTAAAATCTATAATAATCTATATGTTTTTGCTTAATTAAGTGTGTGTCGGAGTGTAATGTGTATGTGTTATTTTGTAGCCCATTGAATAAATTACTATATTGTGTGAGTATTTATGAAATTAGATTATTACAAAAATTAAGGGGGACGCAAGAATTTTTTTTAACAAAGGGCGGCGCCGGTATAGAACGGTTGAAAACCACTGTATTAAAGTTTTCTAATTTCAACAACATATCGTTTTCGAGAGAACAAGAAATAAAAACCAATTCTCTGTATATAGTAGAATTTAATAATTTAACTTTATTTTAAATTATTTTTTAAAGTAAAATTCTAAATAGTTTCTTAAGAGCAGTTCATTTTTATCGGTTGAAATCTGATTTTCAATTTCACATCGTTCGCTCTGTTCTTGAATAAATTTACTTTAACTAGCTGTCAGATAGCTTTTAATAATAAATAACATTGTTAAGACAGTGTGTTATAATTATCCCCGGAGGCCATTGAATATTGATTTTTGTATGAACTCAATAAATAACTTATTTTAAAAGAAGTTAAATTGTATAAAGAGAGATCCATCCTTGAAAATGTTTCTTTTTATTAGAATCTCCCTAATCAGTGTTTCTCTACTTTTCCGTATTCGTGGCACATTTTTCAATTTTATCGTACCCCCACTTACAATAAAATATTTACAACAATAATGTATATTGAGTATTTTTGATTCTGTTTAAATTATTTTTAATTTACTGCCAAAACAAAAGTTTTTCATATAATATATGTATGTGTGCTTTCCTTTCAGTCAGTTATTCAATTTTTTAAAATAATATTTTCTTTTAGATATTCTTAAGTCCCAGGGAGGTAGCGTAGCTGGTTCACATTCTCCTTGGTTCTGGGTTCAAGTTCCAAGTCTGGCAAGGGAATTTCTCTAGCTGGGGTCTATAGGACGTAGTCAATCCAGCCAAAATTGGGAAACTACTTGATAAAAAGTAGCGCCTCCAATCAAGAAAATCAAGATAAAGGTTGATAGGACCCGTTCTACTGATCATAGGACACCTAACTGATATAACCGACTTGTTAAGCGTTGTCCTTGACGTATAAAAGTCAGAGGAGTTCCACACATTATGATCATGCCCCCCTAAGCTTTTTTTTCTTTTTGGAAAATTATTTAAATTATTAATAATAAATATCAATGGATTAAAAAAGTTTCAAAACAAGATAAATTTTCAATTCTTAAATTATTAAATTATCTCTTAAAATAGTTTGTGACGAAATTTATTTACAAAAGCAAGTGAAAATTATTTACATAATAAAATAATTTTAGTATATTAATGAAAGGATATTTTGAAAAATCTTATTGTTAGTTATACTAACAGTAAGATATTTTTTATAATAATTATATATTTAAATTTTCCTGTGATAATTATATCAATGAAATGGATAAAATATGATTTAATGAAAAATCGTTATCAATTCTATAACATTAAATTGAACCATTAACTTGATATATATATTTGAATGATATAATTATTTTATATTTTATTAATTTTTATATGAAATCCAGATATTGGTCTTTTGTATTACCTGATTCTTGCTTAAGTGGCATATAACAAACGATTCTTTTCCCCCTCTTATGGGGATAACATTCGATTCTTAAACACTTTGTTCACCACTACACTGAAACTTCTATTAAAACTGAAAATAAAAAATGGATGAGGGAAGATGTGTCTACGCACCACATCTTTTTGAATTAGATTATTCTATACCAGTGATTCTCAACCTTTTTTTTTACAGCGGCACACTTTTAACAGTTTAAAAATTTGGCGGCACACAAAGAAAAAAATAAGTGTAAAAGTTTACCATATTGAAAAAAAAGTGATTTTTTTTTAGTACCAAATTGGAAAAATTTAGAAAAAAAGCGGAAATGTTTAAGAGCCTCATAATCTCGCGGCACAGAATCACTGTCATATACTATCGAAGAAATTAAAAAAAAAATTTTTTTTTTTTGAGAAAAAAAATTTTCTAATATAAATATTTAAACTTTTGAAAATTTTAAAGGACATAATATATTATTAAGAGCTCCTTAATATATATTTACAATAAGTAAATACAAAATTAATTTTATATTATAATTAATAATAATATTGATTATTATTCAAGAAAATTAAATATTTACTAATAATATTATTTAATGTATTTAAAATTTACAATAGATAAATTACATAATTTAAACAACTCATGGTCCTTTTAAAATCTGGATTAATTTATAAATATATTATAATTGTTTGTTTTGTTGTTGTTTTGTATAAATTTATTTTCATATAAATATTTATGTTGTTTGATGAGATGATATATTATGAATTTCTATCTTCATTTACAGGTTGTGATCTTTTTTTTTATTTTTGAAGTGCAAAAGGTATTGTTATCTAGGCATGAATGAATGAAAGGCCTACACTCAACATTGTTTTATATTTTTTTGCTCTTGTTTTCATTTCATTGGGCAACCCGTGACTTGATTTGCTCCCCGGGGACCTTGACATTGGCATTGGAGCTCGCTCGGGTGTCGACTGCTGTTGGATGCTGTGCTCCTTTGCTCTTCTGCCGCCTTTTGTTGTCTCTCAAGGGATGCGAGTTGGACACAATCGGAGACGGGCGCCAGGGTGCTAGTATTTTTCCCTTGATTAATTATTATTTATTGTTGTTTTTTTAATGAGGGGGGCGGCGCTGGCCCCGCCCCGCGGCGTCCCACTGGCCAATGCCGCCTGGCAAGCGCGGCCGACAACCGCCAAGATGGCCGGCCTCAGCATGGCCGCCCGGCACCCCCCCCCCCTCCGTACCTATGTCCTGTGAGGACTTACCTGGCGAGACACGCACACACTCGTTCGGTCTCATGAGGCCATTGATCAGGTACCCTGGATAAAAAAAAAAACAAAATACAAAAATAAACACGTCGATTAAATAAAATTTGTTCCGGATGGGATTAGCAAGTGTCATTGACAGCGACATATCAGACCAAGCAGCATCGATTTGCGTTTTTTATTCCTTTCTTGATCCTAACAACGGTGACATTCGCTCATTGAGGTTTTTTTTTAACTTTCGCTTTTCCTCCCACTCATTTCTCTTTCTTTGACATCCAAGAAAAACTAATCATTATTTATACATTGAAATTTATCTATAAATTTCTGAAAATTTTTTTTAAAATTATATTAAATCTATAATAATATTAAACATCTTATTAAATGTCTCAGAAATTATAATATTATATATATAAAATTATTTTGGAAATAATTATATTATAGTTTATCCTATTATAACAAGTACATGGAACACCGAGCTATCGCTCGACCCTTTAACAAATTTATACAATTTATTATTATAAACTTTAAAAATTTTATAATTTTTTATATATTTATTACAATTGTTAAATAATTTTTCTAAAAATGACCCATCAAAAATTCGTTTCCTAAAATGGTACAAATTGATTAAAATAACTTGATTTTCATTTCAAGATGAAAAATATATTCAAATTTAATTGATAAAATACTTGATCCTACATTATAGGTATATTAGATGGCTTCAGCTTTATATTTTTCAAAGTAGCAATAGCTTATAGAATGTTTCGATTACTACTAATAATAATCTAAATTCTGAAATTATATTGACACTTGTCTATATTTTAATTAAGAAAGAAGGATTAAGAAAGGAGGTTTATATTTTTTTTCTTTTTATTTATAATAATCAAATATCATTTATATATTATTTATAATTTAATCTTAAAAACATTTTAATTAATATAATATAATTTGATTAATATTATTAGATCAAATTTATTCAATAATTTATTTGAAATTATATTATTATTATTTATATGTTGTTTACTTCATGGATATTTTTTTTGAGTGGGGGAATGATAATATTTCGTAATTTTATTCTAAAATATTATTAAAATAAATATTTTTAATTTTATTTCGAAAAATTTTAAAATATTATAAATATAAAAAGATATTAACATAATACCAATTAAAAAAGAATGGTAAGAGGAAATGATTAACAAGGATGACGTAATTTGTGACGTCAAATAAATTTACTATTTTAAATTTAGAAAATACTAATAATGTTGATTTTTTAGAGACTGAAACCAATACAGATCGATTTTTTTTATGGTGTGATTTTCAAAAAAAATCCATCGAGCGGTTTAATATCTCAAAAATATATAAATAAATATACAAATATATACCATATACAAATATATATTAATATATATACAATTTTTGCTAGTATAATAAGATAAGATTAAACAATTATTGTTATGAATTTTAAAATTTATTAAAATTTACAATAAAGGAATATATTATAAACTAACTCATCAGAATTTATAATAGAAATTTTTATAAATATTAACTAGTATACGTTACATTTTTTATGAAGACCAAATGTATTTTTCTCCATTATATATATGTATATATATATATATTAAGATTGAATAATATAATATACAGATTAAATCTATAATTAGTGATGATAGGTTATACACTCAACTTCACAGACCCCTCTTTAAAATGCTCTTAAAATGCCTGCCTTTAGGTATTTTTTAATTAAACATTAATAATATACAACTATAAGTTAATACATAAAAATAACCTACAAATATTTTAGATTTTTTATATGTTTATTGTGTCATCATCAACAAGTGCATTTAGAAGTGATAATCTCTTTTTCACTCTTTTTCATATTAATTAAGACTTTCAGCATCTTTAGTAATTTGAATCCCCTATTTAGCTAATCGTTAAATCAAGGAGGCGGATGAAACTAATTAAAATGTACCTGTTGATTTTCTTCGAAACTAAGGTAAATCTATCATTTTCAAATTTTATAATACTATCTAAAAATTTTTTTAATAATCACGAAACTAATAAAACCTAATAAATTAGTTATTTTCTACTGTTTATAAACCACTTAATATAAAATGTTTTTGTTTATAACTATTACATTTTTTTTTACAAAACTATTCATTATAAAAAAGTCTGACTAAATAAGATTCAGTGTCCTAAGGCCAAATAAATAAAATAAATTATAAGAAAAAAAAAACTTTATGATATGTATCACCTCTTATTTTTTACTGAGTTGTGATATTTAAATATTATAATAAAATAACAAGAAAAAAGAGGAGAGGGGGAGGGGGTTGAAATAAAAATTTTAAAAATTCATGAAATCTTTTCTAAATTGATACTAATAATTTAAAAGAATTATTGATGTTGTGACCAGGGATTAGACAAAGGATGGGCATGGATAAAGTTTAGTGAGGGCTTTCAATGTTGAAGACTTAATTCGTTGTTATGTTGAGCAACAAATTATATTTAAATTACTACATATACATATGTAACAAATGTTAGTCTTATAAAAAAATATCCTTATACATCTATTTAAGAAACTCAAATTAATAGAAAAACATAACAAAAAATAATATTTTCATTCAGGCATTGAATAAATAACAAAATATAAATAATTATGAGATTCAAAGAAAAATAACTATAGTAATTTAGTAATAATAATAAATAGATTTAAATCTCAAATGGAACAATTTAGTCACTTTTGGAATAAATTTTTATATTTTTTTCAGTTTAAATCAATTTATCAATGCAATTCTTAAAAATAAAACGTATATTAATAAAATATGTTAAGGAGAAAGAACGGTTTATATTTACATCAAATAATTTGATAGGAAAAATCGCAGAATGTTGGCAATGAAATGTTGTTTAGATCAGAAGAGTCAACGAAATTTTCTTAATACAGGGGACTGAATTTAAAATTTTTAAGACCCAATCAAACAACAGTTTGGTGAAAATGAAGAGACATTCGAAAAAACAATTTTTTTTCCAGGTTTAAATAATTTTAATCCGAAATAAAGTAATTTATAGTTTCATTCAAATCAACTTCCTTAAAGGTGAAGTTCAAATAGAGACTAGTAACTTATCCTTTGTATAACTTTCTTGTAAAGAAATTATCACCTTATTTCTCTTTCAATGAAACGAGGGTTTGAAAAATTATCATCATCAATGAATTGTTTAAAAGATCAATTTTATATTTCATTCGTAATATAATTTTTAAATTAATATCCCAGAATGTTCATCAAAATTTTTATCTGACATTTCGATAAGCTAATGTCTCCGACTGAAGGTTATTAAAAATTTCCAATTCAATTAATCATCGAAGAATTAAAACAGTCTTGGTATAAGATAAAAGACAGAATAGACGTCGTCTCTTCGTGTTGTTGAATTAATTTGTCTGAAAAGAAGGCGCATTTAAATTCCTCAATAAATTTCCGCCCCTGAAAGGCTGCGCCCCTTGAGGCCCATCTGCCTCGAAGGGATGGCATGTGCTGCCGAGATTGCCAACACACTGACACTCATTAGTCGCCTGGAGACGTAAAAATGCAGACAAATGTCCAAACGGCTCTTAAAAAATATACTTAATGACGTGACGATGGAAATCGGAAGTGAAAACCAAAAATAAAAACAAAAAAAAAAAAAATTATTTGTATTCACGTACGAAGTTACTCATTTGAACAAGGCAAGATACATGAATGAACCTAAATTCGGAGAAGTCGAGTTGAAGAAAAACATAGGTTATGAAATTAATGATGTAATATGAGAGTGGCAACGAAAAAACATTTCTGACTTAATAAAAATAACACTTCATTCGAAAATATAATTTATATTTTCCCGAAATCCATCATTATAATTAAAATATTAAAAAAAAAAGTATTAAACACAATAACATTAAATATATATATATATTACATAACTACGAGTAAATAAATATTATAAATAAAATTAATTTAAAACCCCTGGATTTTATGCAACAAAGCATATCAAAATCAAATAAAAATTTATTAAGCTGCCCTATGTTACTTTAGATTCAACACTCCTTTCCCAGCGTGATATATACTATTTTTGTTTCTGCATACGCCTTGAAGGACTATATATGTATAATTTCAATTTATTTTATTCCAAATTCAATTTTATGTAAATTGTGCTAAAAATTCAATTTTAAAATTTAGAGATAACATAAATACATACAAATATTGATTCATACAAAGAGCTGGCAATATACATTAGTATGATTGTTCTTTGTTTATTCAATTTTGAAAAATAATCGAATGTATATACTCAAAAGTTAAATGAAGGGAAGCCTCATCATCATCAATATTATCCCAAAATCAATTGTGTTTATTTGAAGAGGAACTAACATAACATCAATTAATTATCCAACCTCGCCTGATAGAAAATGCTTTGCTCATTTTAGTCAATAGTCACATTAAAAAAATATTTATGTTTAAAACCATATATAACTAAAACTATTATAAATATATATATATATATTGTTTTTATAATATAATGCATTAAATTTTTCTTCGTCATATCTTCATATCTTCAATATCTTCAAGAAGTCTTATTGTGGCAAAACACTGTGATCAGAGATTTCTTCATCGCATCCTCTTTCTTATTATAATATGATTCTACACAATCTATTTTTCTCTAAATCTTATATTAATTTATTTATGTATTTTGTAGCTATAAAAATAAGCTAACTTCCAAATACAAAACAAATTAAAAATATCGATTTAAGAATACTACTGTGAAAGATAGGAGAAAATAATATTTATATATTTAACTTTTTTATACATAAAACATCATATCTATATATATCTAATATAAACCTGCATTTTGCATGTTAAAGACTTATATATCTACTTGAAATACCATTAAATTCCAAAATAGCAATTTTATTTGAGAAAATTTACAACCTCATTAATGTTTTTTTTACATTCCTTTTTTTAATATATCCTATACACCTAATCCAAGTTCTACACAAAAATTTCTATTTTATTTTATTATTTATTTTTAATGTAATGATTTCACTTTGTGTATGTATTGGGAGGGGGGGCTGTTTGTCTAAGTATTAAATTTAGATATATTTACTTATTTAAATTAAAATATAGTAAATTATTTCGGTAAACATTAATTTAACAAAATCGTAAAAAAAAGTTTATGAATTAGATAAAAATTAACGAAAACTCAGATAAAAACAGCTTGACTTAAAATGTGTTTGTTAAATTACTTTACTTAAAGAGTGAGAGTGTAATAGATTTCTCTTTTCTCTTAAAGATAGACATTTCCTGATAAAAAAATAATAAATTAATTCTCCAACGTTGATAAGACGAATGCTGTAAATATAGGAATTTATTTGAAATTATTATTATTATATTAGATAGGGGTATTGGGGGGTATCCCAGAAGATGAACGTTACAATATCACTATCGTATTCACATCTTATATATAAAAAACAACTTTATGTTCAAATTGATAAAAAAATAAATAGTAAATAAATAAATACTATATCTTAATGCTTTTTGAGTGGCTGTAAAGGAGCCTCTCCAAACATAATTACACTGAAAAATACATATTAAAGCTAATGATCATGGCAACATCCTTACCTTTCAACTACAAGATGTAAACTAATTTTATTAAACTTCAACTATATAAAATAGCAATAGTATTTAATTATTTATTTCTTAAGTACATATTTTACATACGTATCATAAAAATTTGAAAATATGGATCTTAGGAACATTTATGGGACGAGGAAGGATGAGGTCATTAGGAAATTAGAAAGGAATTGCTTATCTTCAGTGGATCTCAAAACATATTTATGGTCATAGAGTCCAGATATTTGCGATGACTAGAATAGGAGAAGAAAGACTGACGTAAAAGCATATTTATGGAGAGACATGATGAAGATGGTAGAATAAGTAATTTAATAGTTTTTGTGGCCAAGAACTTTCGAGTTCCTTAGAGCAAAGATATAATAATAAATAAATAAATATAATAACAAAAATAAAATATTTTTTTGTGGTAATCTAAACTATTTGAATTTAATATTTAATAATTAAAAAATTCATTAATAATGTATAATAAATAAATAAATAAATATATATATATATATTCGTATACCCAGTGGTTCCCAAAAAAGCAATTTCAGGTTAAGTAGGGGGTCTACCCAAAACCGAAAAACATGGCAAGAGGACTACGGCACAAAAAAGTTTGGGAATCTATGCTATAACCTTTCCTTAAATATATTTAAATATTAATATGTAATTTGTTTTATATCTTCATTTACCAGATAAATCTACATTTTTGTTTATCCACCAGAATAAAATAATGTTGAATGAATATCATACCTTTTTTTAAAGTGTTAACTTTATTATTTAATCATAATTAATTGAATTATATTTATTATCTCTCTTTTATTTTATATACAAACGATGTTTATATAATTCTCAATTAGACTAATTGGATTTGTGGTGGGGCGAACACGTTCATGTCTGCCCCTTACACTTTCTTGGTAAGATGTAAGGGGCGGTATTGAATAATTGACGTTGAAACATGAAAGTGATTGGAAGTTGTGTGAAAATCATTGGAGCAAGTCGAGGGACGATCACTTTATGGCACGGATTATCTTCTTGCAATGTAAATTGCTTCGTCATAACAGACCGACTTCTTAATCAAATGGATAACGAGGCGCCGGGGTTGCGGACTAAAAGCGCCCCTCTCCCCTCCCCTCATCATCTCCCACCCTCATCCTTTCTCTCTTTGCTTAAGTATTAAAACTCCTCGTAAAGCCTCGCGTCCGCTTTATAGCATGATATAATAGTTGTGAATATGAGCACTCGCGTTTCTCACGACAAGATATTAAGAGCGTTATAGAGAAAGGATCGCTCGTTATGGCAGACGAGACCTGACTTTAACACTCGCCAGAATTTAACATCACAATATCTATAAAGATTATGTCCCGCGGCTTATCGTAAACCTCTCTGTGGCCGGGGGCGGAGTCCCTCGTTAGTTAGCTCGTCAAACCAAGAGTTATGGGGATTTTGCGAAAGCCGCATTCAAATGCACGCGTTTTATAATTGCCTTTAAAACTCATTGGGCTCATCTTCTTGCTGAATATGATTATATCAAGAAAAAAAATTCTCAATGTCGAACAAATCAATAATTTCCATCGAAAGAATTAAATTACTCTAAAAAAAGAAAGAAATGAAATGAATTCGAAATTTAAAGTTCACATATAATTAATTACAATTACATATAAAAAATAATATAAAATAAATAAATAAATAATACTTTTTTTAAGTAAAAAAAAATATATGAAATATTTGATTCGGTTAATTTAAGCAATCTATCTCTGTGGCTCTACGCAACTCGAAAGTTCTTGGCCGCAGCAACCACATTTCTCCAAGCATCTCTATTCTGAGCCACAACCCTCCAGTCCCTACCCTCTCCCATCTCTCTCATGTCCCTTTCTACATTATCCACCTACCCCGTCCTTGGTCTTCCAAGTGGACGTTTCCCACTCGGTCTCCCTACCAATATATTTTTCGCCATAGTTTCCTCTCCCATTCTAGCCACGTGTCCTCCCCATCGCAGCCTTCTCGATTTTATAATTCTAACTATATCTGGAGATGCATAGAGGTCATGTAATTCTTTCTTTATCTTCTCTTTCGTTATCCAATCTTCGCCATTCCCCAGTGACCTCATCTTTCTTTGGCCCATAAATGCTGCGAAGAATCTTATTCTCAAATCTACTCTCGTCTCCCAAGGTCATAGACCATGCCTCACACCCATATAATACAACCGGCAAAATAATTGTTTTATATATTTTAATTTTTATAAGCCATTATATATACTTCAATTAATTTATATTGCCTGATAATCAGAAGAAAATAATAAATAATAATAATTTGATATGAATTACTAGACTAGGTATATTTGTGCTGTTAAGAATCTATAAGAGTTATGGGTAGTTTAAGATGTTGCAAAGAAATTTTTTTTAATATTTATAATTAATAATTAACTATCAAGGAATTGAATAAAATAAATACTTTAATATAAGCAATAAATTGATTTAACAGATGGCACCCTTTGAAATAGTGAAATAGAAACTATTATAAAATTAAACTTAAAATATATATATATATATATATATATAATAATTTAATTAGAATCATTTTTAATTCAGTTAAATTTCAAATTTATTGATATATTTATTTTTTGTGCATTTTGGTTGTGTGTGTGTGTGTGTGATTACCATCATCCTATAAGCTTTCTTCTTTTCAACTGATATCAATTGGTTTGTCAACAATCATCTTCATAAAAAAAACACTTAAGCTATAAGCACCATAAATTTGAAACTTAACAGAATGTCTAATTAAAAATTATTCTTATTAAATTATATATTTTTTAGAATTAATTTTAGCTTGAATGTATATGCATCACGTAACTTTATTTTAAGACAAGAATAGTCCAAAATATTTTCAAAATATACTAAATGACTATAAAATAAACCTACGGGTCTTCATAGATTATAACTATGAAAGGGGATAATACTTATTATTTAAAGAATAATTAAACATTCATAGTCAAATAAATAATTAACATTATTTATGAATGAAATTTAATTCAATTGAATTTTAAATTAATATAATAATAATAAAAATAATATTTTATTTCATAATTTTAATATACAGATTGATGATGACAGACACACTTCCCAGGAATTAGTATACTATAAATATCAAATATAATCTAATTATTTTTATTTGTTTAATTATTAATTTGAAATTTTTGAGTTTTTTTTTACAGTTTTAAAATAACTAAAGTGTTATATTATTTTACTTATTTTAGAAATTTTAAAAAAGTGTTTTCGTTTAGGTCGTAGATCTATCTGTTTTAAGATTTAGTCAGACAAACAGAGGTATAAATAAAGCATTTGATATTCTTTCAAAAATTTTCAACATCTATTAATTCAGATTGAAAATAGATTATGTTTTTAATAGAACCATTAATATATCTATTATTCATTCATCACTTTATTCATCTAAAGAATATTTAACCGCATAATTATCATTGTATAATGCAATTAAATTGATATAAATAATAAAATTAGTTTTAAAATATATTTATAATGTTTTTTTTTACTATCTCGCCAGACAAGATTACTCAAAAACGGTTTGAGCTAGAATAATGAAATATGGTACACGGGTATTATTCAAAATTCGTAGTTTTCTATCAACTTTTGAGAAATGTAGCACTTTCGGAAGAGGGTCATTACCTACCACGTTTTGATTTTTTTTCCTCTAAAGTGAACGTAAGAATAAAGATATATGTTTGATAGTTTTTCACATGATTAAAAGATGTATAAAACTGGTATATATAGAATTTCTGCTTGATCGAATCGCTCAACGTACCGGAATTCATTTTTTAGACTGCAAAACACGCACCAGCGCGTGACGTGATGCCATCAACATAGAGCCAAACACGCGCTAAATATTATTTATTAATTTTAATTTACAATTTAATTAATTAAATTTAATTTAAATAAAATATATTTGTGTTAATCAATCCAATTAAAATGTGTGAAATAGACAAGTGGAGACACTCCAGATTTTTTCTATTTGTTAATCGTAATATCTTTCTGGAGTACTAGTAATTAATTTCAATCCCCTATAAATATTTTTATATAAATAAATTTAAAATTAAAAAATATATATACATAAGATGGATAGCCGAATGTCAAAATCAATAATAAAAAAAAAATTTAATATCATTCTTTTCAACAGGGGAACTAAAGTTTTGTTTAAAATAATCTTTATTTGTATTATTTCTATTGATCAAATAGAAATTAAAATAAAAAAAAATATTTATATTTCTCTTTATTAATTTTTTTATTATTATTATTATTATTATTTATGAATTGAACTTTTGACCATTGAAAAATCAAATACCATTGTAACTTGATAACTTTTTAAATTATTTATTCATGAGAAAGTTAATACAAAAATATCTTATAACAAAAGAGTAAGAATCTCCCTCTCCATCGATTCGTTTTTGTCACCAATAAACAAAAGACCAGTACAATATAATAGAAATAGAAATGTTTCTATTTTTCTAATCCGTCAATAAAAACCAAATTATTCTTCAAGTTTAGAGGGATGTAAAGACGAAAAGAAACACTCCATTGTTTTCCGGGAATAATTGCTCGCTTTGTTTGCTCGGCCTCCAGTTCCATCTTGCAACTTCATCCCACCCACTCTCTCTCTCTCTCTTTCTTCTAATTGATGTTCTCGTCGTGTTTGCTTTGCACGATAAAAATCTTAATTACTCACCAGCGTAAATTAATTTTTCCTCTTTTATAATAGGACCTTTACAAGCGAAATTTTAAGATAATTCGCCCTAACGTGATGCATTTTAAGACCGAAAATATTTCAAATACTACCTTTTATATATCAAATGTTGTTTTTTTTATGGTAGTTCACCTTAAAATAGAGCAATAAAAATTAATTAATGAGAATTTAAAATATATATATATATATATATAAATTACGGGTTTATTTTTTTCCTTAAGATACAAGCGGTTTCTAATTTAGAATATTTACGAGCATATGGAAATTTAGTGAACATCCTCTTAGTTACTGGTTTCATGTTTGGGTGAGTAGAACCTTCATCACTGGTTCAATTATTAATAAAAGAACATTAACACACAATAAAATAATAAAAAATTTTATTTGGCCAGCTCCTGCCTCAACCAACCATACCTACTTTCCTTAAAGCGAATAAATTAATTTTAAAATAGAGATGAACTCTTTATTTACAAAAAAATGTATAGTAATTACTAAAATAATGAAATGACCTGATTACAGAAAGTTTCCGATTATTATTTATGATATTAATATAAAAGTGAATTTTTTAAAATTGTATGACTTCATTGTTTTAAGACAGAATACAATAGCGGTTCAAATTATTATTTTTAATATTGGTTGTTACAATATAACATAATTTTATTATACATATTTTATTGAATACTATATAAATATATATAAAATAAAATAACCTAAATGGTAAAGTTTTGAGCTACTAAACTAGAGAGTGGGAGTTCAAACCCTACCAAGTTACAAAATTAAAAATTTATTAAATAATATTTAATTAATATTTATTTTATTTATTTATTTATTAATATAGAAATAAATCTACTATAATATAATAAAATTTCTAGTATATATATAAAATAGCCATAAGTAATATACTTTTACTATTTACTGTTTGTCTTTAAGACCAGAAAAATAAACACCAACACATGAACATTTTCATATGAAAAGAAATTAGACGAAATAATTTTGTGTGTTGAAAATAGTTTGTTTTTTTTTTGTCAATTTTAATTAAAATTTAAAATATTACGATCACCCTAATTTTAGAACAAGAAATTTGAAAGAGACTTCATAATTAATAGTAATAGTTTTTAATCACTTAGAATCTCTTAGTTACTAAATTGAAATTCTTATATATATTGATTTTTTTTCAAAAAGTTATAGTATTTTAATTCTAAACGATTCAGGTTTGAGTATTATCCCTCCTTTTTCTTGAATTTGAAGTTAAAGATATTAAATGAAAACAAATTCAAATTTAAAAACAATGTGGACCTAAATGGAAATAGTTAATATAAAAATTCTCAATAACTGATAAGGAATATTTCTAATTTTTAAATAAATTATAAATACGAGAGCAGGTCAATAAGTACGTCACTTTAATAATGAAATACGGGATTTTGGATTAAAAATTATTTTATTTTTCAATATAGTCTCCTTTGAAGACTATGCATTTCGTCAAACATTTTCTCCAATTTTTTTATATCTTTCAAAAAATAAGATTTGTCGAGGACATCAAAATAAGATGATTTCATCGTTGGAGTCAAATCCCAAGCCATTTCTTCAGATTTAGAAACAAGAAATAGTCACTCGGGACTAAATTCGGAGAATAGGAATTCCTAGAAATTCACTTTTTTCCATTTTCTTCGCAAATCACAAGGTAGTCTGCTATTAATAGATGTCAAACAAAAATTAAAAGACCCAGCTGGTTAAAATTTCGACAGGAGTCAGCTGATAGTTGTCTGCTGACAGGGGAAGTGTTGTCATTTCATTCAAGAGACGGAAATTCAAAAAGTCACGGACTTATTATAATTTGTTTAAAAAAAGCTACTTTTTCTAAAAAATGATAAAATTATAACTATTAATTTATCTTAATATATCTACTATATTTATTTACTACATATTATTCAAACAGTTTCTACACTTAATTGTAATTGTAAATTATGATGCCATTCGGAAAACCTTTTTTAAATTTTTCATTCATTTGGACATTATCTATTATTTTTTATAGTATGCTATAGTATTCATTTTTATTTTTAAATATATATTTGTATTATTTGACATAAGATTATGGTTTTAACAAATCAAGAAATTATAACTTAAAAGAAAATTAAATAATTAATTTCTGAATATTCGTGGATTTGTTTATTTATCCATAATTTGTAATATGGTAAGCTTGGGATAAATTTGTTCAATGTTTTACGAAGGATAAGCCTAATGACAATACTTACTCATAAATTCATCTCTGAATAAAAAAGAAGTCATCTTAAAAAAAACATAACGTTTTTTAATTATTCAATTTCTAACAGACAACATTGTTATATAAATTCAATTAAACCAGGAATGTAAAAAAAGAAAGAAATATTAAATCAATTGTACGTACTTAAACTCGATGTTAATTTCAAATGAACATAACTCTTCATTCAATATTGTCCTTTCCTAATAAATAGGCTTGACCCTCATTATCAAACTTGAATTAATAGCTTCATCACACTTATAGGGGCATACAGAATACATTGTAAAACTATTCCCTTTAATAATGGTATTGGCCAAATCATGAACAAACAATTCAACAGTTTAATCAGTACTTATGTATGTTTTTTGTCCCTATTAAAACCTTGTCTTTTTCCAATAGAAATTTAAAACCTTTGTCAATTTAGTTTTTTAGATGTTTCTTTAGATAAAATAACTTGTGATAGTCAAAAAAAAAAGATTAAATAACTTCAATGACCCTATAAATGGAGGGACATACAAAAAATCTCTAATTTCAAATGGCCATTTTAAAACGAAAATGGAATAAGTTTTTATAACAACCTGAAATCTTTTTTTGTATTTCAATGAATAGCTAAAAAGGATTATTGACATTTTTTTATTTGGATCACTACACAGGTTTTAATGTAGATGTATAAAAAAATAAGGATTGTAATCTTTAGCTCCTCCAATTTCATTTATAACATAAGTTTAGTTTGATTTTTTTTTTTGTCAAAGAATATATATATATATATATATATTTAAGTTAAAAAAACATGTAAAATCTATATTCTTTGCATACATTATTATATTAGATATAATATGAGATATATAACCGTCGCATTTACTCAAACTTTTCTAATTCTAGATGACCCTGTTCTTCTCTCTTCCACTCTAATTCAATACTGGCCAAAATATTTTTGTTTTATAAAATAGGCAAATAAAATTTTCGAAGTTTTATTTTGATGATATATTTTACTAAATACATATAAATAAAGAATAAAAATAATTCATGATTATAACTAAGAATCGAAATTTAATGTCCTTTATTTATTTTAACCTATTTAAACTAATATAATAATAATAATAATAATCTTTATTTGCTTTTGCCAATTCGGCATACAAATTATACAATTTTATCTTTCGCAATATTCCAAAACAATCAAACAAAATAACTTATAAAAATTTGAGAAACTAAAGTGACAACACGACCCTTTTTTGGCGGGACAGTCCCACTTTTTGGTGGACTGCCCCGCGTTTAGAATGTCTGCATTTCTTATTTTTAATGTACTGTAAAAATATATAACGAAGTTGAACATTAAAACTTTAAAATCTATAAGTGTTAAAATAATTTGACCAATTCATGTGAAATATTTTATAATATTTTAATAAATGATCCGAACCTATTATATATATTCACTCGAATCAAAAATAATATTTTTGACCGTGAAAGAAAATCATTTTTAAATAAAAAATTTAATTTGTTTAACAATCATGATGTTCAAATTATTATTTTTTACAAATATTTCTATAGTTGTCAATTATTAATAATATATACATTTTTGAACAAGTATATGAATGTATACATTTAAAATATATTAAATTGTAATTCTCATTTCATTCCATTTGTCCTGCTTTTTTTCAATGAAAATGTATGTGGTCACTTTAATTTAAACAGAAATTTTATTATAAATTATTATTATTATATGTTTTATATGGTTTTCAATAATATAAGTTTTAATTGTGGCAAATTTACATTTATATTCTAATTAAATTTACATTTTGAAGATGGAATTTAAGAAATGAGAAGTGATCAAACTTTAAATTCAATAAAATAGATATACCATAATTTCAAAATTTTTATTGTTTTAAAAAAAAATTACCATGTAAGATCTTTTAAGTCATTTCCTGAAAATAATTATAGGTGTTTATTTAAGTTTATGGTATTTAGGGTAAACGTATCAGTAGTCGACCGCATTAAGAGATTTTCATAAAAAAACACTATTATTCTAAAACAAAAGTGAGAATAACAACAAAACAAGACTTGTTTTAGTGCTAACATTGTATAACTATTTTTAATCATCACTATAACACAAATATATGGTTAATGTAGATTTTGTAAGAAAATATTTTCTTATTTCTTCTTTTTTTCTTTAAAGATAGATGTTCATAAATAATAATTCAATAAACTGGATGCACAAATCCTTTTTAATAAAATATTACATAAATAAACGTAGCAAATTCAAATAAACATAAAATGCTTGCATAACATAACGTGAGCATAACCGATAGCATAACTGGTCATAACATAATCATAGCGCGGTCATAACTGATTGAATTTAAATAATAGCTAGGCATATTCAGTCTCCAGTAATAGACCATCAACTTAAAATGGGTTTTAAATAAATAAATGAAATAAAATGCACTAAGGATTGGTTTTATTAATATTTTTTTTTATAATTTCTTTTAATTTATTTTAAATTATTCTTTATACTTACATTTCATATCGGGAATTAGTTAACATTTCTCATTTTGCTAATTGCTCGAGGTACCTACTACGCTATTCCAATTGCAATCAAGGATGTCAGCAGTTTTGAACATTTTCATAAATCTCCTGTATTCTTCATAGATGAAATAGTAGCTTCTTCTTCAGTAAATTGTATTATTTTTTGGGAAAGTAATCTCCCATACAAAAAACACCATGTATTTGTTTATCTTTTTTCGAACATTTTTAGTACAACCATTGAATTTTAGATACTTCTTCTGATCCTCATCACTCACTTCAAGACAATTATTTTCATCTGTGTTATATTTTAAAACTGAATATTCAGAACTATTAACTCGTTCCTTACAAACAGTCTTTCCTCCCTTTATTTTTTTCGCTATCCAACTTTTTCCTTTGCCTCTAAAGCTGTTCATTTTTTAAATCTCTTCTAAATATTATTTCTTTTTTTCTTATTTAAATATTACATAAATTTAATTAAAGATATTTATTATTATATTAATATGAAATTCAAGCAATGACCATCCCCGGTCAATTTCTAAAAAAAGTGATGTTTATTTCAGAAATGGACCACCCCCTTAATAATTGTTAATATTCACATTAAGAAAATATTTCAAATTGACTAATATAATTTGTAGTATCAATTATCGAAATTAACTTTTGGTTTGAAATTGTTATTAAATAAAACATAATCTATTGTGAAAATAAAGTGAAGCATATCCTTAACGTTTTGCATAAGAAACAAACTTTAAAAAATGCACTAACGGTTACCTGGTGTTTTAAAAGATTCAAATATTATATTATTATATTATAAATTTAGCGATTGGTCTATGTTTCATTGTTAAGCAATCCGGAAGAGGCTCTTCTTGATATTCATCGATATCTCGAGCTTCATTTGAAATTAAAAAGCTTATTTTAATAAAAAATAAATCAAATGGTCCATTACTGGCACAGTGGTCAACTACTGCTACCTTATATAAGTTTATTTAAATTCTGTAGAATCTCATTATAAGAAAACAAGATTATTTCTCATCTTATAAAAAAATTTTATATCTTCTCCATTAAAATTTCCTTTTGTAATTTGTAAAATAAAAAAAAATCAACAAAAAATATAGAATATAAATACTGAATATATTATGCTCCATTTTGAACAAGTTGTTTTATATCAATCTACATAGATATTCTTTTAAAAGCAATACAAAACAAAACAAAAAAGTGATTTATTCTTGTTAATGAAATACAAATTTGTAAATATAAAGACAGAGTGAGAAAGGGCGTTAAACTATTAAGAACACCATTCAATCTTTTAATAAATTATTTCCAAGAAAAATTTTTACCAGCTAGAAACGCTCTTGATTGAATTATGATATTTTCCCAAGGGACAAGTGGATTATGAGTGTTTTGTGTTGACTCCAAATGCTCATTGTGTGGGTGCAATCTGTGGCCACTTGCTTCCGAGATGGCAGAGTAGTTGACTGAGGATCAACAACTGCAGCCGTGAAATATTGGACCACTTGGAAAGTGTGAATTTCCTCAACTCAAGCCCCTTTAAGAGATTTATCAAGTGGTGCTTATTTACTATGTCACAAAATCTTATTCTTTGTCCTTCTCTCCATCTCCCATTGCTCTCCTACATCATTGAAATATATTTATTTATATTGAATATGATTATATGATTAGATTTAAATTTTATTTTTTCGTAATTAAAATCTTTATAAGTTAATTATTCTTTTTAACGAAAATAAGTGAATAAAATCTTGGAAGAGTTCATATTTTAAAAGAAGACAAGCTATAAAGAATACTCAAATCCTTGAGTGATATTTCTAACTTTCATATTAATCCACTGAATATTTTAAAAAAAATTGAATTGAAATTGATTTTAAATTTCTTTTTACCGACCGACGATAGGAAGGGAAGGTATTGTTTTCACACCAAATTTCACATGTGGAGATTTTTACATATTATCTCCCCGAATCATGCATTTTGTTAATAGAAAAAAGTATTTTTAGCATGTTGACTACAATTACATCACTTTTTAATAATACATTACTTCTGCTTGAGATTTCATTAAATAGGTAAGAAAATATCTTAATATAATATCTTGTAATATATACCTTATATAATTATATGTCTATGAATTTCATTTCTCATTATTTAATGCCTTCTTGGTAAAGTCAAAGCGCATTCTCACCCCTCTATATATGGGACAATGTAAAAACGTTTCCAGCATATGCATGCCAATAGTACTACAACATAACACATTTAAAGAATACAAAAATACAATTTATGATGTAATTTATAAAAATAAGTGAATACAAAAAAACTGAATAAAGTTTTAACATGATTTATTCTAATTTTTATTAAATTAAATTAAAAAAATAATGATAAATAACTCTCGATGACAGATGAAAATTATTCAGGATTTAGTGAAGCAATGCATCTGGTCTGTAAAAACGACTGGTGAATCGTTTTGTCAGCTGATATGACTTGATCTGTTTTTGTTAATGAAGATACAAAGTAAATGTTCATAACTAACTGAGTGGATATATTTGTTTTAGAGAAATATTGGACATTCGGTTATCAGCAGCCTATTGGCTATTCCTCGAAGAGAGCCATTAGCTGCAAATGTTTTTCGGTTTGGTGATCTGGACCCGAGTATGTCAACGCTGCAACCCGATCCAAACTTGGGACGACCCTCCTTATGCAAGCATGTTTGTTTTGCCAAGTAATATATTGCCTATGTAATATTTCATCGCTCCGAAATCGTTTTCCTTTTCAAGACAAGAAATTCTTCA
Organism: Labia minor; assembly: GCA_963082975.1. Lineage (NCBI taxonomy): Eukaryota > Metazoa > Arthropoda > Insecta > Dermaptera > Spongiphoridae > Labia > Labia minor. The sequence goes on from OY720347.1 coordinate 31,448,882, forward strand.
TCCCTTTGAATTCATTCATCCCTCTCCTTCTCTCCTTCCCTCCCTCTCTCTCTCTTCTCACCTCATCCCCCATGCCAACAGCTTTTTCAAATTGCCAAATTAAAATAAATGAATAAACCCCACCAGTTAGGGATAAAAGCTTTTCCGAATGCTAAAATTAACTTGTTCTGTCCGGGTTTATATTCCATTTATCGGAGCAAATCTTTTAAAACATAATATTTATGAGACCTCTTCACCTTCATATGAAATATTTGAGTGCACTAATTTTAAACAGCCCTAAAATATTTAACAGAACTTGTCTAAGAATAAACAAGCCTGAAGTGAAAATGAATGATATTAATAAAGCAATAATTTAAGTTAAAAACATAATATTTGGAAAGCAATATCAAATGTTAAAAAAAAAAATAATAAAATATTAAAATAAAATAAATATATGTATTGTGTATATAGAAAAGTATGATATATTTTATGAAAGGATAAGAGATAAAATTATTTTATGGAAATGCAAATCCAGTAAATCAAATTCAATTGAATAACGAGAGAAAGGATTTTATTATCACCCTTCAGTCGTTTATTTAAAAATAAATTTAAAAGAAACAGAAATTAATATCAATCGTTTGTTTTGTTTTTTTGAAGTTATAAAACAAAATTGTCTACTGATGAAATTAAAATTATATTTTGATTTACATAGAATCAAATGAAATATTTTTGACAATAAAATTAAACATCTAATAATCTAATAATCTAATTTATTGATATATAAATATATATATATATATAAATGAAATTATTTAATGCTGAAAAGGAAAGATCTAAATTCAGGTGGTTCTAATAATTTGAACAAATTAAAAAAAAAAATATTAAAAATATTTATCAAATTAATAAATTGAAAATAAATTTAACAAAATCAAAACAAAATAATAAATAACCCTATTTTAATTTAACAAAATTTGTATAATTATTATTCTTTTTATTTTATTATATTTTATTTATTTATTATTATTTTTTGTTTATCATTACATTCGAATCTGTTATTTTATTAAAAATTAAATCTTTTGTAAAGTAAATTCTATATTGAAAATATTTATATATTTCTACTGATATATTGAGATTAGAATTTAGTTTTTTTTCTAGCCTTTTCCAAATAATTTGTTTAAAAAAATGAATAATTACTATTATTTTAAATAAATTATTTGAATGTCTGATTAATATAAGAGCACTTTATTATATATATTATAATGGTGCTAGTATAAACCAGAGTAATTATTTTTCTCTCTCTCTTTTTCATGCTATTAAACGGATTTTTAATAAAACACCACATAATTGTATAATTTATTTATTTAGATAAATAAATGTACAATGTTTCGACTGCTTATTCTACAGTCGTTATCAACTACCGTATGCTTGCTCAGATTCACTTCCAAGCGGACTGACTTTCATTCTAGTTTAAAATTATTATTATAACATTAAATAAATTAATAAAAAAACTTTTTAATATACATGTGTTTTAATCAAAAATGCCCTAAAAAATAGCAAAATAAATTGTTAATTAAACCTTTTCCTTTACATATGCCCAAAAAAAAGCCTGGGCGCATATGAACATAAGAGTAGGTAGAGAATTTAATATTATTATATACGCCCCACGATTTTTTGTTTGACATATGTAAAGGATAATATTGAAGGTTTAATTAATATTCTATTTTCTATTTTTATGGCATTTTTTATTAAAAAGCATGTGTATTAAAAAGTTTTTTAATAATTTATTTTCAAGTTATTAGTTTATTTTTTATTATTATTATAAATTTATAATTTATAATTTATAAGTTATATAAAACTATTTATCATTATGAAAAATTAATTATTTATATAATTTATTAATCATTATTAATCATTATTATTTGAAATATTTAAAAAGTTTTAATTTTATTAAAATGAATTTATAATTGGAATTTAATTAAATTTTGTTTAATATAAATGTTATATTTTTTAATTTAATTCACAAATTTTAAAAATCCGTATTGTGGAAAAATTCAGAATATTTCTTTTTGATTATTGCAGTGTCATCGACTTTCAATATACGTTTCAAATTTGAGCTAAATCCCTCAACTATAAGTGGGTTAAAATCCATTTACAAATTTTGAACATTACAGACAGAAAAGTGAAGTTAATAAAAAGCGTATAATCAAATTTCACAACTAATATGTTTATATCTAAAGTTTAATTTATTTATTATTATTACTATTTAATTTATCTTCAAAATAGGTTATTATATATTAATAGAGATAAAGAGAGTTGGATTGATAGAATATACCTATATATATATGTTATATATATAGTTTTCCTACTTTTTCTATTACTTAAATAGAATAAAAAAATTATACGATAATATTCATTATTTAAATTATTAATTTCATGTTATTCAATTTATTTTGTAATAATAAATAAATAAATAAAAAAAAAATTTGTCATGTATGCATGTGTTTCCCAATGGAACAGTGAACACTAAGGCGGTCATGCTTTGTATGGAGGGACAACGGCGGCCATATCTCAGGATGACATCTCTTTGGGTTCTTGCTATAGCGCCAGCCTTTAACTCTTTCAATAAAAAAAAAATAAATAAATAAATAAAAAAAAACAACTCTCACAATACAAGCTATTAGAGTTGGTTGCCTGTTTCAATTACTGATTGGTCGTGGCACAAAAAAAAAAAAAAATCTTTGTAGAAATTGCCCGGGCAGTTGCACCCTTTGTGGCTTTATACCAATTTCGATTAATCCCGTGACGTGTCGTATTTTTCCCGGCTGCCATCTTGATTCGAGACAGGACAAAAGCCTCGAAAAAGGTAACTCTTACACGATGAAAATCGAGCCATGCAACAACAAATCTTTTCTTTTTCTTCTGTTCTTTTTTTTTTAACGGGGGAAAAATGTAACTGCAATAAAAGGTCAAAAAACAAGGGTTACCACTTAAAAGCGGATCTTTGAACGGTTGAATTTCAAATCTTGTCAATCGTAAATTCTAAATATTTTTTTTTTGTTTTTTGTTTTTTAAAGAGAATTTCAAATAACCTAAGAAGTCTCGTTTTAATCTATTATTAACAAACATTAAATGATCCATCAACAATTCAAATTTTTCTTTATTTCATTTTAAATAAACCAAATTTTGTATATATATATATATATTAATAGTTAGCTATATATGAATATATTGAAATTAAAATTGTGCAAACATTTGAAATCATTAATAAAATACAAGATTTAAGGGTCTCTAAATAAAAAAAGGGTCTATTTATACTATTTGTCCTTGTTGTCCTCCACCTTAGTACTAAAACTACGATAAAATAGAAATGTGATTATATCTTAAAAAATTCTCTGAGATCTTATATTTTTTTTTTAAAATTGTGATACCAGAAAATGATTTCGTAGATTTTTCCATTTTCAGAGAATTTTTCAAAAAAAGTTCTTATTTCGAAAATCCATAAAAAATATTATTACTATTATTATTATTATTATCATAATACAAACAATTAATTTAATAAAAAAACAATTTAAATTAGATTTTTAGGTTTTTTTAGAATGATTAAAGTATCTTATACTAACTAAAAGATATTTTACAAATTAATTTAAAAAAGTAGACTATTAGTTTCTATCAATGTTTTTATCTTTTCTAAAAAATTAAATATTCAATGTTGAACATTCTTCGTAATGTATCAGAATTTTTTATGTTAATCTAAAAGTATTTTATTTACTAATAATGGATATAAAATTTATTTGAAAATATATATATATATTTGTAATTATATACACAAATAAAAAAAAACTAAATTAAATTTTTTTTAATTAAATTAAACACAAATAGTAAAAAATTTAATATTAAAATTAAAATTGAATTAATCATAAAATCTATAGAGATTAACTTACCAGATCCTAATCTAAACAATGTATTTTGATTGCGGTGAATGGTGAATTGAGATTGTTAATAAAACCCTTCATGGAATTTTATGATTTCTTTATGTTTTAAGGTTCCAAGTGAAAATTTTTAAGCTTTTTTAAAGTCTGTTTTTCCATGTTTTTTGGAAAGCTAGTTAAACTTGAGCTTAAATTTTATAGATAGTTTATAAATCCCTCTAAAAAAAAACAGTTACTTATATTTTTCCACTTTTTTTTGCTTAATTTTGCGATAAAATTCCTATTTGATTGACAGATTACATTTAAATTAAAAATAATGAATGTGTTTGTGATGAAAAACAAATCTATTTAAAAATAAATCTATAATCTTTGAAAACTTGTGGAATTTGATAATTTTATTTATAACTAATTATAAAAATTTTACTTTCATCCTTTTCATTTTCTTTCATCCAATTATCATTCATATAATATATATATATATATATATATATATATTTAAAATTGTCTTAAATTATATTGCTCGTACTTAAAAGATCAAATTCAAATAAAAACGTTAAATTATTTCATCCGGTTAATTAACGAATGTTTTATCAAATAGATTCTCTTACTCATTAAACAAGTTTTCTAATTTGTCTTTATAATGTGTATTATCAACATATATACATTTTTTCTCAAGATAATTATTTAATTTAGTAAGTCGGAATTCTTTGATCAAAAACCTCAATGGAATCATTTTTTGATAATAAAAGAATGAAGGAGAAATTGTTTGTTTTTTTTTTAATTTATTTTTTTTAATACAAGTAATTGGAATATGTTTAGATATTTTTTAACTCTTAATGGAATATTTCAGAATTCATTTTCAGGGAATATGGACCTGATATCCGTTTCATTCACTAAAATGGTGGGGAGAAAGAGTTAAGATAGAAGGAAGGATAAATATGTTGAGGACAAAATTCACTACCTACCAAATAAGAAAATATATAAATTTTTATCTTGTTCATATTTTTATGATGTTGATAAGGTGGAGTGAACAAGCAAACTCTAATAAAGGTCCTTATCAAAAGCACTTTTGTTTATAGCCGTTTGAGATCTCAGGAGAGCATCGAAAATTCACGTCTTTACTTAATATTTTTTAGTAATATTCAATAGATCGTTTATAAACATAAATAGACACAATGAAAAATGTAGAAATTTTAACATTTTAATTTATTTAATATCATTAATCATTAACTGTGTCCATAGTTTAGTATTTATTTATATTTATTAGGCAATTTCATTTATTAATTAAGTTAAATTTAAAATATATATTTAAATATTTAATCAAATTGAAAATCTAAATTTAAAATCAATTTTAATCAATTTTTGCAATTATTTACAATATTATTAATTTTTAAGAATACTAAATTTTTAAATTTTTTGAGGATTAGTGAACTTTCTTAAACTTCGGTGGACGAGAACTTAGAACATTAATTTATGATTTTGAATATCTTTCAGTTGCATTTCAAGAATCCCATTATTATTATTATTTTTAATAAAGATATTGAAATTGTCCAGAAATTAATTAGTCACTCCATTTAGAATTCATCGATCAATTCCTGAGTAATGCAAATAACATGACTTTGATTGAGTAGATTGTGTTAAACTAATTGAACATGATGCCTTCAGATAAGCAGACATCTAAGAATAGGCATTTTGGTATGATATTAAAGTTTTGAGTTCTATAATAATAGGATTCATTATCACTATGCATCTATCTATCTATCTTTATTATATATATATATACAATATATATATATAAATTGAAATTATTGAAAATAGTTTACTTACATTTATATGCACTTTGAGATTTATAGAATAAATAAATATTTTTGTTTATTGGTTTAAATTTTATTAGAACTTTTAAATTCATTATACCTACTTATAACAATAGGAAAAATAAATAAATAAATAAATAATTCATAGTTAGATAAAATTAGAAAAAGTACATGTATAATAAAAAACAAATAATTTTCAAATCTTTTAGGGATAAAAATAAAATCTAAAATTAGTATTTGATTGTCGTTGTAATAAGTATTTTTTGTTTTCTTATTAAAATAAATCTTAATAGAAAACATATTTCAATTAAGTAAATGGATTTCTATTCAATTAGAAATTTATTATATTTTACCTTTAGTATTAATAAATATTTTTTTTTTAATTTCTGTTTTTACCGACCGACGATAGTAAGGGAGGTACTGTTTTCACACCAAATTTCACATGTGGAGATTTTTACATATCTCCACGAATCATGCATTTTCTTAACAGAAAAAAGTATTTTTAGCATGATGTCCGTCCGTCCGTCCGTCTGTCCGTCCTTATAGATGTGTACAGCCTGAACGGCTCAACCGATTTTGATGAAATTTGGTATATTTACTTAATGCATCAGTGGGATGAATTGATCAACTTTTGGTGCAATTCCGGAAACCGGAAGTGGTAGTATTAGCGATCGACGATAGGAAGGAAAGGGTTATTTTCACACCAAAGGAGATTTTTTTATATATCACCACGAATCATGCACTTTGTATTGGTTTTATCCTAGAGAAAAATCATATTTATTAGTTTTTTCTTGATTTAAAATTATATGACGTCATCCAGCCATTCATGACGTCACAGCCTGGTCTTACATATATATTATAAATAAAATAAAATTAAAAATATTTATGTTATATTCATATCTGTTTTTTATTATATTAATAGATATATTAAAATTATTTGAAATTGTTTCTGTAGCTGGAAATTAATTTTTCAAACCGTCGGTCGGTTCGGACCTGGCCACAGGTCAACTTATTTTATAAATCTTTTTTTATATATAATTAATTTTATATTGTGAAGTTTGAATAGAAAATAAACCTTTTTTTGGAAAAAAATTATTAAAGACCAATAATTGGTTTTCTCTTAAATAATTTGCAGTAGCTTAATAATATATATATATATATATATATATATACCAGGATATATACATATGTATATGTACAGAAGTTTTCAATATCTGTCTCATAATTTCTTTTAGGTTCATGCTGTTCGGCTATAAAAATTTTCATAAATTCAAAGAGTATAATTAAAACCGCGTGTTGAGTGCCAAGATGGCAGCTCGTCTGTCGTCATCAAAAAGATATTTGCTCCGAAAACTGGCTGACGGATGTCCTCCACTCGTTCAACAACCGGAAAAGTCAATTAAAGTTGGTGGGGTAATTTTTGGAAAACGAGGACCAATAACAATTCCCTCTGGGGACTTTCCGATGCTAATCAAGCCCCTCCCTTCTTCTCCATTTGCCGAATAAAAAAAAAACAAAAAAAAATATTTAAAGCCCAAGAGGCAATTCACTCTAGTGAATTGATTGATCAGATCATCGTTGAATATAATATATATATATATATATATATATATAAACTTTTAAAAATATCGTATTGACATACAAACAAAGTGACATATTTCCTGGGATCAAAGTCCCGCGACGCTTTTGAAAAAAAAGCTTGGCAACCCGATGCGATCTGATTCATTCGATCCATCCGATGCTCACTCGAAACCATCATAGATTATTCAAATTATCATTTCTATCTGTCTCAAACAAATTTTTTGTCATTTCTTGTTTTTTATTTTTGTATTTATTTTTATTTTATTTTTTATTTTTTTTTTTTATCTATTCATAATTTTCTCAATTTGTTCAAATTATCAAAACAAATAAATAAGTACATTTTTATTTTATTGGATGTGATAAGAATACAAACCCTTTGACCCTCTTCCGGACTTGATAAGAATAATCATCATCTTGAAATTTCTTCGCATTATCATCTGCTCTTATTAAGTGATCAGACTGCAGTTAATCAACGCTTTTTTTTTATATCGCCCTTCTCTTTCCTTTATTCCCCAGCTGTTGACCAATGGGATCGTTTAACGCCAATTAAATCTAATACCAGCCGTGAATTATGGCGCCCGATAGGGATACTCGCAATTGTTTTTGTAATGAGATTTTCCTAGAAATATAGGGGATTGGTTAAACGGCTCTCATTGAAATTTATTTTTATTAAATATATCTCAAGTTTTGTTTTATTTTTTATTTTATTTTATTTTATTTTATTTTTATTTTTTTATTTCATTTATTCTACTATTATTATTATGAGGATTAGTATTTGTATTAGTTTTCCTTTTTACTTTGTTGTTGACGACTTATAAGGGCGTTATCAGGAGGGGATACGCTGTCTATGATTGGTTAATTGCTTTTAATTAATCGATAATTAAAACTCACCATTATATCCATCAGTGTATCTTCCTTCGAAGTGATAATCTACTCAATTCTATGAACTATTATTATGTAGTGAGTTGTTTTTATTTTCTCCTGCTTAGTTGAGCCGTCATATGTTTCTCTCAGGACTTTTGTAGCATTTATTACTATTTTTAATCGCAATTTATTATATAATTATCGTGGGGAATGTTTTAAGATTCTACTAGTATACAACAAGTGAAATAAATGTCAGTTCAACATGCACATGTTGGTTTTATTTATAATTTATGAAAAATTTGCTTGTATTTTTTTTTTTTATTTTTCTTTAAACTCAATATAGAGAATCGTTGGAGGAGAAAAACACAAATAACATTCATTTGGGCTGAATGTTGGTGTAGAGATCCATTCCATTGGAAGGATGGCGTTAACGAGAAGGCGTTGACAGGGGGGATGGCGCCAGTGGGACTTCGGGGATGGCGATGATTGTCGACTCCGCAGAGCCATCAGAGCGCCACGTGCTCGGCCACGGAGATTCCCCAAGGGGCCCGGTGCTCGTCGACACTGCACCATCGACGCCAACTTTTCATTAACAAGAAACCCCTCCGAGGAAATGGTCGTGTGTGAAAAATCTCACCAGCGTCAACTTCATAAATAGCAAACTTGGAAATTCGTGAGAGAAATTAACTTTACAAAATAAAAAAAAATAAAAAAAATGATTTTATGTTTTTTTTATTTTTGAATGTCTAAATAGAGAAAAAAATTTTTCTTGATTAAATTAATTAGACGTTTTTACAAACATAATTACTTATATAAGAATTGATAAAAAATCACCGTATCCCCCCCCCCCCAATTTTTGTCTGTGAAGTTTTTAAAAAATAACGAGAGGAAGAACAAAGCATTCCAGCCGCATTTTCTATCGCTTACTCGTACTACATTTGTCATCAGTATAAGAGTAATAAAATTGTTGTTTTTGATTTTAATGTCGCCGAACATCATCGAATTCTAATATTCAGGTGTGGGGTCAAGAATATCGTCTCGTAATCATATCATTACTTACAATTGTTTACAAAAAAGTACAACATACTGCTGAAAAATCAGTTGATTCCTACTTTATATATGCAACCCCCCTACTTTTTGGAGCTTGAAAATTTCGGAAAAAAAGGGGAAATATGGTATTTCTCTTGTGCGAATTCAAAAATATAATTTTTGATATTATTGAACCCGAATATTTTTTCTTTTATAAAACATCTCATGTTTTTTGTTTTTTTTTTTAAATAAAATTTTGAGTAGTATGTTTTTAATTCAAAATTTATCAAAATATTCTACTTACTATTTCTCTAATCTTATTATGTTAGCTAAAAATGTTTGTATATATATATAAATGTAAATGGGTTCTCAGAAACCGCTCTAACGATTTTTTTTGAAATTCACACCAGAGATAGTATTTATAAAGAAAAATTGAGTTTTATTGATCACATCTCTGGGAAAAATCATCTTCATTAGTTTTTTCTTAATTTAAATGTATAGATATGACGTCACAAATGACATCACAGCCAGCGCCTATAAGATATATCTATTCTTAAAATAAAATTAAAAATATTTTCATTATATCCATATTTGTTTTTTATTTCATTAATAGATACATTTAAATTATTTGAAATTGTTTCACAACGTTTAGAAGATTTATCTTTATTCGATATAGGATAATTAAATGACGTCATCAATCAATTTACTATACATCGACTCTATAAATACAAAATATTATATACTAGCTGTTCAATCAGTATATTAGATAAAACATTGATTTGTTTTTGTGTTCTTACTTTTAATATATTTTAATTTAATCAGTAAATTAATTATATATTATTATTGTAAATGTTATATCTATCTATCTCTGTGCTCTACGGTAGTCGAAAGTTCTTGGCCGCAACAGCCATATTTCTAGAAGTGTCCCTTCATACATTGTGAATCCACCCATAATAATATCTTATTTACTTGAAAATGAAAATCCAATTATGAGATCAAAATTAAAATTATTTATTCATATAATCTTAAAAATTAAAAGATATTATAATATTAGTAATAATATTAGCAATGTGAATGTTTTCAGTGTTTTATAAATAATTTAAAAAGGCCATTATTAGAAAAATAAAATTAAAAATATAATAAAATATAAATATAAATATAACATAATAAATAAAAACATAAACATTCTTTGAATGACAACATGTAGATATCAAATTTTAAATAAGTTGACATGTGGTCAGGCGCAGAACCGACCGACGGTTTGAAATAAATTATTTTCCAGTTACAGAAACAATTTCAAATAATTTAAATGTATCTGTTAACGTTTAAGAGGTGTATGTTTTATGACTTTTTTTTTTAATTTATGTTCTTTTAAATTATTTGAATGGCGATTCGGTGAATCTGGTATTAATATTATCAGCCAAACCCAATTGTAATAAATAATTAAAAAATTGTAAAATTTTTAAAGTATATAAAAATTAATTGTATAAATTTGTTAAAGGGTCGAGCGATAGCTCGGTGTCCCAGGTATATATTTTATATCAATAGGCCTACTTTTCTGTTTGTATGTTATTATTTGAATAGCGATTCGGTGAATCAGGTATTAATATTATCAGCCAAACCCGATAATAAAGAATCATTTTTTTTATTGTCCGAGTGGTGGCTCGATGAACCAGGTATTATTATTGAGGACCCCAGTTTATTCATTTTAATCAGATTGATGTTATGATGCAACATTTTATAATTGTAATAAATAATTAAAAATATATCAATATTTTTTAAAGGCTCGAGCGAAAGCTCGGTGTCTCAGGTATTACTATTACCAGCCAAACCCAATAATAATGAATCATTTTTTTAACTTAATTACCGAGCCGAGACTCCGGGTCCCGGTACTTTATATATAATACAATTAATATTGGCCTTTTTTTATATATAATAATAAAAAGAGAAATTAAAATATTATAGTAATTGTTTCTTTAAACAAAAAATTGTAGGAAGGAAAATTAAATTGAAATAATTAAGTATTAATTATTATTAAGTATTGGTTTTTTTAAATTAATGTCGACGTTTCAAAAGTAATAAATTGTCAACAAAATTGAACTATTCTCAATGATACTCATTAAATAAAAAATATTAGTGTCTTTAATGTAAAAAATATAAAATATCTTAAAATCAAAATATAATATTATTTAAATCTCCTCATTCCCCATTTTTAGATGAATATTAAGAAATAAAAAAAAATGAAAATACTTATTATTTGATTTTAACCATCCTACTTCATCTATTTATCTTTTTTTTTCTAGAAAAGACTAGAAACTTTTTCAATTAGCCAGATTAAAAATTAGTTTTTTTGACATCAAAGATGTTAATGATGCTAAAAATGATTTTCAAAAGAAAAAAAAAAATAAAAGATGTTTTAAGTGAATACAATTAAATTTTCATTCACTAATATTATACATATAAAAATATTATTTTATTTAAACTATAAAGTTCTTCTAATTTTTTTTTATTTTGGCGTATAATGTTATAAGTATTTTTTTTCCTATTCCACAGATAACTTTTTGATACATTTTTATTTTATTCTTCTTACATTAGTAAAAACATTTTGTAACATTATCAATGTAAACATTCATATGATTTTTGAAGTTAGTTTTTTATTCATTTTATTTAGGTACTAGTATTTGAAATGGATTAGCTTAAATAGAATAACATACCACTAAGCAAAACCTAAAACATGTCATTCTATACTTTTAAGGTTTCACCTTTTTGTTCTACTTGTGTTTTTTTCTATATTTTACTTTTTTTTTAAGGGTGTCAATTTTGTTAAGAGCTAATTTACTCCAACGGGAATCCTGGTGATGGTGTCAGGGATTTTCGACAGATGTTAAATCCGAGGCAAGTTCATTGTAAAGGTATTCTGGGATATCCTATTTCACAAGGTCAAGCCTTTTATCTTAGGATGAGTAAGAAAAGCTCATATTATCAGAGACGAAACTTGATTTTGCTATATATGTATGAAGTCGGTGGAGAAAAGAAACGGACTCTTTTGTTTTTTCCAAAAGAAACCGATTATGTGGGAATTATTTTTTTTTTTCTTCAATACATTCAATTTTATAAAATAATTATTAATTTATAGATTTTTTATTTATTTATTAGATATATGTATAATAATAAATATTATCGAATGGTAAATAGATAATGTTGATTGTAAAAAAATAAACCAGCGTTGTTTTCTATGAGAAAGTCAAACTTCAATTGAAATCCTATTAATGGATTGCAAGTTCGTTCTATGCCATGTGTAAACAGAACCGCCAATAAAAATCCAGGCAGCATGACTCGTTAATCTTGGGTCGGTGGCTAAAACTACCAAGTGTCATATGCCAGGCCACCAGTCAATGGACTGCAGTACAATACTCCTATTGAAACATTGTTAATGTGATAATTATGCTAATGCTTAGGCGCGCGACTCCAATAGAATATCTGCCAAGGAAAATAAATACACGGCACCGAGGGGCTGCTCATCCCATTGTTACGTTGTATTATTTATTTTTTGGATTCTATTGTATGAAGTCAAATCGGTTGGGTTGTCGCCGGGGCTTATTAAACCAACCACCAACCACGAAAAACGTCACGGAACGTCGCTACCGATCCATTGGAAATAAATATTGCATCCTCGAGACCCTTTTGCAGCCTCCGTGGGGTGAGGGGGAGGGAGAAGGGAAGTAATGCTCGTTCCCACAGACCCCCTCTACATTATACGCTTCAAACTTAACATGATTACATGTTCTATTTATATGTTTTATCATCCGTAAGACGGTCAGTAAACATTGCCTTGCAATGATGCATCGTTACCCCCGACCCTATTCAAACTTGATTTCAGATAGAAAGCATTTTTATGGCCGTTCTGTAAATAAATATACACGATAAAATTCACCCTAAATGACATTTAGTAAATATGTAATTTTTCAATCCATTTCTCATGAGAATACCATAATAGGATTTATATATCATATATATAAATATAAGATCTAATTTAGAATGAATGATGCATTCTTTTCTCTCTCTCTCTCTCTCTCTCTTTTATTTGATAAGCAATATATATGAATTTTTTAAAGAAATATTAAATATATTTGAACTAAAATGAACTAGAACGTATCATTATTATTATTATTATTATTATATTAAAGGATGTAGATTCGTTGGGAAGAAGGACTAAATAGATAACCAAATCCCACATTCATTTACAAATTCAATAAAAGTTTTTTATCCCAAAAAATAGAATCAAATAAAATTTTTGATAATAATTTAAAGAAAAGATATTTCATGTACCTATATATTTATAATTAATTAATTTTTATTAAAAATTAAAATAATTTTTTATAATTAATCATAGATTAATAATGTCTCTATTTCTATAATTAAATTTAAGATTTATTTCAAATTAAAGGGACCAAAATAAATAAATAAATAAATAAATAATCAAATAACAAACTCTCTTCATTTCTTCTCTATCAAAATATAATAAAGTCAATTGTTTATAAATAAATTTAATACTAATAATATATATATATATATATATATAAATTGTATTATATATATATACTAGCTGATCAGAGCGCCTTCCAGGCGCTCTTCACACCTAGACGGGGGCTCCGCCCCCTGTACCCCCGAGTGATACATAGTATTTGGTTGAAAGTTTCAATCAGTATAAGTAGATAAGACATATATTTGTTTTCTTGGAAAATATATTTTAATTTAATCAACAACAAATTTTCCTACACTAAAAATTAAAATTGCAAAATGTGTTTATTTTTTTATATAAATAATGATCGTGCAAATTACACTAAAAATTAAAAAAATTATTAGCTATAAGAATATAATAAGTATGAAAATATACTTTGAATTTATTTTGAATAAGATATTCTTTATCATTTTAAATGAATGTTTTAATATCATTTTAAATGAATGTTTTAAATCATTTTAATAAATGTTTTAAATCATTTTAAATAAATGATTTAATATCATTTTAAATGAATATTAATTTATATAATAAATATATTTCGTAATTTGATTCTAAAATATTATTAAAATAAATATTTTTTATTCATAAAACTAACTTATACTTACATCTCAAAAACAGCCTTTCTGGGAAATTGCAAAATGTGTTTATTTTTTTATATAAATAATGATCATGCAAATTACACTAAAAATTAAAAAAATTATTAGCTATAATAAACTATTATTAGCTATAAATTAATTATAATTAATTAAATTAATAAAAATAATTTAAAGATACAACTCGTTGAGAAATGAACTTATAATTAACATTAATAAAAATAATTTAAAGTTACAACTCGTTGAGAAATGAACTTATAATTAACATTTCCTTTAAAACTGTTTAAAACCCCAGAGTGGACGCTGACAATTTGGGTTTTTCCTGGTAAGACGTTCCCCCCCTGGTTTTTCCCAATAACAAAGAGAAAGAAAATTCCCTTATGTTGCCTCCCCTTCCGACCCCCTAAGAGGGGTTATTTTAAAGGAACAATCGAAAAATAATTTTAAATGAATGAATAAATGAAAATTCAAATTTTATATATTTTTTATATATGTTTATTTATTCACAAAAAATTAATTAAATTGTAATTTAAATTCTTATAGTTTTATTAAATAAATCATTTTTAGTTATAATTTTATATAAGCATTTTTTAATTGAACCTATTCAATCTTGTCATTCCCTAATCAACATACGCGGTTTCAATAACCCTTTTAATTATTCTAAATTCAATCCAGAGTGCTACCAAATAATTAAACTTATTTTTAACCCAATTTTTCTTATAAAATACCTCACCCCTAATATCTTATACACGACAATCTATATATAAGATGGTAGGTTTAATCAAATGGACTATAGACAGATTTGTTTGCTAAAAACATCTTATTACATTAGAAAAATTTTAAATAATTACAATAAATAGAATAATATATTCTTACCTAAAAACAAATTGGTTTTTATAGTCAACAATTCTTATCTTGTTAATAACTAAATAACTTAAGAGTATAACTAATGGTTTTCAATTTATAAAATCTAATTTAACACACAACAATTCCGTCTCATTATTGTATTGTAATACAAAGTTAGAAATATTAAGTTTAAAAAAAATTAAAAATATTTGAATTTGGAAAATTATATGTAGCGCCATCTGTCGATAGTTTTGTGTAACTACAGACTTTTACCAATATATTACTAATTAAATTAATTTTGGATAAATTAATTTTGGATTTAACTACACTAAAACCTTCCCTGGGATGCCCACAACAATCGCTGAAAGTTTCACCGTAATCGGACGGGTAGTTTTTGAGTCTATAAGAGACAGACAGACACACACACAGACACACAGACACACAGACACACAGACATTGCCTTTTATATATATAGATATATATCTAAGTTTAATAAAAACAGATGAAAAGAAGTGGTGACATGATATCTTCATATTAGTGGACAATTCCGGTTTTCGAATTGCTAGTTACCTAGATAATCATTATTTAATATATATGCTGAGTATTTAATTCCATTTATCTATAATATTGAGATTAAAATTTGTCCACCAATCCTTATATTTACCCAGATAAACCACGAGAATATTTATTAAGTGGTTTAGAAGAAAATAGTCAGATTCAAAATTTGAGAAAAAAATTTTTGATAATTTTATATATTCCCCATTTTTTCAGAGAATAATGAGTTCATTTTTATTTCCAATTTTTCGGAGTAGCAATTTTTCTATATATTATCAATGATCTGAGAAATTATTTAATTAAGATTTATTATATTATTTATTTCTGAAATATAAAAAAATTGTAAAATAATTTTATATTATAAAAATATTATTATTATATAAATTTATATATTACAAAAATTTAGAGGGAAATTACCATATATTTATAACTTTGAGAGATTGTTTAGAGTTTGGTAATAGAATTCTGCATAAAGCAAAAATTTGAAGTCCAAAAATACAAATATGTAATATTTTTTTAACAATAAGTTATGGTGTCAAATTAGTTATCATCCTCAAATACTGTTATATATATATTTCAAATTCACATGTCTCTTCTACTCTCTTTGCTTTGATCTAAATCAGAGATGAAAGAGAAGTGTATATTTTTTAACCTCTTTTTGTGGGGTTTATCTTTTAAATTTGAAATTTTTTCTATTATTTTCTAAGGGTCACCTCTCATCATGTTCAATTTATTTCTATTTAATTGACTACTCAATTCAATGTATACAAACTTATTTATTTTGAATTTATAAACTTTTCTATTTTTATTTTATCTTTATGCTTTGACCTGAATACACTTCAATAGGGTTTTCCAATGCTTTTCTCCTGTTTTCTTCTAGATCTTCTTCTATATTTTAAAATTCAACTCAAGTTCCTCAATTGCTGCGTCTGTAATGCTAATATATATAACGAATTACAGTAGTAAGGATTTTGAAAATAGGTTATCATTCAACAACTAGAAGTTCCTCCTGAAACTTATTTTAACAAAATAATAATAATTTTTTGTTGACATAGCTCCCTCAAATTTTAATTAAGATATAAACTTTCCCATTTTAAAATTATAAGAATTATATTGTTTTAATTTAATCCAATTCTTTTATAGTAATAATAAAAAATATTATATAATATATTATTTTACAGAACACCCTTTAAAATTCATATTTAAATGTTTAATTTTTTTATAATATTTATTGTATGTATATATTATATATAATATTATGTTATATCATTATACAATATATAATAATAATTATAATATAAAATATTTTGAAAATTAAAAATGAAAATTTATCTAATTGACCGAAAATAAATGATTTATTCTATTATTAACAATTCTTTATCATAAAAATAATATCGAAGATCATCTACTGATATATTTTATCATTACAGAATCATAGTCGCCTTTAATCATCGATATAATCAAACATTATTATGATTCTTTTAATATTAAATTAATTTTTTTGATTTGATTACTTCTTATTAATTTTTATTAGAATTATTATATCCAATTTTTAGAATTATTTTTTCAATCTTTAAAAACTATTAATGTATTATTATATATTATTATTTGTTTTCAAAGTAAATAGGAGATTCTTTGTATAAGAATGGATTCATTTTCAGGTTATAGTGTCGCCCTCCCCTAAAAGGATTTCTCTATTCGCCCTTCTTGTTTAGAGAAATTATTGTGTGTTTTTACTTAAAAAAATCTCTCACATTTTTTATACTTACACCGTTTGTTCTACTTTCATATAGTGAGAAGGATTAATAAATCAGCAAATGCTGAATCCAAAAATAAAAATAAATCTGTAATAAATAAAAAATAGTTATGTTAAAAATAAATTGATAAAATGTTAATAGAGTAATTTATTTTTTATTTAAAATAAGACATGTTTTTATATAGTTTTATTTTTTTTTTGAAAGATGAATAGACACTATTAAACGCTTTTACATATTTATAATTATATTTATATATATTGTTTTAAACTTATCTATTTTTCCATTTGGTAAATTTGCTTTTCATGGGTATTATAATAGTTTAGTTATCAGTAACATTCAGCCAAACACAAACATAAACAATCTATTATAATAATTAAATATAAAAAATATTAATTAAAAAAAGATATTCATAAATATAAAAAATTCCATTCATGCTTGATTCGATTGACTTTGTAATCTATTTATCGGGTCATTTTGGTAGGAAAAATAGCATCATTTTGGTAATGCTAGCAAGCAGAGGCAATGCATTTTCTCAATACCTGGTACTGATTTTAAATTTTCAAGACCCAATTATTCAACAGTTTAGTGAAAATACTTTGAAGTACACATTTTTTCCAAGAACAGATCAGTTTATCTTATCTTAATATACTAGCAAAAATTGTATATAGGTATATATGTATATTTTAGAATTAATTTATTAATTAACTGCTCGAATGATTTTTTTGAAATTCACATCATAGATAATATTTATGAGACAAATCGATCTGTATTGGTTTCAGCCTGAAGAAAAATCATCTTCATTAGTGTTGTCTTAATTTAATTTTATATGACGTCACAAATATTGCAATTTGCCTCTTGCCAATCTTTTTTTAGTTGATATTGTATTAATATTTTTTTATGTTTAAGATATTTTAAAATTTATTAGTTAATTTCAAAATAAAATTAAAAATATTTATTAATCTCTCAAAAATCAAAACAAAACAAATACGGCTTGGTAATTGTCTTGCAAACATTGAAAGTATTGTTATTTTTTTTATAAAATATTTTAAATTTATTAATGTTTTGTCATTTAATATTTTGTTAATTCTTATAAATTTTTTTAATTTTATGGTTTTTTTATCTATTTTCGTGTTTATTTTTATTAAATTACTAATTTATATTTATTTATTCATTGTTCTTTTATTAATTAATTTTTAGATAGTTTTATAATTTTTAATATTTTTTCACTAAAATATTACTTAATACAGAGGTTCTTAAACTGTGGTCCGCGGACCCCTGGGGGTCCGCGAAGCCTTTATTCAGGGTCCGCAAAGCCATCGTACAGGTGCACGAGAAAATGATGAGTCAGTTAAAACTTTATTTAATATAAAAGGAGGGATGGCATGGCTTTGTGAGGAAACAGAGATCAAATACCCAAATTCAACGAAATGTGCAAGAAAACTATTGCTACCGTCTCCATCTTCATTTTTAGCTGAATTTTCTTTCTTCAATATTATAATTTCTAATAAAATGTGTTCTACAATATACAATAAAATCGCTATTCACCAATCACTGTTAGAAATATTCATCATATATCCTTGTTCTTATGAGATCGTAAGCCAGAAATTAACTAATAAAATGACGTAAAGTACCTAAAGTTGGGATGGGGTCCGTCAAAAAAAATTTTTTCAAGTGGGGGTCCGCGGAGTACATAAGTTTAAGAACCTCTGACTTAATATTTATTAATATTATTTATTATTATTGAGGACCTTAGTTCCATTCATTTTAATCAGATTGATACAATGATGTAACATTTCATAATTGTAATAAATAATCAAAGAATTATATATCAATATTTTTTAAAGGGTCGAGCGATAGCTCGGTGTTCCAGGTTCTACAATCATATACTACACAATTTGTAACCATGCTGTTTCTTGCCTACTAATACCATCACGATATTTTCTCCTATAAAAAAAAAAATTTATTATAAACAAGATATTTTTAAAATATTGATTTTTAAAAAATTGGAACCCACTCGATTATAAATCTATTTTTGCAATACACTTTTGACATCCTTAAATAATAATTATCGTGACAGAGATTCAATACTTATTTATGTTTCTATTCAACATTCAGAGAAAAGAATCTTTTCTTTTTGATTGACATTCTTTTCGTTCATTTAAATAAATAGCTTATTCTTTTCATGCTAAGCATAATTAATTCATTTTTTTTTTGTTGAGCATCGTTTGCCAAATGTCGCGAACAGAAAAACCGCAATTGAATAGCGCCTTTGGTGGTTGGGTTGGGTGTCTGTCTGTCGCTGGGTGACTCCCAATGACAATTGTATATCTAGGCAATAAGTTAGAGGCGACGGCGCAAGTAATTCCTGGGCGCGGCGTAATGAAAATTAATGATTCGGGGTGGGCGTCGTTGTTAACGCGGTGTCTACAACCGTCCTCGGCAAAAAGCCGCCTAAAGGGACACCTCGTCTCTAATCAATGATCACTCTCTCTGCAAAAGATGGCCGCTCCTCTGACCCTCTTTTAATATACGATCGTGATTTCTGCTCGGGGCAG
This sequence comes from Labia minor, assembly GCA_963082975.1. Taxonomy (NCBI): domain Eukaryota; kingdom Metazoa; phylum Arthropoda; class Insecta; order Dermaptera; family Spongiphoridae; genus Labia; species Labia minor. The sequence continues at coordinate 31,468,906 of OY720347.1, forward strand.
CCCAAGGAGAATGATGGCCCGGGATTTGTCGCCTTAATGAAATGATTTATGCCCTTTTGGCTAGCTTGGCAGCTGGCTGCTGCTTTGTGGTCTTGTCCTTAGAAACGAGCTAATAACCTTTTGCATTTCGTAAAATTAAATTAATCGAACTCGACAAACGAGGGACCAACGACGAGGAGAATTAAATTAGTATTCATTCTCAAAAATCCGTTGGTCGTGTTTAATAATATTCTCTTCATTATTTTGGTTGACACATTTTAATTAGACCTTTTAGCTTTAATGAAAGGGAATTCGACTCCTTGATTTAAGCTTTAAATAGATTAGTTAAATAGCCTCAAAAAATCCATTCGTTTAATCGAAATTTCCAACCAAATATAATCATTGGAATTAAAAGCCCTTTTTATATCCGTTTTTACATTTCAAAAATGTTAGTATTATCATAATTGACTCGTACTCATTTCGTTTGAAATGATGTCATATTATCAAAGATCCACGCGCGTTGGCAAATGTGAAAAAACAAAAAAATAAAAAAAAAAAACGTAACCGGTTAATAAATATTTAATATCTCTGAACTGAATGATACCTACTAAATTATTTTTTTGATTTTTCAATATTAAAATTTATATGTCTTTATATTTACATATTTATCATTATCATTTTATAGTTACAAGAACATTTACATTTCTTTTTTTACAGGAATCACATCTATAATTTTTTTTTTTGAAACTTTTATTAAAAAATTTCCTCATTTTAGATATATTTGATGTAAAATTACATTTATATTTAGTATTTTTAATTAAGATTGGCATTAAATCAAATGAATTATTATTAAAATAAATAAAAAATTTTCTGGGTAAATGTGCTAATCCATAAGATCATCATGAGAAAAAAAATACATTAAATAATAAAATTTTTTCCTAAAGTTATAATTACAATAATTTTATTAAAATGCAACAAACAGTCGATCACGAACAGTGTGAAAGTCGATCTCGCAGTATAAATGTGGTTGATGATAAAAAAAAAATTAAAAAAAAATATAAAAAGGTGATGATCGAAAAAATATTAATTTCGATCATACTAGTATTAAGTTTGCTCATTCCTGATATAAATATATAATAAGTTGACCTGTGGCCAGTTCCGAACCGACCGACGGTTTGAAATAAATTAATTTCCAGCTACAGAAACAATTTCAAATAATTTTCATATATCTATTAATGTAATAAAAAACAGATATGGATACATAAATAATAAATATAAACATTTTTAATTTTATTTTATTTATAATATATATGCAAGACCAGGCTGTTACGTCATGAATGGCTGGATGACGTCATATAATTTTAAATCAAGAAAAAACTAATAAATATGATTTTTCTCTAGGATAAAACCAATACAAAGTGCATGATTCGTGGTGATATATAAAAAAATCTCCTTTGGTGTGAAAATAACCCTTTCCTTCCTATCGTCGATCGCTAATACTACCACTTCCGGTTTCCGGAATTGCACCAAAAGTTGATCAATTCATCCCACTGATGCATTAAGTAAATATACCAAATTTCATCAAAATCGGTTGAGCCGTTCAGGCTGTACACACGGACAGACGGACGGACAGACATCATGCTAAAAATACTTTTTTCTGTTTAGAAAATGCATGATTCGTGGAGATATGTAAAAATCTCCACATGTGAAATTTGGTGTGAAAACAATACCTCCCTTACTATCGTCGGTCGGTAAAAAAGACATCCTCTTTTATATTGGTTATAGTGGGTAATATTTTAACTCGTGTCATAAGATTTAATCTAAAAAAGATAACAAATTTTTAATTCAATAAAATACTCAGATTCATTGCATTCGAGTATTATTATGTAACAATGTAAATTTTTAAGTGGGGTTCAGGGGGTGTAATTTAAATTAATAAACTCTAAATATATATCTCTTAAGTTGTAATTTCCTTTTAATTAAATATTAATTTATTTAAACAATTTAAAAAATAATATAACTTCATATTTTAAATTAAAAAAAAATTTCAAATATGATTTTATTATTAATTATAAACCAGAAGTGGAGTTAAAAATGAAATATTACATTTATGAAATTGTGAATTATTTAATGAACAATTCCGACCTATCGTCTATTGATTTAATTAATATTTTGAGTATTAATTTCCTTTCTCAATTATTAAATTACCGTTTTATTAATTGCCTTTAAACTTTTGACATTTCTCATACCACGCCGGTCATAGTTAATCAAATTTACCGTAATTCAATGACGACCTATACAAATTCCATGAATTATACTCAAAATGCGCATTCTATATTATTACTAATTTATGAAAGAGTAGGTATTGTATTCATTTATTACTTATATTTTTTTAGAGTACTTTTATAAAGTCTTCAAAGGGAATCTAACAACGTTGTTATTTTATGAAATGAAACAATATTATCTTTATTAACTTTCTCTCATTTTTACAATATTCTTTAAATAATTATTAAATTTATATTAGCCAACAGACAAAAAAAAGAAGAAAAAAATGTTTGTTTTTGATTTATACTTATTTTATTTTTCTCCCTATATAATGAAGTTCATTTTCTTTGAAGTATTTTCTTCAGAGTTTGTTTCTTGTTCTTTTCTTTCTAATTAATATAATAAATATAAAAAATATTTATTTTAACAAAAGAGATATATTATTTATTTTATTTTTAAATATATTTTATAATATAAATATATATAAAAATTTATCCAAATTAAAAATAAAAGAATGGAGTCTGGTGTTAAACATGATAGTTTTTTTTTATATTATATTAAGTATATATATATATATATATTCTAATTGAATGAAATTCCCACATTTTAGTGATTGACAAACGTTTAAAATTTTTTTCTCCTTTTTCGGAATTCCCGCTTTTGTGGAATTTCAAAGTTGTTTCAATTTATTTATGGGAAAGAACTCCATTCTCTTTGGTTTATTTGGGCATTATTACCATCTTTATAAGCATACATGTTTGTTTAGTCTTTAAAAGATTCTTTGGGGATTACATTACACTAATAAAATATTTTCTTTCTCTCTCTCTCTCCCTTGCTATTTATATATTTTATTAGCATCTCCAAGAGCTTGGCATTTCCGTATAACTTTAACCACTTTACAATTATTATTGAAATTTACTTTAAAAAAATAAAAAAAAATCTTTCAATTTAAGGGAAGGAATTTTAAATACTTAACAAAATAAATTTTTTGATTGTTAGATTTAAGTTTATATTCAATAAATGAACAAAAAAAAAATGATTAAAGGAATTGATTTGATCCAAAAATCAAATGATTAAACGTTTATAATGATTTATTAAGATTTTTTAGAAAAATTTTTTAGAATAATTGAATAAAATTAAATATATGATTTGTTTTTAGTAAAAGAAATTTAAATTATGTATACATATTTATGCAAATAAAACCCAACTTCTAGAAAATGAATTAAAAAGTTTATTTTTTATTTGCTATTACAAAGAAAACGATCTATTTTTCTTAAATTCCTATAATATATTAATTAAATCTAATTGTAAGTTGGAGAAATGTAGGAAATAATAAAGAGGTTGATGTTGTCTAATTATTTTAGTGTGGATTTTTGATTATACTAAGATTTATCTTTAAAATATTAATAATCGACTTCTTAATTAAGTAAAATGTATATTTTACTAATTATTTTTTATTTCATTTGTTAAAAGAAATTGATAATTAAATCCCTATTCATTAAAAATTTAAATAAATAAAAATCATACAAATTGTCTTTTTGTTTAAATTTTTTTTTTCAATTCTAACCTGTTTTACATTCAAGATTTTTATTTACCACTATTAAGATTAATGGAAGAGTGTTTTATTGTTAAAAAATTCGCCACCCTATTATTTTTACAATTTTATTATATAAGGGCCTTCCTTTAAGGGTTAATTTCAAGAATATAATGAGAACCCTCTTACCCGTCAGCCCCATCTGAAAGACATTGAGGCGGCTATAAATTTGACCGGATTCAAATGCAATAACAATATCGAGTGCAGCTCCCTATATCACTTGTCACTGCTAGTTATGACGTGCAATTTTTGCTTGCAAAGAAGGGATGAGGATGTTCTAGACATAGGAGAGGCCCTAAAAGAGACGCGCCTTTTATTTCTGACGGACAGAGTCAATAGGGGGTGTTTTGGTAATGTATATCCGAATCAAATGAAGGGGTGTGAACGGCAAATAATGGACGCCGTGCCACAGAGGATAATAAGAGGGGGTTGCATATTAAAAGATGCAATGACGCGGGAGTTGAAGCATCAAGGGGCTGGGAATGGAAATGGAAGGGCGCCAAAAACCATTATGAACCAACAGCACCGAAAATGATCGTGGTTTAATTTGATCGGGGCTCTATTACTTGCGTTAGACAACATGCATATATAGGGAGAAATGTTGCAAAAAAAAAACACCGCAAAGGACAAATACAAACAACGATGGAAGCAGACAAGCGCGCAAGAGGTGTTCTGCCTCTGTCCCTTTTTGACCAGGCGCATTTACATGGCAAAGCATCGTCATTTCCAAAGCAGGCCACCCATTTGTTTATACGAGACTCCCGTTTATTTTACATTCAACTATACAGCCTAACTTTTAATGTAGTTTTAATTTGTTTGTCAAAAAATAAATTCTATTATATAATCTAAGCAAGGATCTTTCATTTCATTTATTATTGAACAATATGAGTGGTTGATTCTTTTAGTTTCATCCAATTAATTAGTATCGAGAGAAAATAAAGGGGGGAAATAAATTAATGGGTGATAATTAGTTAAAAAATTATATATCCATTGGGAAATAGAATTCGTTAAAGCAATTATACCAGGGCGAATGAAAAAGGACAAGAGAAATTCAATCGCCCAAAAAATTCATATTTTTTATTAGTAAATAATTTAATTGTAAGAAAAATAAATATTTTTCATTTAAACAATTGGCTTATGAATTTAATTTTTTTTTAGTTTTAGCATCAGTTTCTAAAGAAATTGTTATTTAGTGTAACGGGTAGATCCTTTTTATGACCAGATTTCAACAATGAATAATATTAAAGAATATATTAGTAGTTTATGAACGAATTAAGATTTAAAAAATTATATATTTTTACTTTTTATATTTAATGTTTAGATTTCTATTATTAAAATTATCACTAATATTAATACAATTTATTTTCTTAATTTATTTGAATCTTTGACTCCAATTCAAGTGAATCTTTAAGTCATCCTAAATTTGAATATAAAATTGGTATTATTGGTAGATGATTTCAAAGTGGAAAGATATTAAAATATTAAGAGAGAAGTTGGATAGATGTTGTTCAGGCTCAGGTGTAGGGACAGTTGTAGAAATGTGGCTGCTGTGGCCAAAAATTTGCGAGTTTTTGTAAAGTTACAGATAAATAAATAAATATTAATATTGACATTAATAACGGCTCTAAAGGATTTTTCAATACAGAATTCGACGACTCATTCTTTTTTAAAATATATTTTGAGGTTAATATACGAGTATATAATATATATATATAACTAGGAATGGGGAAAAGTAAACAGTTTGTCAATAGGGTGGCTTTTTTTACTCTTTATGTCATAAAATCTATCGATCATCATTTATCAAAGTACCATATTTTATTTGGCTTCTATTCTCCTTTATCTTCTGGCTGGTCTGCGATTAACTCACCACTGCACTATAATAACCTTAATATACCCAATCTCGTGAGTCTCCCCTTGAGAGACAGCATGTGACAAGGGCTGTTGTTTCTTTCGGCCTGTTGGCTTGAGAAAGTAGTGATTTTGGGGCTGTCCCCTTTTCCATCAAGTGAAGAGCCGATGTAGCCGTTTTTGTCAATGTATGTTTCAGCAAATCTTTCTTCTGGTCAACTTGTTTCCAGTCTCCTCCATTTTAATATATTTTTATAGAAAGGCTGACAATAAAAAAAAGAAAAAAGCTCACTTTCTAAAAGAGGAATTCTCTATTTTCTTTATACAATTCAATTTGCATTTTGAATATATGTGAATTCTATCTATCCATCTATCTCTCTACATAAATATATTATTAACTCAAGTTCATTTATTTAAAATATTTATTTATTAACTATTTATTTGTAAATATAAATTGTTGTTTTTGTTGTTATTATTTATTATATTCTAGTCATATTCAATGGAGACCCCTTTACAGTCTCTTATTTGAGTGGTGATATTTTTTATTATATATTCTACTATTTATTTATTTACTAATTAGTTATTTGTTGGGTAATTATACAGGAGACTGGAGAAAGGAGGTAGGTGGTTGAAACTTACTTTGAGGTGTTCCTTGAATGATTCTGAACAACTTTATATTCAACTTTTTTTATGATCTCTTTTAGTTTAATTAATAAAAAGTAAATAATTAAACTGTGTATCCATACTAAAGTTATTTAAAGACTTTTTCGGTTTTTTAAATTCGGTTTATTTTATTTTAGAAATAGTTTATCCATACTAAAGTTATTTAAAGACTTTTTCGGTTTTTTAAATTCGGTTTATTTTATTTTAGAAATAGTTTATCCATACTAAAGTTATTTAAGGACTTTTTCGGTTTAATTTATTTTAGAAAATATAAACTCCGCAAAAGCGTTTAAATAACTTTGGTATGAATAAAACTATTTCTAAAATAAAATAAACCGAATTTAAAAAACCGAAAAAGTCTTTTAATTAATTACTTTTTATTAATTAAACTAAAAGAGATCATAAAAAAAGTTGCATATAAAGTTGTTCAGAATCATTCAAGGAACACCTCAAAGTAAGTTTCAACCACCTACCTCCTTTCGCCAGTCTCCTGTATAATTACCATTTGTTGAATAGATATATTTTGGGTTTAAATAAAATCATTCTTTTTAAGTGATCTACCCGGGGAGCGTTGAGTCTGACTCAATGGAATCGGTCAGGGTTCAGTAATTTACTTTTTGTCTGGCTGTGCCCCGACGAAGAAGATGAAATTATCCCTGTAGGGATTGCTTGGAGATAAATGAAAGTTATCTTGTATGATGGATGATTTCTTTAAGGCACAAAGTTTCTGAGGTACCTCGATCTTCAAATAATAATAATAAGTCAAAGATTGTATAAACTTAATACTGATTTCTAATTGATTTGAATAAGTAAAACAAATGTCGTCAGTAACATTTTTAAAGGAGAATTTTTATTAAACTTTTTAACAATTAATATTTAGGAAAAATAGTTAAAAGACTTATCAATCCCTAGATAATCTGATAAAAATATGCAGATGATCTGAACATTGCAGGTATTTCTTTTCTATTTTATAGTTTGTTTTGACGTAAACAATATATATGGTATATATATATATTTAAAACTATAATCAATAATTCCCTCTCTCAAAAAAAAAAAAAAAAAAAAAAAAAAAAATGAAATCCAATATAAAGTTATCTAATACCTACCTGCTAATCAATATATGTTTCTATAAAAAATATTTATATATTTGTTAAAAAAATTTATAATTAAGTTTCATATATAAATTAAAATTTTAGTTTTATATATACTTATTATAGTTGCTAATTATGTATAATTAGATATAAGTATATTTATTTAATTGACAAAAAGTAAATTTTATTTTTTATTATAAAACAAAATTAATGATTTCTATAAAAAAAACCTCAGAAATTGTACGCCCTACTCAAGTACAAGGCCTATCAAGTCGGTTATATCAATTAGGTGTTCTATGATCAGTAGAACGGGTTCTATGAACCTTTTACCTTGATTTTCTTGATCGGAGGCGCTATCAAGTAGCTTTCACTTTTGATCCCGGAGGCTGGGTTGACTCCGTCCCATAGACTCCAACTAGAGAAATGCCCTTGCCAGGCCCGGGACTTGAATCCGGGACCACGAGAATGTGAGGCAGCTTCGCTATCCTCTCACCCTGTGGCGCCTTTAACGATTTCTATACAAACAATAATTACATTTTCTAAAATGTAAAAAATACACATTACAAAATTTTTTTTACATATAATTTAAAAGTATTGATCAATCTCCACAGTTAAAATATTTATAGGTAAAGTAGAATATTATTTTTTCCCGATCTTTCAAACGGATAATAAAGAGTAATATTGTCGCGTTTTGAGCTGAAGGGTTTGCATAATACGACTAGAATTGTAATTTATATGAATTTTGAATTACATGAACGCTACATTGTTATTCATAACTTTTTGATTAACTATTTCATCCAAAATTCATATTCGCCAGATATGGTACCTTGTTTTCACTTCAAATAATAATTTTGAAAATTTTTTAATAAACATAGATCCATTTGCAAATAAGACTTATTAAACATATAAATGAAATTAATTATTTTTTATATGACTTGATTACTTACGTCAGATAATGTGTACATTTATTTGATGATTATTATTATTATTAATGGGTTGCTGATCAGATAGTCAAGATCAATAAAAAATAAATTTAATTAGAATAATGAATGTTATAGTTAAGCAAAAAAAACAAAAAAACTGTCAACGTCAAATTAAATAAATATTCAAATCTCTAGGGAACTGATTAAATGACTCGTTACATTAACCAGGATGATTTAAATACTTTTCTATTAAATAATTGCTATATAAAATTGTGCGTGTGTATTAATATGAAATAATAGTCCCATATTGATTCTAGTCCAATAATTAAGATAAATATTTTTTACCCTTGTTTGTTTTGGTTGTTTTTTTTTTATTACTCCAAATACACATTATTTTTTCATTACTTTTAAGTAAAGCGATTATAAAATGAATGAACAATTTTTTACACTTGTGCTATTCCATCCCCCAACTCACTTTCAATCCAATAATGATTATTTATTGTTCATTTTGTTATTGATTGTTCTATTCATTTGAATGTTTGATTTTTTTTTTCACGGCAATAAATATAAAAAAATAGTATTATTTTTTTTATTTTCAAGTGTTTTATCCAAAAGCGAAGTATAAAAAAACAGAGCGGCAGAATTGGAACATAAGTGCAAGTGGGTAACATTTATCCGGCGGATAGGGCTCCGATTAGCGCAACGCTATGCGAGCATGGAAGGGGCGGTCAGAGCATTATTCTTCGTGGCGCCTCTGACAGCGAATCCCGAAGGGCCACGCTTGCCCTCTCGTCCCTGTAATGAATTCATCGATGTGGCACATACTTTTTGTTTGACTTGCAACTCTGTCAATGTTAGCCGATTGACAACGACAAAATTAAGAAGTTGCTATTAATATCAATGACAGCCGAACGCTAAACTTTTACCAAGAAAGTTATAATATCGTTGAAAATATATAAAAATATATATATAAGTATATAAATTGACTTTTTATTTATTTTATTATTTTGATATTAACTTCAATAAAATAAAAAATTCAAAATTATATTATAGTCATTAGATAAATTGTATAAAATAATAATTAAACTAAATTTAGTTATACATTTTATTGAAAAATAAACATGTTAATATTTATAAAAATTGAATCTTTTTTCTCATTAAAATTCATAGAATATATGTATAATTTTTTTTTTAAGAAATTATTACAAGTACAAAAAAAAACAATATCTTAACATACACCTAAATAAGTATGCTAATAAAAGTCGATAAGCAAGATATTTAAAATTCGATTACAGTGTTTTAAATTAGAAATTGATGTTATTCTTTTTAATTTTATTTTCATAAACGCTATTAAGATTTTAGATAATAAAAAAAAATATTTTTATTATGACTAGTGAATTTTATTATTATATTCTTAATTGTAAGAAAAGAGTTTTTATTTTAAATATATCAAAATTAATTTAGTAAATTAATCAATAATAAATAAAAAATTATTCTGTTTTGTATACTATACCGATAATTTTTCATGACGGTCAGATAAACGGTATTGAAGTTGATGAGCATCAACGCTATCTAGTGACGAGAAGGCTAATTATAATTTGAAAACATTCATAATTATTGCAAATTTTATAATTATTGGTCAATTGATGTTTAAGTCTATTAATCTTAAAAATATTACATCCATTTTTAGGTAAATTGTGTTAATAATGAATATGAATCTAAAATAAAAACATTTAACAATATTTTATTTATATATTATCAAAATATCTCGAAAATGTCAAGTGATAGATTACATTTGAATTAGTTTGATTGGGCGTTTCGGTCCCTCTTCTCTTGTAGACTTTAGTTTTGTCGACTTTAAATGAAAAAGTGTTTTATTTCGCAACTTTCTATTTTTTCCTGCTGACTCCTAGTTCAATTTATAAATTTAAATTATTATTATAAAAGAGAGGAAACTCACGATTGTTCAAATTTCTAATGTTTTAAATTTCTAATTCTATTTTCTAATGTAAGTTTTTACCAACTTGCAATTAATTCAAGTACATCAATTTTTCAATAATTGAATTTGTATTAGAAAGTAATAAGTAAATAATAATAAAATTCTAAAAAAAAAAAATCGAAATACATTCATAAAATCTTTTGCTAGTTGACCTTACTTCTCTAATCAAGATGAGCCTTTGTAAGAATTTATTAATCATTAAGAATTTTCATTTGTTGGATGTCTGTGATAGTATTTATCTAAACACGACCTTATAATTGTAAGTTTGGTCCGCTTGAGCCGTTGCCTGTAGGATCTCGTTCCCTGATTCCGGCTTCGAAATTAACCCGCCTCTATTCTCTTCCTCTCCTTCAAATAGTATATCACTGTCTTTCGTTCCCGGAAGGGGCGGCCATTCTGGAACAGGACGAGGATCGACAAGCCAAATGAGAGAAGTAGCAACACTATAGTGACCCGAGGATACAAAACAGGGGATATCCTTTTGGCCAAAGTGGGAGGGGCCTCAGAATTAACGCACGTTTAATCATGTGACACATGGCGTATTTTTTAGAATCTTTTCACCCCTGGCATGGCACGTCAACGCGATGTGAATAAAAAGAATAGTCATCCTCGGTTAGGCTGACTGGCCATTCTCCAAAAGAGAAATATATCCCCTCCATATATCAGCCTTTAGACGATGACAAGAGCTTAGAGGTGGGCAAAGATACTGGTAACCAATCAATAGGTACTAATATTGTTCACACTACTCTTTTTTTATTTTCATTTAGTTGATCTAAATATAAAATCGTGCTAATATCACTCTCAAATACACACCCCATGATTGAAAATTTACATTTTCTATTGTTATAACAATTTAAAGAATTAATTTAATTAATGTGAATTGATATTCATCTAAGAGTTATTCAATCAATATTTTTGGTAAATATTGGATAATGAGAAGATTATATAATTAAAACTATTGTTTATATTGAATAAATGGTAATTAATTTAAAGCGTTAATTTTTCAGTCATCCATCAACATTACATATCTATATAATTAAACGACTACGCAATCCTAAACTCCTTCTAAACGGTATCATGGATCTTAATGGTTTGGGTATAACTGGAACCGTCATGACTCAAAGATAAGGTATAAGATTGAAAATTTCAAAAAAATTGATCCGTTCCAAAGTTATGGGCAAAAAATCGACTCAAATAAACAACGCTCCATGTGTGGCGCCTCTAGTGGCTCAGTTAAGAAGTTGACACTCAAAATTAAATTATCATTAATTAATTATTATTGAATTGCTATTTTCTTTATACACATATTTTATAGAATTATTTATTTCTTGACATATTTTGTTATTTTGTATTCATTGTAATTATCACTAAAAAATTATAAGGTAGCTCACATTTTATTTAATTTTATTAAATATTTTTTTTAACTATGATGTCCTATGATGATATAAATTAAACATTGGTTTCTTAAACCATGTTCATTTTTCTGAGGACATTTATACAGAAATTTTCATAAAATAAAAGAACGTGTTGTCATTATTATAAAGAATTTCAAAATCGAAAAAAGAAGATATACTACTCAAGAACTCAAATGATCAACTAAGGAGTTATGACCAGCTAGTTTGAAATAAAGTAAAAGCCTATTCAAAACAGGACACTCATATACATATATATTCTTACTCACATTCATATAATTTAAAAATAATTAATTCAAATTTAAATTATTTATTACGATCTAATGCAACAGTAAATTTCAACTTTGGAGGAAAATCGATTATTTGATTTTATGACATTTTGTGGTATACATTTTGTATATCTTTTAGCCACAATAATATTTTAGATAATTTAGTACGATATATTTATGTATATATTAAATTTTTAAATTGCTTTGGGGATAACTTCACGCACCTTTAAAAATTTCTTTGGAAATATTAATATTCATTTTTATTAAAAAAAAAAATATTTTTTATTTATAATCGCTTAGAAGATTCTTTGCCGTAGATAATAAACTTACATAATTTTTACTAAGTATGACAACTTTAACATTAAAATTATGATTTTTTTCGATTTTTCATTTGATACGTTTCTTTATTTAGCAAATTATATACGTTTTTAGATGTGAAGAAAGATTAGCAAAAGAAGTGAGAATATCTCTGACTTATTAATAAATATGTATTTTCATTGTATTTTTTTTTATTTTATTTTAAATACTAAATTGTGAATTTTATATTGGATGGCAGGTTGTTATTTACTGTAAAAAAAGGCAATAATCTTGATACTTTTTCATTTCTAATGGTTGCTTCACTCCTAATATGATTCTATTTGCTGTATATAGGCGAAAACAATTATTTAATAATAAGTAGTGTTATTGAGTATAATGTGAAAAGAGAGAAAAGAAAGATCGGATGTGTGTGAAAAAAATAAATGTTTCTTTCCAGTTGGTTAAATGGCCATTCCAAAAAAAGTATTCCGACTACTAATAACATGAGTCGGACATATATATGAGTAAATTTGCAATGCATATCGACTTATTTGTCTATTCAAGACATGCATATGAGAAAATATCTTGATGATGGGAATAATTAAAGGCGAACGTAATAAATAAATAAATGAGAGGGCTTTCCATAAGTGAAGGTTGACTACTCGACCTGGCTACAAGATCCTTCCTCTGATTTATGGTTGTCCGTTCTTATAACCTGCATCGTAACAACAAAACAGCGGCTTAATCGCGACCATTGATGCAAATCCCGAGTAAGAAAACAGAGCGGGGAGTTTGGAACACAGGGGGTGGATGGTTGGAAAGGGAATGGGAGTTGGGGGTGGGGGTACTATATTAAACAAAGCAACGTGCAGGGGTGTCAATTTTGTGTGGACGATATCTGGCCGACGGCAGTGTTTACTTGGTTAGGTCATCCATCATTGCCCAAATACACAAACCACGAAACCTTCCGTTTCAACCCCCTCCATCCCTCGTTGACGGTATCCTTACTGAGATCAACGTCGTCGTGGACAAGTGTCTCTTTCCTTCTACGACGCGTGTCATTTTCGTACGTAATCTGCCTTGTGCACACTCATGAGATACCATGCGACGAAAAATAATATTTTATGTAAATCTTTTAATATCCGCTGCGCTTGGAGAGGGTGCAAGTGTATATGTGATTAACTCACAAGCCCCCCTCATCCCTAGGGAACAGGGCTTAAGCCAACAGACCATAAAGACATCGGGCATGTTTGGATATATTTTCAGAGAGAACCTTTATTATACCAGAGTGGAGTATGTCACATATATTTAGTTAAACATTCAAGTCATGTGAACCCCAAATTTCCAGCTCTCCCCGGAATAATTCTATATTTATTTAAAAATTAAATGATCTTAAAATAAAATAAGACCTGAGCTCCCTCTCGGTTTGCTAGATATACATACATATTTTATATTTTATGATACTCTTAAATTATTTAATGTTACAATATAGTGTTTTATATATATATACATATATATTATCCATAATTTTTTTTTTAAATCTTTCAAAATAACGAAATTTGTGTAGGCAAATTTACTTTCATGATCAAGAATTTGTATTTATTTTTTAAATAATCCCATAAAAGCTTGATCTAACAAATTTAATCAACTCAAAAGTAATTGCTACCATTATAAGATAAAAACATATGTATATATATATATACATATATTTATAATAAATTCACCTCTTTAATTAGGTTTAGGGGATAATATTTAAACAGTTGGATTAGTAATTATAATAATTGAGATGTAATAGTATATAAGTGAATTATAATTGGAATTGTTAATATATTATATAAAAGTATTTGTTCGAGAAACATTGTAAATTGATAAAAATCTAGATATATCAACTTTATACTTATATATTATAATAATTATATATATATTAATAAAAATAAAATTCTAATTCCAATCTCATTCTCATTCGTCTCATTTTTATGAACGAAACCCTAAAAACAGCGAAAATTAAACGTAAAGAAGCACCAAAATCTTATCGTCAAAATATTATTATAATCACAATAATTTATTTTTAATAAATTATATAAATTGTAAAATAATCAAATAAAAATAAAAAAAAAATCTGGAGTTTCTCCACACAACTGTCTCGCAAAGTGAATTAGATTAAATAACATATATTTATTTAAAGTAAATTCAATTAATTCAATTATAAATTAAAATTAATAAATAATAATTATTAAACCAGCGCGTGTTTGGCTCTTTGTTGATGGCACCACGTCACGTGCGTGATTTGCAGTGTTAAAAAATTAATTCCGGTACTTTCAGTGATTCAATCAAGCTGAAATTCTATATATGTCAGTTTTATACAATTTTTGAAAAACTATCAAACATATGTCTTTATTTTTACGGTCACTTTAGAGGAAAAAAAGTCAAAACATGGTAGGTAATGACACTCTTCCGGATGAGCTACATTTCTCAAAAGTTGATAGAAAACTACGAATTTTGAATAATGGCCGTATACCAAATTTCATCATTCTAGCTCAAACCGTTTTTGCGTAATATTGTCTACATACACATACACAGCACAGACATTTTTCTCAACGTTAGTGAAAATGATTCAGGGACCTTCAAAAAAACATCAAAATATCGACATCGAAAATTTTCGTGAATGTAATACTATCTCTGGCGAGATAGTAACAACTATTAATTAAATTTATTTATAAAAATTTAAATTATTGTGATCATAATAATATTTTCACTAAGTATAAGATTTTTAAAATTACTACATCCCACAATTATAAATATGCAAATAATTATTTAATATAAATATGAGGAAAAATAAGAAATTATATTAGGCTAATTAAAAAATAATTTCTATAATAAAGTTATATATGTTTATAATATAGTATATATAGTCAAGTAATTTCATTTTAATTTAAAACAATTACTGTTCAAAATTATTCAAATTATATAAATATTAATATTATAATTTTTTTTTTGTTCAATTTTATTAAATATTTTTCTATCATTATTTTAGTAATGTTTAATTACTGAATAGTATATAATCTTCGATTTTAATATAATATGATTAATGAATATTTTAGCGAGTCATATTCAGATGTCGTTGAGAATGAATCAGAGAATTAAATAGTCTCGATTGATTCTTTTGGATTGCATCTGATAAGCAGAGTTCAATTGAAAAAAGCTATTTGTCTCGCTGTTAACAAAGTGGGTTGGGAACAGAGGGTGGTGGAGGGTGCAGGGGGGTTGGTTCGCTATTCTAAACTTGACTCTATTTGCCTCACGACACTGTCAGTTAGGAGAAAGCTTATTATCCCTCGCATTTAAAATGGAGAGGAGATTCGCAATTGCGTGTGTCGTTGCGTTCATGTGTACATGTGTTGAGTCGACCGAAATCAATTTCCCGACCCTCGTTGCTAGCAAGGGCCAAGGGTTTGAGGAACCTAGGGGTTAGGGGCTTCTCTCTCTCTATCCGCGCGCGAAAAGAGCAGTTACAATCAAATTGACTCATCCGGGTTTAATACTTAGTTTATTTTCACCCTCCCTCTTCTTTTTCCTCCCTAAGCATCGGGCCTAATTAACATCCCTTCATTCTCGTTGCTCTTTATCTAAAACTTATTTAATATCGTCGAATTATTTAATTAACTTTGAAGGAGATCGAAAGAGAAACGCCGTGGAGGTGGGGGGAGGGTGGGAGGTGGGTAGGGGAGAACTCTTTCACTCAGTCCCATGACAATTTGTCGCCCCGACGTCAACATATTTCCGACGTCGTAATGTTTTAAATTAATCTTTGCCATTGTAGATAAGAGGGAAAGACAATCTTTGTAGAGACTGCATCTTGCATGGGTAGTCGTCTTGATGTAGAAAAGGAACGGAACAAGAGCCCTACTTCCAAAGGGCGTGAATGCTTCGTGTCTGATACCCAAGGATAAGGAGAAGCGGGGGTGGTTTCTCTGCGATATGAGAAATGATTCCGGACAAAACACCATTGTAAGACGAAACGTGCAGGCGTGGCGGTGGAATGGCGAAGGGAGGTTTTGATATAGAAAGAAAGATGGCTGCTTTTTGAGGGTGTGGGCCGCCTCCCATTCGGCCAAATATAAAAAGATATGAGGTCGACCAGAGGGAGGAAATGATGAAGATAGGAACGTGCAAAGGAAAAATGATGGACACGAACGGAAAATACAAGATTTATTGAATTATCACGCGGGAATACAAAGCGTCAAATCCCCTCGAGAATGACGGGAAAGGGGGACGAAATACCAAAGAGATTAGAATCAGGAAGAAACACAATTCAAATCTATTCAAGTAGAAATAATGGCTTGCAGATTGATTTACTGCGTCCCCAAGCAATGAAAAAGCGATCCGCAAATATTCCTGCTAATAAAATTATAACTCGTTTTTTGAAGGGTCAAAACTTTCACCTATTCGGATCGAAAAGAGGAAAACAAAAATAAAACTTAAATTTGATTGTAGTAGACGGTTTGTGTCAGTTGAAAAGAAGGAGGCTTCTAATAGTGAAACAGCCGAAATGCGCATAAAGTAAATATTTCAATTAATTTCCAAATCCATCGGCTATATAATTAAAATCTTAATATAAAAAATAAATTATTACTAATATTCTGTTCATTTATTTTACAAAATATTTATTTATAAAGTTAATTATTTAAAGGTAATAATATTTCTAATAAAATTAAAATGTATTGCATCCTAGAAAAATAAAAAGTTCACTCATGGAATGATAGAAATGCATCTTTTATTTTATTGTTCATATAATAGAAAATTTATTTTATTTTTTCTATTATTAAAAAAATTATAAAATTTAAACAAATTATTTGTAATTAGATATTATTAACCAAAATTAAAAATAACTAAATTTAGTACCTTTTTATGGTTTTACTAAGAATTTTATATATCCCTTCATCGTTCTTCTCATTTTTTTCCCTATAATTCCCAGTTCTGTTGGTTGATCCCCTCTATAATAGAATAAAAACTTCTCGACTGTTAAATTGCAAGTTGCAACCTTTATCTTCATAAGCATTCTTTTTACAGTCAGAAAAATGTGCTTTAATTTAATTCTCATAAATTCTTGGAATTATTGGTAAAGCCTTGGTAAATATATAGATCCATAATACATTTTATAGTATATATTACAGACGACACTTAAATTTTTATTTCGTTATAAATAATATAGACTACTAGGCTCGAGAAGATTCATAGCACAAAAAAATCTCTAGTGTTTGGCTGTTCGGCACAAACAAACTGACGATAAAAAAACAATATGTTTGTTTATTATAAATAAAATATCCTCTGAACAAAGATTGTCGTGATGGACAACTTTGTTATCTTATGGATTTTAAAATTTAGATTTAGATACTTCATAACTTAAAAAATTTAAAAATAAAAAAATAATATAAAATAAATGAAAAATTGATAATAGTTTAATACTTGGACATAGCTTTCAAAATGATAAAATACGATAATATTTGAAAAATATGTGTCCTAAGTAAAATTCAAGTAATCTATTTCTTAATATGCTGCTAAAACTAAAAACAAATAAACAAATTTCATTTAAAAATTAAAAAAAATAAATTACATATAAATATTCTTCATATTAGAGTGACCAGTTGATATTTATTTATTAAATATCTTTAAAAATACAATATGATCACGAAGTCCCCTTATATATGGGGTCTATGGGAACAAGGACCATCCTGCCTATATGATTAAAATTGGAAAACTATTTGAAATAAAAAGTAGAGTTCCCTGACCAAGAAGATCAAGATAAAGTTTGAGATGATCCATTGTACTTATCATATAACAACTCTACCCCCAACTGGCTTAATAAGCGCTGTCCTTTCATATCATATATAAAAGTAAGAGGTTTTTATTATTAGTACTTTTTTAGTACCAGCTTTTCTTTAATCTGGACTCACAAAAAATATTATCATACAAAACCAACTCAATAAATTAAGATATAACAAAAGATTTATTTTGATTATTCCGTTTCTGATTATTATTGTTTATCCTTAAATAGTGGTAGTACTAGAGAGAGAGAGCGAGAGAGAAAGAAAGAGAAATAGAAAGACCTAATTCTGAACCCCTAATAACAAAAGAAAAAAGAAAAAAAATGAAATCGAGGGAGTTGGCTTTCGACTTTTATTCCAAGTTCGAAATCAATGAATCTTAGTTGTAAAAGCTTAAAATTGCTAACTATTATTCTTCATCTCGCGATGAATCAAACTTCCTGTGCGGCGAACGGGATGAGTTATTGAAAAGGAAGTCCAGGCCTAGGCGAGGTCTGGAAGCAGTTAGCAGTTATCCGGGGAAAGTGTCGAGAAAAAAAAGGATAAAGGGGGAGGGTAGCTGGAAGGCAGAGGCCCGGGATTTGCGACGCGACCGCTGCCGTATAATCCACACTCCCATTCGAGTTTTTATCCTCAAAAGCACACATCGCCGGGACGAGGGTGGCCAAGTCAATAGCCAAACGTTAGTCTTTCAATATGGCCGAACCCCTTAACAATATGTTATTGGATGATGTTGGTGGAACCAAGGAGATCCTCCCGACAATATTGGATCAGGAGTTTTGCCGACCAGGGGGATGAGACCATCGACCGGAAGGCCGACTTGACCACACCAGAGGCGCCGGCGCTCAGCCTCGTAAACTTTTATAGTTGAGCCCAAATAAACGGGATTAAACCGATATTGGTTTGATTTGTTCATGGTCTGGTTTAACAATCAAAAGAAATCATTCGGTCCTGCAACGAGTTCTTCTTTTATTATCGTTTTCAATCAAATAAAAACTGACCGACGGACATCGATCGAGCATTTTCCTTTAACCATTGCATTTACTAAATTCAGAGAAACCTTAATTGACTTTCATCCAAATTACCAACAATCCAATTTGTATTTTATGATTAAAGAGACTTTTTGATATTCTAGTCATTTCGAGTATAATACAAAAAAAAGAAGAAGAAAATGGCAAAATAAAAAAAATATTAGAAATTTTGAATTGGCATAATAATATTTATAATTCGAAATGTTTGATAAATAGACTATAATATTAATTTTAAATTAATTTATCTAATAATATAGATTCGAAGAATACAAATCTTCATCATGTCATACTTAATCTTATTACTTATTATTTATTGTTAATCGTGATGGTAACAATATCATGGAATCTATACATAATATAAACTTATTGTAAAACACTTTATTATATATATATAATTGATCTTCAAATACTAATTGAAAAAAATATTGAAGATTTTGAAACCTAATGAACAAAATTGATTTTAGGTATATATAATTCATAAAAATTAATATAACTCAATAAATCAATAATA
The DNA here is from genome assembly GCA_963082975.1 of Labia minor. Taxonomy (NCBI): domain Eukaryota; kingdom Metazoa; phylum Arthropoda; class Insecta; order Dermaptera; family Spongiphoridae; genus Labia; species Labia minor. The sequence continues at coordinate 31,488,613 of OY720347.1, forward strand.
ATAATAATATAAACTACAGGAAAAGTAATGGCAACTACTATGCACTTTAACATATATAAATAAATAAATAATATAGGTTTTATTGATGATAAATAAACTGCCACAAAATTCACATATTACTTGTATGTATTATAATGATATGATTAAATAAATTAGCAAATAACTGATGATTAACATGAATTATTATCGTAAAATATGTCTCGTGTGTCTCTCTAAAAAAGATAATATTTTTAAAAATATCCATTTTTAAACCATAATAATTCCATTATTTAAAATGCATTTGGATGGAAACGAGTTTGAGAGGGGATGAATATACATTTTTCAATTAATTTTAATTAATAGAGGATATCAACAGAGGAAAAAAATATAAATCTACACATAAAGTCATAACATTTCGTTAAAAAAAATATAACATTTTACATATATGGGATTTAAAGCCGACAAATACACAAGGATAATCAATGATATTTTGATCAATTTTTATTTAATATCCAATTTTATTTTTAATTTCATTGCTTAAGCATGCACTGACAAAAATATTTATTTTTGAAATAGGAAATAAGATTGATTTGACTTTTTTATAGAATTGCTAAATTTAGAAAAATTAATATCTATATATATAAAAAACAAAAATTAGATATATTTACATTATTAGCAGATAATAATTTTTGGAGTTGGGAGAATTAGAGATATTTTGAAGTGTGAAAAACGAATATCTTGTGAACTATTTTCATTTATATTGGTTTGTCACAAGTGTCAATTTGTATTTCTTATTTTTTTCTAAATCTACCGTAGAAAAACTAATTATAAAATTACATTTAAAGAATAATAAAGAAAAATTCAAAAAGAAATTATATTTATATATATATATGGATTTTTTTTATATTGTATATTATATATAATATATTCAATATCAAAAAGAATATATACAGACCACAATTATATGAATTTCTTATAATCTATAAAATAAAATAAATTCAAAAAACGAAAATTAAAAATCTCTCCTTTTTATAATGATCTTTCTTATTTTATTTATTTCATATCTAAATATATTTAGTTGTAAAATTTTATTTCTCTCTTATTTTTCAAATATACTAATTCGTGACCGTTTCTGATGAAATAATGAAATTAAAATATTATATTTTATTATTATTATTATAATTATATATATATATATATATATAGTATTATATTAATCTAAAATTCAACTGTAATTTATTTAAAAATTAAATTTTTAAAAAGATGATATTATATAATTGGGTTATTTTTTTTTAAGTAGTAAGTAAAATTCTCTCCCTTCCATAATTACAACTTAAAACACTCTTCAAAAGGGGTTCACATTTTTGCTCAATATAATATTTTGATATGTATTAATAAATACAAGTATATTCTCGTAAGGAGGTGAGAATTTCATTAAAAATATATGTCTGATTGATCATGAAAATAAAATTCTAAAATTTCTAAAAGCTATATAAACTTTTTTAAAAAAAATGCGAAAAATCCAATTAATATATTTATTACTTGTATTGATTTCAATAATCTCAACTTTAAATTATTTTTGTTATATTGAACATTTTTAAATCACCTATAATTAATTTTTTATTTACTAGAAATATTTCATTAGCTTATCTTTTAGAGATCAAATGAAATACGAATCTTTATTCTATTATTTCAGTATCCTATGATATACTAGTAATAGGAAAATAAAAGAAACAACAAGCGAGTCATGTTTTTTTTCTGATTCTTATCAAAAAGTAATCCATTAATGTTTGTTGTTTCAAAAACTTGGACACTTTCATTTATACATGTAAGTTTATATTAATTATACATGAAATAAATCAATTATATTCTTTTACGAAGAAACCCAAGTAATTAGATCTATTTGAAATAAATCATGTCTGATAGAAGAGAACAGGCGAGAAAATGCTACCAGCTGAGGAACTGTATAAATTATCTGAAAGGCGAAGGGCCGAGTGGCTGAGGGGCGCCTGGGGCGTAGGCCGCCCATCTGCCGCCCAGCAGATATTGGCGCCTTGTCTAGCTTGTTGTATTATGTAGGAGCAAGGACAGCAAGTCAACATTGCAAACACCAAAGCGGCAACAACTCCCTTCATTTTTAATACAATATTAGTGGTGGAGAGAAAGAGAGAGAGCTTATGCCAGTAAAGCAAATAAAAGTGAGACAAAACATTAAAATATTCAGAAAAAGAACGCTTATCTAAACGAAATAAACGACAACTACTATCATAAAATTTCAAATCTATTTCATCTACTTTTGTTACACTAATAATTTAGTATAAAAAAGAAAAACATTATATAGATTTTTTATATTAATAAAATAACATAAATATAAAAAATTTTTATAAAATAACGTTTTTTCAATGGACTAAAAAGAATAAAATAATTTTTCTATAAGCTTGACAAAGTTTATGGATGAATTGCTTCATATTCAACGAAAAACGTTGGGCGCATTTAGTTTAATTTATTAATATGAACAATCAAGTCCAATTTTTTTGTAATAATAAAAATTTTATTAAACACATAAACTGACAAATTTTTTTATCATGCAATAAAATTGATAGTTTAAGAGCTAAGAAATTAATCTTTTTTTATTTTTCACTGTAATATACTTATATCAAAGTATGTATCAAAATTAAAAGAATTTTTATTAAATTTACATATTATCAATAAAATCCAAAATAGTTGATTATATTTGAAGAAATAGTGTTACTTGTTAAGTGTTTTAGTGTGGTATGTATCTTAGTATATATATATATATATATGGATTATAGCTCTATAAAGGAAGTAAATTGCATAGAACTAAATGCGCCCAACGTTTTTCGTTGAATATGAAGCAATTCATCCATAAACTTTGTCAAGCTTATAGAAAAATTATTTTATTCTTTTTAGTCCATTGAAAAAACCTTATTTTATAAAAAATTTTTATATTTATATTTTATTTTTAGTGCAATTTTAATATGATAAATTTATTTAATATAACAAGAGAAATAGAAAAGATGAAGTTATACGAAAATTTACAAATTGAATAAAACAAAAAAAAAAAATATTAATCTTCCAAAATTGATTTTATGCATTTATGTTAAGAAAATGCTATTATTTTTTGAATAATAATTATATTTATAAATAAATAATTTTTATTAATATGAGATATATAAATATATACATTAATATATTTATATAAATGTATATTTTATAAATATATATATATATTGTCTTCATAAAAATAAAGATATTTTCTCTATACCATCTGAGGGGAAGAAACCCCTCCTCATTGGCGATACAACTGATTAATAATCATTCATCATTAATTTTAATGCTATGAAATATTTTTAAATGCGTTCAAAATGAAAATCTATCCTGAAATCAATATTTATGTTTCAAAATCCGTTGAAAAAAAATTAATCGGAGCAATACAAAAGTAATTAATCGCTAATTAATTATAATTCAATTATATTTCTTCTATACCTTCTAAGGATCCATTGAAATATCTATAAAAATTTTCAAAAGTCTAACTCAATAAAAAGTCAATGAAAAATCGATTTCAATTTGTCAAAAGAGCGAACAGACAGACAGAGAGACAGAGAGACAGACGCCAAGTGAAGTTAAGAAAAACGTTATAATAATATATTATAATATTATTTTCCATTTGAATGAATTCAAATAATAATTATACAAACATTTTTTAATAGAGTAATGAAATTTTCAAACTTATAAAAATTATCAATATTATTCTTTGAATTCAAATTACTTTTCTTTATATGAAAATAATATAATACAACTATTAAAAGTTGGTAAGTAGTCATTATTTAGAAAGAACTTTAAAAAAGTCATAATAAATGTACTTGTCATTTTATATATAATTTATTTTTTTCTATTCTTATATTCATTGTGGTATTGCCTTCATTTTAGATAAGAGCATAATTATGTCTTGATAATTTCAATTACAATAATAAATAAATATATAGTTCAGAAAAGAAAGTTCTAGTCAAGTCTTTTAAGAAAATTCTTTTTATTTGTGACACATCATAATTTATCTTATTTCTATTATGAATCATATATGGGTTAAAAGATGAATAAGAACTTAATATATAATTATTTTATTTTATTTAAATCTAAATATTATTTTATAATGATTTGATTTGATTTATTATTACATTCTATTCTGAATTATATTACATTATAACATATTTTAATTATATTCTGCTTCATTCATCAGATGCAATGAAATTAATATTTCTAAAAATTTAATTGATATTATAAAGTGTCAATTTTATAAATTATTTGAACAATCAAATAAAATAATTACTTCATAGTTAGTAGTTACTTCAATCTTAAATGTAGTTAAAGCCAAAAATTTTAAAATTCTATCTATCTATCTATCTCTGTGGTTCTACGGAACTTGAAAGTTCTTGGCAGCAGCAACCACACTTCTCCAAGTATCCCTATTCTGAGCCACAATCCTACCCTCTACCATGTCTCTCACGCCCCTTCCTACATTATCCACCCACCGTATCCATGGTCTTCCAGGCGGACGTTTCCCACTCGGTCTCCCCACCAATATATTTTTCGCCATTCTTTCCTCTCCCATTCTAGCCACGTGCGCTGCCCATCGCAGTCTTCTATTATGATCATTATTATTATTACTATTCTCCGTTTTATAATTCTAACTATATCTGGAGATGCATATAGGTCAAATTTTAAAATTCTAATATTACATGTATTATAATGTAGTATACTTATATAGTATATGTAAGTAGAAATAATTCAAATATTCTACAGCCTAAACAAAATGTCATATATTAGAAAAGTTATTATTTCAATAAAACCCTCAAAGAATTTTTATTTTTGTTCTATTTTTATTATTATTATTACTAAGAGTTGTTACACTTTTTCAGAATTTAATTATTTATACTATTATTATTATTATTATCATCTTTTAATTAAGGGTTGTTATATTAAGTCTTTAATATTCAATGTTAACATAAACATTCTTAGATTCATACAAATTCAATATCTTACTCATGTGTTATGAAAGTACATCAGAGATAAAGATATACAATAAATTAAATAAAAATCATAATATTTAATTTGGATTTTTTCACCAATGTATTTAATAGAACATTTTTGGTTTTTTCATAATTATTAAAGGAATTTTTGTAATTATAATAATTAGGAAATATGAAATTATACAGAAAATTCGAAAACTTGTCTACTATAATTTTATATTCATATATCATTGTAAATATTTAAAATAAATCTTAAGAATTAGATTATCTTTTAGAAGAATAAAAAGTTTAACTTAATTTATAATTTAACTTATTCAATTTAACTATAATTGATTAGTAATTAAAATAAAATTAGTAATTTTGTTTGAGTTTTAAACAAGAAATAAATAAATGGAATGGAGGGAAAAAATAAAAAAAAATTTAAAAAAAAAAAAGATTTAAATTGAAATATAAGAGAAAGAACACAAAAGTGAGCTGTGAAAAAGAATGATATTTATATTTTGGATTGTCACATTTCCAGATGTGTCTACTAAGATATGCATTGTTTGGTGATTAGCTAGGAGAAGTTAGAAAAAAAAAATGATGGATAACTTGAAAAAACGTGACTGTAAATATCAAAAAGGGGATAAGTATTGAATTTGAAATATATAAAATGGACCTTTTGTGTTTAAAAAAAAATGACAGAAATGGAAAAATTTGTATGAAACCTAAGAATGACAGGGAAGTCATCCCCACAGATGAACTCGAGAATGTAAACATTTTTAGTAAAATATATAGATAGAAAAGGACATGAAGATTTTGTTTGGATTTGTTGTATACTATTTTAAAGAAACATCATATTAATATGAACAATATATTATATATATTTATAATAATAACCAAGATATTATATGAAATTATATTTTTATCGAAACTTGAAAATCTTAACAACCTTTAGAAATTTATCCCTTTTCATTTGAAAATGTGAAATAAATAAATTATTTATTAGCTATAATATATATATAATATCATAAATATAATTAATAACTAATATATTATTTATTATTTTTTTAAATTTTGTAAATTTTATGATTAAAACATCTGGGAATGCGCAAGCTTGCATTGCCAAAACGAACTTAAGTTCGGATTAATTTAAGTTATAAATAAGTCAAGATTAAATATAAATATTATTGAATATTTTTATTTATCAGTGTTATAAATAAAAATATTAATAAAATTTTTTTATGTTCACTGGAATCGATGATTGTCACGAATAAATATAAATGACGTCACTATAATAATAAATATTAAAAATTTCAACTTTGGACGCCATTTTGACCATGTTCCCGAGGGGGTATCAAAAAATGAAAGGCACTTTACATTACTACTTTTCGATGCTCTTTCCGAATCTGAAGTCAGAATTTCAAAATTTTGAGTTTGATGTCGGTCAGAACGACAGACTGAACGATTTTATAAACTCACTTAAGTTCGTTGAAAATATCTATTCATTTATTTTACTTATAAAAAATATATAAATTTTTCGAAGATTATTTATTTTTGTTGCCATTTTTAAAATGAATATTAGTAATAATAATGGCAATATTTATATTAATATTTAATATTCTTTGTACGTAGGAGACCTAAAAACGTGCATTTTCTTTGAACTCACAATATTTCTATAAAATTTCCAGATAAGTAAGTAAAAGAGAAATAATGGCATTTGGCACATAATTTGAAGGAATTCAAAATTATATTAAATAAAAGAAATACATATTTCGTTAATTGATAGATATGTATACTAAAACCCTGTTTGAGAAATATAACAAATAATAATCTTTATAATTCAGATTATTTAAAAGTCATGTTGCAGATAAGACCAAATTACTTATTATTTTATTTAAGTAAATGAAGAAAAAAAACTAAATATTATTATTATTATTATTACTTGAAGATAAATATCAAATCAATTACTTAATTAATTTATTAACAAACTATATTTATTAATTCATGTTTGGGTGAGAGAAGGGATTTATTTTGATAATAAATAATGTTAATGGTTGTCTAATGAATAATCAATGAGATTCAATTCTCTTTGTATTCTTAACAGAATTCGGATCAAATGAAAATCAACGCAACCTTTCTAATAATATTTATCGATTTTCATCCCGGGTTGAAGAGATTGATCCCTCCCTCTCTCCCTCCCTCTTTACCGGGGATCTCAACATAAATAAAGAAGGGATTTCAAAAGGGACACTTATTGTATACAGCCAATTTTCATAAAAGACCAAATTGATATTCTTTTTATCCGTGGATTCAAATATAATATTCAGCCAATTTCTCGATGGGGTAGGAATCGGGAAAATTTGGGGGAAGTTCAATTTAATAACTGTGCGTTTCTGTTAAGTAAATCAAATTTGAATGGTTATTGACCACAAATCCCTCCCCAGCACAATGGGCCCAGTGATTGAGCACACAATTCAATCAAGTCCTTTTCGATTGGTCTTACATTAACACGGATCGGCATCCGCTTACGGCGTAACCTGCATTGCTAATGTAATCAGACGCTAGCATTTAGCGCGTAATGATCGGAAAAGTCATCAATCTCCGTAATGTGAAGAGTACCGCCCACTTTGGGGTGGTCCCAGGGTGCAGTACACTTCTTTGCACCAGACTTATCTGCATAAATAAATAATCCCCAGACGAAGAAAAATATCCAATTACTATTAACGTAATAAGAAAACGAGCTTTTTGAATGGCACGACCCTTCATTCCAAGAAGGGAGAGCAATTCGATCTTTTATTGTTTCAATTCAATTAAAATATCGTTTCTACCCTATTAGTTATTCACAAATGCAATTCACAGTTTTTTTTTATGACTTACATTAAACCAATATATTAAATATACTATAATCATTTTTTATATCTTTCTAAATCAAAATAAAAAATACATTTTTATAAATTTGATGAGAATCCTGGAACTTTTAATTTTACATTTAAATCTTAACTAGAGTTTATTTCTTAGCATTATTTTTCATAATTTCAATTATTATTTTAGATTTAAATATACGGAAAATCTTTTAACAACTTGTCTTTTTTAAGTCGCTTTCCCAAAAATTAGCAAAAAGCTTTTACAACCCCTAATTTTCCACCTTAGCCATGCTTACAAAGAGATGATAATCATTTGTGTGCTAGATTTGGGTTATAAGGTAAATGACTTCTCAAACCAACTTTCAAAAATTTACCATGGACTTGTGAAACCTTGCATTTTTCTAAACATCCTAAAACAATTGTCTTAAAATCCTCTCATATTTTAAATGATAGGATTAAAAAAATAATATGATATTTTTTTAAGAATAAGATAAAAAGGTAAGTTTTTAAAACTTGAAAAAATATTTTTATGTAAAAAATTATGTTATTGAATTGCTAAACTCCTGGTAATTAATTATTTTGATATATATATATATATATATATATATATATATATATATAGGATTATTAAAAATGTCTATAAATATATTTAAATTAACTAAAAATCTACATATGTATATATCTTGATAAAATGGAGGAAAAAATATTCAAAGTCGCACCATGAATTTCAATGTTTAACTCAATTAATATTTAAGGAAATCATTTTAGATAGGCAAATGTAGAATATTTAAGAAAGGAAACTGGTAGCGGGTTTGATAAGATAGGCTTTTTTTTCCAAGTTTCATTTCCAGTTTGGTTTGTTTTATTCCTCCAGGACTACCACCCCACGCCAATTCCACATTAATTGTTTGAATAACTTATAAAAATCATTCAATGGCCGTTATAGAATTAAACAAGATTAAAATAAATCATAATTTGCTTGGTTCATTAAAATTCGGTTTTATCTACATTAGGAATATACTTTAAAATGGAGAAATTTTAACTTCTCTCCCTTTCATTGAGAGTGTATAGCTTTAGCTCGTTAGCAAGCAAACTCATTTCGCTAAGCTTTATCTTGAAGATGATTTGAATCAACAAGGGAGAAGAATAAAAAAAAAAGATTTAATTATTTCAAGAAAGAAAAAAAAACTCCTATGGGAAATATATCTATAATTGAGAGATAAAATTAATTGCTTCTTAAATAAACAGTTTTGAAAGACACATGTAGAGAGAGAGAGAGAGAGTGGGAATCCCCTGCAAGAGCGAGTGATCAGCATCTGATTGTAGCCACCCCTTTATGGCTCTTTCTATTAAAACGACTCCGTATCTGATGTCCAATCTGAATGGGGACAAACACTTAACAGTTAAATCTGATATGATGAATGCATGTGTTTATCCACAGATGTCGTATCGCCGACCCGGGGGTCTTTAATATCCTATCCATTTCAATCGGAGGGGGTCCAAACGTGCCGGCTGCTCTCCCACTCACACGCGCCATCATCGATGGGCTTGACGTGGAGGGCTAATGAAATTATCGGGCACCACTGATAAGCCCGGGAGGGTTGATCCGGTGGCCAATTTGCAAAGTGGATGAACCATGCGTCGCTGTCCGAAGGAGATAACTCACCAACACCACGAAAATGTGGTGATCAAACCGTTCACGGCATCTAATTGCTCGCGCTGATCATGTTGATGAGTCATTGGCAGATGGTTGCTGATCGGAGAATGATAACGCCTCCTGCGTCCAGGCTGATAACCCTGGCCCTGGTCTTAATATCGGCCCATTCAACGTGACAAACGGCATCGCTATGACTCTATTATGCCTGATTAATATGGATATTATACATGATAAATTCGACCTACGGATACACGAAACAAATTGAATGCCTTGAAGCGTACCTTGTCAGACGATCAGAAGATGGCCGAGATATAAAATCAATTTATTTTGAAATCAAAAGGATGATGACCTTCTTCTTGAAAAAAAAATCTTTTTGTTTCTTACAAAGAATCAATTGAATATATAGGATTATATATAGAAACAAGTTCATCTAACAAAATAAATAAAATCTGATGCATCTTAAATTTATAAATGTCTAATAATAATAATAATACCAATAGCAAGTTATTCAAAATAATATTTTTCATTTTGATTAATTAAATTGATATATACATATTATTATAAAAACTTATATTTGGTTTATTTTCAAATGTTTTAATGAAATTTGAGTTTCTGCTAATGGGGAGAATTGTTCAGAGATTCAAAATACAGAAAGTGAAATATTACTCATCCTTTTAATTCAAAATACCAACGTTAATTCTTGTTCGCATAGATTAAGACCCAGAAACTCGAAAATATCTTGAAAATAGCACCAAAATTTTCACCGAAACGACGAGACTGCAATTTCAAAAAAATAACCGTGAAAATAACCCGAAAATAACTTTCCTAATAAAAATTTCATGGAAAATTTTATCCTAAATAAATATATAAGAAAATATTTCTAAAATAGATACTTTTTCAAATTTTAGAATATTGATAATGGCAGTTTTAACAGAAAGGAAGGAGGGTGGAGCATTTGTAAAAACCTTTAAATAATACTATTTATTTCAAAATATTATAAAAATAAATATTTATATATTTATTTAATACTTTTAGCTATAAAAATTAAATTATTGATATCAACTGAATTTTAATTTGCTAAATCTTGATAAAATTTATAGTTTCATAAACTTATTACTTATAATCATTTTTCTAAATTTTGACAAAGACCTCTAAAATATTTGTTTTATTTTCTTTTCAAATATTGAATTAAATTTTTTTTAGAATTACATAAAAGGAGAATTATTCTTTTTATGAAGAGAGTACAAATAATAATAAAAAGAACAAATAACAATAAAAGAGAGGAGTGCATTTCCTGTGTGGAAGACACCATCTAATCTGGTCTGTGATTTTTAAATGTCCTCTTCCCTATAAAGCTTATTGCTTAAATTTTCAAACGTCTTCATTTATCCCCGGGAGCAAAAGAAACTTTTATATTTAAAAGAAACCTGGAGTGGAGAGTTGATAATAACGCAATACAAATTTTCCACCATGCACCGCCCCAGGGATTATAAAAAAAAGGTGAAGAAAAAGGAAAACTTAAAAAGAAGCCAGAAAGTAGGGTATAAGCCCTTCAGCTTTTGCCATTCTTGCGACACTTGTCACACAACTGGGTGCGCTGGAATACAAATTTTCCCCTCAAAAAAAAAAAAAAAAGGAAACACATGTCTGTACTCTAATCATATCAGACAAAATGAAAGAAGATTTGCATATGAAAAATCTCCCATGTGGCCCATGATAATTTTTAATCACGATGAAACATTCAGGTGCAGTTCGTAAAAATGAAAATCATTATTTAGATACTGCATTTAAATTGGGAAATTAAACAAAACGAAAACAATTATTAAGATTAATACATTCATTTTTAACTAGATATCTAATTATTTCTTAACTAGTTAGAAGAATAACTATAATCAATGTGTCCAGGACCTGGACCTGAAATTTGAAGTCGAGGGATCGAACCTTACCAAGTTTAGTTTTAGTCTTATTTTTTATAGTTCATTTACAAATACACTATTAATAAACAAATGTATATACTTGTATAAAGTTATACCCATTTAATTAAAATTACTTTTTAAAATCCATTTTTTATCGCTTTTGATATACTGTGTTTACATTAAAAAAAATTTTTCAAAAACGCTTATGTGTTAAAATCAGCTAACGAGCTGGATGTGACCCAAAGGTCATAATTTGGACATCTCTGTTCTAAAAAATTTAAATATTGATTTTATAAATTTAAATTAAAACAATCCTGAGGTGGGATGTGTATATTAGATTTTTTTTTTAAATTCTATTCACCACTCCCCTCTTCCCCAAATTTAAATTCAAGGACCGCGTCTGGTTAAATCAGATTTCGAAATTTTATTTTTTTCTAATAATAAAATTTTTTAGAAGAAAGAACTTGAAATCCCAATTCTCTGCTGGTATGTGTTTTTTCACCTATCTTCACGTTTCAAGTGATTGTAATTCCAAACAAGTGTTTGTTTTTTTTTAATATTTCTTATTTTATAAAAAAATTTTAACGCCAAGCTTATATCTGTGAATTATAAGTGTTTATATTTGTTGTTAAAAATTTAAAAAGATAATTAAAATTAAGATTAAATAAAATTAAAAAAAAGGAATAAAAATATATATAAAAGTTATTTTAACACTCACCTGTCATTTAGTATCCTCTTCAGGTTCGACTGCTCTGCTCTGGAGTTCGAGTTCATTTGCTGGTTTTCCAGCCGAACGAACTTAGATAAGCCGACCATTAACTTGCTGAAAGCCATCATCGGCGCCCTTATTAGAGCGCCACTCTTTGCTACCTTTTTAATTTTTTATATATATTTTTTATTTATTTTTTATTTTATTTTATTTTATTTATTTATTTTTTTTTTAAACAATGAATGATAATTATTTTATAGAGACTTCCTTGCGTCTCCCTCGTGGAAAAAGAACAATTTAGTATGAGTGTTGAATTTTTCTGTCTTTAATTATAGCTCTCTTTCTTTCTCCCTCGGAGGTCCCATTCTTTTCGTGATTCGCGACATTGAATGCAAATTTCTCGTTTAGGAGTCGCTTGAACTGAGGGTCGAATGAAGAGAGAAAAGTCCCTCCCCCCATTTCCCCTTCCTTTCGACAAGTGGACAACGGGAGGTACCCGATTTACTTTTTCTTTTTCCTTCGTTTTTCTTTATTTTTTTTTTTATTTTTTTCTTTATTTATTTATTTTCTTTTTTTTTTATTAAAATCCATTTACTTGAATCAAAAAGAGAATGTCGGCCTGGAGAAGAACAAGAAGTGAATTTATAAGTATACAATCGGGTTCGTAGTTTATTGCGGCAAAATCACACAAGTGTTCATGTGAAGATTTCTCAAGCTAAACAAAGAAACAAATTTAAAGGCGTCCTCGCCCCTTTCGACTTTTTTCATCACCTCGCAGGCGCCCCTTGTTAGAAAAAGGGTCGCCGAGAAAACGAGTTAAAAACATCCGACACAAGCGGCGGATTTAACAGAGCCTTGCATTTGCCGAGAATTACTATTAGACGATAAAAGCAGGCGTTTTCGCTTTTTTATTTTATATATATTTTTTTTTTTCAAAACTTGTTTTCATTTTTTAATTTAAGAATTTCCATGCTACTCCACAATAATTGAAATTAATTAAATCCACTTGCAATTGTAATTTTGAAAAAGTTAATACAGCTAATTTCAAATAAAATACTATTGAGTCGGTGCCATCTTGTTTTTTCATGTTTATTTATTTATTTTGTATTTAATTTCTCAGAAAATTTACATTTTTCTTTAATTATTCTTTATTACTAAATGAATGTTTAATACTAAATTTATTATACAACTTTTAATTATAGACAGTATACAAACAACTAAATTTAATAAAATATTCTCCTAACCTAAAAATCATAAAAACAATTGTAATATAATTACTTTTTAAATTCACTATTCATTTAAATTATAATTAAATATTAAATATATCGATTTTTAAAATTTTTAATATTTTTTTTATTTATTTTTAGATTAAGAATAAAGTGCCATTCAAAATATTAATTAAATACATTATTTCTTTTTCAAAATAAAATTTATTTATTTAATCTAATTGAAATTTTGGACATTTTTGTTATTATCTGGGAAAAGTAAATGTAAAAATGTATTACATGAAATTATTATTATTAATGCCTTTATTGGTTCAAATAAATTATTAGATTTGTGTTACATTTTTTTTATATATATAATAGTTTACATTCATTTATTTATGAATACATGAAATATATATAATTATTTTAATCTTTGGGTTGTGGAGAGAACACAAAAACCGAAGGTATGATTTGTTTGATTATGTTGAAATTTGTTATACCTTTTTAAAGCTTTAACAAATTAATATTTAAGTTATTTTGAAGAACTGAATTGTGGGGAAATTTTTCTTATCTATATTACACCTGAGCTTATGAAATAAATAAAAATAAATATTCTTTATTACAAAATAAAATTTTATATTTGCACACTAAAATAGATAATTATGAAAATATTAAAAAAATATTATTAATGATTCGGAATGTCTGGTTATAAAGCCAGTTTATTTTATTGATGATTATCACACATTCAAGTTAATATTTATTTATATATATATATTTAATAAAACATACATATGTATATTAATATTACTTAACTATATTATACTAATGTATTCGTATAGATGAAAAACTTAATGTTTTGAATATGGTAAAATGATAATTAGAAAAATAGTAAAAAAAAACCCTCTGATTTTGTACGTCCTACGCACACCTACCAAGCCTGTTATATCAATGAGGTGTCCTATGATGAGTAGAACGGGACCTATCAACCTTTACCTTGATTTTCTTGATCGGAGGCGCTATCAAGTAGCTTTCCTAATTTTGATCCCGGAGGCTGGGTTGACTCCAACCCATAGACCCCAGCTAGAGAAATTCCCTTGCCAGGCCCGGGAATTGAACTTGGGTCCACGAGAATGTGAGGCAGCTTCGATAACTTCTCTCCATGTGGCGCCCTCAAGTGATCTATTATATTCATTTATTTAGTTGTTATTTTTATTTTATTTTTAATTTGGTATTATAATTTTTAAAATGAATTATTGAAAAGTTACTTCATTAATTATTTTAAATATTGGGTTGGCAACTAAGTCATTGCCGATTTCAAATAAGAAAGCAAATTCAGAATTTTTGTTTAAAAATATAACTATTCAATTAGATATTGCCCGTTCTTGTCGATGGCCATTTTCCATCGTTCTGGCAGCTTAAAAATTCCCCGTTCGTAAAATGTCTGGTCTTTGCTATTAAAAAACTGAATTAGGTGTGATCTGACATCATCCGCTTTGTTAAAAATTTTACCATTTAAAGAGTTGTGCATGGAACGAAACAAATGGTAATCCGAAGGTGCAAGGTCAGGGCTATATGGTGGGTGTGACAAAACATCCCAATCCAGTTCCAATAATTTTTGCCGAGTAACCAAAGATGTGTGGGGCCTTGCGTTATCATGATGGAAAACAACACCCTCCGGATTTGATAATACCGGCCGCTTTTCTTCAATTGCATCCTTCAGTCGAGTTCTTCAACATACACATTTGAATTTATCGTTTAGTTCTGTGGCATGAGTTCAAAATACAAAATTCCTTTGTAATCCCACCAGACTGACAGCATAATCTTTTTTTGGTGAATCTCTGCTTTTGATGCTGTTTTGGCTGGTTGATCTTGCTTCACCCACGATCTCTTGCGAGTAACATTGTTATAGACTATCCACTTTTCGTCGCCAGTAATTAGGTTCTTCAGAAATGGATCATTTTCATCTATCGACAAAAACGGCAATGACTTAGTTGCCAACCTAATATTTAAAAAATTGATAGATATTTATATAAAAATATAAAATAATTTGTGATAAAAATAAAAACAAAATGTTTTGGAGATACTTATTTAAAAAATAAATATTTTATTTTCTATTAGAGTATTTTAAACATATAATTATATCTTATACTAACCCAAAAAATGTATTTTTTAAAATAAATCTAAAAAATAATTAGATAAATTTAATATAAGAAAATTAATCACGTATTATTATTATTATTATTCATTTTAAAAATGATAAAATCATTATGATATTATTTTATTTTTGAATTTAATTCCGATTAATAGGTAACCGAATAGTTTACATAAAATTCATAATACAAGACTCATCCATAAAATATTTTAGAAATATCGTAGAAAAATTAATATTTTAGAATAGTGTAATTAATTTTGAAATTTGATTTTATACTAAATTCTTTATTAATAATTAGTCAGGAATTCAATTTTAATTAAATATATAAATAAAATAATAAATTAAAGTTTTGATCATTGATATTATAACTAAATAAAAACTAAATATTCAAAAATAAGTTCATTAAAAAAAAAAAAAAACTTTATATGATGATTTATTTTATCCATAGTTATCGTAGAGATATATCATTGAACTTAAGTACTATATTATATTTATAAAGAAAATATTCCTAACGATAAATAAATAAAATTAATTTCTACACTTTTTTACTTTATTCGCATACAAATGACTTTTTTGTTCTCTTTTTTTTCTAATTGAATACCATAAAAAATAATTATAGATCTTTTTATACATATTTAACAATAAATCAGCTGGCAAAATTAAAAGAAATAAAATGAAAGTATAATAATTCTAGTGGCTGAATAATTTTATTCTATAGGCGAGACGAGAAAATGTTGTTTTATTTTGTTTTTGTTTTTTCTAATTAGTCTGCCTATTTTTATTTGGCCGAAGCAAACTGCAGGGCGGTCGCCGTGTTTACTACTGTTTCATGATGACCTCTTACGAGTTGTTTTTTGGATGGAGGGGGCGGGTGATGACAAAATAACCAGGGTTGGAGTATCGTGTGAACACATTGACTCAAGTATTCTTGCTTTTTAGTGTCCACGCTTTACTAACACTAATTAACTAGTATGAATTTTCAACTGACATAAGAAACATAGAACACCCTGTCAGGGGGAACAAATGCGTTGGTGAGCGTTGACTTGAGACACGTTATTGGCTCATCACGACAAAAATAACCAGCCGAGTGCTATGCATGCTCTACAATTCACGTAATTTTCTAATTTGTTCAAGAATATTTTTACCGCATGTTTTCAAAGATGTGAATGAATCTTTTTCAATCAGAGACAGAGGGGAAAGAACAGAAAATACCTACGTAAATAAAACACTTGCTTGCTCATGTCAAAATTAATTTGAAATAATAATGTAAAAATTTGTAATTTTCATTAAGCAAAAAAAAAAAAATTATTCTCTTAGATCTTTTTATTTTTAGTTTATTATTTTAATAAATTATTAGCGAATCAAACTAATGTCATTTAAAAAATCATATTAAGCATATATTATAGAATGTTATATTTTTAGAAATACAAATATTTGTAACCTCAACAGAAATGACACTTTCTTTGTTTTTAATTTAATTTTAAGAATAGTTAATATTGAATTAATTTTAATAATAATATGATGACAATATTAAAAGCATATTGAAACTAAAATGTTAAAGGAAGTAAAATAGGTATGTATCAAGCATGTTGAGACACTATCCAAATTACACAAAAACAATCAACTTTACTGTAATAAATTAATAGAAAATGTATCTCTTTACAAAATATCTATAGTATATGTATGAAAAAGAAACGATCAGCAAAGGGACGGCAAATTTTAATAATCTATAACAGTGGCGCAACCAGGGGGGAGTTGGGGATTTTGTAAAATCAGTGTTTCATTTACAAAACTTTGTTAAATATTTAATATAAAAAAAAAATCTTAATAAAAATTTGTCTTTGAGAGAGCCCGGGGGGGGGGGGGGGGGCGCCATAGGAAGGTGGAGCGACTAGTCAAACCCCCCCCCCCCCCACCAGGATCAAATCCTGGTTGCGCCACTGCTATAATATTAGTAATTTAGTCAGAAGATGACAATATTTAAATTTTATAATTAAAATATTTTATTTCTTATTAATTTTAGTATTAAAATTATATTATTTGCGGATAGATACCCTGCGTGATATGCAGAGCATTTAAAAAATTAATTAATATGGAATTCCCATTCCCCTAGGCCCGAATTATAGTCTTCAGTATGGCTTTCATTTTTGCTTAAACCCGTTTACTGAAACATTGAAATACAATAGATATTTATAAAGAAGATTATACTTAAATACATATGGGATATAAAGAAAGAATAAGAAATAAAAATTTATAATAAAATTGTGCAAATATACACATTCGTTGTTAAACGAAATATTACATATAAAATGTACTTAGAAGCTAAATTATTATATGGTTTCCTATTCCTTTTTTAATTTAATGTATAATGATTAATTATACAATGAATCATAATAGGATTAATTTTATTCAGGAAAAAGGCAGTGCTAACCATTGAACCACTGAAGAGTATGATATTAATTTAAAATTAAATTAAATTTTAATTTTTTGGGTACCGTTGTTTAATTTAATTTTTTTTTTAAGAAGTAAAATTCACTTTTTAAAAAAGTAATCCTTGAAATTCTTGCCAACAAGAACTCAAATTTAGTCGTGTATTGTCACTAGATATGATATATATAATTCAATTTTAATAATATTTACATTTTTCTTTAATTAAATTTACAATATAGTAAGTAATGAATTTTAATATATATATATATATATGTTAATTATTTTAAAATTTTTAATTTTTTAAATTTAATACTATTTAGGTAGTATTTTAGTTCTAAATCCTGGGAGGTTCCTAAATATTGACATTAGGAATTTCAAATCAACTTATTAAATCACTTTTGGAATTATATATATATTTACTATAAATTAGAGAGAGAGAGAGAGATTCCTAATAATTCATGATAATTTAAAATAAATCTTAAAAAAATCTAAAATAATGATTATATTGTTTAGTGATTTTTGCATATTTATAGTATCTATTTAAAAATTAAAAAAAAAACAACACCATCGCTATATAATTTTATAACCTAATTTAAAGTGTAGAAGAGACCGGAAAAAATCATTTAAAAAACTTTGAAGCCTTTTTATTATCCGAACATTTCTGTTAACACCGGAGCAAGTCGGTTGTCATATCCCCGAGGTCTCTATTAGAAAAATGTTGTCTTGGCGTCCGTTTATTTCCAAACTACCTCGAATCGTTTTTAATGAGTTTGTTTGGCGTCCCGGTGCGGCTGTATTATTAGTTAGCGATGTTTGCTTTGGAAGGGGCTTCTGTGCTGATGAGAGATGAGTTAGGGGGGCAAAGCCTCTCCAGGCCACTTGCAAGGGGAAAAGTAAAGAGGAGGGAAGTGTTTTGTTTTCTTGCAACACGTCGCTTTGGCAATTAATTTTCTGGTTGGGATGGCTTAAGGCCTCCTTTAAGCCACCTCTCCAAGCTGCCAAATTAATTTTTCTCAATCAGATAGATAAATAGAAATCTGTCACTTGGGTATTTACGTTTTTACTAAAATCAAGATTCTTTATTGATGGGATGATGGTAATCCTTAAAGGAAATTAAAAAATATTTGTTTCGAAAAATAAAAATAAAAATTATTTAATTTAGAAAAAATATTTGAAATTAATATTTTTCAAAAATTTTAATTCATATCTCATAAATATATGTATATACTACTATCTAATTATAAAATAGTTAATTGGTTTATTAAAAGATTCAGATAATAATAAAATTTTCACCATTAGTATAATTAGTTTTGAACCAGAATCGTATATCTATTAGCATTGGCAAGCGTTACTTGACTTGAAGTCAAGAGATCATACCCAACCAAATTTCAAAATTTTGAATTAATATTTAATAAATAATAAATAATAAATTGATGATAAATAGAAACTAACTAACATAAATAAAATGAGTTTCGACCCCAAAAGTTTTGAAAAAAATATTAATTTGAAATGATTTCTTTAATATTTATTTAAATCTTCAATATTATCACCATATTTTTATTTATAATTTTTACTTTTTAATTTTTACATACAACTACAACAGACCACTGCGCCCTATAGCCTGAAGAAATAAGTATTATTTGGTTGAAAGTATTGTATGTTGTGCGTTTTCATTTTTTTGAACTAAAGCTAACTTTTTTAACTCATTTAGACCCCCACAACCAACAAAATTTAAAGTCATAAATGGTGTCATAAATATATTTTGTTTTTAGCAAGATTAGATTTGATATAATGTTGTCCGATTTGGTCGGAATCTGCATTGATATTCTCCTAAGATTAGAAGGAACTTATAAATTGTCACTTCTCTTAGTCCAAATCATTTACCCATCGATGTTGCATAAGACACCTCAATTTCTAATTGGGCTAGAAGAATTTCCGTCTTTTTAAATTTTAAAATAGACGGAGAGAGAGAGAGATTCTAATTATAAATATACGAAGAATGTATTATTTTTAATATGAAAATTATTTTTATAAATTTATCAATATATAATTTTATTCTAAATATTCTCAAAGAATATTCATATTTTAATATTATAATTAAATATACAAATTTGAAAGTATTATAATTCAACTCATATTTCTGAATTTTAATAATAAGTTGATTTTCAAAAAATAATTTATTAAACATAATAAATAAAAAAAAACCTTTAAATACTATCAATTTAATAGAATATAATCATTTGATTTTAAAACAAATTCAAAAAATTTACTCAATTTTAAAAAGACAAACACTTAGTTTATATGTGTTTATAACATTTGTCTAAAATATCATATTTTAATTTGTATATACTTGTAATCTATAAATCACTTTCACCTTAACATATAATAGTAATTAATAATTAAGTAATGAAACTAAAGTCAAAAAACAAAGCCAAATTACTTTAATCATTTTAATTTATGTTTTAAATATGTTTTTGTCTTCATAAAACACAAAAATAAATTATTTTTGTTTTTTAATTAGTCAAATAAAATGTATACCATTTTTTTAGTAAAATAAGAATAATTTAGAAAAATTAAAATGAGAATTCATAGAATAAATCATTTAATTGAATGTTATTTGAATATTATAAATTTAAATATTATAATAATTTTTTGTTGGAAATGGTAGAATTATTAATTTTATAATTCATTGTGGGAAATGAATCGACATCTTCACTGAGTCTGTGCAGACACAATGAACAACATAGAGCATTATATAATTTTATAAAAATTAATTTCTGTGGTTATTGATTAGCTATTGATAAAAATTATAGCTTATGTTCAAATAGAGGTCTATCAGTAATTTCATAGTAGTCTTATAACGTCACTATTTTCCGGACAGATAGACAGATATGAAAAATTCTAAAGTCACTTTCTAGAGGCCATGAAACATGAAGATACGCAAAAACTTTTAAATTCTGAGTAATGTGAAGAGAAAAACCTTTATATATAGATATTGAAATTATTGTTTAGGGGTTTATTATTATTTTTATTGTTTTTTAATATTTAGTTTTATATTTTTTTTCTTGATTTGTAAATTTTGTATATACCTATATATAAGGGTTTCCCAACCTTTTTTTCTACATCGACTCCTTTTAAACACTTTATATAAGTCTATATTAGTAATGTGGAAAAAAGATTCCAAGAGAAATATGTCTTGAGGAATTAATTATTATTTTTTTTAATTTCTGCAAATAGAGATATGAAAAAAGGTGAATTTTCCCAACGGCTAAAGTTAATATTTTGTTATTTAAAAAAATAATAGTTTTTTATAGTGAAAATTTTATATAGTACTTCCTATTCTTATAAAAAATCCGAATTTTTTCTCCTAAATAATATGTAAAAGTACCATATTCATATCTATTCTAAAAAAATCATTTAACTATTATAAATTGAATAATTAAAAGTAGCACATTAATAATAAAATAGAATACAATTAGCATTAGCATGAGCGATAATAGTTTCCATAAGTGCCGATAGATGGCTAGGGTAGTTTAAATTGAAGATAAGGGTAATAAAATGGAATGAAACATCTTCAAACTTTGTCAGATTAGCTTAAAAAAATATTCAAATCCAGTGGGATAGAATGCTGATGGATATTTTGGCTATCTGAACGTCGTTTTGGTTTTCCAGAAAAAAAAATCTTAAGATGTAATCGGGCGTTATCAGCCATCTCAGGCATTAGCCATTCGCGCCTGGCCCTCGCGCTGACAGGAAGCCGGTTGGCTTATCGCGGCCCGATCTTGCAGCTTACAATCGAAGCCGCCTTTTGAGAGGCGCCCATCGCGATAGCAACGAAAGCCGACCATCGAAATTATTACACATCGACTGGGAGTGAAGTGGGCGGCCAAAAGCTTTTGTTTCCAAAGACCCAACGCGACACCAATTTTTTATCTTATCGATTCATAAAAAGATACCTATCATCTGACACTCTCTGAGAACAGATATTAATGAAAAGCAAAAAATTGCTGAGGAGTGCCAAAATCAAGAACTGTACCGGGCCTGTGTTGCCCACATCGATAAAGAAAAGCAACCAACCACTTTACACCCACACACCTCGTCATAATAAAATAGATATTTTATTATTAGCAAAGAATATAATATAATATTATCACACGAATGCTATAGAGGAAAATAAAAATAGTATTCATTGAATTATTTATTTATCGCATCATAGAAAAAAGCTTCCACCCTTGAATAGAAGAAAATCTGATGATCATTGTTTGGAGAGCGATTTTCAGCAAGTCTCATCAAAATATTTTTTTTTTCTTTTTAGAAAATTTATGGCCTAAGATGACATTCCGCAGAGAGAAGTTTGCCTGGTGAGAAAGCAATTAATCGGCTCCAGGGGCGCTTGTTGATTCCCGGGACGTGCCCGAGAAATGCGATCTGACGCGGCCCGCATCCGAAATCTTTCTTCATTCTCTCGCCATTAAATAAATATTCTATGCATATCGGCTACTTCTTTCAAGTTCCTTTTATTGGCCAACTTCTCTAAAAATAGTATTTTTTTAACATTTCCCATAGATAGAATTCATTTTTGTTTTCCTTTCTTTTTTTTTTTTTTGTTTTGTTTTGTTTTTGTATTTTATTTAAATTTAAAAACAGAAATAACCAATCTGGAAGGAGTATAATTTGTAAAAACAATAGTGACTGATATTTTTTTCTTATAAATGAATAAAAAATATAATATTCTTATTTTTGATCTTGTATAATCTCTTATAAATAATCTAATTAAACTCTCCTCAAAGCAACTACATACTATTGTTTGTTTTTTATTCAAATATATATACAGTGGCGGACTAAGGCTAAGTGGGCCTTAGGCAACATTGCCATTCCATACCTTTTTTTTTAGCGGGCCACAGTTTGGCTATAGTATACGGGCCCTAGATACCCCAAAAAATTACGGGCCCTAGGTTGCCTAGGCATTAGTCCGCCCCTGTATATATATAAATATAGTTCTACAGCTTTATTTTGTTTCATTTGTTTTCATTTGCATATATCATTTATTACATATTTTTTTAAATAAATATCTTTATTTTATTAAAATAATTTTTAGAATAATTAAACAATATTTTTTAACATTTTAAATCAAAATAAATTTTCATTGTGATTTTAAAATCTGAGTATATTCTTTATAAAAGCCTAAATCTGATGGTCAACACAATCTTATTTAATTTATAGAAATAAATAAATAAGGCAAAATTATGTACAGTGGTGCCTCACACAACGAACTTAATTCGTTCCAGGAGCAAGTTCGTTATGCGAAAAGTTCGTTATGTGAAACGCAAGGGGATGCAATACAACGGCAGCGATCGTGGAAGTTCGGGCGAGTTCGTTGTGTGAAACGAAGTTCGTTCTATGAATCATGAAATTTTGTTCATTATGGTTCGTTGTGTGCAGCGTTCGCTGTGCGAGGCGTTCGTTATGCGAGGCATCACTGTACTTTAAAAAGGAAGTATTTGCTTATTTTAATACCTAAATAAAAATTTTTTTCAAAAACTTACTTAATATCCATTTTTGGGTTATTTATCTTAATTGCTATTAATATTTTCCTATATTCAAGCTATTCAAACTTCTTTTTATACTCACATATGTCAACTATAGTAAAGGTCTATAATATTATTATATGCAAATTACAATGTATACAAAATTTAATATCGAAACTATTACAATTTATTTATTGTTTTAAATAATTATTAAATAATATTAAACATTATCTCTTTTGTTAATGAATGGTTAAACTCAAAGAGCTAGATTAATTAAACGGTGGTTGTCACATGACATGAATTATCATTGTTAATGATAAGAGATGGATGGCGAGACGTCTGCAGGAGTGCGCTTGTATTAACGACCGGTTGATTGGTTGGAAATGCCAACGCCTATTCGCTTCTGGTTACCTCCTCCGTTCTGCAACATTACATTTGAATGTAGACACTATAATAGGAGTTTTTTTGTTATATAATCTTCTATATAATAAGATAGATTACGCCTATTCAATTGTATTCGTTGCTTGATGAATTTTCAAATTCTCTATTATTTGTAAAATCAAGATACTTATTAATAAGTAATAATATTTATTTTATAAATTAGTGAGAAATAATGGCAAATTAGGAATAACTTAATCACTATTAGTGCGTGGGTGTCTATGTGGGTATTGTACAATGTACAGGGTCGCAAAATTAAAGGGGCGCCAATTCAAAAGAATATAAATTAGATTGTATAACTTATTTGTAGTTAAAGATTACATTTGATGTCCATCAAATAAACAAAGTATGTCAAAGTAAATGACAGCTGATAATGTAGGAACTAAATTTTAATGTCAGATTATAATTTTATGGTATTACCTATATAAATAAATAAATAATAGTAAGTAAAAAATTAGCTGGAGTGTCTCCACTCGACTATCTCGCAATTTGAATTGGATTAAATAACATAATATATTATATTTAAATTAAATTTAAATAATTATCAATTATAAATAATAAATATTAAAGCAGCGCATGTTTGGCTTTTTGTTGATGGCACCACTTCACGTGTCGGCGCGTGAGATTTGCAAAAAATTAATTCTGGTAATTTCAGCGATTCAATCAAGCTGAAATTCTATATATAGCAGTTTTATACAATTTTTAATCATGCGAAAAATTATCAAACACATATCTTTATTTTTACTGGCACTTTAGAGTAAAAAAAATAGGTAGGTAATGACCCTCTTCCGGTTGAGCTACATTTCTCAAAAGTTGATAGAAAACTATGAATTTTGAATAATGCCCATGTACCAAATTTCATCATTCTAGCTCAGACCGTTTTTGCGTAATCTTGGTTACACACACACACACACACACAGACACATTTTTCTGAACCTTGGTGAAAATGATTCAGGAACCTTCAAAACGTATAAAAACATCAAAATCTCAACATCGAAAATTTTCATGATCGCAATACTATCTCTTACGAGATAGTAATAAATTTCAATGTTTATAATTAGAACTAATATATATATATATATATATATATATATATATAAAATTTTTAATTTTAGATTTTAGTACCATTACCAACAATAAGTTATAAAACATCTAACATGCGGAGCAAAATAAATATTAAATAAATTAATTCAATCATTTAAGTAGGAGTATATTAAAAAAAAATCAACTCTCAACTGAAAATAACATTTTTATTTTTAAATAAATAATTTATCTTAACCCTTTAAATGAGAAATGAAAATTCAATAAGAATAAATAAGTATCAATGCAATTTTATAGGCTATCAATTGCATTTATTAAAAGAGATCAATAAAATCCATATGAAAAACAGTAAATACGTGTGAAATTAAATAAAAATTTTATCTTTAATTTTTCAAATATGATTGGGGGGTAAAATATTTATTAAATGTCCATTTAAAGGCTTATTGTTCTACATGCGAAAATAACAGTTTAATTCCATCGAATGAAATAATTGCCTATAAAAATCATTTATATGCTTTTTGGACATGGGTGAATCTTTTTATGATTTTCGTTTATATTTTAGTATTATTATTAATATTTTTTTTTCTTTTTTTTTCAACATGAATTATAGTATAAATGTGTTAGGGGGTCTTCAATGTTACTTTATAAATAATATTCGCTCGAGTAGTTTTATAAAATTGTCAATTTGAACGTATTATCAAGCGGTAACCCGACGCTAATGGTTTTGTCCCTGGTTAAATGGCCCATACCTCATGGTCTATTCAGGGCCGATGAAACTGTATCTGATGCATATGAAGTCGTTTGACTGATAACCATCACCACTCAATACACTTTGAATCCTCCACTACCACGACTACAACCCGGTTATTGCATAGAAACGAATTTTTTTCCTCAATTGAATTTATTTATTAACTTGAAAGTAAAAAGAAAAAAAAAAACAAAACAAACTATAACACACTCTATTTAAGGAATTTTCAGGAGATTTTATCAACTTTGTTCGTACTAATTACCCAAATATGTCGCTGTTTAAATATCAAGAGAGCTTTAAAATTTCAACTTTATGTTGAACTGTTTTTATCCCAAGAGTGTTATTTTCTTTTTATATAAAAATACAAAATAATTAAAAGAATGATAGACAAAAAAAAAACATCAACAAGAAGTTATGAAAAATTAAATAAATTGCATTTATTTTATGATAACTTGTATGTATTATAATTCATAAGTGATTTTATATTAAATTCCACAGATGGCAATTAATTCATAATCAAAAAATATTTTCTTAGCGATAACAATCATAAAATAAAAAATTAAAATTCTTCAAAACCTACAACGAAATCTTAGAAATTTTAAATAGAAAATAATTATAATTGTTTATTGCATAATATTTTTTTTTTTTCATAAATAAAAAAACAAATCATGTACATTTAAAATAAAATAAATAATAATTATCATATTTGATATTAGACCCGTATACAAAATATAATAGTTAAAAAGTATTTATTAAAATAAATTAAAATTTTTAAAAAATTTTAAATTCTAATTAAATCTTAATTTTTATTTTTATTTTATTAATGTACTTATTTATATTTTTTTAATTACATAGTGATTGTAACTGAGTGCTTTCTCAGTATTTTCTAATAAATTTTAGATAAAATAATCCTGGCCATATAAGGTGTGTATGAAGGCTACCTAATTACAATAAAAATAATAATAATTAACTGCTTATAGTGATTAGGTTAATGAAAGGAAATTAGTTTATAATCACAAATAATTATATATAATTTGCTTAAAATTTTGATTTCATTATCCTATTTCCTTCTAAAATGTTAAAATTTGAAAGACGATAGTCTCTCCCCTCTCCCTTTATCCTGAATCCATCTCAAAGATCAATTACCTAGTATATATGTATAAGACTTTTTACTTCTCTCTTTATAACTCTTTAGGCATAGATCTAAAATTTGTTTTTCTTTATTTGAAATTAATTATATTATGATATTGACATATCAAATATTTCTGTATCATAATAATGCTTACTAATAATAAAATAATAATAATAATAATATTTATAATTAAAAATTTAAGCAGATTAGATTAGTATATATTTTGTATATATACTGTTTCCCAAATCAGATTAAAGCATTTGAATCATTGATTTTAATACTCTTTGATAATTATTAATCTATTTTTTAATTAATATAATATAATTATAGTATAGAACGATTTTTTTTATTTAAAAATAAAATATAAGGAATGAAAAAGAATTCTATTTATTGATTCATTGAGAATTAAAAAAATTAACCAATGAATAACAATTTTAAAAATATTCATGTTTTTTTTTGAACAAAGAAAATAAGTTGATATTATTTAATTTTTTTTTTTCCTTTTTCTTGTTTAGTGATTTTTCAAAGAGATATTCAGAAAAATACAGAAATAAAATAGTACTTATATAATATATATATTTATATATTAAACATTTTATTGTTATGATAGGATACATTTCGTCTTTCTTTTAAATTGTAAAACTGGAAATTCGATCTGTGTGGGCTGAGGTTCGAATTGAATAGGCAATGTTGACCAGAAAAGAAAGAATCAGTTACCAAGTGTAAGCAACGTTGAGTTAGTTCCAATAGAATGAATTGATTCAAAGAATTAGGTGACATCGATGAAATCATTTTCCCTCTGATAAAGCATTGAAATACTTGGATTATTTATTAGATTTGAATGAATACTAATATTGTTAAAGAGAATACGTTGGAAAAAAAAATAACACTCTTGGACAATGGCTTGTTTGGACATTTGACGTTGGCCCCTAAAGTTCTCGCACGTGCTATTATTAAACTTTACAGTTGAAATTTGATACAAAATTTGACAGTCATTATTTGTGTTATAGCGAAGTTAAAAGTGCATGGATAGGGGGATTGAATCTTTTCGAGGTAGAAGTGATCGCCATTGAGCTGTTTGGAAATCCCTCGATGCCATTAATCTAAATAATATATCTATTTGGCCAGACACGCGTATAGATGCCCTATAGAGAATGTGAATGGAAGCACCAAACCAACAAGGGTCTTAGATGCCTCCAGGACAATGTCCGATTTCTCAACATCATTTAAAAAAAAAATAAAAAAACTAGCAGTAAGCCAGTCAGCCAAGCTATTCTATTCTATTTATTATTTCATTCGAAATCCATGAAGAAAATATAACAATAATAGAATTGATAGAGAGGTGAATGTTTTCTTTTATATTATGTAGTGTCGAAGTGGTGATGGATTATAAATCAACGCTCTTTAAGAAATCAATTTCTCACTACCAATAAGTTAGAATTTTTATTGAATTGAAATATTATCATTTTTAATCTTAATGAAAAAATAAAAAAAATATTCTGTGAGATTACGTATATACATAAAAGAAATAAGATACTTAAAAACATATTTTTTCCCTTTGAGAACATGTATTCAAATTTATTTAGTTAAAAAACTAAATATATTTGATATTTTTGAAAATCAATAAAAAAATAAGTTGACCTGTGGCCAGGTCCGAACCGACCGACGGTTTGAAATAAATTAATTTCCAGCTACAGAAACAATTTCAAATAATTTTCATATATCTATTAATGTAATAAAAAACAGATATGGATACATAAATAATAAATATAAACATTTTTAATTTTATTTTATTTATAATATATATGCAAGACCAGGCTGTGACGTCATGAATGGCTGGATGACGTCATATAATTTTAAATCAAGAAAAAACTAATAAATATGATTTTTCTCGAGGATAAAACCAATACAAAGTGCATGATTCGTGGTGATATATAAAAAAGTCTCCTTTGGTGTGAAAATAACCCTTTCCTTCCTATCGTCGATCGCTAATACTACCACTTCCGGTTTCCGGAATTGCACCAAAAGTTGATCAATTCATCCCACTGATGCATTAAGTAAATATACCAAATTTCATCAAAATCGGTTGAGCCGTTCAAGCTGTACACATCTATACGGACGGACGGACAGACGGACGGACGGACGGACGGACAGACATCATGCTAAAAATACTTTTTTCTGTTTAGAAAATGCATGATTCGTGGAGATATGTAAAAATCTCCACATGTGAAATTTGGTGTGAAAACAATACCTCCCTTACTATCGTCGGTCGGTAAATATATAAGTGAATTTATTCAAATTTTAATGATTCTTTAAACTTAAGATCGGTGGTTCGAAACTTGTAATCTGCATAATTTAGTATAAGATTTAAAAATTATTTTCTAATAATGGCCTTAAAAATCAAAAATAAATAAATAATTAAATAAAAATAGAAAAAAATAAGATATCTTTCTAAATCTAAATTAATAAAAATGTATAAATAAATAATTTCAATGATATATAATCATAAATTATTATATTTAACTCTTTATATAGATATATATATATATAATCTGCGATAATAAATATATAAAGGCTAAGAAAAATGTCTGTGTGAGTATTGGTATGTGTGTATGTAGACAAGATTACGCAAAAACGGTTTGTGCTAGAATAATGAAATTTGGTACACGGGCATTATTCGAAATTCGTAGTTTTCTATCAACTTTTGAGAAATGTAGCTCATATGGAAGAGGACCATTTCCTGCCACGTTTTCATTTTTTTCCTCTAACTAAACTAACCGTAAAAATAAAGATATGTTTGATAATTTTTCACATGATTGAAAATTGTATAAAACTGATATATATATATAGAATTCCAGCTTGATTGAAACACCGAAAGTACCGAAATTATTTTTTAATTTTTTTAACACGTTGACTGCCAATCACGCGCCAGCAAGTGACGCGTTGTCATCAACAAAGAACCAAACACACACTAGTTTAATAAATATTATTTATTAATTTATAATTATTTAAAATTAATTTAAATATACATTAATATATGTTAATTAATCCAATTCAAATTTGCGAAATAGGCGAGTGGAGACACTCCAGATTTTTTAAAATTCAAAATATATTTGCTAAAAATTAAATTATTTTATGAATCTCATTTTTATAAAAAAAAAATAAAAATATAAGGCAAAATGTTCTTTTTTTATTTTTATTTTATTTTATATGAATATTTATATCGAATAAAATAGTTATATATTAAGTAATTAAGTTAGGAAAGAGTTCTAAAAATAATATTATTATTTTTAATATTCTATTTTAATTAAATCTCATAAATAATTTATTCTAAATTTTTTTTTTTTGATACTCCCAAGAAATCTATAAGATGTAAATTTTCAAATATATATATATTAAATATTAAATAAAATTTTTAAAAATTAATTTATTATTTATTTCATAAGGGTTAACTTTTATTTGTGCTAAATATTTTTATTATATCTAACATTTAGTTTGATAACATAAAAAAATATGATTTTAGATAAAATTATTAAAAAAAAAGAAAAAGAAATTCACTTAGATAACACACTGGTTGTTTTTTTTCAGAGAGAAGAGAGAAGAGAGAGAGCAAGAGAGTCAGCCGATACCTTATTTGCCAATATTTGAAGAACATTTCTACGTGGCGATGGGGTTTAGCTTTTGAACCTGGCTTGGAAATCTCCCAAGTTGACACGAATAATTTTGCAATGTCGACAAGCGTCAAACTGATCTAGCGAATTGCTTCGAGCTGGCCTTAGAGCATGTTTGCCATGTCGTTGGCGTGTCTATTGGCACCAAATACATTCTTCGAAATGTCAATAGATTCAACTAGCATTCAACCATACCCCAAATTGTTATATGAGAATTCTTTTAAAACAAAACAACAAATAGAAAATAAACATCGTTTTAATCTATGAACAGGCATTCGATTGAAATATCCAATTTTTTTTTTTGCTAAAAATAATAAAACAAAATATATTTTCTTTTTCATTTCTTCTATACATTCTCATTTCCCAATAAAACATGAAGATTCATTTCAATTCTTTCACTAACAAATGATGGATCACCCTATAAACATCGTTTGGAAACGAAATTAATGATTTTTCATCTATCCATGTTAATGCAAATCATATACGCGGATATTTTTATTTAATTTACAAAAAAAACAAACAAACATTGATTCATGTTTTATTCTGTTTTTCAGTAGCTAAACATACCTATATATATAAAAAAACATGTATTAAGAAAAATAGTTGTGTGGGCATTAGATTAGATTTAATGTTAATGATGGTGAGTGGGTATCATGAAAGAATATTATATGAGCCATAAAATACTGGTTTTTATTAAAATTATAACATAGACAGATTTTAAATACTCAATATTCAAACTATATTTTATTAAAGAAAAAAATAATGATATTAATTTTAAATGTATTAAGGTTTTAAGTAAATACATGGCTTATAAGAAATTTAACCTCAATCCTAGTAGTATATTATATAAGTATTTAATTTTGTCATTTTAAAACAAATTATTTAATCATTTAGTCAATTAAACCAGAAAATTTAAATTTAAATATGCATTTAAAATGATTTAAAAATTATATACTTAACAATCATCAATCATTTTATTTGTATAATATTAAATTTATTAAATATTTAATTTTAATGTTTAGTTTTTGTTTTAATAAGAAATGAATTTTAATAATTATTAATTTAGTTTTTATTTAACTTTATATATTTTTACTAATAAAGATATTTAAAAGTTTAATGGTGAATATATTCTTAAGTTTTATAATATTATATTGTGAATAAATTAAGTATTCAGAATAAAAATACTTGATTCTTGGTGAAATTATGGACCATCATCTTCAAGACATTTATTGTCTCTAGAATAATACAAACAAACAAATTAATTAACAAAAAAATGTCAAGTAATAATATAAACATATAATTACAAAAACATACATATTTAAAAATATTTTATAAATTTATAGGCTTGATTTAGTAACTACATACATACTTTCAAATATAAATTTTGCTTGCATAAAAAATTTTATTTATGACGGTTAGTTACTTTTTCTTGTCAATCGACAATCTCATTTGTCTTTAACACGACACAATTTTTATTCATTTATAAAATAAATAATTAAACATTTGTCAATTTAAAAATTTCATTTATTCAATATTAATATAATTAAAAGTGTATATTATCATTTTTTTTTATTTTTTAGAATTTTTAGATTATGATATTTTTAAATTAATAAAAAAATAATAATATTGATGTTATTATAAGAATAATCAATAAATCCATTTTTGTATAAGTGAATTGAAATTAATCCATGTATTGTGAATGTAAGGGAGAAAAGGGAAAAAGTTTATCTTTGATCATTATTGATGTTTTCAATAACTATATATATGGTATATATATATATATATATAAGTATGTCTAAGAAAGAAGAGTAAAGCACCAGAAGCAGAGTCAGCTGGATATTCCCCGTATCCGCCCCTTTCTTGTTTCGACTACCCCCTTATTTTAGCGAATTTATCTTAATATAGTCTTCTATCAATCAATATTTTGGTTGTTTTTTTTTGCCAACGACTTGACTTTTATCACACTTGATTTTTCATCGTCATCCTTCTTAGTAGAGTCCACTCTGGCCATTTGATCTATGCCCCGGGGTTTCGGCCATCTATCTCTCCGGGTTTCCAAGACAAACGCGCGACTCTGAATAATCAGCTCTGTCCAGAGACCCTCGGGAACTGACCGGCGACGCCTTCACTAATCCAGCCTCTCCCTGAGGACTAGGATATCCCCTTTCACAGGGTTATTGTTGCATTTGCATTCCCTCAAAGTAACCGTGATGGGGAAGACGTTCTTGTCCTCTCAGGCGAATTATTAACATAGAACCAAGTGACGGATGTCGCCCCCCTATCAATTTTGCAGAAGAGGTCACTTTGCCCGAGGGTCGTCGAGACGCTATTAATACTTTATCCCAAGACACTCACACGAGAGGGAACCTCATGAATTTACAAAAAACTAAAAGAAATCCTTTAAAATATTTAGGCTTTTTTTTAACAAAAAAAAAACGTCTCCAGTTTTTTTTATATACATTTATCAATGTAAAAATATAATTTAAGTTCTGACCACAGGAAAATGTCTTCTATTATTACCTCGGTTAAAAGAATAAGAGACAATAATATTTTAAAAACAAAATTATAGCACTAAGCTAAAATTAAAATCGCTAGAATTATTTATTATATTTTATATTAATTTTATATAACTGCTTCTTCAAACAATTAATATTTAATTGTATGACTTCTATTAAAATAGCAAAATGTAGCTCAGCTTAAATGTATACGTAGAGCTGTCTGTGAGTTATGATATTTAAGAACAAGTATTCAAACTATAATATTCTATAATATTTTCAATTACTTTTTCATATATACCATATATATATATATATATATATATAAAGTTTACTAATATAGGCAACAAAAATCAATAATATAATAAAAATAAATAAAAATTATTCAAATATTCCTAAATTTAGTTATAAGATTCTAATGTATCAAAAATAGAGTATACATAATATAAATATAATTATAAAATTCGATTTCATGTTGTCATTTTAATGACAATACTTTAAATAATTATCTAAAGTTAAATTTTTTTTTTAATTAAAAATGAAAAATGATAAATAGTTTTAAAATTATTTATATATGTATATAAATATTATTAGGTACTTCACCTTGATTCTGTAATAATTAATTTTAATTTAATAAGTATAATATATATTCATAAAGTGAACTATGATAGACATATTTCTTAAATCATTTTTGATCTAAATAGGTAACTTTCATTTTAAAAAGTTTAATTAGAAAGCGCTAAAATATGCTAAATATTTTGCTAATTTCAGATTTAAACATTCGGTTTGGTTTCCATCTCGCATAATTGTTTTCTTTATTTACACCATCAACAGAGGCATTTTTTTCCTCTTCTGAGGATGATACAAAATCCGAAAATTCTTTAATTGATTCTTTTTTTAAATGTTTATTTTTGTTCAATTTTTAAATTAAAAATTTAAAATTAAATGAATTAATTTTTATTTGTTATTCTGTATTCATTGCTATATGAATTTATGAATGAACTTAAGTATATACCTTTTTTGAAAAGATTAAAAATACTCCATCAGACCCCAAATGAATGTGAATTAGAAACTTTCATAAAGCTTTTAGCTAATATATGATATTTGAAATGAACTGAAAGCGGTTAAATGACATTGATTTATACGGTTTACATATAATCATTGGGTTATTTTACAAACCAGAATAAATCCAACAGGCGGCCTTTGGCCACTTCGTGTGGGTCATCGCCTCTATGATTAATCTTGTTCAGAATTGAATTTAGTGAAGGCTATCATTTCGACTAATGAGTGAAGATGTGGCTTGTTTGTGTTCAAGTCGATTGACCATCTGTTTAAGGCCTATAGAAAACAGAACCTTTACTCTGGAATGATGACCCCAGATGGAGATGGTGAGGGGGGGGGGGGGGGTGTAAAAGTCTCGTTGTTTGATAGTGCCCAACTAAGCTGGACAAATGGTTTCTTCTAACACCCTTAGTATTCACGACGAAGGGATGTTAGTTGGGGTTGGCACTCCAATTACAGCTCAAGAACTTGATTAAATGCTGCGTTATGAAAATGTAATCGTGGTCCCCGTCTCTGACCTGGGGAAAGATAAATTATGCGGACTATTTGCAAGTTTCGCCCTGTGAACAAACAATCCGTTCCATTAAGTGATGCTTGGTTCGTTCTTTCTCATTACTGTTTCGGGACTCCTTACAGGCTTCTTTAGAACCACATTACTTTCTTTTACTAATTAAATCGCTCGCCCTCTCTTTTTCGCTCTCTTGTTCAAAAAATTTAATAAGACAAAAGGATCTTGTTGTTGATATTTACAATTACATCTTAAAAGAGAAACAAAAAGAAAAAGAAAAAAAAAGGAAATTTATTTTTGTTTTTAATCGTGAAAAAGTAAAATATACTAAGAATCTTCTACAAAAAATATAAGAAAAAAATTAACATACAAAATAATTGAAAAATGCCTAAATTAATTAAACAAAACAATACAATTTTATTGAGATAATAAGATTTATCAATACATCTCTTTGGCTCTTGAACTCAAAGACTCCTGATTCCTGCAGATCTATTCTGATTGATCCACCTCTATATTATCATAAGAAAAAATCTTTGACCTCTTATTCCTCTTACTCCTATCTAGTTGATTGCCCCTAAGCGGAGTAAATGTTGTATGATAAGTACAAGGTGTTCTCTCAACCTCTGTCCTAATTATATTACCTTATAATATGCTATTATTAATTTTATATTGATTCTTTTATCTAGCATAATTTGAATATAAATAAATTTTTAATATCTCTACATTATTATTTTAATTCATCAATAAATCATAAAATAATTTTAACTTTAATAAAAAAAAATACTCTTTAGTATTATATGATATCTATTTTTTTTAGAAAAATAAATTTCTAATTTGTTTTAATAAATTAAATATTGATATTTTTTTATTCAAAAAAATGTCTTGAAAATTAAGATCTTTTACTGGAAAAAAATTTGTCAATTTCATCTTTTGCCACCCCAACCCATCCCATCCACTCTACTATTCCGAAGGATTTGGTCTGGATCATTGTCGGATTTTGTTGACGCGGTGGGGCTGTATGTCCATATCAGAGTTTTGGCTTGGCACTTGGCAAGTGCCAGAATTGGTATTAATGTTTCGCTCTCTAGATAAATGATAGGATGAAAATACGTAGACGCAAGTGCGGTCAATGGATATTAATGGCAGGTTTTCTCTTCGACTCCGCATTTCTATGGCTGTATAACAAGCTTGAGGCTTGACCACGAAATGCAGGGATTCGCCTCTTAATAACATCACGCACACTAAGCCATCTAGATATGGCCCAAATGGTCCACACTCTCTTATTTTTCGACAGCCCGAGCCAATTTA
Source organism: Labia minor (assembly GCA_963082975.1). Taxonomy (NCBI): domain Eukaryota; kingdom Metazoa; phylum Arthropoda; class Insecta; order Dermaptera; family Spongiphoridae; genus Labia; species Labia minor. The sequence goes on from OY720347.1 coordinate 31,524,486, forward strand.
AAACCAGGCGGAAAATTGGCCTCTGGTCAGGGAAAAAGCTGATAACCACAGATGTTGTGGTAGAGTAACCAACCCTCTGTAATGCTTGTATTTATTAAGTGGTGATTTTCAACCCTCAATAATAATCTTCTATTAAACTTCTAATTATAAAATATTATAAGTATATCTCATGTAAATATATTTTCTGTATAAATGCATGCATAATTTTTTTTTTATAATTATTTATATATTGTTTAAGAATTAATATTTAATATTATTATTATTACACTTTGTATCGATTTTATATTTTATTATCTATTTTATAATCTATTTAATTTTGTAAATAAATTTTAAATTTTGGAAGTCTTCAAGTTTCTTAACTTAATCTTTACTATTTGAGCTACAATTCGACTTAAATGATTTTTTGTTATAATAATTAATTCATATTTACTTACATTACATATAATTCAATTTTAACATTTTAGAAATACCAATTTATTCTTGTCATTTTAGAGTAATTGAATGGAAATCCTTAATTAACCCATCAAGTTTTTATATTCCTAACTATACTATGTATATATTTATGTATATATTATTTATAAATTTCATTTAAAAATTAGCCCTTTTAATAAATAAAAATTATGTTATTGTTTCTTTCTAAATAATATATATTTTATCAGCAGGTATATTTTGATAAAATTAAATATAATTCTCTCTCCAACTCTTTTTCTATTTTATTATATATTTTATTTATTATATAATAGATTATATTATACAAAAGTGTAACAAAAAAAAATTTATGAAAAAATAATCGGATTAAGTAAAATATCAAGTGGCATATTGTATGAAATAAAGTAATTTCGATGCAATAAGGGGAGATGCTTATGGGTTGAAATGTCCCTATCCTTCGGTGAGTCGTCAATTGCCGAAATGCTGACCCGGGGTCATTTCCGGGAGGGCTGCCAGACACGGCTGACATTGGCCAGACTTTGTGGCCACTCCAGTTCAATTGGTTTCTTCTTCTTTTTCCACCCTAATCCCTCTTCCATGTTTCGTCTAATTACTTTGGACATCGCGTAACACACACTCACCAATTATTATTTTTATCAGGTCTCAAATGGTGTTCTAAATCCAGCATTAATAGTTAAACCCTCCAGGGTGGTCACAGACAGGGTTTGGAGCTGCCTAAATCATTAAGAACCCCTCCAAAGATTAAAGGCGGTCGCTGTTTGTTTTTTCCGGTCTTCCTTGGATTAGTCAAGCCTGGATCTTACAATAACAATGGTATGCTTCTTTCCAGTAATTTGAACTGACATTAATAAAGTGCTTAAAAAAAAATAAACTGAATATTTATCTAAATATTTTCATTGCCTATATATATTTAAAATATATATATATATATATATATTTATTTTCAAATATTTTATTAAAAATAAATTAACAGATATTTCAAATTATTTATATAAACTTTTAAACACATTGATTATTTTTTTTTATAATTATTATATATAAAAACCATAGTCACTCACTGTGTGTGACCGTAACACCATAATTCAGCCACATCAAACTAGATGACGTCTCTCAAAAAAACAAAAAAAAAAATTATTATTATATATAAAAGCCATAGTCACTCACTGTGACCGTAATGCCATAATTCGGCTACATCAAACTAGATGGCATTATTCGATGTGGGTGTTTTAAAAAAATGTTAATTGAATATACATATATATATATATATATATATATATATATATTTCATTCTTTTAAATATTAATTTAATTAAATATTAAATTAAATTTTTTAAATATTAATATAATATATTTAAATTATAAATAATATAATATGCTTATATTTTTTTTTCATTCTTTTAATATAATTTCTACTTGGTGTTTGAATTTGTTGATAACTACCTCCTATTAATATATATTAATATATTTATCGACTATTAATTAATATTTTCTAAAAGAAAGTAAGCAATATTATTTATGTATATTTAAATTTATATTTTGAAAAATAGTGCAATTTGCAAATTTGAGTGAAAAAAAAATCCAAATGAAATGAAAAATATACTGATTGAATTAAAATGAATTAAAACCTTTCACATACAGACTTTCAACAAATTACTATATACTACATCAGGGGTACAGGGGGCGGAGCCCCCTCTTTAGCTTCACAGTACGCTTTCGGCGCTCTGATAAACTAGTACGTATATAATTTAAAAAATCACAAATATATTTGATTATTCATGATTTTAGATGAAATCAATGTTGCGAAAATTAGTCGTAGAAAAGTCACTCATGATATATGGTTTAAATTGTTAATCACAAAGAAGTGAATTCACATTGCCACGCAATGGAAAAGTTCTCCGGAGTGAATTTTATATAAGTTGAGCATAGGAACAGGAGAAAGACCAGAGGTCGTTCGTTACGGCTTGCGATTATTAATAATGGAAGTCGAGAAAGAGCTAAATTTGTACGACAAACAATATTTTTTATAAATTTTATTCCAGAAATATCAGCACAAATTAAACTAAAGTGAAATTTAGTTAAGCATATTAATATAGTCATGTGAAGAATACACAACACATTTAATTGAATGTGATAACTTTGATTTGTTTTTACTGAATTGATAAATGCTTAATTAAGGCGATATATTTCGGCAGACTTGATTAAATAAATAAATATAGTATAAATCTTATTCACTTATTTAATTAATTATTTTTTTAGTGAACTAAATCAGAAATAAAGATTAGAGAAAAATTGGAACATAAATAAGATGGGATTCATAATTTCATATTCATTTTTCATTCAATGCGTAACTGAAAATGATTAGTATTTACTTAAAATATAAATGATATTTTTAAGAAGAAGATTATATTAAGTATTTATTTTAAATAATTGGAAGTTTGTATTTATTTATTTATTAATCTAAATAATAGTATTCAGATAAGTACGATAATTTTAAAGTTTCACAAATCTAATACTTTATATTCTTAATAACAAAATATAACAATTGTCAGAAAATCATTTATTATATTAATATCTATATATTTAATACGATAGTGTCCGTCTGTACGCAAAAAACTCCAGAGCCTAAACTACAAGGAGTAAGGTAACCAAATTTTTCTGAGGTGAAGGGTACCTCAAATGATGAAAAATAAAAAAGAAATTAGAATCTTAGGTCACTCCTGAGCTGAGCTGCGGGTGTTCCATTTTCCAGAAATATGTAGAAAGGATAGTGTTTGTATGTATGTAATTTGTTTACTTTTTTGCTGTCATAGAAACAGAAATATATATATATAATTAGAACCTCTCTCTCTTCCTCTATTTAAAATTTTAAAAAATGGAGTGTTCTAGCCAAATTAAGAAATTTAAATTCCTTATGCAACATTGATAGGTAAATGAATTGGACTGGAAGAGGAGACATATGATTAGAGAAATTGGGGAAAAATCAACCGAAATGTAATTAAACAAAAAAATTCAAGAATTATGATACGGATACGACTTACATACAATTAAGATACAAAATGTAGAATTTGAAAAAATCACGAAAGATAATAATATTCGAGAAGAATTTAAATCGACGTTGTAATTGAGTAACGCCTGTTATTATGCAGTAAAGGGGCTTATCTCATCAAAGAGGATCAAAATTAAAATATATAAAACAATTATTTTTCATGTTGATCGATGACTAGTGTGACCATATTTCGAAAACACCAAACCGGGACAAACAGTATTTTTTAGAACTAAATTGAAAAAATTTTGAAAAAAAAAATTACGAAATGTCCTAAATATTGAAAAAACAGTAGGGTGTCCCGAAGACATTTTTGGTACAGAGCACCTAAAGACGGGACGTTTGGTCACCCTATCGATGACTCTGGGAGACGAGAGTAGATTTAGAGTAATTGTGAGATTAATATTGTTTGCAGCATTTATAGGCCAAAGGAAGATGAGGTCACAGGGGGATGGCGGAGATGGCATAACGAGAAATAATGTCCAGATATAGTTAAAGTTATAAAATCAAGAAAGCTGGGATTGGAAGGGGACGTGGTTGGAATTGGAGAAACTAGAAATTGGGAGAAACCGATTGGGAAACATCCGGTGGAAGACCAAGGACCAAGGTGGGTGGACAATGAAGGAAGGGACATGGGAGAGATGGGACAGGGTAGGATTTGGTTGTAGCTCAGGATAGGGACGATTAGAGAAATGTGGATGCTGCGGCTAAGAACTTTCGAAAACTGTAGAGACACAGAGTTAGATAAATATAACATATACAATAATAATATATAATTAATTTACTGATTAAATTAAAATATATTTTACAAGAAAACAAATACATTTCTTATCTACTTATACTGATTGAAACAAAATGGATGAAAACCTTTTACATACAGACTTTCAACCAAATACTATGTATCACTCGGGGGTACAGGGGGCGGAGCCCCCGTCTAGGTGTGAAGAGCGCCGAAGGCGCTCGGAGCAGCTAGTTTTTATTAATTTTCTTAAATAAATCAATACTATAATTATGACATTTGAGTTCAGTACAGTAGAGTACAATCAATTCAATTTTCTTTCAAATAAAGAAAAAAATTTGGAGTGTCTCTACTCGACTATCTCGCAAATTTGAATTGGATGAAATAACATATATTATATTTAAGTTAAATTTAATTAATTATAAATTATAAATTGAAATTAATAAATAATATTTATCAAACAAGCGCGTGTTTGGATCTTTATTGCTGGCACCACGTCACGTGCTGGCGCGTGATTTGCAGTGTTAAAAATTAATTCTGAAACTTACAGCGATTCAATCAAGCTGAAATTCTATAAATAGCAGTTTTACACAATTTTTAATCATGTGAAAAACTATCAAACATATATTTTTATTTTTACGGTCACTTTAGAGGAAAAAAAATAAAAACGTGGTATGTAATGACCCTCGTCTGGTTGAGCTACATTTTGAAAAGTTGATAGAAAACTACGAATTTCGAATAATGCCCGTATACCAAAATTCATTATTCTAGCTCCAATTGTTTTTGCGTAATCTTGTCTACATACATACATACACACACACACACACAGACAGACATTTTTCTCAACCTTATTGTTAGTGAAAATGACTCAGGGACCTTCAAAACGTATAAAATCATCAAAATCTCGACATCGAAAATTTTCATGATCGCAATACTATTAGAATATTAGAAAGAAAAGAGTAAATACACTAAAGATATTTTTTTTTTAATTAAATTATAATTATATTATATAATATTATATAATAATATATAATAATATTACTTTTTATTAAAAATTTCATTTTAGAACAGGTAGCTATCATTTATTTTTAAATAAATAAAGTAAATAATTCAATTAACAATAACTTTTATCTGTTTTTAAAATTATTTAATAAATCAAATCACATTGAAATAGAATATTTTCAAATTGAAAGTTAAGTTCAAGTCGGCTAAATAAAAACACCAAAGGACAATTTGGGCAAGTGGCATTAATGATTTTGGCCCTTGAGTTATCAGAATTGGTCTAATTTTGGAGTTGATTCTCAAGAGGCACGCACGCCCAGTCACTTAACCTGCTCCTATTTATCTCATTTTGGGGTAAGTGGAACTGTGGATCTGGACCCTCCTGGGAAAGACATTCTGCCTTTACATCACCGTTCATCTTATCAACGATTGAGTTAAGATGGCTCACAGTTTATGATTTATGGTAATTCTTAGGTGCGAATGGCCTGTTCTGAGTGGCTTACTAAAGCAATTCAAGATTCCATATCTTAATAATAAATTTATAAAAACTTCAACGTGCTCATATATATAAGTGACAGTTGTGATTATAATATCATGGTTTATTAAGTTAACATAAAATGATTAAAAATAGCTTCTACAGAAGGATAAACATACACTTTAGATATTCGATTATGGAATTAAAGAAGCATTGATCAGATTAAAAATTTTACTTATATTCATTGTAATACAAACTTTTTTTACCATAAAATAGAAAATAAGAATAGCTATAAAAAATTATTTATTACAAATAATTTTAATTATTTTAAGATATTTTTTTATTTGAAGAAGGGGGCGGTGTTGAGATTAAATAATTATTAGTTCAACTTCATGATTCCTTATTTAATTTAATTTAATAATTATAATATTTTATTTTTTATCTAATTTAAAAGAGATTAAGAGATTTATACATCAATAGATACATGATTAATTAATTGTACATAGGTAGTTTCTAGTTAAAATATAATACATTGATTATCTAGTAATTTATCAATATTAAAAAAATAAAAAAAAGTATTAAAAATATAAATAAACGTATATATTTTTATATTTCTTATAAACATTTAACAATTTCTTAAAATTTTTTCTCAAAAGTTAACTTAAAGTTGTACCTATGTTTTTTCGATGTATATATAAATAGAATGACAAATACACTGATGTTTTTATAGTAAAGGCAACAAAATCAGTTCAAACAAAGCATCCGGAATGGGGTGTGTCTGATTAATTAACACGAAGTCGACCAGGTGGTGACGCAAGTGTAATGCCTATATAGTCTAATGATGGATGGTGGATGTCAAGTCAGAATGACACGAAGAATAAGGAAAGAAGCAGCCACAGAATAGATCCCCGTGACAAATTGTATGGAAAAAAGTAAGAAAATAAAGTGATATTAATGATGATGGCAAATGGCTAGGTGACGAGAGAGAAAGAGAGAGGGAATGGAGAAAGAAAGAAGAGAAGATGAGGAAAAAACAAGTGCGGCAAGAAATTCCTTGAAGGAACTCGACATAGGTGAAAACATTGTATAACAGAATATGAAAATGAAAAAAGTTTTCGAAATTATGACGAGGTGTCGAGGGTGTTCAGGAAAGTTTGCACAAAACAAGGAACGGGAGGGCAGGGTAAAAAAAAAGACAGAAAGTGAGACGGATGAGCTGAAGGAGCTCGTAGTTCGCCTGCAGGTCGTCATCATCAATTATACAAAGCGACTCAATGTGTTCCTTCTGGCACTCGCCCCAGACGCTTTTTCTGTGCCCTTAATCCTTTTACTTGACGACGAGCCGACTTGTGCCTGTTCCCTTTTCAATTTCAATCCCCGCCCTTTAACTTTCCCTTAACTCTGTCACTTCCTGCGCTTCTTTCTTCTGTAATATTTAACGCCCATTCATGTTACTAAATATTTTAATTTTTACAATTTCGGCATTCATACTTAAAAATACATGAATTTTTTCCCTTTAAACGTCCTTGTCTAAAACATCTGCATAATTTATATCTGCACTGACAAAAGCTCGCTCGTTGACGTGCGGCACGTAATTACAGGCGTCTTTATCAATCTTGCGCTTGTTCAAACATCCCTCCAGTTTGACTTACGCTTATTTACACTTTTCCCCTTGGTTCTATCTTAATTTCTTTCCACCCCCTCAGTCTCTTCAGTTCTTGCTATAAGATATTCTCACGTCGCTATGTTCACAGAGTAAGATTAATTACCCGGTAGCGGCGACGGCGCATCTTTGCTTGCTGCTTTGGAGCGCTTTTCATCCCCCTTCTTGAGGCCTCTCAGAGTGGGTGCAGGGTGGTCTTGTGCTTCTGGAACTTCATTTCTACCCCCGCACCATCCACCAGTATCTCATCAACCGATGACTTATTTCTCTTGTGCGTTCCATCGACAAGAATTTTAATTAACAACAAAAGTGCCGCTTTCCTGAGGCTGACATTGGCGCCGCCCATCATGGTAACATCGTCTGCGACGATTCCCGATTCCCCTTTATTCGGACAAAGAATCAAAAGCTTGAACTAGTCACCATTAATTAGTATCATCATTCTTTAATAGAAAAAGAGACTAAACACTGTCTTTATACTCTCTAAATTATTTAAATTTATCAAGAGATAAAGACATTTCATTTCTAAATTTTTTCTAAACCAATATCCAATTTATTTCAATTATGAATTTCATAAAAATATACATTTTTATATACATCAATTAAATATTAATATTTTGAAACTACTAAATAAATAAATATATTTTAAAAATGAAAAAAATACCTAGGAAAAAAAATGTATTCAAATTACAAAAAAATACCCTCTGAATCCTTTTTTATTCTTTTACGCTTATTAATTTATTAATATTGAATTGTTCATATATGGCAATTATTGTGGTAATATTTTTTATTACCATATATTTAATTTAGAAAAAAGAAAATTGATATTATTATATATTTTTAATTTTTAAAATAATTAGAATTCACCTCATTTGTAATCTGCAGACTATTAAATTATTTATTTAAACAAAAAAATAATAATAAAAAAAAAAAAAAATTAATTTCCATTAACAAACAATTTTTACTCTTATGGAATTGTATGACTCTAGGAAAAAGGTTTGATTAATTTAATTAAGTATAATTAATTATTATTTTTTGTAAACCCCTATATATCCACCTTATACATTATCTTTAAAATATTTTTTAGATATAATATTTTTTAATATTATAATTATTGATACATATATAAAAATATATATATAAATATTGTATTTTGAAAATAAATCAAATTTAAACATAAATTAAAATGAAAATACTATAAATTTAGAAAAGGAGGCCTGTTTTTAGTTTTTATGTGTGTTTATAGTGCTGGATCGTTTAAAGATTGAACCTTAATATCACTTTTAAAATTTTAAAAATTATAAATTATATAGAGATAATTTCCAAAATTGGTTAAAATTTAAAATTCCACAGATCATTTGATTATTAAAACTTAAAAAGTAAAAAAAGTAAAAAACATTTGTAAAATTTTTGATTTAAACATATATGGACAATATTTGAAACTGATTGAACATTTTGAAAATCCCTCAGTTTTTTTAACTTTTCCCATTCCATCAATAGAAAAATGATCTCTTAAGACATTTAATTAATTAAGAGGTGTAATATTTTCCAATTCTTCCTCAAGAAATTATCATCAATCTTGTTTATTCATTATCGTGAACTATACTGAAAAAAATATTGATTAAATTCATTTCATCAAATAGAAAAACAATTTATTAACATTTATTATTTCCTTACAACTTATAAGATATTCTTAACCAAATTTCTGTACCATAATTACTTAATATTTAATATATTAGGTATTTAAATTTGTTATTTTTATATTTGAGATATCTACATTTATTTATATTTATACAATATATATATATATATATAAATTATATCATAAATCGTGTTGCAAAATTTGTAAATGTTAAATAGTCAATTTGTAAAATTATTTTATTTAATTTGCAAAAATATTAGCAATCTATTCTCATAAGAGATTATATTTATACATTTTGTATTACAACAACCATAAACTATGCCTATGAATCACTACGGGGGAATTAATTTATGAAAATATGGATTGGATTTTTAATTGAAAAATACATAGGTTGGCTCTTAACATTGGAATAAAAATAATTTACCAAGTCAAATTAAATGCTACATCTGTTTTGTTTTATACCTTTATAAATACAAATGATTGTGTTGTTTATTTATTGTGTAATGCAGTGGAAATTCGGTTGCGTTGAATTTAAATTTATTTCAAGTACTATGGACTCTCCGTTCAACACCGAGTTTAAAAAAAAAAGTAACACTTGTGGGAATTACAGTGATTCGGCGGCTCATAAAAACGCGAAGGCGCGTTTGTACTCGATCCGAGCAACATCATTAATGGGTTGTATAACTTTTAATATTCGCCTCAACGTGCATTTATATGCAGATGGAGATGAACTTTTTGAAAATATTTTTAAAATCAAATATACAAATGAATCTAATTGGAATGCGTAGGTTATTATTATTATTATTATTATTATTATTACTTTTTTTTTTAGAAAAAAGACAAACGAGTCGGTTCCCGGCCAGAAAATCAATTTGTGGCTTGTTTTAGTTGAAGAAAACACTTTACCCCCTGGATCGTCTCTTAGTCTTTTCTAGCGAAGCACTTTTTTTTCTCAAAGGGTGGCGGGGGTGTGGGGAAAGGAAAAAGGAATCATATTCAGCAGCACCTCCAAAGAAACAATTTTAATATCATTGAGAGTGTTAGTTGTAAGCGAACGGCTTTCGTAATGAATATTTCATGATATGCGAATCTTATGTCTTCATTCATTTCACAGGCTTTTCATTCGTTTCCTCCAATCGCGACGATTGGTTTCCTTAGATATTCTTTTTTTCCACCACTTTTCTTCATCTTCTTAACGTTTCCAATAATGATTATCCAAATATCATTTCAAGTATAAAACCTAACAGTTCATTTTAACAAATGTTTAATTCACCACCCCCCTAACCTCTCCTTTTATGATTATTTGCATATTATTCATATTATTTTCCTAAAAGTAGATTGGATTGTTTTAATAATAATAATAAAGGAAATAAATAAATTCTCTAGTTATTTGTTGTTAAAACATGCATCTTTTATTTTATTTATTTATTTTGTTCGTTTGTAATTGACACAAATAGCACATGATCCCTTTTCCATTTTCGAATGTTTACTTCGATAAAATGTCATTGGGGCCGTAAACGAGTCAAGATTGCCAAATGGTTTCCGTGTATCACGAGGCAATCCTCGCGGAAATCGGCGCCCGGGGGACCCGGGTCCCCGTGCTCATCAATATCGTTGTCTGGGAACCAACTTGACAAGTTCTCCGTTTGTAGCACAATTTAATATATTACATTACCATAGCGCATGCACAATATATCAGCATTAGTTGACGATTGCCTCGATTGGACTAGCAACCGATATCATTAGCATAAATTAAACCGAGAATCCGATACATAAATACATAAAATATGTCCCAAAGCGTTTCATCGGTAATTCAAGGGATATGGTGGGGTGGGGTGGAGTGGGGGGGGTTGAGAAAGAGAAATGGTGTGGCATGGGGATTGCAGTGGAATAAATGCCACATGAGGGGTGCTTACGGCGAAAACCGCCGAGGAAAGAAATTGCGTTTGCAGAGATAAAGTTTAGCGACGGAGCGATCGGGGGCTTTACCCAACCGCCATCGCCCCATTCTTATGCAATAACCATTCACAAAGAATTACTATTAGTTCTAACTCTTTTTCTCTTTTTATCTGATTGCCATACAATTTTAGAATCGTTAAAACGCCTTTAAAAAATTTGTACTGTTTCACTTCATCTATCAATCGCTATTATTCCTACACAAAAGTAAAGAAATTAAATTGATATATATATATATATATATATATATATAAATCGAAATAAAATACTAGAATTGTTTTTTGCTTTATGAAATCGATTCAATTAGAATATTAAATCTTAATTCAATTTTTTCCCTACCATTCAATAATTAAATGATTTTTTATTTGTGATTTTATATATTGTATATAGAAAATGTTTTTTTATAATATACGTAGGTGTATGTATATGATAAAAAAAAAGATTAAAGTACTAAAAATGAAATTAAAATGTAATACATATTACCATTATTGTCAAAAGTTCAAATGGTTTTAAATTTGATGGTTTTCTATTTAAGTAAAGGTTTTTATGATTTAATTAAAAAAAAAATTAAAAAAAAACCGCTGCCCGAAGGCACTTTTCCGTAAACGTTACGAAAAAAAAAATAATAATGTTATGTATTATATTTTATTTACAAACGAATCGTTTTAAATATTCGAAATTTAAATAAAATGCTGTACTGTGATTAATAATAAGCTGGTAACTTCAATTGTTCAATTTAATCAAGTGAAAACTATTATAGTTTCTATTAATTGATCTTATGGAGGAATATGAACATCACATCCTTTTTTTTACATCTATTTATTTTTAAATAAACTTATTTTATTATTATTTTTCAATGAATTAGCTTTCTTGAGAGTTTCAACCCAAGCATAATTCAAACAGTATATCCATAGAATACAACACTTGAAAACGATCATTCAAACCTCACCAAATGCAAAAATTTTTAATAGGTTGTCAAATATCTCTCTTCCGCTTTTTTGCTCTTTATTCAATGCTTTATAAAAAGTGTTACAGTGATTGGATTTAGTTCAAATATGCGCCGATTTGTTCGATAATCTGTTTCCATCTAGACGGCAACTTCATAATACTCGCCTCGTAGCAACCCCTCTCCTTATTTGCGAAGCCATTTTTCCACAGGCCTATTTTGAGTCCAACAAGGGGGTTCGCCATAGACAGGAACAGGTGGTAATCACTTGGCGCTATGTCCGGGCTATATGGTGGATGCGATAAAACCTCCCATCCGAGCTCCTGTAGCGTCTGACGAGTCATCAACGAAGTGTGTGGTCTGGCATTGTCCTGGTGGAACACTACACCCTTCCTGTTGGCCAATTTTGGACGCTTCTGGTCGATCTCCTGCTTCAAGCGGTCCAGTTGTTCGCAGTAGATGGTAGAATTAAGCGTCTGGCCTTATGGGAGCAGCTCATAGTGGATGATTCCCTTCCAATCCTACCAAACACACAGCAAAACCATGGTGTCGTTTTCACCGGCTCTGAATCGTCGAAAACATTCCTCAGCGGTTCGAAGTGACAGAGTACCATCCCCCAAAACATCATTAATTAACGTTTCTTTAGCGGATTTGCCTTTAACGAAGGAAAAGTTTAAAATAGCGCGAATTTTGAACTCCATGTTTACACGTCTATAACTGTTGAACGCAATATCCAAACTAATCATGCATAGCGTCGTTTTGTAGGTTATGATTCAAATGATGTATGCGCTTTGTACATAGCCTCGAAATTCAAAAGACAAAAAGGCGGAAGGGAGATATTTGACAACCTATTATATAATAATAAAAATATATTAAAATGTAATAAATTAAAAGGTGTCTTAAATAAACTTATTTCTCCCATTAGCCTTAAAAACAAATAAATCTGACTTAAGTTAGTTGACTTCAATTTGTAATATATAAAATTATTTCCTATATTTAGAAATTCAAATCACAATCTTTTAGAAATGATAGAAATCGTGAACGGAATTTTATTATTATTATTTAATTGAACAGCAAAAACTATAATAAATATCTATTCGATATTATATATTTATATATTAGAAAAAAAGATGAATTGTCAATTAAAAATATTTTTTGAGTGTACAGTCGAAAATAATAACTTTAAAGTTGTTGTAGATATCCATAGATCATTATCGATTGGTAGTCTCTTATACATTTTTTTCTCTTCATGATTTGAAGATAAATCTTCTAAGACTAATAAGCTTATATAAAAGTTGTAAGATTTATCAATTTGAAGGGAGACCAGAGTACTACAAAATGTTCACATAGTTATTGATCGATATTGAAAGAATATTGTCAAAAATACAACTTATCCATTTTTTTTTATTCATTTTTTTTTATAAAATATGTCATTTATTAAATTAAATTTGATAAAATATAATTTATAAATTTCATTACCGTCAATTTATAGTAATAAATAATATTAGCTTATTAAACCACAATTATTCTAATTAATTGATTTTAATTAATTAATCGATTAAATTAATTTAAATAATTATTTTTTTCTAAATATTTTAATATTTATCAATTATTTTAAACTGAACATGTACTTAAACAAAAAGTTTATTTAATAACATATTTATATCTTCATTTATTTATAATATATAATTTTCATTTTATAGGAAAATTCAATATTTTTAATATACTATTAATAAAATATGATCATAACTTCATTTCTTTATTCATTTACATGTTTTTCTTAAATTGTTTGTTTTAGATATTGGACTTGTAATCTATTGTAAATGTATTTTTAATATTTTACAACCAATTAAATAACTTATATATTGAAATATTTCTATGAGATGATTAAAAATTTACAAACCTTTGTTTTCAAATTATCAATAAAGATTATATTTGATGGAGAAGAGCGGAAATAAAACGATTAGTTCTTTAAGAAATACACTTATTATAAAACATGAAATGAAGTTGAATACCGGAGAAAAACGTGTGCGAGAGAGCGTGGTTATACATAAGAAAAACCGCACGGTGGCAGCACAGTCGATTGGTGCCAACAGTCGCCCGGGCAGGAATTGAATCCCCAACAATATTTACAGATAATATGAATTTATTAATTATTTATATACCTAACAAACAGTGGCGTACGGTGAGGTTCTTGCGCCTGGGGGCAACTGAGAAATCAGCGCCCCCTTTCGTGTATATATATATAAATATATATATATAATTTAATTTTTTTTTAAAGAATATTAATGACGAATAACGAAACAGGTTTAACAGATTTTAATAAGCTTATAAATAATATTTATTGACTTACACACAATACAGTTTAACTTTAAATATTAATTCTTTTGTTTCAATTTGGCTTCCCTAATTTTGCGCCCCCTAAATTTGACGCCCGGGGACATATGTCCCCCCCTGCTCCCTCCTAGTTACGCCACTGCTAACAAATATATTTTTAATCTTTGAAAATGTGTAATTTTAAATATTTTATTTTTTTAAAATTTACTAATTGTAAAAATAAAATTAAAACATTTATTTGTGAAATATAAAAATATATATAAATCCACCTTCATGATTAATAGATTGTATTTAAATCTTAATTATCTTTTAAATTAATAATTAATAAATATATATAAATTCAATGCATGATACATCCTCTAAATTATTTTTAAATTGAAAAAAAAAACATTTCAAATAAATACGTTTTTTTATTTTAGTTAATGAATGACAGACATATTATGAAGATTATTAAAGATAATTAAACATAATTAAACTAACGAAGTTATTAAAATTTGAAATTATTTAGATCATGTTGTGTCTAGAAATTATAACGATCTTTCTACTCTTTATGTGTTACTATAAAAAAAAACATGCTCTTAAATACTTATTAAGAAAGATTAAATATTTCTCCAAGGAATTATAATAATTTTTTTAGTTTTTATTATGATTACTTAACTATTTGATTTTATTATTCCGTTCCAAGTTGTTAAATGTGAAATAGATTCACTCGTCTACATCTTCTAAATCTGATGAGGTGTTAATGATATTATACGCTTCTTTATCATCATCTTTCTTTTTATTACCCGATAAGATATGTGATTTATGCACCAACCGAACCAATTTTATTTTATTTCTCATTTATTATATGCCATGAAATGTTTAATGATGTCACTGAAAATCCATCCCTAAATACGAGAGAATGATGACACGATAAAAATAACAGGCAACTCTATTTCAATGTATAATCTGACTATTGCATGTAGCATTGTTGTCCATTTCATTATAGAAAATGACAGTGGCGTGTTTTTGCTTTTGCTTGTTTTTTTTTTTTTTTTTTTTGTGGGTTTTTTTGTATTCAAGCCAAAACGGCTGTTGAGAAGCTTTACGAACACCATTTGTATCTAGATTTGTCTGGGAGTTATCTTCTGGAGATATTTCAAGGCTCGAAAGAGAACGCGTGCCTCCCGGCCTCCGGTTTCACCTAATATGACGGATGGCTATAATTATTCTAGTATGACAAGCTTGCGTAAACATTGGCTCAGTCTCTTCGATGCTCAGCTCATTTTTTTCCATGAGAAAAAAATCTTATGCCTGATGGTAGGAAATATTTTTAGTTAGAAATAAATCAAATGCTATTATTGATGGGGTTGATTATTTCTTGTTGGCGTCATTAGATATCTCAAAGTTAAGAGATAAACGTCTATCCAAATGTTGAATGTTTGTGTGTGTGTGTGTGTGTGTTTGTTTATATATCTAATCAATTTAATTTATTTCATGAATATTAATTTAATACCGATTGGCATAAGATATTTTTCAATAATAGTTAGTAGTTTAAAATGTATTATTATCAGATCACCATTTTATTTTATTTGTGTCATCTAAATTTGTCTATGATTGATTAGATAAAACTCAGAAATTTATAGATTAAAGATCTAAAATTTGAGTAGAATTCATTGTAATTGAAGTTAATTCATAAATTTTAAACTCCCTTATGAGAAAAAAACAAAAATTATCATGAAATAATTGAAAAAAATATTTATTAGCAAAAATATCCGTACTTCGCAATGGAGACATCAACGGGAAGTAGCAGTACGCGCTTCAGGAGCATGAGATCTACCTATGTACCAACTTTGATTGCAATCCGTGCAGCATATGGTATCACATAGTGTACAGATACCTCCACTTGTATATCTATATAGATAAGCATTTCATAATAGAGTAAATGTACCAGTAGTTTACAGTGAACCAGTAGTTGATACTTGTACAATTAATATCGGATAATAAGACTTACCATATCTCTGTCAAAACATTTCCAAATGCTCGCTATATGGAAGTAATTCCTTCTCTATTGAAGATGTGTAAATATAAAAGTTTTGAGTCACAGTCTGAGTAAACAGCAGAACATTTACTTTTTATAGAATCGAACAAATGGATATTTTAATATTTTGATCTTCAAATGCTCAAGAAGGCAAATCACTAATTTTTATTTTTATTTTTTTTTAGTATTGACATCAATATTAAATATTATTAATTGAATGTCCATATTAACTAATTTTAAGGGTGTCAACAACTGGTGCTTTTAGATGATAATGTTAAAAACATTATAAAAAATTACATTGGTTTGTAGATAAATTCTTCATTAATAACCAATGAATCATTTCACCTGAAAATCAACGATATCTGATAGAAAATAGAAGATATTAAATTTTTTTCATAAAGTTGTCTGTACATTCCCCTTAATTAAAATAGTAAACTTTGAATTTCACTTTCCAAATATAGATTATAAGAAAAAATTATTTATCAGATATTTATGCATAATTGATAATTATGTAAACTTTAATATTTCTATAGCGCCATCCAATTTTTCAATAATGTTTCTTAAAATATATTAAATTAATAAATTTGTTTCGAAAATCATTGAATCTAATTATGTTTAATTAATCATTTATTAATTAAAAAAAAATTAAGTTGTAAACATGTCTCAATTATAAGAGAATTTTGTACATAAAACCACATATTGATATTTTTTATTGTAAATTTATTCAAAAAAATACAAAAAATACATAATGTTTCGATTGCTACTTCTGCAATCGTCATCAAGCGACTGCACTGTCCGAGCGTCCAGTGCCGACTGTCTCAGTTATTTGATCAATTATTACATCAAATTAAGAAACTACTATAAATTGAGAATAAATTTAATAATACTAAGAAAAGAAAGTGTTGTATTGTAGTATACATTCATTTTGTTTATTATTTTAAAACCCAAAAGATTTCCTTATTCTAGGTTAATATGTTATTATGCCTATTTTCATTTAGAAAGGAATAACATTCTCTCTTTCATATGACTTACCTCCAAAGGGGTGATACTAAATGTTCTCAATTAGTTTAAGAAAGGAATATGTTTTCAGAATTGCAACTATTCAGTGGCTATTTGGAAATGTTTACAAAGCTTAATCGTTTCTTTGACAGGTAATGGACAAAAGAGCGGTTTTTCAAATATTGTTCTAACTTCTCACACTTGCTTGGTTTTTTTCACACGAATTCTGTTGTTGTTGTTGTTGTTGTTGTTGTTCTTTTACTTGATGCCTTCAACTCCGGGCACCTGTGATACCAACAGTCCGGGAGGTCTTACGGGATTAGCTGCTAGTATAATGCATATTAATCGTTGACTCAGAAGTTTGAAAGCAAAATCTGATTATTTTTCACCTTTTTTTTCAATACTGACCCTTTAAACCGGATTTCCTATTTTTTATGACTGACAGCTGGGTAACAGGAATACAAAAAGAACATACAATTCACTTTTCTGCTAAAAGTTATTCATTCCATTTTGAGACGTAGTATTATTCTTTGTGACAGGAATTTCCGAGTTTTAAATAATAATAAAATCAAAATATATTTGGGACTCACCATACTTTTATTATATTCTCAATAATAATTTATATTTTTTTTATCGAAATTAAATTTTTAATAAAAACAGCTGTGATGAAACAGTATACAATTCCAAGATAAACAAGTTACTCATACTAACCTATTATTTTTTGTTATCATGATAATTTAATTTTTTTTATATAATAATATCTAAAAGTTCATTTAAAATTTAATGTAATTAATTTTTTTGTTTTTTTTTTTTTGTTTATTAAACTCACTGAATAGGCAAAAGGCACGAAAATGAGATAAGATAAGTGAAACGAAGTTATTTTAATTGAAAATAATAAAATTTAGAAATGTAACATAAATGGTATTATAGAAAAGTTAAAGTTTAATGCAAAAAACAATACTAATTAATCTTTTTCAATAAAATTGATTTTTACAAAATAAATAAATAATTTTTTTTGTTTCCTTTTTTCTATCTCGCCAAATTTTCGATTAATTTTAATTTATAATTTATAATTAATTAAATTTAATTTAAATATAATATATGTTATTTAATCCAATTCAAATTGCGAGATAGTCGAGTGGAGACACTCCAGCGTATTTGTTAACTAAATTTAAGTCATATAAGAATAAAATTCAATAAATATTTCAAAAAAATAGTTTAAAGAAATGACTAAAGAAAACTAATATATTTTACAATTTCAATAAACTATTGTTGTAAGAAATAACAAAGAGAATTTTTAATATAAAATTTAAATTCTTTGGGAATTTTGTATTATTGTTTTAGGTTTATTTATATTAAAGATGAAAGGACAGAGATTGAATTCAATTACAATATTAATTTCTATTTTAATATTAATATAAAACATATTTTCAAATTTATTATCAACAAAACATTATCAATATGATTTCAAACAAATTAGCATTAATTCATATGTTTATTAAAAAGAAATATTATTAAAATGAGTTCAATATTAAATATAAATATTATTATAAAATGTTTATTTTAGAGATATAATATTAGCTACTGGCTGCTGAATCTGTAATCTCTATTAATCATTATTAAATATTAATTTGATATTAAATGTTTATGTAATGGAGATTTGAAAGAATCAATTTTGCTTATAAGCATGATATAGGGAATGGTGTGGGTGGGCCTGGTATTGTATTTTCATACCCCTCCTTTCAATTCAGGTGAGGACCACATTCCGCAAACGCAGCCCCTAGCACCTGATGTATTCATCTAGTTGTGGTGCTAAGAGACTCATTCATTCATTCTTTCATTCATTCATTCATTTTTAGATAGATAGATGCCTCTCCCATTCTATACAGCCTCTCTAACCATTAACAGACAATGTAACACTAAAGAATCAGACCTAGCCAAGTGAATTTATTTATTTTGGAAAATCATGATTCAATTGAGACCACCTAACGTTCACTTGAAAGGTTATTTATAGAGGTTAAAAAATTAAGTCATTCTCAGGATTTTTCAAAAAAAAAAAATAAATAAATAAATGAATGGTTAAAATTGTTAAAAGAGCTTCCTGAATTGCCTCACCTATTTCAAGAATGTTTATCTTTGCACAGCAATAATCCCCTCCAGTGACTTCGACTACTTATTGAATGAAAAAGGACTTTTAATATTGACTAAGATTCCAGGATATTTATTTTTCAGTCAATAAGATCGATATCGAAATAAGCTACACCTTAATTCAAAAAAGTTCACATTATTCATATCGCTAAGTACACTTTAAAAAAATCATTTTTTTGCTTTATTGAAATTGGAAAATAATAAACAGGAGCAATATACTCATAATACTTTCATTTAAAATCTTAAGTTCAATTTGAATCAATATTTTAAATTTTTCTTAATATAGGATGTATAGTGAAAAATGTTATCGCCATGGAGTTGCTTTTGGCAGGCAATGTCAATTGGCTTCCTCAACCGGATGATTATCTGACAACAGCGCCCTCATGGAGATAACATATTTCCTTCACTATACCAGGGATTCCCAAAGTGTAAGCCGCGGCCGTCGTAGGGGAGCCGCGAAAAAATTTCCTAATATTTGAAATTTTTTGGTTCTAAAAAAAAGGTAAGATGATTTTGTGTGGGGAAACTTTTGAACATTTCGTACTTTTTTTCAAAATTTTTTCAATTCGTCTCTAAGAAAAAAATAAGCGGGAGTGTCCTCCCCTAGACTTTCCCGCATATAAATAGGTATAAAGAGTTGTGAATGAATATTTAGAATGTGTGAACTTGGTATTGATAAAGAGCCAGTTCGTATTAGTTTATTGGTGTCAAATTTGATATTTGGTAACATTTATATATATATATATATATATATAGAATAAAGTGCTACTTCCGGTTAACTGATATTTTAAATGTAAAAAAAACAGATATGGATATAATATAAATATTTTTAATTTTATTTTATTTATAATATATAAGGGCTGGCTGTGACGTCATGAAGTGCTGGGTGACGTCATATAATTTTAAATTAAGAAAAAACTAATGAAGATGATTTTTCTCGAGGATAAAACCAATACAAAGTGCATTATTTGTGGTGATTTGTAAAAATCTCCTTATGTGAAATTTGATATGAAAATAACCCTTCACTTCCTCTCTTCGATCGGCAATACTAGCACTTCCGGTTTCCGGATTTGCACCAAAAGTTGATCAATTCATCCTACTGGTGTATTAAGTAAATATACCAAATTTCATCAAAATCCGTTCAGCCGTTCAGGCTGTACACATCTATACGGACGGACGGACAGACGGACGGACGGACGGACAGACATCATGCTAAAAATACTTTTTTCTGTTAAGAAAATGCATGATTCGTGGAGATATGTACCTAAAAATATCCATAGGTGAAATTTGGTGAGAAAACAATACCTCCCTTACTATCGTCGGTCGGTAAAAAAGAAACGCTACTTGTATAGGTAAAATGTCACTTCCGGTAGTCAGATCATGATGAAATTTGGTATCTCAATTTTTTTCATATTTTTAAATCTATATACAAAATATGAAGCAAATATCTCGAAGCAAACTGGTACTTTACTTGAAAGGTAAACGCAACCAGTGTAGGTAAAGTACCACTTCCGGTTAACCGATTTTGACGAAATTTTGATAGAAATCTACAAACTGTGAATAATATCGGTGTACCAAATTTCGAAGTCCTAGCTTGATTAGTTTTTGAGTAAATTTGCTTACAGACATTACATACATACATACACACACACAGACATAATTCGAAAAATGGTATTTTCCGACTCAGGGAGGTCTAAAACGTCAAGATCTATCGAAATCTCGAAGTCGAAATTTTTGACGATTCCAATACTTCCCTTATACGAAGTATGCGGGAAAGTAAAAAATGTACCCCTAAGCTGCGGAAAAAATCCGATGTATTATGGGAGCCGTATACCGAAAAAGTTTGGGAACATCTACTCTATACCATATATACTTATAAATTTTAAAATGTTTAATTTTATGAAATAATTTAATTCTGTATATGTGTGTGATTGTAAAATTTAAAAACAAATAAAACTATTATTAATATTTTATTAATGTTCAATGTAAATATTAAAATGAATTGTAAATAAACAAAATGTATTTTTTTATATTTAATATTGAGATTTTATTTTTATTTTTATTTTTAAATTATTATAAATTTCAACTCAATTTCTTTTTAATTGTATTTAGTATTATATGATAAGATACTTATTAAAACGAACAATTGATATTTGTTTAAAAAATGAATGAATGAAAAAATGAATTTTGAAAATATATATAGTGTGAATATACTTTTTTAAATATATTTAATATTAGTAATTGTTTTATATATTTATTTTTTATATTTAATTAAATTTACATATTCTTTTTTTTTAATTTATTTATTTTTTTAATGAGCAGGAAAACTTATCTACTTAATCTTTTTTTTATTTGTTTAATTAATTCAACAATTAACAGACATCCTAATTCTAGCCATACATTTATATTATTTAAATTATTTATTTTTCACCTGGACATACCTATATACCTACGTATAGTATGATGCAGACAAGATTTCTCAAGATTTTATTTTAAAATATTATAATAAAATTAATATAAAATATTTTTTTATCTCAATTTTATATTTAATTGATAGCCCACCTTGTTTTGTATTATAGATATGAAACTATCAATTAGAATCATTTATCATTTAAAACAAAACAAAAAAAAAAAAAAATTCAATAAAATTTAAAAAAAAAGAAAATATTAATGGAAAAATCGATAATATTTCTAGATCATAATAACTTGATCTATAATAAAAATAATTAATAATTTATTATCTTTTATATATATATATATAAACTCATATTAGAAATTAAATTAAAATATTTATATTAACTATATTTTATATTAATTAATACAAATAATAAAAATTTTTTATGTCTTTAAAATTATTATTTTTTTTTAATATATGAAATTTATTGATAATAAAAATAATAATAATGTTAAATAAAGTAGTTCAGATTAATTAAAATTCTCTTTAATAAAATCAATAAGTTTTTTTTTAAATATTTTTAAATCAAGTAAGTATGTTTTTATTAAAAAAAATCTAATATACCTAATGATCATTTAAAATTATATATAAATTCCTCTTTTATTTAAATTTATTATAAATGAAAGAGCAAATAAATATAAACGTTTTATGAAAAAATTACTACAGTTGAACGGTATATTTATATATCTGTTCATATAAAAGATGATATTTTAACGAGCTTTAAATGATAAAAATAATATATATATAAATGAAAAAAAAAATAAAATAAAATTTAATATATTAATTGACCAAAGGGAAATTAGTGTTGTTTCAGTTGGTTGTTAGGATTTAGATAAATTCAAAAAAATAAATCATGAAATAAATAAAAAAAAATATAGAGAAGACGGATCCCGTATTTATTTTCTAACTATAAATATCACTTTTTCCGGAAGATTAATAGCCAAATCTAGATTTATAGTGATGGGCAACGCGGGGGGACATTTGTTTGACGTCCTAATTCTCGGTATTTATTGCAACGTTGGGGTTCCCGAGGACTCCTTGTGCCCAGACAGTTTGGCACCTGGACCATTTTTTGAACACAGTAAAAGATTTGGAGTAAACCCAGAGTTTATCGCTGGGACCTCCCACACGGGAGGCACCAACTTCATTCACGTCTTTTACCAAGGAAACGATAAATTTTATCTTGAGAAAAAAAAAATAAAAGAGAGAGTGTATAGTAGTGGCTGCCAGAGGGGTTTGGCGAGGAAAAAGCAGAAAACGTTATTGACCCTTCGATGCTATTATTGGTAATTGAAAGATCAGATTCTAAAGAGGAGAGGAGGGACCCAAGATCATTACTCAATCAATGAATACAAGTTTGGACAATTAGGAAAACCAAAAGAATAGATTGTTTGCCTCTTGGTGGAGTAAGGGAAGGGGGGAGACAATGATTTCGAAAGGTAAGGGGCCAATAGTCATTTTTAAATATTCAAGTGGTGCTCTTGTTATAAAATTTTAAAAGGCAGTTGAAAATTGAGATATTTTGCACAATCCAGGTCAAAAAAAGATAAAGAAGAATGACGTTTGAGTAGAGTTGTGACTAGGCAATTTTCTAAACAAGGGTCAATACTGAAATATAATCAATAATAAATCAGAACCGTTTTTTCCTATTTTCGTTTGTTAATATAAACTTAAAAAATATTAATATATATATATTAGCAATTTTTATTTATGAATAAAAATTTAAAGATAGTTAGCTAATACTGACCAATATAATAAATAATTTTGATTTTTACAGTTTATTTTTGTAAATTTATTTGTATTGATTAATTTATTTATTTTAATATGAACTGAAAATAATTTTAAGCTCTTTAACGGTATATTAAAGAAAGAAAAAATAAAAAAATTAAATATTAACATGTGATAAGATAAAAATAAAAATACGAAACGTTATTATACATATTATTCTAAGGGCAGATTCTATTCCTTAAACTCAAACTTATTTTTAATTTTATTGAATTTTGGTCCAATGTCCAAATTAGCCATTTTTCATTTAATTATTTATTATTAAATCTAAGTGAACCTAGCGAGTTTTGACCCCTTGAGTATTATGAATTTAAAAAGTAATTGTCATAGATATATTCATTAAAATAAAATAGTTATATTTTCAGAATTAACAAATTATTTTGAAGAAAATCATTCTAAGAATTTAATTTGTTTTTAAATATTTCCTATCTACCATATACGTATATTCTAAATTTAGCTTTTTAAAAATTATTTACACTAATTTATATAATAAATTATTTAAAAAATATAATGAAATAATAATAAAATATATCGTAGAGAATCGGAATACTGTAACATATTTCAGATTATTAATTAATCTATTCTATAAAGTCATATAACATTACATCAATAGAAGTAAGCTGTGATTACAGTAGTATTTCTATACCCTCAGAAGTAAATCAAAAACTTTGATCTCAATTTTCTAAAAACTAATCTACTTTTTATAAAGAATATTCCGCAACGGGTGCGATATTATTTACTTCATCTTTCAAATATCAGTTTCTAAATATAAATTTTTTTTAATTTAATTTATTATCATTTCTTTTATTAATTTTAAATTTAAAAGATGATTCAGAATCGTATTTCAAAAAGTTAAGCGGATTAGTGTTCTTCTTTGACTAAATGCTAGTTTATATTGTTCTAAGCAACGTGAATTATGAGTCATATCCTTGGAACAAAAATATCTATTTTCTTTCACCTAAATTTCATTTCCACTTTCAACACTCGTACTCCCGTCCTTCTGTTATGCTTTCACTCATCACCCACCCTTTTCAGATTTGTTTTCTGCCTGCTGCCTTTATAATTTCCTTATGTCGGAAGTTAATCCTATTAAGAAAGTGTTTCTTTAGGCGTGGGTTTTATTTTTCTTGGCTCTATTCGAGTCGCGATCCTTACTTACCTGAAGCTTCCAAAGGACAGTACACAAACACAAAAGCTTTTCCGCAAACCTTAAGCCTTTCTTTCCAAGGCAATAAAGTGTTAATTGTGTTTATGTATTATGCCGGGAATTCTTATTTAAACGCCTCCTCAATGAATTGGCTTATTGTATCGCTCAAAAGCATAAAGGGAGAATGGTATCTGAAATCCGGAAGGGGGTTTCCACCAAAAAAAGCGGATCGCCCCGCAACTTAGCCGGACAATATGCCGTCCAGTTTGATCCGATTTATACTGCAAAAAATATCCTAAATCTGTACAGAGATGACATAATCCGATTTAGTTCAAATAAAGTGACATCGTCAATACAATTAAAATTCGACCCTTTTATCAAACTAGACCAGACTTTTTCCAATATAATCTTTTATTGATATACAGAGAAAATATATGAGCATTGCTTTAGAATATTTTGGAAATTTTAAATGAATAAAATGATAAACTATCTAACTCTACAAAGTTAATTTATTTTTTGTTCTTATATTTTTATAATTTATAAATTTGCTAAAAATTTATAATTATATTTATTAATAAATATCAAAAAATAGTTAATTAATATTATAATAAAAAATAAATACCCTTGAATAAATAATATTTAAATATCTATATTAATTTAATCTAAAACTTAAATAATATAATTAAAAGTATACGTAAATAAATTGATTTTAGGGCTTTTCTATCTTTTTATAAGTATTCTCATTTTCAAAAATTTTATTTTTCACTTTTTTTCAAATATTGCAGGATTAGATATTATTAATATATTTATATATAATTCTTTTATCAAATTGTTAAATTAAAAGAATTTTAATTAATTGTTTTTTTAACTTTTTATATTTATTTATTTTATAAGGATCTAAGAAATTACCCATTTTAAGATACCAAACTTTAATATATATAATATGTACTAGTATGTGTTCTAAGTATATTTATATTTTTAGAAAAATTGTAAATAATAGATTAGTCTCGAATAAAATAATTTTCAACGAACTTTTAGTTCTTTTATAAAATCTATATGTCTGTCGCCAAAAATTTTCGATTTTTTAAATTTTGATTTTGGATTCGAGTAGAAAAGTGTAAATGTAAAGTGGTCTTGGTTTTTTAAAATTCGGTTGGGAACATGGTCAAATCGGCGGACAAACTTGTAAATTTTCCAAATTTTCAGCGCATCTTCGATCGTATCATTATAATTATAATTATAAATTATATAAATTATTTTAATTATTATTAATTATTATTTATTATAAATTATAATAAATATTAATTAAAATAAAATAAAATCTATTTTTAAATATTTTTTGCTCTCTACATTATTTATCTAATTCTCACAATATATTAAGATCATATAAATTGAAATTATTTATGCAATTTTGTGATAAATATGAATAAAAGTTCGTTGATAGTAATGCTTCCTAGCATTCCCAGATGTTTAACTTTCTGTGTTTTTGAAGATTTTTAATTCATACTTTTTCTTTTATTGTACATTTATATATATATATATATATATATATATATATATATATTTACTTTTATTTTTATAGATTTATTGTTATATTGAATGTTGTAAAAGTAAAGAAAGAAGAAGAAAAGTATCCTGAATCATATTTTGTTTTCAATGAGAAATATTTTAGATATATCTATTTTAGATTTCATATTAAAATAATAATACTATTTATAATTTTATTTCTGTAATCATCATCCTAGAAGAATTTATATTATGTTAAAGTTCCATTTTCAATTTTATACGCCATTTATGTCATTTACATCTTTATACATTTATATATAGAAAATAAATACTATAATAAATGTAATAAAATAATAGAAATTTTTATAGTCATAAATACAGGTATATTAATTAGCATGTGTTAGCCTTACCAGTTGAAAAGTTATAAAAATTGAAGATTTAAATTGAATACAGAATTTAAATAAAAAAAAAAAATAAAGAATTTCAATAAAAATTTGTTAAATTTGTAAAATAAAACTGAAAGAATTCTGGATTTTCTTAGGGCCTTGGATATCCATGATACAAGGAATATATTTTCATTTATGTATAACCAATAGCAAATATCTTTACTGATTGTAATTTTATATTGAAGCAATAATTTTGTATTTTTCAAACATTTCAACGCGATATAGCACCTGAATGTAAAATTTTCTGTTGTAAAGAGGCTTAAAGATTATCCCCATCGGCTATTGATTTATCTTCAAGAAGATCGAATGGATAGGAAGTGTTTCTTTTTTTCTATTAAAATAACTTATATTTCTAAATAATATAATTATATATTATTTCATTTAAATAATAAATTATTTTTTATTAATGAATAAAATAATAAGTATTTACTAAGTATAATAACTAGACATACAATGAAATATAGAACATAGAAATATAAATTTTATTTATGTGAAATTATTGGTTGGGTGGTCCAGAATAATCAGACTAAATAAAAGAGTATATTTGAAATAATTAATAAAAAAATATTTTTTTTGATAATCAAATATTAATTAATTAATAATTATATAATTTCGTTTTATATATATTTACATAATATATTCAATGGTAAATTTAATCCTATTAATATTATAGTATAGAACTACTGAACTTGAAAGCTAGAGATCGAACCTATTTAAACTTCATAAATGATTTTTTTATGTTTCGAGAGTGACTTTTTGAATGAAACACATATTTTTGGATAAAAAATTATTTTATTTTTCAACTTAGCCTCATTTGAGTTCTATACACTTTGTCCAACGTTTCTCCAAAAAATAAGATTTGTCGAGGACATCAAAATAGGTATTTTTTGGGAAATGATTTCATCGCCGGAGAAATTCTCTTTCCGCGCCGAGTGATTTCTTCAGGTTTGTAAATAAGAAATAGTCATTCAGGGCTAAATCCGGAGAATAGGGCGGATGAGGTTGCCATTGATATCCCAATTCATGGATTTTCATGGAAATTCACTTTTTTCCATTTTCTTCTCAAATCACGAAGTAGTCTGTTATTAATGAATGTCAAACAAAAACTAAAAGATCCAGCTTGTTCCAATTTCGACAGGAGTCAGTTGATAGTTGCCTGCTGACAAGAGCAGTGTTGCCATTTCATTTAAGAGACGGAAATTCAAAAAGTCACGAACTTATTGAACTGCCCTCGTATATTATATAATTCATTAGTAAATGTGAAGTCTATTTAAAATGAATTTAGATTGCGATTGTCAATACTTAAAATTAAATTTAAAAAAAATAAAAAATGAAAATCTATAAAATACATTCCAATATTTACAAAATTATAAGTGGAGTGCTTTATTTTATTGAATCATTTATTGGCCATTTCAAATATTTTTTTGATCTCTTTAGAATTGAGATAATCCAATATTGGATAGTGATTCCCGTTTTACTTTTTTAAAAATTAAAAATTTAAGTGCTTTAAGTGACGAGAAATGGAAGCGAACGCCTATTTGTTAACAGAAGAGGAAGTGGCAACCGGAGAAATGAGCAACCCCCATGACTCAATTAATCCGATACCGAGGTACACCACCTCAAATTCCAATATCGACACGACACAAGAGAGGCTAACTTTGTCGAGGCTTTGAGCTCAAGAGCAACCAACCCTCTCGTTCCAAGCCACCCTTCTTCGACTCTCTCTCTCTCTTTCTCTCTTTTGCATCCTGCTTACACTTTGTATACAACTTGCTATTTTTCTCTCCTCTCGGAGGATAAGCTCAATCTAGTCTTTTTTTCGTTTCTCCTTTTAAGCAATAGATGTGTATATATATGTATGTGTGTGTGTGTGTGTGTGTGTGTGAAAGAGAGAGAGAGAGAGAGTCGAATCTGTTTGTGTTATTTGGATGGAAAACGATATAAATATAAAAAGCACCACGCTCTCTGGTTGACGCTTGAGGGGTGCTTGTGAATTATAACGCTCGAATAGGGCGTAAAAGGCACAATGCCACCCCTAGAATGAATTCGAGGGCTTGCTTCCCTCCCCTTTTCCCCTTACCTTTTATTCACCGGTCACTTGCAATTGTATTATCCTATTCCGATCATCTATTCATCAAAATCTCAATTAGAATAAAATTTATTCTTAGAGGGAATTCTTATTCAAATGTTACAAATAAATAACCCATCTAAAATGTTTTACAAGGAAATTTTAAAGCTTATGAATTTAAATATAATATTAAATATGAAATTCATTAGTATTTAAATAAAATAATATCAATAGTCAAAAATTATTTTAATTTATTTGATGTATTTTTACTTTTAATTTCTTATTATAAAAATAAAAATAAATCGAATTATTTAAATCAATATTTTAAATAGATAGTTATCATAAAAGAACGATGCAGTTTGAAATATTGTTTAAATAAAAACACACAGAATTATTTACAGTTTATTTTTTGAATTTATCCACTCAAAAAGTTTTTTCACGTAATTAATAAATTCCAATGAGTGCGCACTTTGTCGCTCGACAAATACCCAAATTCTCTCCAAGGATTAGATCAAGAACCTATGCATTAGCCTGCAAGGAGTGCAAACCTAACACCTTGCGATTTTTTCTTGAGGAGATACATCAAAAGAGAGCAGCGTGGTATATACACAAAAAAATTCTCGACCTAAACCACTTATAAACAGGATTAATGAAGCACTGACATTCATTAACGAAGAAATGTTAACTAATGTTTAGTGGGAAATTAAGTATCGTTTGGGCATTTGTCGATCGACTATTGTAATTTATTAATTATGTAAAAAACAGTTTGAGACGACAAATTCAAAAAATAATAAACAAACTGAAAGTAATTCTATTTTCATTTAAACAATGTTCAAAACCTTATGATAACCGTGTATATGATTATATATTATAAATATAATATATATTATAAATTATTAACATTTTTGTTAAATTTTTTAATTGCTGTTTTAGGTTCAATCCAATTCATTGATTACTGCTGTGGCTCCTCCAACAAGACATTACATTACAGACAGATTTCTTATATGATAACTAAATTGAATAGAGTCAAGTAATAAATAAAAGAGGATGGATGATTAAAAAATAGCATAAATGGGAAATCTTCAAAATACTAAATTTATTTTAAATCTTGAAATAATAATAATAATTTCTTAAATTTTTTTGCAAAAAAAAAAAAAAATAAAAAAAAATAAAAAGACGAAGGTCAATATAAAGATCTTCAATCATTATTTCAATAAATATGACAAATCGCTAGCCATTGGGTGACAACGTGCGATCTGATAAAATTTCTTTTCCTTTTCAGTCAACTCTTTTTTTCTAACTAGAATTTATTTATTTCATTTTCAACACTGTTTCCCTTTCATTCAGAAGGTCTAATGTTTACCTGGATATAATTCTAATTTATTAATATCTTCTAATCCCTCGACAGTAAACAAATTTCACGGATTCTCTTCCAAGGCTCTTTATTATTATTTCTATTGAATTGACTTGAGGGTAAATAGAAATAAATTCCAATCAAATGTCGAGAGCAAGATGTGCATCCTGGCTGAGCCTAAATGTTTTGACTCGGGACGATTGGAGGTAACTGCACAATAGCTGCATAGACCAGGGGACCACCTTGGAATTTGTAATCGCATTTGTCGACCGATCCGTGACATCTGTATTGTGCCCCCCCTCTCTCTCTTTCTCTCTCGTTTCCCTCCAGGGCCAAGAGCCCTATAGGAAGTGGCATCCCCGTACTCATCACGGGGACCCCTGCTTAAAAAGGTACTCCTGCTCTGAGTCCATCTAGCTTATGGAGCTGGCCATTTTGAGGTGGCAACCCTTGGGGGCTCCTTTGTGTGTGTTAACAGGGCAGTTCAACGTTTCTGGGGCAGCTTCAATGCTCTCATACACACCCGTTTGTATAGTTGGATAATGGGTCTTGGGCTCAGTTAGTTACATGCCCTTCCCTCTCTTTCCCTCTGACACCCTTCGTTCATTCATAATAGCCAACAGTAGAAAATGGAGAAAATCACTCACTCTTTTCAATCTATGAATTATCCATAAGTCAGCTTATTTCTTTTGAATTTATACAAAACTATATAAAATGGAAAATGAAAATTATAACACCATCATAATATCATTCTATTGAAGAAGGGGAATATAATCATATTTACAAAAAATATATTAATATGAATGAAAAGAAAAAACAAATTTTTCTCTAATAGAAATACAATATATCTAAATAAATATTTTTATTACATTTTTATCTTTTATGATTATAAATATTACATATAATATGGCATTTGTTCGAAACTAAGAAATTTGTTAAGGGAAGTATATATATATATATATATATCTAACTATCTCTCTGGCTCTATGGAACTCGAAAGTTCTTAGCTACAGCAACCTCATTTCTCCAAGTGTCCCTATCATAAGCTATAACCATCCAATTCCTACCCTCTCTCACGTCCCTTCCTAGATTGTCCACTCATTTTCCTTTCCCATTCTAGCCACGTGCTCTGCCCAACACAGCCTTCTCGATTTTATAACCCTAACTATGTCTGCAGATTCATAGAGATTATGCAATTCGTCGTTATGCAGTCTCCAAGGAAGTATATATAATAATTGAATATAAATTAAGATATATTTATAGTAAACTTGAGTTATATATTATTTAATGTAAATGTTTAATCATTATAGAATTAAGAATAAATTAATGGAATTACATTATATACTACCTAATTAGATTTCGTATAGTAAATTTAAGAGTAGCGGGTGGACACTTTCTATGATCCAGATAGAGATAGGTCCACTTCAGAGAAGCAACCCTGCTCACGCAAGCCAATTTTCCTCGTCTTTAATTTGGAAAGTCGCGTCCTAAACACTAAAAAATCCTATCTATTTAACATTAAAAGTCCTTCACATATTCTCCATCCACTCCTTAATCAGTCTAGTCTAGCGTTTCATGTCTAAAAATCCCCTAATCATACAATGACGAATCCTAAAAACAAAAGGATAGAGAAATACATCCGAAAATGGATAGGAAAATAGGGTTTAAAAAATGTTTATCTTTAAAATCACTGATTAAAAATTATTTCGATTATTAATGTATTTTAGTATAAAAATTGTAATTTATAAATTAAAATAACTTGAGATTATTATTAGTAAATTGGTAAATTAATCATCGTCAGGACTCTCTCTTAAAAGATATTAATAAAATCTACAATTTATAGATAGGTAGACTATATTCCTTTAATTAAATAATATCAAAATATACTACTTATTTTGGAAATAAAATGGCAATATATGTATATTAGAAAATTCACATAATGAATGTGGAAATTGAAATTGAAAATTAATTTGTATTTCAAAATAATCTTTCTATTATATTATTCATTGTCCGTGTTACTTCTAATAACATATTAACATATATACTATTTTAGATAAATCGATCATAATTATGTTAATAAAATTGTTCACATTGTTCTTATTTTATACTGGTATTATAATATTTTTTTATAATTTATTTTGTCATGAAATATCAATCTAAATTTATAATTGCCAAAATTCTTATTATAAACTAATTATTTATCTATTAAAATATAAAATTAATTTTGCAAACATAATCGAAATTAAATTTTATTCTTTTCAATTTAGTTTAGTTTAGATTTAATAAAAAAATAAAGTTTTTTTTTATATAACGTTTTATATTGAAAATATCACTATTTATAAATGTCCATCTTTTTACTATGTATAAAAAAAGTAAATGTAAAGTCAATTTTGTCAGAGTAATAGAAATATGTTTTCATTAGTAATGTTCCCCATTGTAAATTTTATGATTTCATTTATTATTACTTTGAGAGTGACTATCAAGAAAGATCAACCATAAATATTATCTAATTTCATTCGATTTGGATTTAGATTATTTTTTTCCATTTTTTAAAGTCATTTTTTTTCTTTTTTTTTTTTTTTTTTTTAATAGATATCCTCTTTAAACTAGAAGGGAAAAAAATCAGTTGATCCCTGCAGAATGTGAATGAATGAGAGAGAGGGAAAGAGAGAGAGAGAGAGAGATTTCGTTTGTTTAAGTTAATTTGACTTCTCGTTGTATTTTAATTTCTGTAAATATTCAATTTTCACCCCTACCCTGACCACCTTGAACTCTTTATTGGAAGGGAACACAGGACAAAAAAAAAAGAAAATTTGATATCCACCATGGTATTTCCAAGTTAATTGAATGTGTTGGCGTGCAATGTTACAAACGCCTCCCACCCTCAGACAGGGGGTGGTTTCGATGTTGGATTTCAGGGGAGGGGTGGACTTGGCGGCGGGCGTCGCCAGGCTTTTGGGGCTTTGATTGACGCCCGGCGGCGAAAAACAACGAAAAAACACACACCCACCCTCACACAGATACACCTCTACGCTAAAAATAAAAGCTGTGACAAGTTGGTTTTCCACCCCCTCAGCGTTGCTTTGGAAACCCACCCCCGGATGAAACAATAATGGCCACCGACCGATTGTAGCCCTGCACAACGGTGTTTTTTATCACTCCACCCCCAAACAGCCCAATCCCATTCTCACGCGAACCAGATTATTTCCTCTTTCGCTAATATCCCGAAACCTCCGTGCCTGCAACCAATCAAGATTAATCTAATTACCGCGCACGGACGATTCTAATTGGCTAAGAGCACTCACATGTCACTGGCTGTTCAACCAGATAATAGTCGAATTAATTACCCCGATTATATCAATATTATTCATATGATTTGAAATTATACAACACATTAACGCTTAATTAATATAAGTCCTTTTTCGCCATTTCCCCCGATGCCTCTTCTTATAGGTTAATTGAAGAAAACTTTCCGACCAATCAGAAGTTAGATCATATCGAGGGAATACAAAATAAAAGAAAAACTCATGGAGACTTACACGTCTTTGGAGTTTTAATTAGATCACTCTGGAGCGAGGAGGGGATATTCAAGCAGGCTCACCAACATACTCACATTCACATCCACATTCATACATTCACAACCAACTGGAAAGTAAGAAAAAACAAAAAAAAAACAAAAAAACTCCAGCCAGTGCTAGGACAAGTTGGCAAAACTAACATCCGACCTCTCCCGGAGCTGTCCAAACTTTGAGTCCAATTAGCAATCAATCAAATTACACGGATGGCGGCCAAATAGGGTAAAAAAAAGATCAGTCGCAAAGTTGCTGGGTGGTACGTCAAAGATCGCTTGCCTTCACTTGTCACTGTGCAAACTTCGCCAATTCATTAAAAAGAAAAAGAATCGAACGGAGAAATTTCAATAAAACTTGTTTGCCACCAATTTGACAATTAGATCCCAATAGAGAGGAGATCCAGTGACAATGAAGAACTGTGTCCTTTCATTGGAATTATCGCAACTAACAGAATGACGGGTTTCCTTTTTTGAATGCTAAGAAACCTTGAGAGTCCATTTCAAGCACAATTCCAAAAATATCTTTAATTATCATATCAATATGTAAATAATTCAGGTCATTCATTTAACATATTGAATCTCAAATAAGCCTAATTAACTGAAAAATTCAACAAAGATTATGAATTTCAAAATAGTTTCTTATTATTATATACCTATAAAAGAGGTGCACAAGAGATACTGAGATTTTTGAAAATCAATATAAGATTTACAATTATTAAAAAAAACATTGCCATTTGATAAAATAAAAAAAATATGAAAAATTAAACAAAAGAAAAAAAAATGAAATCAAATTTAAATAAAAGTAGAATGATAATTGAAATTTAAAATCTAAACAGTTTGTTAAATTCTTTTGGTTAATAAATATTATGCAATAATATTCAAGTAAAAAAAAATAATCATAATATTATAATGCTTATCTTATCAAATAAGTTTTGAGCTCTATCATACTGACCCGTCTCAGTCTAAATTCGATTATTAATTATTTTTTAGATATAAATTTAAATAGATAGGATTATGTTACATTTTTATTTTTGTTTATATTTTGTTTTCTTCCACTCTCTTACAAAATTTCACAAATGGAATTAATTTTTTTTTAAATTTTAATTAAATAACAAAATCATTGAAAAGAAAAGATTTTAAAATAAAGAATCTGGAAAGAAAAGTTTATTTCACAAATACTTTTAATAAATAATTTTTTTAAACTTTTATCTTCATTAAGTCGCTTTAAAATCAGAAAAATAATCAATTTTGAGGAAAATATTTTTTTTCATTGAATTAATCAATCAAACGATATAATTTGATATTATTCTAATACAGAGGAACCTCAGGTTACGACTGTCCCAGTTTACGAACAACATTTGGCGTTACGAGCCCAATTCCGGAAAGAATTAAACTGGTAACCAGAGTTTCCACTGTATAAATATATATAATAATGAATAAAGAAAAGGAAAAAAATAATTTGTATACTCTAAAATAAATGGACACTTCGGGTCATAAAAACATTCCAAAAATATTTCAATAAGTTCATATCTAAATTTCTAATAATAATTTCATTAAAAAATTTCAAAATTTAGTTTTGACTTAAATAATTTATTTTTAGTTATATTTGAAATTTAGTTAAACCCATGATAATTTTATTTATAATATTAATAAAATAATACTGATAATAATAATAACAATTCCATATGGTATATTAAATAAAATATCTGACTTTAATTTGTCGAAACGAGAGCAACGAGTTATCTGGCCAAGTTGGAGTTTTCATTTGCATGGGGTAGAGAAGCAATGGAGGGGTTCAATTCTACTAACTGTTTTATTGTTATAAAATATATGAGTTGGGGTTGAAATGTGAAAAAGACTAGTCTCCCCTAAGACATTAAACATCATTTCAAGGTCCCAAGCTCTTTATTTAGATTTCAGAGTTCATAATTAAGAGGTTTTTTTTTCTGAATTGTGTTTTCATAAATAGAACTAGATAAATTTCAACAATTTTATTTAGAGTTCAACAAAAGAAGATAACATAAAATTAACTATTCATGAATATTTTAATAAAAACTTTGAAATGAATTACATCATTTTCAAAATAAAAAAAAAAAAATAAGGGTAAGTTGATTTTGCACTTTGTATTTATTTTTGGTACAGAGATATAATTAATTAAATATGTGTACATATTATTTATTGTCGTTCAATTTCTAGATCTTTAAGATTTAATTCTCTATAAATTATTTTTTATCCCTTTATTTATAAATATTTATTTTATATTTTATACAATTTTGTGTTTACTATTAATTTTAATTATATATTTTCTTTATAGGTATGTTAGGTTATAGTTATATTAATTAATTAACTCACCACACATAAATGTTTGAATTTAACTAAACTAATAAGTATAATTAAAAATAAATTTAAGAATTATATTTAAAAAAATAAAAAATACAATTTACATTATTTATTACGAGGGCAGGTCAATAAGTCCATGAATTTTTGAATTTCCCGTCTCTTAAATAAATGGCAACACCGCTCCTGTCAGCAGGCAACTATCAGCTGACTCCTGTCGAAACTGGAACCAGCTGGGTCTTTTAGTTTTTGTTTGACATCCATTAATAACAGACTACCTCGCAATTTGAGAAGAAAATGAAAAATAATGAATTTCCTTGAAAATCCATGAATTGAGATACGAATTGCCCCCACATTCGCCCTATTCTCCGAATTTAACACCGAGTGACTATTTCTTGTTTCCAAATCTGAAGAAATGGCTCGGCGGAAAGAGATTTGACTTCAACGATGAAATCAATTCACAAACAAATACCTATTTTGATGTCTTCAACAAATCTTATTTTTTGGAAGAGATAAAAAAATTGAAGAAGCATTGGACGAAGTTTATAAATCTCAAAGAAGACTAGATTGAAAAATTAAATATTTTTTATCCAAGAACCTGTGTTTCATTCAATAAGTCACTGACTTATTGATTTCCCCTAGTATATTCGAATTATTTAATATTTTTTTTATTTACCCTAATGCTAACTTATTTATCAACATCTAATTATTCATTCCCAACTGTATATACCTATATATATATAAACATTATATTATATACTATATATGTATTTTTATTTTATATTAATAAAAATTTTCTCCATAATTTTTCTAGTCCAAGTAAATTCAAATATAGAATTTAAATTATTTACAATTCTCAATTAATTAATTTTTAATGTTGAACTAATAAATTTTCATTATGTTTTTTTTTGGTAATCATAATTACTTTCCTGTTGTTATTGTTTTCTTTATTAATATTCACTCATTGATTTCTTAATCAATTTTTAAAATAAAAAAAAGATAAATAAATAAATAATAATAGTAATAATAAAAAAAAAGTTTTATTTACTAAGAACTAACTATCTATATATAGGTAAAGAACTTGTTCATATTTCTTAAGACATTCTTGTCTTTATTTTGCTTGATTGATTTGTCTATTTTCTTTTATTATTAAAAAGCATTCGCTAAAGATGGTCTCTTCACTTCAATGCTTGTTTAGCAATAAGAATACACCAATCAAGTTTTTCATAGCTGCTAATCGAATCAATAAATGTCAACGAGTCGTTTTTTTTTCTAATTTATATAGATTGTTCAAAAATACTAATATAATATTATTATTATTATCTTTTCAAATAAACAAAATCGTTGGGTTTTGAATTTGTAAACATGA
This sequence comes from Labia minor, assembly GCA_963082975.1. NCBI lineage: Eukaryota > Metazoa > Arthropoda > Insecta > Dermaptera > Spongiphoridae > Labia > Labia minor. Next base: position 31,561,940 of record OY720347.1, read on the forward strand.
AAGAATAGGTCCTCTGTTCGAAACATTCGTTGTTAGGGTCGGTCATTTCATTTGCTGATTAATGAAAGAGTGAAATTTATTTCGATCGGATATCAATGTATTAATAAACTTTCTCGAAAAGACTGGGGTTCTTTCATTACAATGTTTTTATCCGGGCGGCCGTTTTGCGTCATGGTTTTGTTGAATGCATCTGGCGATTCGATGCATTCATTCATCAGGCCCCCCCACGTTGAAATCCAATCCACTCATATCAAGCATCTACTTATTAATATTCTCTATGTAATCTTAATGATTCTATTTATTCAATGAAATAAACATATATATATATATATATATATAATTTGCATCATTTTGATTTCCTTTTAATTAGTCACTCGAATCAAATTAATATTATTATTCACACAAAAAAAAAAATTATATATATTTTACTCAATAACAATTTCTGGTCAATAAATTGATAATATTTATAATAAGATATTCTAAAATAATATTTATTAATGTAATATTTATTAAGCAACTAATCCCAGGTTAATTAAACAGAATATATAAAATAAAAAGATATTATCATGAAATCTTGTTTATCATACACATTGCATTTAAACCTACATTAACTAATAAAAAAAATATTATTATTATAGTAATCTCAACTTCATGTCAAAACAACATTTCAAAATGTAAGATCTGTAAAGATGAGAGAATTTCTACTTTACATTGAAATAAAAATTAAATAATTAAAAATAGAATTATTTCATTTTTTATTTTTATTACAATTTTAACATTAAATTTGTTTGTTTTTTTATTTTCATTTGAAAATTTATACGATAACAATAAAATAAGGATAACATATGCTTAATAATAATAAAAATATAATATGTAGTTAATATAAATAGGCTGGAGTGTCTCTCCACTCGACTATAATTTGAATTGGATTAAATAACATATATTATATTTAAATTAAATTTAATTAATTATAAATTATAAATTAAAATTAATAAATAATATTTATTAAACCAGTGCGTGTTTGACTCTTTGTTGATGGCACCACGTCATGTGCTGGCGCGTGATTTGCAGTGTTAAAAAATTAATTCCAGTACTTTCAGCGATTCAATCAAGATGAAATTCTATATATAGCAGTTTTATACAATTTTTAATCATGTGAAAAACTATCAAACATATATCTTTATTTTTACTGTCACTTTAGAGGAAAAAAAATAAAAACGTTGTAAGTAATGACCCTCTTCCGGTTGAGCTACATTTCTCAAAAGTTGATAGAAAACTACGAATTTTGAATAATGCTCATATACCAAATTTCATCATTCTAGCTCAAACCGTTTTTAGGTAATCTTGTCTACATACATTCACACACACACAAACACACACACACACACACATCGGCATCGAAAATTTTCGTGATCGCAATACTATCTCTTGCGGGATAGTAAAAATGGATCTGTTGTTTTATATTTATGGTGAAATATAAATTAAATGCTAAATAGTATAATAATGTCTCAAATTTTAATTTAATATTCGAAGTCATAGCCTACTACTTCAAGAATTTATTATTAATAATTTAATTTAATAAGTCGGACAACCTTAATAAAATCGAACAGTATACATATATAAAAACTCGATCATACAGAGCCTGATCAGTCATAGCAATATTATGCAATATTGCTAAACTCTTGTCACATAAAACGCGAATTTCTGCCACCCACTTGGCTTTGTCTCAACGCTGGATCGCAGATCATCGTGACAGATCGCCCTCGGTATGCCTGATATTTAATAAAATAAAATATAAGCATTCAATAATCATAAACTTTTGAATGTAATAATTAATTTTAATTATTATAAATAAATTATTATGATTAATTATTTATTAAAAATATTAAAATCATTTTATATTTTAATTTATTATTTATTGTTTATAATATAAATAAATTTTTAATTTTAAATAAGTTTTAATTGAATATTAATTTAATTTATTTTGATTAATAAATTAATTCTTAAAAAAATAAATAAATAAGAGAATACAAAATTAAATTCTAATATGATTTGATTTTTGAACTCTTTATACTTAAAATAAAATAATTTATTAATCAGAGTGTTAAATTTAAGTTTATCGTTTTCAAGCTAATTAAAACTTCCCCTTTTCCAAAGTATGAGTTTTATTTATATTATACATTTTATGAGAAGAGAAGAGCGAGTTGGGGTTTCATAAATGACGCTGTTTTAAGACGTTCAATGTTTGATGAACGTTTGGTGGCTGAGTGCTCCAGACCTTAAGTGGACTTTAATAGACAAATTACGATTTTATTTTACCTTCAACTTTAATTTCACTTTTTTTTAAGTAACATTATATTTCAGTTATGGGCTGCTTGCATATCAAAAAAAAAAAAAAAACAAACAAAAAAGACAAATACTTACCTTTTTTAAAAATAAAATTATAAATAAAAAAAGCATTAATGAAGTAAAATCGTTAATTTTATTCTAAAATTAATCAATTATTTATTTATAAAATAGCCTAAAAGTCTTTATATCAAATTATTTTCATTAACTTCTCTTAATATAATAAAGAAAATAATCTAATTTTATTTACCAAATACTTTAATAAGAACAATAAGCTGGAGTGTCTCCTCTCGACTATCTCGCAATTTGAATTAGATTAAATAACATATATTATATTTAAATTAAATTTAATTAATTATAAATTATAAATTAAAATAAATAAATATTTATTAAACAAGCGCATGTTTGGCTCTTTGTTGGTGGCACCACGCGTGATTTGTAGTGTTAAAAAATTAATTCTGGTACTCTCAGGGATTCAACCAAGCTGAAATTCTATATATATATATAGATTATGATTATACAATTTTTAATCATTAGAAAAATTATCAAACATATATCTTTATTTTACGGTCACTTTAGAGGAAAAATAATCAAAACGTGGTAGGTAATGACCCTCTTCCTTTTGATCTATATTTCTCAAAAGCTGATAGAAAACTACGAATTTTGAATAATGCCCGTGTACCAAATTTCATTATTAAAATCGTTTGTCTACATACACACACATACACACAGATACAGTTTTCTCAACCATAGTGAAAAAGACTCAGGGACCTTCATAACGTATAAAAACATCAAAATCTCGACATCGAAAATTTTCATGATCGCAATACTATTTCTGGCGAGATACTAAAATTTAAATGTATATTTTCAAATTATATATAATAATAAATTGTAATATATAAAACATAATTACAATTATTACAATTTGTTGAAAAAATAATAGTTGATTTTGAATTTTAAGAAGAGATTATTGTCTGATTGATATTAATAGTTTTCAAAATTGAGATTTAATTGTAATTTTTTAGAACATTTCAATAACACAATTAAATTTAAATTTAATATAATTGTCTATTATCATTTTAATATTATAATATAATTCTAAATTATTTAATATAATTAATTTATTGAAATATTTTAATAAGATATTGCAATCTAATATTATTAATGAAATATATTTTATTAAAATATAAAAATACCAATTTTGAATAAAATCATTTATTCATTTTTTGATCAATGATAAATATAGTATAAATAGTATACCTTTATATTTAATTACATATTTTGGAACTAATAATAATAATATAGTAAGTATTATTATAATAAAATATTATTTATGTGTTAATCTTAAATTAGATAAAAAAAACTGATTATTAAAATAAAATCTATAATTATTATAGAAATAGATTAGGAAAGGAATAATAACTATTTTAAGTATGGATGTTTATATTTATATCTTTAATCATCAATTTATTTTGGAATTAGAGAATTATGAATCGATTACGATTCAGAAATATTGAGTGTACTGAGCCAATTTTATATTAAAAAATATATATTTCATTTGGATATATTTTATAAGTATTTCGAGAAATTAAAAAAAAAATTCAAATTGTTGCAAAAATCAAAAAATAAAAAAGTTTAAAAAACAAAAATTAAAATTAAATCAAAAGTTAGATAAAATCGTCATGGATAATAAATTTTTGAAATGGCCAGAGGAGGTTAATAAACATCTTATTATAGTTGAATTTATAATCGTGGATTGAGATTTCTTATCCGGTTTTTGGTTTAATTATTTCTACTATATCCATATCGTTTTAATTAAATTCTGATAAAGTGCGAGAGCAAACACGTATAAACTAATCAAACATGTCTAATAAAATATTTTATGATTTTCAATTTCTTAGTAAGAGTGAATTTCATTACCATTTTGAATACAAATTTACCCTAAAACAATCTTATAAGAAGATATTATGTCAAGATCAATTCATCGATTCAAATTCTTAGTATAAATTTATTCTTTCCATATTAAAATCAACTTAAAAATTACTAAATAAAAAAATTCCTTGACTCAATTTTAGTCTATAACTACAACTATAATAATTCTAGGGTGACCAAACGTCCCGTTTTTAGGTGCTCTGACCCGGCGTCCCCAAAAATGTCTTCGCGACAGCCTATTGTCCCGTTTTTTTTAAATATTTAAGACAATTCGTACTTTTTTTTCAAATTTTTTTCAATTTGGTTCTTAAAAAAAAGGTAACCCGTTTGTCCCGGTTTGGTCCCTATATATACCCAGCAGAAAATAAAACAGACAACTCAATATTTTACTGATAAAACGATAAAAAAAGCATTTTTAAAATAAATAACATAATCAATGTTATTTGTATTTAATAATAAATTAGATAATTTAACATGCAAATACTTTTTATTTGATTATTTATAATATGTATAAAATGTAATATTATATCTAAAATGAAAAAAATTTCAAAATCCAATGTATATATTTTAAAATTTAAATAAAATTATTTATATATTGTATTTTTTTTTTATTATATTTTATGTTTATTTTTATGTAATAATTTTTGAAATCATTAGATTGATTTAAGCACAGATTGAGAGATTTTGATTTTTGTATAAATTAAACTTAAATATTATACTAAATGTAAATATTAAGAAAAATAAAAATCTAAATAATAAAAAAATTCAAATTTTAACACACAATATGGATAAAATTTGTATCGTTTTTGTGATCTAAGACCATTTCAGACATCCTATGTTAATATAACTTTGTTTTTTATCAATCAATTTTTAGATTTCAACTTATTGGTAATAAAGATTGAACTCTCAACTTTAAAACTTTTTTTTATGATCATTAGATAAAATTATTTTAATTATTTGCTTTATGCGCATTTCTATATCATTCACCATCATCAGGTCTTGACAAAAAATAAATTTATATTTTAATTTTTCAAAGGATTGAGGTTAACTTCATTCCTGCACCTTTACATGCACCTTTCAAATGCATAAAACATTTACTATTTGTATTAATAATTTGATACATAAAAAAATAATATTCTTATAAACAACCAATCAATGCTCAGTAATCATAAAAAATATGATCCATAAATAAACCAAATGTCTTGAGTTGGTTCAAAAAAAAAAAAATTCTAGCATGTTGCAATTTCTCATTAATAATTTACAAACAAAATTCATTTGCCAAGTAATACGTTATCGCTTCGAGAGGAAGTTGATAATATACTATATCGAGATTCAAGGGACTTGTTGATGTTTTGGTCCCATATTAGCTGACTGGGATTAATTCTATGACAGCTATCTAAAGCCAATTCCGATGGCATAATTTCTAAGAAAGAGAAGATGGAGGTGGAGAAAGTGTGGGGGAGAGGAGGTGGGGGGGGGGAGGTGGTGGTCGACTGATATTAGACCGAAGCGAAGCTTGAGGACCGATGCCGATTGTTTGCCTAGCTAGCCCACGACTTCCGGAAGATGTTATCGGGATGTTTATGCCCCATACGCGCCGTGACATCATCCATGGCATCATCACCATCATCAACGTCTCCACTAGACTCAACACATTAATTGAATATTAAATAAATAAAAAAATATCAGTCTCAAAGTGCCTTGCCTGCCACAGTACAAAGTAAACCTTTGAATAGCTCAACGAGGCGAGATTAAAAACGTCAATTTATCACATTTTTGTTTATTCAATTTACTTATACTTTGAAATTTTTATGAGGGTTTTTTTTAAAGGGCTGATTTGATAAAAATATTTTATAGGCGCATCTAAAGAAAACGATCACCCCATGAAACAGATATCGAGATTTTATTTCAGTAACTCTGATCGTTATTTAATATTTATGGTCCACAATCCAACTTTTATCTAAAATTCACCTTCTAATTGTATTTCCTTAATTCCTAAATAAATTTTTAACCAACGTTGTATTAAATTGAATCCTCAACCTGGAAATGAGAATAACGCGATGATGGTGTGTGTGTATGTGCGTGATGGGAGGGGGGTCATTTTTAATCCCTGTATTCTAATTCCTTCCAACAAAAGTGAATTAACCGTCGTTGTCAGGAGGGTTTTTCGTTTTCGTAAGTTTTAAATTGCCGCCCGTCCGTAGATAAGCACTGATAAGAGGCGTCCACGGGCAAAAGGCGCTGTCCAAGATGGCGGCCTTAAGGCCTTATCACACAACACACTCGACCTGACTGTCAGCCGCCGAATTAATTAACTCGAGTGCAGTTTGCTCTGTCAACAGTACCTCTCTCTTTCCGGCAGAAAAAAATCTCAATTTTTTTTTTTTTTTTCAGTAAGTAGCTTTGACTAATGCTAAACAAATATAACAGAAGCTTCCAACTGGAAATAGAATAGATTAATCCTTAAGCCCTAGTGAATGTGTTTTTTTTATGCATGAATATTAATTGAGAACACATTTTAATTTTTTATTCTTAAAAATATGTAGGTATTTCTAATCCCTAAATTCCTAATACCACACAGGCTATGCGCTGTTCCCATTGAGATAAGTAGGTAGGCAACCCTCGGAGTCGGCTTCACCCAAATGAAAAAATCATGTAACCTGATAAGATAACCGAGTCGGAAAAATTATTAATATAATATATATAATATAAAGATAAAATACATATTTAATTTGCTTTCACTGGGTTTATTTGGACATGGCGATTGAAAATAATTCTACATTTAGTAACGATTATTATTTTTTTTTTTTATTTGATTGACTGGAAAGATAAAAAACTAGCAAATTTTATTTATAATCCCTTTACACAAATATTTAGAAATCCTATATTAATTTCTTTTTGAAATTTATAATAAAGATTCTCATCAACCATAAATAAAAGAAACACATAGTTTACCTTTTTCAGATTATAAAAATAAATTTTCTTTATATAAGACTTTATTTTTTATAATATGTCATTGTAATAAACATATATATATATATATATATATATATATATATATATATATATATTTATATATATATGTATATAATTCTAATATTAAAAAGGGATTTATATGAGATCGCATCAAACAATTTTCACATATAAAATTATCTCTACTTGGAGTACTAATGAAATTACTCATGCATATATTTACAAACGATTTAATTACCTACATATTAGTCATAAAATATTTATTAAATATGCATTAAAATTGTAAATCTTTTAAATAATAATTCCTTACATAATACGTTCTAAATTATGTAAATAAATCATAATTAATAGTTGTTACAATTAATAATTTTGAAGTTGCATGGTAAATTAAATAAATAAAAAAAATTATTTGATTACTTCGTAAAAAGTTTCAATATTTTATAATATAAAAATTATTTTAATTTATTTAATTTAATTTCTTACACACATATTAAAGTTCCTTATATAACTACACAACATCTGATAATCAAGAAATTAATTAAAACTAAGAAAAATATGTCATCATTATTTATACTTAGTTAAGTAAAAAAACAAACATTTAATTAAACAAGATAATTTATATATATATATTTGTTAGAAGGCGTGTGTGGGTGGGTAGCGAACCTGCTTCATATTCACATGGTCCCGGGTTCAAGTCCCGGTCCTGGCAAGGGAATTTCCCTAGCTGGGGTCTATGGGACGGAGTCAACCCAGCCTCCGGGAACAACATTGGAGAAAAGCTACTTGATAGCGCCTCCGATCAAGAAAATCAAGGTGAAGGTTGAGAGGACCCGTGCTACTGATCATAGGACACCTCATTGATATAACCGGCTTGATAGGCGTTGTTCTTGCGTAAGACGAACAGTCAGAGTTTTTTTTTTATATATATATATATTTGTTATAGAAAATTAAAATTAAATTTAATTAAGATTTTTTTAAAATTAAATCCATTTTATACTCTATAATAGAGATTTTATTTTATTATGGATTTATTTGAAATATTATTTCAATTCTTAAATTTTTTGAATTTGCTAATATTGAAATCCATGTTCTCAAGTTCTGTACTAACTAGGAATGGATCAACTTGGGGTAAATTAACTAAAGTTTTTTATTATTTTTATTTGGTATGTGATAATGATTGAATTGATAAACTATGTTTTTAAAATATGTTATGATCAAAATGATATGGTTGGAATAAAATATTATTTAGAGGATTTTTATAAAATCACAACAAAAAATAGTAAATTCTCAAAAGGAAAATGATAATATTAAATTTAATTAAATGAAAACATGAATCAATTTTTAAAACTATTAAAGAATCCAAAAAAAAAATTAATTTACAAATTTTTATTACTTATTATCAAAATTTTATTAAAAGATTTAAAATAAAGAGAAATTTAGATTTAATTTATTATTCAGATAGATATAATTTAAGTGACTTCTGGATTACTAATTTTAAAATTCACTATGATTTATGCTATCTCTGTTTAAGTAATTTTTTTCTTCTTTTTTTTTTAATTTCATCATTAATTTTTTTTTATTTTAATATTTATTGTTTAACATAAACATAAATTCAAAGAGGAGTTAACCAAAAATAGAAATGAAATTTAAATTTAAATTATGTATATAGGTTTATATATATAGATATATTTTTTTTTTGAATAAGATTTTTCAAAGAACATGCAACGAATTTTAATTAATTTAGAATTCTTTTAATTTTTATGAATTTATCAAAGATTGATTCCTATCTGAGTAACTTAAGACCAAAAAAAAAAAGAATGATAATTGCCTCGGAGGATAGATAAACCCAGGGAGTGTTTTTCTTTAATAATTAGATGTTAATGATGCTGAAGATGGAAAAAGATAGATTGAATTTTAATTATTCAGGATATCTATTCATATTGCATTCTCTTTATTCTAACCAGATAATCATCAGAAATTGTTTTCATATTTTATCGAATTGGAAATTCAAATGTGTACTCTCCTTTTTTTAATAATTCTTCCATGAAATCTAGAAATAAAATACCAATAAAGAATTAACATTTTTTTCCTAAATTAATTTTGATTTTTTACTATCTCGCCAGAGATAGTATTGCGATCACGAAAATTTTCGATGTTGAGATTTTGATGTTTTTATACGTTTTGAAGGTTCCTGAATCATTTTCACTAAGGTTGAGAAAAATGTCTGTGTGTGTGTGTGTATGTGTGTGTGTGTGTATGTGTGTGTGTATGTGTGTGTGTATGTATGTAGGCAAGATTACGCAAAAACGGTTTGAGCTAGAATGATGAAATTTGGTACATGGACATTATTCAAAATTCATAGTTTTCTATCAACTTTTGAGAAATGTAGCTCAACCGGAAGAGGGTCATTACCTACAACGTTTTGATTTTTTTTCCTCTAAAGTGACCGTAAAAATAAAGATATATGTTTGATAATTTTTCACATGATTAAACATTGTATAAAACTGCTATATATAGAATTTCAGCTTGATTGATTCGCTGAAATTACCAGAATTAATTTTTTAACACTGCAAATCTCACGCGCCAACACGTGACGTGGTGCCATCAACAAAAAGCCAAACATGCGCTGGTTTAATATTTATTATTTATTATTTATAATTTATAATTAATTAAATTTAATTTAGATATAATATATTATGTTATTTAATCCAATTCAAATTGCGAGATAGTCGAGTGGAGACACTCCAGCTAATTTAAATAATGTAATAGAGAAAGGTAATAAGTTTACAGCTATCACATTTCTTCAACAGTCCCTATCCTGAGCCACTTCCATTCCTATTTCCTTCCAAATCCCTTAATACCATATACTTAAACCCTTCTTATTTGCCATGTTCCGATTTAATTTTTTTTTACAATTTTATTTTATTTTATTATTATATTAATTAACGTAAGTAATAATAATAGTTCCCTCGAGAATGCATTGTAATAACTTAATTTGAAATTAATATTTTTATTTTCGCGGTTAGTAGCTTTATAATTTATTACAATACTGAATTTAAATTGTAGAATAAACAAAATCTGGAGTGTCTCTATTCGACTATCTCGCAAATTTGAATTGAATTAATTAACACATATATTATATTTAAATTAACTTGTAAATTGTACAGACAGACATTTTTTCATCCTTAGTGAAAATGACTCAGGAACCTTCAAAACGTATAAAAACATCAAAATCTTGACATCGAAAATTTTCATGATCGCAATACTATCTTTGGCGAGATAGTAAAAATATTGTATATAAAAATTTGCAGTCAATTCAATAAATAATAATAAAAATAATAATAATAATAAAAACCAGTATGAATGATCAGGTTTTTGTGCAAAAACAAAATCCAGATCATTTTTATGGAAAAATCCTTTTGAACATGTCTTTTATTTGTTTTCTTTTGCACTTTTTGACAGCGATTGTAGTTAGTATGCGTTTAATGTCCCAGAAACTTAAGTTTTACCCAACTTTGTATTTTTTTTTCTTCAATTGGCATATTGTAACATTCCATTATTCAATTATGCTATTGTCGAAGATAGGCCAATATCAGATCGAGTTTTTAGTGCGTGTAAAGTAATATTTATGGCCTGCAACGTGATACCGGAGGGCTCCATCAGCATAACAATACGAGGGACCCACTTGGCGTAAAAGAGGCATTTATCAAAACTCTTGTATAGAGAAGATCCTTCTTTTTTAATTTTATTTTTCAATCTGACTTTTTAATCTGTCTTGGCTACTGGAAGCTACTGGAATGGTTTACACTCTGTACTGATTATGGTAATACATTCTAAGAACATGTAAATCATCTGATTCATAGGTGTGTCAGTGTGTGTTGGGACAATTGATTCATTGGAGGGTCCTGGGGGCCCCAAATGGCATTTATCTCAACACACATCTAATTGGGCAGGAGACCTCCCAGGCCGCAGATTAGTCGACTACGATTTAATCACCGGACCATTGAAGGCGCGTTATCTGTCACTCCAACCTTTTCATCTACCCTCCTCTTCAGCAACATTAATAAATTCATTAGCAATTTTAAATGCATTTGATTTATAAATAATAAATTATTTGATTTAGTTCACAATAGAATTTATAAATTTTAAATATATAATACTATAATAGGAATAGTTGAAAAGATTCTTTTATTCAAGTTCAGTTTTTGATAGATAATAAATTATTTGAATTATACTATAAATAAATATAATAATGGTTGTATCAATTTTAAAATAAATAAATATCCAGGTTCACACTTTTATTACTATTCTATACCTAAATAGGATCTACTTTAATTAGAGAATAATGAAAATACCAATTATGAAAAATGAAAGTAAGAAAGCAATTTAAAAAAAAATTTAAATTCTAATAAGAATTTTTTTTATTTATTTTAAATTTAAGATGGATTATTAAAAATCAAATTGTATTATTTAAGAAATATAAATATATATATATATATGATATATATATTTAGATACTTGTAAGAATTCATTGTTGAAAGGGTATATCATAACCTTTTTAAAATTAAGTTATTATATTGACTTAATTGAAATATTTTTATTTTTACTTAACAAAGATTATACATTGATAATCATTTTATAACTTCTTCATTATTTATGATTTTATTAAAAAAAATATTGCATATCCATCAGGTGGATTTTTTGACACTGATTTAACAGATACATCCTCAATAATTAAATTTTACACAATTATTAATTACTTTTTTTTAATAATTTATAAAAAAAAATGCTAAAAAAAAATTATTTTTATATGAAAATATTGTAAATTATTAAAAAAAAAATGAATAAATAAATAATTTTGAGCAGAAAAATAAAGATCAACATTACTTATATATACTTTTATTAATTAGAAAAAAAAATTTGCTTTAGATATTAATTCATATTTATACTCTCTAAACAAGATGTCCTCTTTCAAGTTAATCTTAATAGGCTTACTGAAAGAGAGCGAGAAGCTCTTTTGTTACGAATTTACGTTTATTAATAAAAAAGGAATTACCTAAATCTTAATTACTTTTCAAGGTAATCTGAATATTCCAAGATTGACGGTAACACAATTTGACTTGTATGAAAAGCCTTTGAACTCCAAAGACACGAACAAAATCCTTTTATCTTTACGGCTAGCTGCCTTCGCTCGGGAAATAGTTCCAAATCAGATTATCTTGGATCGAACGAGTTTGAAATATTAATAAAACGAGCTGATGTTCGAATGACTCGACGGATAATGCATTCCATACAAGAGTTAACAAAGTATCTTAATTGAGTTTTGTAGACGTAAGCTTCAGAGGGCATCAACGAGAAACAGAAGCGACAGGAGGAGTTGTTGGGATGGAAGGGAGGGATGGATGGGGGAGGGGAAGGGGGTTGGATGAGAAAGTATGGGGTTGAAAGGGCACGTTAATGCACAATTCTTCTTCAATTGAGCTCTCGGAAATTATCTTGTTGATATTTTCACCTTTATTCTTGTTTAAAGATGGATTTAAATTTCTCTTGCGAATCTCCGCACAAGTTGCCTCTTAAGCATATGATGATCATCTCGTATGTGCGCCTGGAGGGTTGACTTGTTATCACCAAAAAGCGCCGTCGGCAGTTTGTAGACGGCAAACAAACTTGCTGCTTGTCTGCCCATTTTAAGTTCTTGAGTGCTGCTCTTTTATTCTCCAATAATAAAGAGAAGGCATATTGCCTCTCACTCAGCGAGCTATTATCAAAAACAAGACGGAGAGAGAATTAGCTCCACTTAGTTTCGAAGTCAACAGACACAGACATCGTTAGAATTTTATAGATCAATTATGATTGATGGCTGCCAACAATTTTAAACAACAACAACAATACAAATGACCAGGAATTTACATTTCTAATCTCTTCTCCTATATATAGAAGTTGTAATATAATTTACATTAAATCCAGGTGTTTCGTTTATATATTTATTTACTTTTTTTTTTACAGGCGAACCTTTTTCGACACTCATTCGCCGGCTTTTCAATTAAGCTTGTTTCAAAGTTGAAAAAGAAAAAAAATAAAACAAAAAAAAAAAAATAAACACAAAAACAAAAAGAGGGAATATGTCAAAACAGATTTGTGTAGTGTGGCCAACTAATTGCGTTCTATCATTTTCAACTTGCAGCCTCTGCTTTTGTCTTTTAGGAAATAAAAATTCCTTTCATTCAGGAAAGGAGACTTTGTGATTATAATTGGGTGCATATCCAATGTACTTTGACAGTGGCGCCTAATCACGTGACTGACTTCTCATTACATGTTCCTTATTTAGACAGAACAGACCGAAAAATCAGTTGGATTTCTCCCACTACACATATATAACACGCTCGTTTATCTTTGTTGGTATTCTTTAAACTCAAAATGATCACCAATTCTTTGATCACTCCAACATAAAAAGTCCAGAAACAGTAATCTCTATTATAATTAAATTTCAAATTTTATTTATATCTTCAGTTAAAAGAAAAAATAATTTAATTGTAAATTTTATAAAATAATAAGTACTTTCATTGAAATATTATCTCTAATTTAACAACAGAAGAATAAACTGATTATAATAAAAGAAAATTATATATTATCTAGAAATAATTAATTATTTTTAATTATATTAATGGATATTTTAATATAAAACATATCTAAATACAATTAATATATATATTTTTTTTTAGTTACTTATCAAAAGAATAATGATAAGCACCGTTTGGATATTTCATAGGGTTGAAGTTGTTTTCAGAACACCTGCCAATTAAAATAGATATGAATTTCTATCTGGATATACTCAAATGAAAACATGATAATATTTATCGTTGTGTAAATAATTCTCAAGTTCAATACAATGCAAATTAGACGATTCTCAAAACCGGTGTTTCATGATTTAAAATAAAAATTAAATCAATTATTATAAAAAATATCTCTCTGGCTTTTAGACATCCTTTAAAAAGACATGATTATCAAGTCGGTTGCCGCCTAATAGAAAAGAATTGTTAAATGATCAGTACTACGGACTCTCTCAATCTTTACCTTGATTTTCCTCTGAAAAATCATAAAATAAAACAAAACAAATTTTATTAAAGATACGTAGTATGTGATAATTTCATGGGTTCAATACTCATAGAATAGAGCAAATAGAAAAGTTAATGGACAATTTGATTAATAAAGAAAAGTTTAAATTAAATCACTGACTATAATAATATCCTCCGGCATGAGCCTTCTAAAAGGGGTTCAAAAATAAAATTTTTTGACAATACAATTTAAAACAACAAATCATTTATTCCGTTGTTAGAAAAACATGAGGGGTGATTTAAAAGGAATTTTTTGTAAAAAGTAATACTTTTAATTTAAATATAATTTCAGGGAAATCTTATATATAAAATTCTCGTGTCACAAAACTTTGAAATCATACTCCTCCCAAACGGCTTGACCGATTCTTATGAAATTTTTTATGTATATTCAGTAGGTCTCAGGGCATGTCAGACTTCCTTTAGAAAACCGCTAATTGGTAAGGTGTGTCCAGGAAATGCTAATTAATTAAAAATAGTTTAGTTACCATACTAGCTCATAGAGGCGCTGGTGGCAAAAATTTGAAATCTTATATATACCCTTATAAGAAGCCTCCAAACAAAAGCGGTTCCTGGCCGAGCGAGCTAGCGCGTCTTCTTATGACTTTGCACCCTGAGTTCGAAACTTGCAAAGGCACATTTTTTTCTTTAAGTGTTATATATTTTTTTTTAAAATTTATTAATTTTTATTATTTTAATATTTTATTAAATTAAATTTTATTATTAAATTTTATTTTATTAAATTAATAATTATGTCAATTAATTTTTCTGCATAAATAAACATATATAAAAAACTATATAAAATTTGAATTTTCATTCATTCATTTAAAATGATATTAAAATATTCCTTTGAAATATAATAAATAATTAAATTAATCCCTACTAGGGCCTCGGGGGGGGGGGGAGGTAACTTTCTCTTTTTGGAAAAACCCATAATGCCATCCCCAGCTCGACTATCTATATATAAAAAAAGGTTTTTGTCTGCATATTGCTCAGAATTTAAAAATTATTATAATATTTCACTTTTTATTTTAAATTCTAATATTTAAATATCAATTAAATTAAATAATTTATTCTAAAAGTTCTCATTTAAATTTATTTAATAAAATATTTAGATCATATTTAACTTAATTTTTATTTATTCTTTCTATATAATTGAATATTTCTTCTTTTCTATTTGAAAGTGAAAGCTTAAAAAAACTGAATATATTATTTTTAAACTTTTATCAATACAAAAATATTTTCAAAACTTCAATTAAAATGACAAAATTTTATTATTTTTGTTTTTGTTTCAATTATTAATTACAAATATATTTTAAGTGCAAAAATGATTTCTTGGTTAATTAAAATATGTTTTTTAGACAAATGATATTACGAGATGTTTTAAATTTATGTCTTTTTTATATTGAGTATTTTTTTTTTAAAATTAAAATTTGTTTTAAATCAAAATTATTGTATTCTATTATATTTTTTTATTAATAGGCTTCTTTTTTTATTTTTAATTTTTAATAAATTCTCTTTTTTGATATGATATTAATAAAAAATAATATTCAATTGTATTTAAATTTAAAAATTAGAATATTTGAATTTTTTTAAATTTTAACACATGTAATCAATCATATGGATAACGAATGGAACATTTTGAAAATCAAGTTGGTATTAAATTCAGAAAAAAATACTGATATATAGAATATAATAGACCATTCGAATATAATTTAAAACTATTTATCTCCTTTTATTTTAAATTTAAAAAAACGGAGTGTTAAGAAATTAAGATGCCTGGATAGGTAAATGGGCTGGAAGAGGAGGTAATTTATAATTTTCTTCTAATTCAGATTGAAATTAATGGTGGTAAGAAAAAATATTTAGTAACAAAATCTATATACAAAATGTAGAAATTGAATATGTAGAAAAATTGAATGTAATCACGAAGGATAATAATATTTGAGAAGAATATATATATTTAAATCGAAGTTGTAATCGGGAAACGCCTGTTATCATGCAGTAAAGAGGCTTATCTCATCAAAATTATTATCAAAAGGAATCAAAATTAAAATATATAAACCAATTATTTTGCCTGTTGTATTATATGGGTGGGACGCAAGGTCTATGACCCTGGGAGATGAGAGTAGATCCAGAGTATTCTTTCCAGCATTTATTGGCCAAAGAAAGATGAGGTCACCGGGGAATGGCGGAGACTGCACACCGAGGAATTGCATGACCTCTATGCATCTTCAGAAATAGTTAGGGTTATAAAAGCGAAAAAGCTGCGATAGGCAGGGGACGCGGCTAGAATGGGAGAGGAAAAAGATTTTGGATTGGAAAACGTCCGCTTGGAAGACCAAGGACGTGTAGGAAGGGACGTAAGAGAGATGGAACAAGGGCTCAGGATAGGGACACTTGGAGAAATGTGGTTGCTGCGGCCTAGAACTTTCGAGTTCCTTAGAGTCACATAGATAGATAGATATAACATATACAATAATAATATATATAATTAATTTAGTGATTAAATTAAAATGTATTTTAAATAAGATCACAAAAAGAAATGAATGTTTTATGTAATATAGTGATTGAAACAAAATGGATGAAAACCTTTTACTCGGGGGGGTACAGGGGGCGGAGCCCCCGTCTAGGTGCGGAGAGCGCCGAAGGCGCTCGGGGCAGCTAGTATATATATAAAAATTTTGATGGGAAAACCGAACAAACCTAAATTAATAATATATATGCTGAGTTTTAATAATTATTTGAAAAAGAAAAGGACTACTACTAGTTTATATGTATATTACTTGAATTGTTAGTATTATTAAAAAAAAATTAGAAAACATTATATATATCTATAAAGTATATATGTAATATATATACCAAGTAAACAATTTTAGTATTTTAATTTCAATTATTAAATTCAATTAAATATAAAAAATAATAATTTTTCTTCCTCTTCCCACATCCAACTTTTGTCTAATTTAATATATAAATTAGAATCTATTTAAAAACAAAACAAAAATGAAAATCAATTAAATAAATCGACTATTTATTTATTTATTTTTTAAATGTATAAAAATTAAATTAAATTGAAATGATTACTTTTTAATCGTCTGGTGACCAGATAAGAAAATAATATACTCCTTGCAAAGATGAAATGAAGATGAAGGAATTATTCATAAAAAGGATTTATCAAAAATAATTATTATATATAATAAATAAAATATTTTTGGAACAAATCATTTAATTCAATTAGAAAAAAATGAAGAAAAAAAATATTTTGTAATTTTTAATTTAAGTTGCATATCTGTCTACTTTTGACATTTGGAAACTTTCATTTTGTATATGAACCGAATACCCATCCATTTTCCTAGAAACTATAGTTGGTTATCTCTTTTTTTTTCACACCAAATTTCACATGTGGAGATTTTTACATATCTCCATCATGCATTTTCTTAACAGAAAAAAGTATTTTTAGCATGATGTCTGTCCATCCGTCCGTCCGTCTGTCCGTCCGTCCGTATAGACGTGTACAGCCTGAACGGCTGTATATCCATATCTGTTTTTTTTATTTAAAAATAAAAATCTACTTTCTATTTAGGTAATATACGTATATGCGATATATTATTCTCTTAATTCAAGTAAATATTGCAATTAAATTGGCATGAGTGCGCTTCATACAACTTTCACTATCGACTATCGGTATTTGGAAAAAAAATAATGATTCCGTAATAATTTTTAAAAAAATAATAAAATATACCTTTATTATTATTTAATTAACATTATTTTAATATAAATCTCACTTTATAAAAATAAATTAAACTTAAAAAATAAGAAAAATCATTTTACAATAAAATATTCTATTATCGATGATTATTTTTTTTTTATTTTTATTGTTATTTATTGAAATCCTTATTTTAGATATCTTTCCAATATGCGTAGATCCTGGCACAAAGAAATTGGTCAGGATGAAAAAGATTGGCTGTGCCCCGGCTAAAAGAACTCTATTCACCTTAATGAGATTTCTGAGATATGAATTATATTCGATAGAGATTAATAACATAAAAGAAAGAGAGAGAGAGAGAGAGAGATCGATAATAATAATGCCATTAAACTCCCAATAATAATAGTTATAATCTTTATTTATCATAATTTATACAATCATCTGAAGTATACTTCCTGTTAATTATTTTTTTGATGATAATATGATGATACTATATTACTTGAAATATAATAAATCAAATAAATTTTAAATTTCATCAAGTTTTTAAAATTAACTTATTCTTCTTCTTATTTTTATTTTAATTCGGTTTAAATTATATTAACTAAATTAAAATATATAAAATGTTTAATGAATGCCTATAAATAAATTATTATTAATTTCATAAATTACTATATTTGCTGATATGTGACACATATTATATTATATATCAATTTTTATTATTTTGATGTTTATTAGTTTAATGTAATTTTTCCTATATTTTGAATTTTTTATTTTAGACTCCTTTTGTCAAATTCTATTCAATTGCACAATAGTTATTGACAATATATATAATATTTAAATTGCTTTATTTGAAAGAAAATCAAGTTGCCTCTATGAAAGTAAATATTTAAAAAAAAAATAAATAAATAAAATAAAATAAAAAAATAAAACTACTGAACATCATCTATTCAATCTATACAATTTATAGTAATAAATTACACGAAGACACGATGTGGGAAATATTTGCTGCAATAAATAAAAAGAAAGAGACACATGTATATTTGATTCATCCGAACATGAAGTGGTTGGCTTATCTGGGAAATGGTAGACTCCGGTACGACAAACTCTTTATCTAATTATATTTCTCAACCACAATCAATATTGTCATTCAAAACGAACTCCTGGATCCTTTTAAGTGATTCATACATCTTTTTTTTCACATTCATAAATGGATG
Organism: Labia minor; assembly: GCA_963082975.1. Classification (NCBI taxonomy): domain Eukaryota; kingdom Metazoa; phylum Arthropoda; class Insecta; order Dermaptera; family Spongiphoridae; genus Labia; species Labia minor. The sequence goes on from OY720347.1 coordinate 31,581,223, forward strand.
AATATCTTCCATCTACTCACTCTTTATTGAATGTGTTAGTTCATCTTGTTTAACATCACCTTTCAATATTGATACTCTCTATCTCTTTTTCTCTCTACTAAGTTTATAAACTTCTGAAAGGTGGGTAAATTTTATACACTTTTATGGTAGATAAAAAAAATTATATTTTATAAAAAAAAAAATATGACATTATACCATAGGAATAATAATAAAAACAAAAATCAATAAATAAATAAGCATATTTTTATTAGTATGAAGATAATATTTATTCAAGATAAAATAAATTTCATTCCCATTAATTATAAACTTTAAAAATAAATAATTATAATTTTATTCTCATTTGAGTCATTTAGTCCAATCAAAAAGAGTTTATATAGATAAAATATTTGACATATAAACTCTGGTGAACTTTTTAAAAAGTTAATTTAATGGATTTTGAACGTTAATTTTTAGGTGAAAGTGTTAAAAGATTGAATCATCTAGAACAGCGGTTTCAAACTTTATTTGTTCCATATTCCCTTAGCTGATTAAAATATAAAAACAAAAAAAATATTAATCTTTCTTGTAGATTCCTTTTAAAACTTCAATGGAGTTATAGATATAGAATAGGTATCTTACTTACTTAGTTAGTTTTTATAAGAAAAATTCTATTAAATTTCAGATAAAATTTTTTTTAATCAAATTATATTTTTTTAAATTAAAATATTAAATATAAAAATTGGACTAAGTAGTTAAATATTCAAGTTAGTTCCTATGATTTTAAAACAAATTTTGTTAATTTTTTTTTATGTTTAATGTAAGATATTAAAAGTCTTTTTTTAGCTTATGCAATTAATAGATTTAACAAGTAAGCATTAGAAGAAGTATTTGAATATATTATGCAAACTAAATTTAAGTTTAAAATTATTCAACTTAACAAGAATAATATTTTTGAAATTGTAATTAAACTCTCAGTGGAATTTCATATTTATTTATGCGCATTTTGACTATTACGACTTCATTAGAAGCTTTTTTGACAAAACAGGTGGAATGCGCATAAAACAAACCTATCAAATTTGAAACTTCACCGAATTAAAAATTATTCGTTAGAAGTTTTTTTATGTTTATTATACATTGTAAAATAAGAAAAAAGATATAAATAAAATATATAAAAATTTTAACTAAATGAGAGATGAAATATATAAAATCAGTGTCAAAAGTCAATTAATTTTTTGTTTAATGTATTAGCAATAATTGTATCATTATATAATATTATTATATTCATTATATTTATTTCTCATTTACAAATTATCTATATCGTCTAATCAAGTTCAAATACATGTGTTTAAAGTTGTAGTAGATGACAATCGATATTAATGGTTTTTTTTTAAATATTAAAAAAAAAAAATTAAATTAAAATTCATTTTAAAAATAAATTAAAATTAATTGTTTGGATGATGAATTATCATTATTTGATGATATTTGAACACTGGGAGGGACATTTCTTGATGTCATTTTGAGATGGGGGTCCAGGCCCTACTTATTGTTTTAAAACTATTCGAAAAGAAAAAAAAATATTTTTAAATATTTATTCTGTTAAAAAAGTGAAATGAGAAAGAATTATATATAAAGATATATTAATCTATTTAAAGACACTGAATAAGAGATAAGCTCATCCGCCTACTTCTAAGGTTTAATGAGGACTGATAAAAAAAAATAAATTAAAATTAATTTTAAAAGTAAATTATTAAATTAATTTTAAAAGTAAAAGTAAATTAATAAATTAATTTTAAAAGTAAAAGTAAATTAATAAATTAATTTTAAAAGTAAAAGTAAATTAATTTTAAAAGTAAATTAATTTGATTTAATTATTTACTTTTAGTTTTATATAGAAGAAAAAAATGATATTATATAAAATATTATATTTAGAAGGATATATATAATATATAATGTATTGTCTTGCAACTTACTGTGGGAACAATCTTCATGTCTTAGGATTAAAGCATACATTTTTTTTATTTTATTTTAAAATAATTTTTAATATTTTAAGTAGAATTTTAGCAGTTTAAGTAGCAATTGATTTTCATTTTTTTTTATTACTATTTCAAAAATAATTTTCTTAGGAAAATTCCAGGTAGGAAAACATTATTGGAATTGAACTAAAGAATTGAGTTAAAAATAATTAGAATAATTATTTAAAATAATTAATAATAATTAAATTTAGTAAATAATATATTCTTTTAAATTTTCACACTTTTGTTTCTTAAGTGATGATAAAGAAAGAAATTATTATTTCAGTTTCTATTTAGTGTTAATATCGCTATAGTATATATAAATTAGAGAATAAAAGTTAATGGATATCGTAAGTTATCATCAACAGGAATAATGTTGATAAAATCCATTGTTCGGAAAATATTGATACTTATGACAAATATATATTTCATTCTACCTTATTAATTATTTCGATTTTTTTTTTTGTGTTAACTTCCCTCTCATAAGATTCTTTTGTCCTGATATGAATAAAAGTATTAGAAAGAGGTTTTTAGCCTGAGGGACTCCATCATTGTTTGTTCATTATAGAAATAGACCAGAAGAAGATGCTATTATTGATAAGTTTCTAATCCATTAAGAAGATATCGAAACTAATGAGTTTGTACAGCCAAACAGGAGATTCAATTTGACAGTCTGTGAAATATATTTATCACTTTATAGCTGCTTGCTCAAGAATGTCAATTAAATTTTATCTAATCTATAATTAGAGTTTATTCTTACCCAAATGTGGGGAATTTTTTTTTTTCACTTACTTTTAAGAAAAAAAAATTATATAGTTTACATTTTTATTCGAGTCAATTTTTAAATATGTATAATTAACCTCGTAATCAATAAGCTTTATTATATATAGATTTTTTGATAAATCTTCTACTCCAATTCGAGCCAAACCTTTTTGCAGTTATAACCTAATTTTGTTTAGAGATTATGTGATTTCATAGAGACCATGCATCTTATTATCTCGTCTTAATTGTCAGCGTCAACCCAAAAATCATTCAAATAACTTTATTTAGGAGGAGATATATAATAAATAAATAAATAAATAAATATTTCTATATATATATAATTTTAGAAAAAGATCAATTTTTTTCAAATAAGAACTACTTAAATTTTTAAGAATAAAAAAAGTCAACGTTTCAGGAATTTCCCTAACAGGAATGTGGAAAATATTGCTTATGTTAAATTACATGTAAAACAAAAATAAAAACTCTTAAGTTTAGATAGTATTCGAAACTTATATAAAATTTAATATAAATGGATGGAGCAAAAAAACTATACTCCCATAAACAAAGATATTTCAATAAAGGTATACTATTAATTATATTCAATTTTTCATTAAATAATCCATTGATTTTAGGGCATCATAATCAATCAAACATTTATAATAAAAAAATATAACATGAATTATACATATTTAAGTAAAAAATATAACCTTAGGTAATAAAAGTTAATCCAATCATTCCTATTGAATTTTTTTGATTTATTTTGTCATATAATTGAAAGGTTGAATAGAATTTCCACCCTAAATTCATTCTTCTTAATTACAAAGATACATTAACGAAAAATTCTAGATATCTATGTTGTTGCTTTATCCTTTAGATTTTCAGTTTGCTTTGGAATTTCGACTGAATTCATTCGGCCCCTTATTTAATTGAGTGATTTATTAATACATCGAAGTTTGAATGAAATCATCAGAAACAAAAGACCCGAAACCATCCCTTATATGGATGATTATATGGACTTAAAGTATGTTCTATTATAAGCAAAATGAAAATCTCTTAAAAAGCTTTAAAAATGGTGCTATTAGATGAATAAATTAAATTCGCCTTTGAATTTTTTCGTCTTCTTTGTTTCAAATCCCATTCGTTCTACAGTCAATTACGTGCATTATCATAGCTAACGCCCTGGAGTCAAGATAACAATAGGACGCGTTGCTTTGCAACCGGGAGGGAAAACGAGGATCATTAGTCTAAATTAAAAAAATGTATAACGGCTTTTGTTTTTTTAGTTTGGGGGGAGGGGGTTGGGTGTTTTTTGGCCCAATGGTCCGTGACGACGGGAAGAGATTCTCATCCCTAATTAGTGTTAGGCCCTCTGGATCTTGGCTATCTCGTCAAAGATCGCGAGCTCTAATGGCCGGAAGCACACGGCTATCTCTATTGACTTGAATTACTGAAATGGGTTGATTTGTGTCTACGCTCGGGATTCATGTCTCTTTTTCAGATATACCATGCGAAACGGAACATATGCTTCATAGACAACAGCTGGATCTTTGGCCAATTTTAGGACATTTCTTTAATCATTATTCAATTATCAAATAGAAACAATTATATATATATATATAGTATAAGTGAAGAGTTTTGGATGAGTTTGAAATTCAATATAAAAAATTGTATCTTTGTTGTGTTCAAAGAAATATTTGGTACAAAAAAAATTATTAAACTTCTAAAGTCCGCGGATTCTTCAAGGTATATAGATAAATTTATTTAAAATATAAATTAAAATAAAATATATTTTCATTTCTAATTTAATATTATCTTAATTTTGCAATATTATAATAATATCTCTATTAAATAGAAAATTCGCAGCAAACGCACACTCTCAACTGATTACTTCACTTTTGCATGATATAATTGTATTTAAGATTTCAAAGAGGTAAAATAATTGCAAAAATCTTTTTCCCTGCCAATTAGTCCCATTTTTGGCACATAAATTTTATGAAATTTTTTTTTTTAAATATCATGAATCGATTCTCATTCTTCACAGTCATGATCCACGCCTTGTTTCCATATAAAACAACCAGAAAGATTAATTGTTTTATAGATTTTAATTTTGATAAAATATGCCGCAAAGCATAGGTACTCTATGGGATTTCAATCTTAATTTATATTTTATCTTTCGTGATTATAATCCCTAAGTATTTGTTTTCTTATATATATATATATATATCAATTAATATTATTAATTATAAACGTATTAACTTATTATATTTTAAATTTTAAATATAAATAACATATATATAAATAATATAGCTACGTATTCCCGAAAATTTACATGACTTCAACGCTGTAAATTTAAAAAGTTTATATATTTAAGTTTATCATATATTATTAATACTATTACATAAATAATTATAGAAAAAAAAACATTTCAACCTAAAATTATTTTAATTACAATTAGTTAGTTATAAAAAATAATGTCTTAAATGACAAATATATAATTAATAGTATTTTAATTTTAATTTTTTTAAATTTTTTTACAAAGTTAAGCATATTTGACATATTATTATAGGTAATGAACTCATTGCTCTCTCTCTAATAAATATATTATTAATAAAATTTAGAAAATGTTTGTGCTTAATCGTGCTTCCAAGTTTTACTTAGAAAAAAGATTTTAACAAATTTTTGAAAAAATAAAATACATTTTTTGTTTAAATTTATTTATATATTTAATTCTTTATTTATTTATTTTAGTTTCAAATTTATAAATCAGTTCTGCTTATAAAATGATTTAATAATAAATTATGTATTAATACTCTTGGTTGAATAAATGAAAAATAAAATTCTTATTTGTCTCCAATGTATTTTCTTTTATAATATATTGTCACTGTAATGATATCGCGATTTACTTGGAAATGTTTTATGAATGCAAACATCGCGGCCTCTTCTATTATTTCTACTTTGATGGAATGGTGGAGGGATGTCTGATGTCACCGGAATATATATGCTCAGTTTGTGTTTAGTGCACCCCGGAGTCTTGCCGTGTTAGGCCTTGTTATGAATATGAGAAACAAAGCGCAACCTGCGCTCTTTGTCTGCTTTCCAAGACATACACATTTGCAGATATCAACACCGGTTCATAAAGAAATCGGACTTATAACGAGCGAGAGAATAAAAACAAACAAACCAACATGACATTCTTTTGCGTAGTTTGAAAAAAAAGACGGTTATGTAAAAGAAGAGAAATAAAAAAATACAATGGAATAACAATTAAATAAAAGGAAAAATTAAATTCTTCCTTTTATAAAGCAATGCATATTATATATATACATATATATATATATATAAATATGATATATGATGCATATTTTATTTTATCAAGTAAATTCATTTTAGCCCTTTTTATCAATTAGTCTTAACCTGAGATAAATATGCCTCAGGATTTGCATGAATAACTTAATTTATATCCTCATAAAAATAACAAAAGATAGGAGGGCAAGTCAATAAGTCCGTGACTTTTGAATTTCCCGTCTCTTAAATGAAATGGCAACACTGCTCTTATCAGCAGGCAACGATTAGCTGACTCCTGTCGAAATTTGAAACAGCTGGGTCTTTAGTTTTTGTTTGACATTTATTAATAGTAGACTGCTTCGTGATTTGAGAAGAAAATGGAAAAAAGTGAATTTCCATGAAAATCCATGAATTGGGATACGAATTGCTTCCTCATCCGCCCTATTCTCCGGATTTAGCCCCTTGTTTCCAAACCCAATGAGGCCTGTCTAGGCAGAAAGAGGTTTGACTTCAACGATGAAATCATTTCACAAACAATTGTAATTTGATCTCCTCGACAAATCTTATTTTTTAGAAGGGATAAAAAATTTGGAGAAACGTTGGACGAATTGTATACAGCTCAAAGAAGACTGCGTTATAAATTAAAATAATTTTTTATCCAAAACCTGTGTTTCATTCAAAATGTTACAGACTTATTGACCTGCTCTCGTATATTCATTTAATTAACAAACTAAAAATGTTTGTAAAATTTTGTTTCTATTCTTCCTCCAGGGCTTTAGACATAAATATATCCGAAATTGAATGGTTTAAAGATAATTTAGAAATAATATTTAAACAACAGTTTTTTTTAATTTACCAAGATCATGAAGGTAGCTTAATAGTTATAGTCCAGGTTGATTGAACTTAGGTCGATGAATACAACCTCTCTAAGTTCACTTAGTTTTAAGAAATAATAGTTAATTTCAAATAATTAGCTGGAGTGTCTCCACTCGACTATCTCGCAATTTGAATTGGATTAAATAACATAATATATTATATTTAAATTAAATTTAATTAATTATAAATTATAAATAATAAATAATAAATATTAAACCAGCGCATGTTTGGCTTTTTGTTGATGGCACCACGTCACGTGTTGACGCGTGAGATTTTCAGTGTTAAAAAATTAATTCTGGTAATTTCAGCGAATCAATCAAGCTGAAATTCTATATATAGCAGTTTTATATAATTATTAATCATGTGAAAAATTATCAAACATATATCTTTATTTTTACGGTCACTTTAGAGGAAAAAAAATCAAAACGTTGTAGGTAATGACCCTCTTCCGGTTGAGCTACATTTCTCAAAAGTTGATAGAAAACTATGAATTTTGAATAATGTCCATGTACCAAATTTCATCATTCTAGCTCAAACCGTTTTTGCGTAATCTTGCCTACATACATACACACACACATACACACATACACACATACACACACACATACACACACACAGACATTTTTCTCAACCTTAGTGAAAATGATTCAGGAACCTTCAAAACGTATAAAAACATCAAAATCTCAACATCGAAAATTTTCATGATCGCAATACTATCTCTGGCGAGATAGTAAAAATGTGAAGGCTGACTAAAATGAAGATAAATCCTAAAATCCAATAAAATTAAAAAATAAAAATAAAATAAATATACCCTAAATATTAATTTATAATTATAATTATGGTTAATACTAGTCTCCAATTTAAAATCTATCTATATGACACCTAATTCCCAATAATTTCTTTAAAAAATATGTTCTCTATTTAAATAAATAAGTATCTTACGAGCCATTAGCAATTTATCGGTGATAATATAAATGATGTTAGCCTTTCAATAAAGAAGAGACGGAAAATGAATTATTAACTGGTAACTGTATAAATAGCGACTTGTTCTTGAATCGTAGTAATTCTTTGATCTACTTCCATCTGGCGAAAACAAGAAAGATTTACAGTACCGAGTCTGTGTTGGTGGAGGAGGGTGTGTCCGGTGAACTCGTTATTTGCCAATTTAAACTGACGTTGGTGGCCAAAGTGTCGCGAGATGGTATCTGCATTCATTATACAGGTCAGTCTCTCGTCCCTTCCAAAAGAACATATATCTGAGATCATTAGATTACTTGGTTATATTTATATATGTCTATATAGTGGAACAACCTATATCTTATCATTATTACAACATAATGCATGTGAAACGTGAGAAAGACTGATAGTTTTGTTCTTTTAATTCATTTCTTGTGGACAACATTTTTCAATTGTTAGGTACAAAAAAATTATCTAATTATATTTAAAAATATACTCGTATTAATAATACTAACAGCAAACAACCTGCTATAATGAAAAATTCCTAACTCCATTTTAAGAAACAAAAAAAAATATATGGAAATGATTATAATTATCATAATAATTATTATTTTTATAATCAATTGAAGAAACAAAATAAATTATCAGATGGATTTTTCAAAGATTTTTATCATTATAGCATAAATTTAAATGAAGGAAAAACGAGCTTATGAAATTTTTGCCATTTTATTTATTTTTTTCAATTAATTTGATAAGATCAAGGATATTCATATTAAATATAAATTTTTATATATTCATATTTTTTTTTTTTTTTTGTTTGAAATAAATAATCAATATTTTTTTAATATCTCTTTATATCAAAAAAGGATAAATTAGATAAAAATATTATTTAAAGTCAAATCAATTAATCTATTAATACTACTTTTTTCTTTCTAAATTTTATTTTATTTTTCCATTTTTAGATTACAATTTCAAATTACTTAACTTTCAATAATTTTTTTTTTTTTTCAAAATCAAACATTGATATTTTATTCTATAAAGAAATTATTATTATTATTAAATTTGAAAAATAATTTTTGAAGAAAAAAAATAAATATAATATAAGTATTAAGTTTATTAATTTAAATGAAAATTCATTCAATCAAGAATTGGGATTTGTTTAAATTTATTGATGTTGTATATAGTAAGAAAAATAAGGAATATATGGTACAAAAGTATATTTATTTTTAAAAACCACATTCATTTAGAATCAAATAGAAGTAATTATATATTAGAATAGCATACATTTTATTAATTAAGGTGTAAAGAAATTTAAATAAGAAACAATTCTTGAATCTAAATGAAAATTAATCTGGAAACAGAAAATAAAATAAAAAAAATGATTTGCAAACTTAAGTATTCTCTCATTTCATTTCTAATTGCAATTTAGATATATATAGATATGTAGAAATAGAATTATAATATATTTAGAATGTTAATTTTAAAAATAATACTTAAGCTGTTGTCTTACCAAATTTCAGATAGTATTTGGAATTTGGAACTTTCTATTTTTCCATACTTTTTTATACAATTATTTATTACTCACCTCTTATAATTATCATTATTTCGAAATTTCGATGTGATTCTTTAAAAGTTTTTAAATAGTATTTATGTTTCATCTCTAGATTTACAATTTCAAAACATCAAAATGTATTCTAAAGTATGATACAATAAGTTTAAAAATGCCTTTCGTTATATTGTATTTAAAAAAGTTTTAACAAAGAGTTAAATTTTGTATAACACGAACCTGAAGCGTGCTAACTACTTCTTACCTCGATTTCCAAGGTCCAACTCCTGGATAGGAACTATCGTAAATCAGGTTAGCTGGCGCCAATAGAAGACAAAATCGACAACATCGCTTTTCGAATTTTTATTGACTATGGTCGAACCATGTAACTACCCTGAAGACACACATACATGTGAGCACAAAAACAATGGTCTGCAGACAAACATGCGTCCAGTTCATAAAGTGCCAGAGGATCAGCCCATCCCTGCACAGAGACATATTGGAACAAGGTCTAGGGGGGAGAGGGACAAATGCCCTTAAACCATACCAGACAAAAAAACGGACATCGAAATTGCAGGAGATCTCAAAAGATACCAAGCGAGGCCAATAACTTACTCTTCATTTTCTTGCAGTATTTTTTTATCTTTCAGGTTAGTTATTTCTTAGAATAGTTCCTTATCTCTCAAACAAGCTGACTCTCTCTGACTGTAAATGACATAAAATTCACATCAAAATACAATTCATTTAAGTAATATCAGTTAAATGATTATATGGTAGATGATGAAATTTTGTTTATTATTATTTTATTTTGGATTTCAATGGTTATGAACATATAATTATAAACATACATCTAGTGATGTATTGGTAAAATAAGAAGTAAGGCAACGCATAGTGGGAGCAAAAAAGTTCTATTTTCAGCAAACTATTTTTTTCCAAATAAGTTTTTATTTTTTTTTATTCTTACTATTCAAAATATTAACGAACATAAAAAAAGAAATTTTAACAGTAGATTTAAGTAGGAGTTGTCGAGACATGAAAAAGTACTGGAACGCCTTCCGGTTCTGAAAAAAGGTAAGGGAACGTCGTTCCCCTACCAATACACCACTGCATACATCAATGGAATTACTATTATCCGTTTTAGTTAACACGGCGGGGCGGGTATTTGTACCCGTTGCCACTTATATAATATATATTTTCCCTTGTGTCACTTAAAATTACTTATTTTAAAAGATAACTAATATATATCCCTCATATAAGTGGCAACGGGTATAAATACCCGCCCCGCTTATAAGTGGCAGTCCCCGCAACGGGTACAAATACCCGCCCCGCTCATGATGTGTGTTAATTAAATAAATTCAAACAAATTATTATTATTATTGTAAGATATTTTTCTGGTTATTATTTTCATCCAATATATAGGTCATTCTGTCAGAAGTATCTGAAACAATTATTTTGAGATTGTAGACTCAACTGATTTAAAGATCATAATTAAAATTTCAATCATATGATCAAATTTTAATATATTATTTCTAAAAGACCATCAATGTTTACCAGAAGTCATTTTCATTTTTATATTTTAAGACTAATTACTTATTAAACTATATTAGCTGAATTTGATCAACAATATTTTTTTTCTTTACAAACATTTGAAAAAGTAATTTCAAATTTATAATAAATGAAATTCGCAGATAATAGCTGATTTTTCCAAATAGTGGAAAGTATAGATCATTAATCACGAAGAAGACCGATGAAAGGGACAAAGACCTTGATAAAATCATAATCTTCTTATCTTTTTATTTTCAACAGGAAATAGTAATATTATTTATTTGTATAGATAAAACACAACCAAATGATAGAGTGTGGATTTAAAAATAAAAATAATTACTGATTATATTAATTTTTAATTATTTTACTATAATCAAAAATATAAAGTAAATTTATCGATTTGAATGTTGGAAGAACATCCAAAAAGGTAGTGTAAATAAATAAAGATGACAGGATTTGAGAACTATAATGTCTGGCACGAATAAACTTATTCTTATCTAAAGTGGATGAGTTACCTATCGTCAAGATGAGGAGTTGATATGAGCCAGACTTAAGCTGTAGAACGATTTATTAGCTCTCTCAGATCACTAATGAAAAGAAAGAGTTGATGGCAAGAGTTCAAATATTAAACAAACAAGTATCGAGTCTCTTTTTATGGGGGTTTATTTTAAAATATCTATTTAGGTCTGTCAGAAAGATTTAAATATTTTCATTCATCAGAGAAAAATAAAATAAACAATTTTTCAAAATTAAATCTTTATTAACAAAACAAATTGTATTTCAAAAATAAATATTTTTTTCTCGTCGACGTTTATTTGTTTATTTATTTATTTATTTATTTCAATGAAAACTTTGATATAACTACTGTTGAAATTGTAACTTTATAAATGAAATTATGTAAGAAATATTCATTTGACTTGTCAATTATATTATAAATCATTTTGATTATAATAGACGTCATAGTATATCTGTTAGAAATTGTTTCCTAGGAGAATTCCACTGACCAATCCAACCCAATCAAATTTTATTTAATTATTTTTCTTTTCAAAACAGTAACGATATTAAAATATATTAAAGGAAATATTTTCATGTAACCTACTTGAAATTTTCCAATTTGGAGTATAAATAATGTGTTTAGAGGAATGAAATTGTCAAAACCCTTTTTCGACAAAAAAAAAAAAAAAAAAAATTACGTAGGTTATTTTTTTACAATTCACCGATAGCATTACCGGTTTTGAGTATAATAATATGTGATTATTTCAGTTTGATATTTATAAATAATAAATTGCAAGATATCATTAATGACCTAATCACATAATTAAATTAATTTATCTTAAAATGAAAGCGAATTGTATTTTTAGGGGGGGGGGAATAACAATTAAATTATTTATATTAAGTAGATGGGCATTTATATTAAACAATTTATCTTATTAATATTATTTCAATATGGAAATGCTTTAATTAAATAATTAGAATTTAAATAAAAAATAATGTTTTTAATTAATTTATAGATAATAAAGAATTATATTAAAGGAAGAGAAACGTAGTAATCCGCTTAAAAAAACATCGAAAACATTTAGATAATATTTTTCTCTCACTATTATCTAAAATATTTATTTAGTTATAATTTTTTTAAACTGCTTATGTTATTCAATTCTACTATATTCTTTCAATATTTTCCATTAAACATTTTTATTAGAAATTATTTTATAAAATTTATTTATTCATTTATTATTCTAATATCGATTTAATTCCTTTATTGTCCTAAATAAATGATCCTAATGAAATAACAAATTTAAATAAAATAAATAACTATTGAAAAATTTATAGATTTTTGGTCTATATATTAAATTATATTAAATCATTTGAAATGTGATATTTAATATTAGAAAAATGAAATAAATAATTGAAGAGTATTAAAAAAACATAAAAATTTCCATTTTTATAATAGTATAGTTTTTTTTAAGATTTACCTCCTTGTATTAGTACAATATAAAATTCTAACCATCAACATCCACCTCACTGAGCTTGAACTCTTTTCCTTTTTCTTATTCACAATCAGCAAAAATAACTTATTTCATATAAGTTTATAAGTTATTGACAATTATATTTAGGATTAATATTTCTCAACAAAATTGAAATACAAAACATTTTCAAAGTGCAAAAGTTCTCTCATGATGTATATATCGTACATATATTTGTTAATTATAATATTTTTATAAATCAGATTAAAAAAAAAATAATTCTTAGACATACAAAATATAATTAAAATATTTACGAGTATTTATATTTTTATTATATATAATATTTATTTATATTTATTAGATTTTTTGTTATTTCATTCTAATTATCTATTTAGTTATTATAATAAGATGATCTAATAATAATTTTCATAATCTTTAGACAAAATTAAACAAAATAAGAGGATACAAATCTCTATTTTTTTAATTTTGTCTAAAATCGGGTTTTTTTTATCCTCTAATTTTGTTTAATTTTGTCTAAAGATTATGAAAATTATTATTACATCATCTTATGATAATAACTAAATAGATAATTAGAATGAAATAACAAAAAAATATAATAATTTTAAATAAATATTATATATAATAAGAATAAATACTCGTAAATATTTTAATTATATTTTGTATGTAAGAATTAATTTTTTTTTTAATCTAATTTAAAAAAAAAATTTTTTTTATAAAATTTAAAATTGCTATCTAAATTGTGTATATTACTAAAACATTAAACACATTATAATAAATTAGAAATAAATGTTTATTTAAAATTTAACAACAATAATTAAATAATTTATATACATTCAAACTTAAATTATAATATTACAATATATATTACAATATATATATATATATATATTACAATATATATATATATATATTACAATATATATTACAATATATATAATATTGTTTGTATTAAATTTATATCTTTATTTATTTATTGTATTTGATGAAAGAATATTAAGTGAAAAAAATCATGTGATATTCCGCCCACACTCGTTTATTTGATTATATTTATAGAAGTGATTTTAAATTCATATCTATAATTATGCCAGGTGTTCATTCTTATTAATAAATCAAAATTATTAATAATTCTGATTTCATAATCAAATTATATTACAATTCATCTTCTGAATAATAGATTATAGCATCCCGTCAATCTCAACAATTTGTACACCCTACCGATGAAAGTACTATTTTGGAATCACAAATCTTACAAAAAAAAAAAAAACGGAAATAGATTTCTTATTTAAATAAGAGTCATTCATCTTAAAAGCGATCGAGAGGTCGCAAGTTCTTTTTTGGTTTTATTCCTCCTCCTTCTCCTCCTCCTCCTCGTCCTCTTTTTTAGTCGCTGATGGTTTCGTCGAGTTTTGATTGCTTGTTATAAGTCGGCAACTCGTAGCGCAGCGAATAAATATGCAATTGGGATTTGCTCAGCCCGAATACAGATATTATGAAAATGTAGCCAAGAGGTCTTGCTCTAAGGTCGAGTGAAATTGTCTTTAGAAGAATGATGATATCAGAAAAGTTGGCGAGTGAGCCTAATGTAAACACAATTTGTCTGGGTCTGCATGCGAAGCGGGATTAGGAGTGATTTGAATATCAAGCCTCGCTTCGAATATTGTTTAGTTGGAGTCTTTTAAAAGTTCAATTTTGTCGGTTATCAGAGAGCGTAACCCCGCCGTTTCTTTGATTAGTTTCTGAGCTCAGTGCAAAAAAAAAAAACAAAAAAAAAAAACGAGTCGGAAGACGATCTCGACAGGGGTTGGAGGGAGAGAAAGACGTCGAAATTCATATCAGCCCCCGAGGTTAGATATTTGAACGGCAGTAAATATTCAAGTTTTATGAATCTTCTTCACTCACAACTACGTATGCTCTTATGTGTAGACACACAGGCCAGCTTATCTATCTGGCTAAGTGTGCGATTCCTCATCTCCACTTCATCACATGGAATAGGAAGCCATGAATGATTTAGCCTCGCAAGAACAGGCGGCGTCGGGCCGTGAATTTTGAGCTGCTCTTATAAAACGTCTACTTTTTTTTTTTTTTTTTTTTTTATTTTATTTTAGAGAAAAAAGCGAGTTGATCCTTTATATTTTACTCGTGTCACATGACGTGACATCGAGATATTGCACGATAAAACGCCTGTGGCATTCCCGGATGAATAAGAAACGGGCACAAGACGTTTCTTTTATTCGGGAAATTAATCACTTCTAATATCAATCATTTCCACTTGCTAAAATAATATTCTCCTTCCATTACATTCCTTTTTTTCAATACATTTAAAAACACGAAAAAAATTACTACTACAGTAAAACTACTAGTATGTTACATCGAAAAGTACACAAACTTATTTTAAAGCAAGACAGAACCCCCCCCCCCCCGTAACATATCTATCATTTTAACTTTATATACATATTTACATGTATTTGGAACGTAGTTCACAGTTAATATCTTGAACTATGGAATTAGAGGATGAAAAGGTTCAACACTCACCAAATTCATAAAAATTTAAAATATAATATTTAATGAATATTAATCACAAAATAAATATGTAAACTCTGGCTTATTTGTGCTTAGATTGTTTTACAAAATACACTTATATTATAAAAAAAAACCCAAATTCTAATCAACTAAATATTTATTATATACCTATTAAATTGAAATGTATTTTTATTAAGCTTCCCATTTTTATTGTTATAATTAAATTAATTTTAATTTATTTTTCTTTTGAACTTCTTATTTACTAAATGTATATCAAATACAATTTATTTATTTAATTATAAAAAGATTTAAACGTTACTGATGAATAGATAATGATAATTATTATTAATATGTGCATATTAACTAATATTTTTCTTAAATGATCATTTTTTTTTTAATGTCAGACTAATATACAATTTGTTAATTTCGTAAGTATGTTTAATTTAATATCTTAAATTATACAAAGAGATCCTAGTTTGTTCTTCCACTTATTGATGAAATGTTTAATATGATAATTATTAAAAATAAAAATAAATTAGGAATTTCAATAATTATTTTAAATGATAAATTACATCTTCACATTATCCAAATCCATGGTTTTTAATTTATAAATAAGAAGTGTTTCAATAATTATAAAATATAAAATAGTATATTTTTATTTTTTATGAATTTTATTTATTTCTAAAATGATTGACTATTTAATAAGGTAAAAAAATAAGATAATTGTTTTTAAATTAAAAATGATAGTATTATATAATATTTATTTTTTATTTATTTATAGTATTTTTGATTGACATAATTATTCTAAATTAAATAATTTTTATTGAAAAATATCCAATTAATATATTTTTAAAGATTAAAAAATTTCAAAAGTTTTTTCATTTCTTATTTTGAGTTAGAGTTTTATAGTTGCATAAGCGTCCAGGGGCCTAAATAATAGTTACTTAATATATTAAATTCAAAAAATTTATTTTAATATTTTTTCAACATGTCAATTTTAATGTTTTTTTCAAAATTTTTCAGATAAAAACTAAATTCAAATTTGTATTTTTGGATACTTTTTAAATCATTAATTAAAAAAAAACGTTTTATTTTTTTGATTGATCATTTATTATTCGTTGCCTATTAATTAAATACATTTATGCTTAATAAACATCTTTAAGATTTGTATATAAAAGAATTTAATTAAATTTTTATATATTTCTTGGGTGGCCTGAAAACTTTCCATACTAAATAGGTAAAGATTTTAAATCAGGTAACATAAATTAGATCTCTTTCTTATCATCTAAACTTTGATGGTGTGGTAGTATTGTATCAATCGAAAGATTATGCTACGTGTCACTTTCCGTATTGATATCGATTAACAGGATTGGATTTTTTTTATTCATTACGATCAAACTTTTATAATCGTCATTTATTTGTTTTTACTTTTATATTACTTTTTTAATGATCGAAAACTAATTAGCTCTAAGCTTATCTTGAGCTTAATCTGAATTTTGTTCTCCTTGGAACTGGGAATGAACTCCCAATAGAAAGATAAATGGACTCATAAAACGATTTAATTTTTCTTTTCAAAATTGTTATCTATAATATTTTTTTTTATTTTCAAAATCAATAGAATGCTTTGTTATCAAAACAAGACGTCCAATTCCAATGTTTTTTTGTTATCTATCTTTTCAAATTGATTGGTGACCAGGTACATTTCGACACAGGTTGGTTGTTGGGAAGCACCCTGTCCGTGTCAAGTTTTTAGTGAGCTACGGTCCTATTGTATCAACGTAATTCCCTCCATCCTACGTTCATTCATTCATTATTGCATCACTATATTCCATTCTTCAACTACAATTTGACATCTCGTCATTTATTCACCTATAAATTTATATATATATATATATATATGTATTTGTTGGTAATCCAAACCGCCATTATCGTTCTATAAGACCACACACATTGTTTATTGCAAACAACATCTGTTTACTATTGGCCTACAGAATATTTGGCAGGATTGTCAAACGACATGGATATTTTCAATGTCTGCGTTGGTCATCCATCTTAGGGGTCAGGTCAGAGAGGCAGATTGCCAGTTTGCCCCTTAGTCACATATACTACCCCTGGACGATAACTGGACCTGCCTGGAGCCTGAAGAGGATGACACTCGGAAATTATAAACAAAAGCGTTGACGCCCTGAGGGCCCTCCACGTCAAGAGATACGGGAGGGGTCATGTCTCCGCAAGAGCCACCACTTGGCCACGACAACTGATCATATATAACATTCGCACATTTCACACTTGACGAGATACATCCGAAACATTTTTTTCAGCGCTTGTCCAGAAGGCTCTAAATAATCCAACGTCAAATAGAACATAGATACAACAAAATGGGGCAAATAGAAAGGGAAACAAAAAACAAAATAAATAAAATTTATATCTAAGATATATCAGTTTCATTTAAAATAAATTAAATAAATAAAGATTAAAATTATATTTCATTAAAATAAATTATAGCATAAAAATAAATATCATCAATTCAATTTAGATTAATAATAAATTATAGTTTTTGTCTAGATTAAATTAAAATAAATATATTTAACATTGGCTATCTAAATTTTCAAATTGAAAAATTATCATAATTTTTTATTATAATAAGTTATATAAATTATCTATCTACCCTCTAAAAGGGAGATTAGAATATTGAAGAATAAAACACTAAATAATTGGACTTTTATATATATATTAAGAAAAAACCCTTTCTATCGTTTAATTTGCCAAAAGGATATGAGTAGAATATTATACTAAAACATATTTATTAAATCTGCTATATATATTATATAATATATATATATTATATGTATATTATATAATGCACAGAACATAATTTTGGTGAAAATTTTATATTATTTAATAGAAATTGTTACATAATTTTTTTTAAAAAAAAGTAAAATTTTACTATGATAGAATGTTACCGAAAATGTAGAAAAATTTAAATACTTAGGATGTAACATTCAAAAAGAATTTAAAACTACGTTGCAATCGGAAAACGCCTGTTACCATGAAATAAAGGGGCTTATCGCTTCAAAATTATTACCCAAGGGGATCAAAATTAAAATATATAAAACAATTATTTTGCCGGTTGTATTATAAGGGTGTAAGGCATGGTCTATGACCTTAGAAGACGAGAGTAGATTTAAAGTACTTGAGAATAGGATTCTTCGCAGCATTTACGGGTCAAAGAAAGATGAGATCACCGGGGAATGGCGGAGACTGCATAACTAGGAATTACATGACCTCTATACATCTCCAGATATAGATAGGGTCATAAAATCAAGAAGGCTGCGATGAGAAGGGCACGTGACTAGAATGGGAAAGGAAAGAATGGCGAAAAATATATTGGTGGGGAGAAAACGTCCGGTTGGAAGACCAAGGACGCGGTGGGTGGTTAATGTAGGAATGGACGTGAGAGAGATAGGAGAGGGTAGGGGTCGGAGGGTTGTGGCTCAGAATAGGGATACTTGGAGAAGTGTGTTGCTGCGGCCAA
Source organism: Labia minor (assembly GCA_963082975.1). Classification (NCBI taxonomy): domain Eukaryota; kingdom Metazoa; phylum Arthropoda; class Insecta; order Dermaptera; family Spongiphoridae; genus Labia; species Labia minor. The sequence continues at coordinate 31,600,225 of OY720347.1, forward strand.
GAACTTTTGAGTTCCGTAGAGCCACAGAGATTTCTTTTAATTTTATAATTATTAAATTACTTATATATGTATATATACTATAATTTAAGTCAAAATAAAATAGATTTAAAATTAATTATTTATTTAAACAATTCTACCCTTCCTATGGTCGGTCGGTAAAAATAAACTAAATAATAAATAATTAAATTTTAACTAGATTTAATTTTAGAAAAATTAAAAAGAGTACTAAGTAATATAGACTTGAGGTAAAGAATGTGAAATTGAGAATTCGAATCTCACAATAAGTTTAAACTAAAAAAATACCTAATAAAATTAACTAAAAAATAAAATAAAATCAAACTACACTTATTATTTTAAAAATCTAATGTTATATATATGATATAAAGATATACTTGAATGTAACATGTATATTATATTCAAATTAGAATATGATGTTATATTGATAATGTTTCAAAGGAGAATAATATCTAAGATAAGGAATTGTTGTTTTGTTGTTGTTGTTGGTGTTGTTTCATTCACTAGTATTGAGAAGTCTTGTAAAAAAAGAGCATAAATTTTTAATATTTTCATAAATTATGTAGTTATAACTGTCAGAAGAACAAACGCCTAGGGAACGTGGTGCCTCTACCATTCAGGTATTCATCCATTCACTCCAGCTGCTTGCTTGCTCTCTGTAGGATGAAACAAACTAGACAACGCCTTTACGTTCGAAACGAAGCGCCGATCTATCTTCGAAACGTCAAAATAACATTTCTCCCAATGCAATCGTTTACATAATACATGTGTTTCGTTGAGTGGTGATTCGTGGTCGGGTTTTCTCTGGGTTGGGTGTCCATAGACAGATGTCTCCCACGGGAATCGTCGCGGTGCGTTGGGTTCAGGAACAGGTGTTGTACAAAGTAGATATGCACCTCTCTCCGGGATACATTGATTCCTACCTACAGGAGCATATTCCCTTTTCAAGCTTCCTCCAAAGTCCAATTTCCGTTTGATAGAATGAAATTCGAACAGATTTCAATTTCCCAGGACTTTTCGTTAATTTCATTTACATTCTCATCTATTCATTCATTGACCTAATCTTAATCTCACGATTAAATTATCAATTACTTTTATTTAAAATAATTAAAAATAAAAATTATCAACAAAAAATTAATCAAATATTTATTTTCAATATTTAATAATTAACCTTAATAATGTCTTTTGAGTATTAAAATTTAATTATTAATTTGGAAAAGGATGCTTTCTATTAAAATAGTGGTTGCCAAAGTGGTGGTCCACGGACCACTAGTGGTCCGCGAGAAAATTTTGCTGGTCCGCAGAAAAATGTGGAATATACTTACTCATCATGTTAAGTTATGTTTTAAGATGCATTAAAACATGATTCAAATCATAACAATACGAGATAAGTTATAAAAACTCAATGTTTATGTTTTTTGATCACAATTTTTATTTATAAATATATTTAACACTTAAAAAATCCTATTAGTGGTCCGCTATGAATATGAATTAACTGGTCCGTGAGGTCAAAAAGTTTGGCGACCGCTGTATTAAAACTCATCTAAAATAGGTTTACCAGATTTGGATTTATGATTAGAAACCATGATACAAGAAAAGATGGTACACATGGCTATTTCGATACCAAAATTCGTCAAAGTTCGCGAATCACGGCAATTGAAGAACACTTAACACTGAATTTGCGCACCAGTAATTATATATATTTAGGCATATAAACATTTTTTTAACTTAAATATTGTCTGCATATAATAAGAGTAATAAATTGATCTTTTAATAAAATAAAACGAGTCACAATATTTAAATATTTAAAAGAAATTTTAGTCAGAAAAGTTTATTTTAAGAGTATAGGACAAGTTTATAAATTAAATTAAGATTAATTGATAAACTATTATAGGACACAACTAGTATAGGACAAGTTTATAAATTAAATTAAGATTAATTGATAAACTAAATGATATTTTTTTGGAAATATTTTTAATAAATAATCAAGAAAAATTAAATTAATTGAATATATACCAATATGTTTTGTATTCTGATAAAAAACTACTAGAAAAACTACCTAAATAGATTATAAATAACAATATTATATATACAATAATTTCTTTACAAGTTCCCATCTTAAACTTATTTCCATCCTTCAAAAAAGAAAATAACTAAAATTAATATCAACACATCGTTTTTTATTACATTAAAACTCTCCAAATAAATTAAACATAATTAACTATTAGAAAAGTGTCACCTGAGGTTACTTAATGGAATCAATATTTTCTAATTATATTTAAAATAAATAATTCGAAAAATAAAAATCATTTGAAATATATACATTTATATTAATATTCAAAAAATCATATTTAAGAAAATCATTATTATTATTTAATATTATTATTAATATTATCCCAATTGAAATATTTATTTTTAATTTGGATATATCATGGTAGAAAGGATTTAAATAAAAAAAATAACAACGAAATATTTATTGGGATATTAATTTTAAGATAATATTGATAATATAAAAAATGAATTGAAATTTAATAAAAAAAGTATTATTTGTATATTTACAAAAGGGATTATTCGCTCTTATGGACATGTATTATAAAATCGAATTAAATTTACTGGTTATTTTTACTTCATTAAATCAGTATAATATATTTTTTTTTTCCGAAATAAACAAAATAAAATAATAATATGAATAATAATAAGTACAAATGAATTATTTTTGTGATTTTTATTTTTTATTTATCTATTTATTTATTTTTTTGATTATTCTGCTTCTCATCTTCCTAGGCACTTAGCCTCCTCTGGATGGCCCTCTATTAAATGAAACATTATAGTTTATGGTTAGGTTGGCCCCATAACAACACTTTATTTTATAAAAGACTCGAGCTTGAACCTCGGCCACAGGCCCAATTGTCTAATTCAAATTTTATTTCTGAATATTAATGTTGGTTTCAGCTACTTTATCATGTATATAAAATAAAATGTCACTTAAATTATTTCGTCCATTCAGTTTATAGCTTCTTACAAGTAGGAAATTAAATAAAAATGTTCTTCTAACTGATTGCTATATTTTTTCCATTTCAAAATCTGAATACAAGATCAAATTTATGTTTCACTCATTATAATATCATGTAGCGGTTTTATTTCTGAGCCCATCATAAAATCAACATGTCGCTGCATAAATATGTAAATATGCATATCGGAATCTTGTTTGTTATTTATCTAGTCACTTCTGTAGCCCGGGCAGTTTCGACTCGCAGCCAAGCCAAACCCAATTCCAACTCTCGAACAAATATTCGTTTTGTATCTGGTTTCTAATTAATCTCTGGGGCGCCGGTTTTCTAAAGGGCTCGCGGGCATCTCGCATTACTATCAATTGAGGTGGTTGTTTTAATATTGCTGCCAAAAGGACGTGCCTCTGTAAGCATCAATGGAGATTAGAGCCCTGGCATGCCGATCAATCCGCAAGCTACGCTTCTCAATCCTCAATTGCGGATCGCGCACCGATTCGAAAATACGCCAGCCACTCAATTCACACCCCTCTGGCCCGTCATTTGTTTTTCATCATGAATACACATCACCGATGGATGAAAATGGATTCTTTTATTTATTTAAACGGAAGGGAAAAAAAAGCCACTCGCCAAAGTAGAATCTCTTCAGCTTCAGCTTCTTGGATTTGATTTAATTTTTTTTTTATCTTTATTTAGATTTATTGACAAAAATTATCAAATTTCTTTAAGAGACAATCTATGTTATCAATGTTTTAATAATAGAATATAGTTAATTCAATAAATTTATATTTTATTAATGTGGAGCGATAAAACAGGTTGGCTGGAGATTTAGTGTCAGATATATTGGAAAAAATTATACTTATATATTTATTATATACAATCCTATATATTTATTATTAAACTTAAAAATATAAATCTTAATAAAAATAATGTTTTCTTAAAAACAATCGATAAAGTTTCATGTTGATATATTATATTTATTTTATGCGCATTGTGGTTGTTACACCATCATATTCAGTTATATTAAATATTTTTCTTTCATATTTATAATATAATAATATATTATTAATAGTTTGAATATTTTAGTTTAGTTTTATTTTAGTTTCATTGTGGCTTCTACATATTGTTAAATTAATTCATTTTAGATTGTAAAAACACATTACAAAGGTATTAACATTAAAAATAAAAATAAAAAATTTAAAACCACAAGACTTCAATCATAATAAAGTAAATAATTTGTAATTAAAAAAATGAAAATTCTAAAGAAATATTTTAATTAAAAAAAAAAAAACAGTAAACATTATATTTTATATTTGATTTTATAAGTAAAAACATTTATACTTTCATAATAAAAAAAGACTAAAAAAGATATAAAAAAAATTTGAAATAATCATCCACTTTTCTCCAAACATAAATTGTAAATGTATTTATATTTACATAAAATGTACTTATAAATCTGAGGATTATAAATTAGAAGAACGTGAATATTGATTAATTTTATTTTTTGAAAATAAGTATCAAAAATTCCTGTAGATGCAGAAGGAATAGGTACTTATAGTTTTAAAGTTTATGAAATTTATGTTTGTTTAATCGAAATCTTATCATAAAAATCAGTTTCTTGACATATTATTATAATTAATCTGATGTGACACAAATGGAGAAGGTGGATGAACAATAAATCTGTTATTGTAAAATAACAAAGCCATAGAGAGACAGAAATAAATCTGTTAAATGAAGTTGTGAGAGGGGAATAATAAAAGATTTGGAGAACTGACTGAATATGTCTTAGAATAAAGAAAATATAATTTCGAATAGAATTGTCTAATGAAGATAAAAGAAATTTGAGAAATTGAATAGAAGAATTACTCTTCTGCAAAATAATTTAGAATAAATTTATATTATAAAAATCAATAAAGAAAACATGCTCAAGAGCTAGATAATATTAATTTTTGTGAAAATTTTAAAAATAAATTTATATATATATTTAAAATTAACATATACATTACATGATTTGCATTTATTTATCATACCTATATTTTTTACGAGATTAATATTCGTCCCTAATATTATTATAAAAAGTTGCATTTGTAATGTTTCAATATTTATTTATTTTTTAGATAAATAAATTAAAAATTAAATATTTATTATATTTAAAAAAAAACGTAAGCTTAATATATATGAATTATGTTTATAAATTTTTACCTTGTAACATCAAATATGTTGATAAATTTCTAAATTTAATGAAAAACATTGCGTTATGTTATAAATATATAGGTATTCCGTTTTTGTCTAAATATAAACATAAACCACAACCCAATTAGTAATATTAATATTAATAATTATAATAGACTTCAAAAATGAACGAGATTTAATCTTAAATGAAAAAATTTATAAAAAGACTACAACATTATTATTTCCTATTTAAACAAAGCTACACCAATTTTTCAATTTTAGACTGAACGATATATAATAGATTAATTGAAAATACTCGATTTCTTCTGAATTCAGTCTTATTTATGAATTTTTTTAATTTTTTGTATTACAATTTATTTTTTCCATTTTTTATTTATAATAAATAAACATAATATATATAAGTAAGTATATATTATATAGTTATATTTTATGTCGAACTAAAAAGTACTTAATCACAACAACCATATTTTTAATTTTACTCCTCCCATTCCGAAACTTCACATTACTCAACTCAATCTGCCTTTATATTTTTCAAGCCGTGTTTGTCTGCTCACCGGTTGTTTTCCAATTAGTTTCTTTAAAAATAATTTTTTTTCCAAACTCCCCTCACCAATTTGAACCATTTACTAGAAATTAAATGGTTTACCAAAAGTCAGAAGTATACGGTATATAAATATTACCAGAAAAATGAAAAAATCTTATTAGTAAGAAATAATAAAACAAATATCATGATCAATTTCTTATCATCATTTTATTCAGAGAATATAGTAAAAAAAAAGAAAATTTATAATAAATTACCCGATGACAGAATCAACCAATAATCTATTAATTTTTGAAGGAATAGATGTATCCTCAAAGCTTCACGATATTATAAATTAAAAACAAACTTAAATATTTCATTTTTGCTGAATATATATTTTTACAATATTGTATATATTTATTTCTACTATATAAGATTTCCTTACATTTCATTATACACCATTTGTGAAATTAAAATAAAAAACGTTTAATAAAATGAATAATAAGAAATATCTTATCTCATTATATCATATAGTATATAATTAATTCCATAATGAAAATGAAAAATAAACAATAAAAAAACTTTCAACTAGATATCACTCCGGGGATACAGGGGGCAGAGTCTTCAGAGGTCTTCTCAGTTAGTATATTACTATACAATTTATAATATTCAATATTTAATCAAAATATATAAAACAGATAGAAATACATGGTGTCCTCTTAATTTAAAAAAAATATATTTTTTTTATCCCAACAAATCCCAATTAAAATTTCTTCTTTTCTTAAAAAAAAATTGATTATTATTGTAATTTATTTTTAGATAAATCATTTTTCTTTTAAAGATTTAATTAGTAAATTCATAATATTCTTATATATTTCATTCCTATAAATATGAATTTGATTTATATGTATAATAGTGTAAAAATTTGGAGTGTCTCCATTCGACTATCTCGCAAATTTGAATTGGATTAATTAACATATATATGTAAAATATTTATAGTTACCTCTACCTACTTATATCACCCTCTAGCGGACATCTAATTACTCATTTATTATTTATCTATTTATATGTGTTATCGACATTTAATTTACTCATTTTATTATTTATCCATTTGTATATATTTTATTTATAAACTTGTAAAATAATTTAAAAGAAATAAACTTGAAAATTAATTATTCCTTTTTGGATATAATAAATTCTGTTGTTATTATTTTACAAATTAATTTTCAATTTTAAAATGGAAAAAAAATTTTTTTATGTACATATTGTGAAAAAGGAAGAAAATGAATATGAAATTTCTGGGTTATCCGAAGACAAAGAACTATGGTATAGGTTGCCAGAAGAATCAAGGAAAGTTCAAAATCATCCCATATTACTTTCAAACTCTATAATTAAGAGTTCAATGCTGGCTATAAAACCCATTCAAGGATATCGTAAAATTGGTATAAAATTAAATGAAGAACTTAAAAAAATTTATTTTGATGAAGGTGAAAATATTTCTTTTAATAAAATTCCGTTAGAAGAAATTTCTAATGAAATCAACTTCGATCAAGAAGAAAAGAAAAATTTGCAAATGGAAATTGAAAAATTACAACTACAGCTAAGTGCAACTCATTTTAATTTTTATGATATTGAAAAAAAATTAAATTTAGAAAAATTTAATAAAAATCAAGATCCAATAATTTGGATTCAAAAATTTGAAAATGAATGTTTTAGAAATAATATAGTGAATGAGACTAATATTATTGAAACGCTTCGATTTTATATACTAGGCATATCAAAAGACTGGTATGATACAAATTTAACAAAATTTGGATTAAATAAATGGAATCTTTGGAAAGAATCTTTTCAAAATACATTTAGAGATATAAGTTGGATAAAAATAAAAAAAGCTTTTGATTTTAAATATTTAGGAGGGTCCATCATCGATTATGCAATTACAAAAGAAAAACTATGTATTGAAATAGAGAACGGTGGAACAATACAGTCTAGGATTCATATGATAGTGATGGGACTCCCTGAAAAATTTCAAAATAGACTAGATTATGAAAAAATAAAAACAATTGAAACATTGTTTTCCGAATTAAAGAAAATTGAATATTTATCAAATGAATTTAATAAAATTAAAACGAATTATAATAAAAATTTTAATAAAAACAAAAATATAGATAAAAATAATACAAGTGATACAAAAAAAAAAAAAATTTTCGTGCTCAATTTGCGAATCTTTTGGTTGGCCAAACCGTTATCACTCTGAAAATATATGTAGAAATAAAAATTTAAAGATAAAACAAGAAAGTAATTTAAATGAAAAAGAAAATTTTAAAATAAATGAAAACTATGATTCTTTAAACTAAAAAGCCCGGAAGAATTTAATCCACTTATAAAAATAAATGTATTAATAGACAATAAGTATAATATAAAAGCTATTTATGATAGTGGTTCGAATGTAAGCTTACTAAATAAAAAACTTTTAAATATTTTAAAGTTAAAATTAGAAAAAAACAAATCTATATTTAGAACACTTAGTGGTAAAAATTTCTGTCAAGGCCGGGCAAATATTAGTTTGAAAATCGGAGAGATTACGGAGAATCTAAATACTTATGTAATTAAAAATAACAAATTTTCTTATGATTTACTGTTGGGACTCGACGCAATAAAGAAATTCAGACTCATACAAAATGAAAATTTAAAAATTTTTCAGAAAATAGATGATGAGAATATTATAAAAATAAAACCAACAAATATAAAAAATAATGTTAACGATTTTCAAATAAATATGAATGAATTGGATTATATAGAAGATAAGAATAAAATTATAGAATTAAAAACGATAATAGAAAATTTCAAAAATATATTTGCTAAAAATAAATTTGATGTTGGAAAAGTAAAATGTAAAGAAGGTGAGATTAAATTAATTAAAGAGGAATATATTAATTCACGACCTTATAAATGCAATATAATAGACGAGAGAGAAATACAAAATCAGATAAAAAAATTATTAGAGGCAAAGTTAATTGAGGAATCAGATGGAGGTTTTTCATCACCAGTTACACTTGCATTCAAAAAAGAGGATGGTCGGAGGACAAGACTTTGTATTGATTACCGAAGATTAAATAAATTGATAATACCAGAATGTTTTCCATTTCCAACTATAAATGATGTTATTGAAAAGATACCTAATTGTAAATATTTTTCGATAATTGATATAAATTCGGCTTTTTGGAACATTCCTTTAAGAGAAAATGATCGAGAGAAAACCGCATTTATTACAAAATTTGGGAAATTTAGGTTTAAAGTATTACCATATGGTCTTAAAAATGCTCCAGCGATTTTTCAAAGGACATTATCTAATATTTTAAGAAGGAATGGTTTAGACGAATTCTCTATAAATTATATCGATGATATCTTAATATTTTCTAAAACATGGGAGGAACATATGAAACATATAAAAAAAACTTTTGAAATACTAGACGAAGTGGGTTTCAAACTAAAATATGAAAAATGTAAATTTGCTTCTAATTCAGTGAAATATCTTGGACATTTCATACAAGAAAATAAAATATCACCAGCAATTGAAAATTTGGCTGCTATTAGAAAACTAAACAAACCAACAGATAAATCTGGTGTAAGGAGTATTTTAGGATCAATAAATTTTTTTTTAAAATATATTGAAAACAGTACAGAAAAATTTGAACCACTTCATCGATTATTAAAAAAAAATGTAAAATTTGAATGGACAAAAGAATGTGATGAAAGTTTTAATTTAATTAAAGAATATTTATGTTCCTCACCCATTTTAGCAATATATGATACAGACAAAGAAATAATAATTGAAACAGATGCTAGTTTAAAAGGAATTGGTGCAGTATTGAAACAACCACAAATTAATGGTATGTTGCATCCAGTTGCTTATTTTTCTAGGAAATTATCAGAAAAAGAAAAGAAAATGGATATTATTCACCTGGAGTGTAAAGCAATTAAAGAAGCAATAAAATATTGGCAATTTTATGTCATGGGCCGAGAATTTAGAGTTTGTACGGACCATAAACCCTTAGAAAATTTAAGAACAAAGAGCAGAACAGATGAAATATTGGGAGATTTAGTCAATTATCTATCTCAATTTAATTTTAAAATCATTTATAAAAAAGGGAAAGACAATATTTTGGCAGACCTTTTATCAAGACAACCAATATTAGAATACTTTGAAAATGAAGACGAAATTAAAGTAGTAAATTTAATAGAAATAAAAAAAATAATTGAAGATCAAAAAGAAAATTTTAAAGAAATAGAAAATGATAAAAAAACAGAAAAACGAAATAATATTTTTTTTAAAAATCTAAATAACAGAGCAAGGATATATATTTCAATTGACTTTGGTATAAAATTAATAAAGCTCGTTCATGAATATTATGGTCATATAGGAAATGCTCAATTAAAAAGGAAAATAAGACCCTATTATTATTTTAAAAATATGGATCGACTAATTAATTCATTTTGTGAAAATTGCAAGATTTGTAAAGAAAACAAAACTCGTAAAGGAAGAACAATTGGATTAATGTCGAAATTAGGGCCTCCAAGTAAACCCTATGAAATTATGTCCATTGATACGGTAGGAGGATTCGCCGGGAACAGATCACCGAAAAGATTTATGCACATTTTAGTGGATCACTTTAGCAGATACGCTTGGATCTCCACTTCGACAGGTCAAGACGCTAAAGAATTTATCAAATTAATAGATCCAGTTACAAAAGGAAAGGAAACTAAAATGATTTTGACAGACCAATACTCTGGATTTAATTCTCAAGAATTTAAAAACTATTTAAATAAAAAAAATATACAACTTGTATTTACATCAATAGATTGTCCCCAATCTAATGGCCTAAATGAGAGACTAAACCAAACTCTTGTTAATAGAATAAGATGCAAAATAAATAGTGGTGATAATAGAGCGTGGTCTAAAATCGCAGAAGATTGTACAAAGGAATACAACAAGACAATTCATAGTTCAACAAAATTTGAACCTGAATATTTACTTTTGGGTATAAAATCAACAATTTCTCCTATCACTTTTGGGGAAGATAATCTGGAACAGGCCAGGAAAGAAGCTTTTCAAAATTCCGAAAAAAGTTTCCATACTAATAAAGAAAGGATAGATAAAAATAGAAAAAAAAAAGAATTTAAAATAGGCGAGATGGTATACATCGAGAATGGGAATAAAATAAACCGTAGGAAAACGGATAAAGTAAGGATGGGCCCATTCAAAATAACAAAAAGAATTTCCTCATCCATATACGAGGTTGACTGTGGAAAAAAAAAAAAAAAAATTATCAAACTGTTTCCACTGCAGTAAATTGACACCTTTTTCTTCTGAAGAAAAAGCCTAAGGGGGTAAGATGTAAAATATTTATAGTTACCTCTACCTACTTATATCACCCTCTAGCGGACATCTAATTACTCATTTATTATTTATCTATTTATATGTGTTATCGACATTTAATTTACTCATTTTATTATTTATCCATTTGTATATATTTTATTTATAAACTTGTAAAATAATTTAAAAGAAATAAACTTGAAAATTAATTATTCCTTTTTGGATATAATAAATTCTGTTGTTATTATTTTACATATATTATATTTAAATTAAATTATAAATTAAAATTAATAAATAATATTTAATGAACCAGCGCGCGTTTGACTCTTTGTTGATGGCACCACGTCACGTGTTGGCGCGTGATTTGCAGTGTTAAAAAATTAATTCCTGTACTTTCAGCGATTCAATCAAGCTGAAATTCTATATATAGCAGTTTTATACAATTTTTAATCATGTGTAAAACTATCAAACATATATCTTTATTTTTACGGTCACTTTAGTGGAAAAAAAATCAAAACGTTGTATGTATAGACCCTCTTCCGGTTGAGCTACATTTCTCAAAAGTCGATAGAAACTACAAATTTTGAATAATGCCCGTATACCCAATTTGATAATTCTAGCACACACACACACACACAGAGAGAGAGAGAGAGACACAGACACAGACATTTTCCCCAACCGCCTTAGTGAAAATGACTCAGGGACCTTCAAAATGTATAAAAACATGAAAATCTTCGTGATCGCAATACTATCTCGCCAGAGATAGGAAAAATGGAATGACTCAAATAATCTTTTATTAATTAAGCAAACAATAATGTCTTTTTATTAAATGTCAAATTTGAAACTATATAATTTTAACATACCATATCTAATATTGAAAATAATGTATACACCCACACAACCTTAAACACACACTCACACAAAACAAAAAATGATTATCACCTTCGACAGTAGTTGATCAAAAGAGTTCATTAAAAGAGATAACTGGGCCATCCGGTTTGATATGGGCCAATAATTCATGGCTGCCAGATGTCTTGATTTATGCTGATTGCAATCGAGCCGTCATAATCGTCTATTTAATTAACAAAGATATATATATATATTTTTTTTCATCATATTCAAGTATTAAATTAAATTATATTATATTATATATATGTATATATGAAAATCTATTAAGCAGTGGGTGCTTGGAATATTTGCCCAGCTTCTGATTGGGGGCTGCAGGCCACATCTGTCATCGACGGCTACCTGTGTTTGATAGATAACACCCGTTTATCAATTTATGGCATCAGCAGTACAATGCGCTTTTCATTTGTTTTACAATGATTGTTGACTTTGAGCAAAAGAGCGAGAGAGGCCCGCCGCGGCTTAATCAGTAAATTAAATAATTGACATTCAGTGCCAGCGCCCAGGGTGTCCGTGTGGATGGGTGTGCGTGCGTTTGTGTCTGTGAATTATTTTATAAGCTCGCTCGTAAATGTAAATAGAGCGCCAGCCATGATCATAGTCATTTATATATATATATATATTGGAACTTCATTACCCCGCGGACCTCTCTCGATTTATGATATATGACCCGCGGACTCAATGACAGTTGGCGCAATGTGTCAATAGAACTGATAAATTCACCCGTTATAAAAATTGACAATCGTGATATTGGATTCGGATTTTTTTAATATATATATATATATATATATATATATAATATCGTTCATTGCTCATTGATTCCTACAGGCATTGTGGCCACCCACCCTGTCCCAACCCACTCCCATTGAGTAGATAGATATTGAATAAATTAAAATCTCCAAATGACATATTGTTTGCTATTTTACGCGCAATAATCTTTTCATTCTCTTTAATTGAATCATTATTTGATTCGTTGGTGGAAAACAATCGAATTATTACCCTGCTGATGAACAAAGAGGATAATTTTTAATTAATAAGGGTGATGTTTCAAAAAAAAAAAAACAAAAAAAAAACGAATCAATTGATTATTGATAAATATTAGCAAATGTGCAAATGGAAGATATCCAGTTTTGGTAAATGAAAATCTTTTTTTTTTCTTTCCTCTCTTCTCTTTCCTCTATATTAGTATTATTTCATTTCCTCATATTTGATATTATTAGTATTAAACCTCATTGGAATAGAAATTGAAGACGACTCACAAATCCCTTGATGTATTTCATATTTAAAAAAAAATAATAGTAAATAATTTAAAATAGGGTAAAGTATACAGTCGTTGGCCCCGAGGCAGTCATTGGCCCCCTATCACTAAAATACAATAATAAGAGATTTTTTTTTAAAAATTGCGCTATTAACTATGGTTATGTAATCGTTTGTTGTATCGCTGTATAATCACTATAGAATACCTAGGCCAATAACTAAAACAGGCGGTCAATAACTGCATTTGTTAGGATTTTTGCGTGCTTATTGAAAATGTCATGAGAAAATGATTTTTTTTTATTCATCTAAATGCTCATAGTATCTATGTTCTGCAAACCTAATTTGACACAGATTGTTCCGCAATTTGCCCAGATATGCATATCATATGCATTAAAGACTGCTAGGAATTGCTTAATGGGGCCAACGACTGTACACTTAACCCTATGTAGAATGAAGAAATGAAGAATAGAAGATAAAATAAAAAAAAAAATAGCTAGCTTTATTATAAAAATATTATCAAATAATAACAAAATTAATATATATAATATATCATTTAAATAATTTATTATTTATACCAAGGAAACAATACTTTTCTCATAAATAAATACAATAAATAAATGAAGGAATAGAAAAATAATCTTAAATTAAAAAAAAAAAATTATACAAGTTATTAGAGCTTTCTTCTTTTCAATTCAATCTACTGATATGATGGTGTAACAGCCGAAATGCGCATAAAGTAAATATCTCAATAAACATCACCTAGTGTTTAATTAAAATATAAATAATATTAAGTTGTATACTTTCGGCAGATTAAAATTTAATTAATTAATTATATATTAATAATAAAATGCTTTAGTATGTATATATAATCTATATTAACTAGATCAAAATATTTTTGTTTTTTTTATCTTCTATTCTTCATTTCTACAATTACTCGTTCAACTTGGCATATCTTCAAAACATTCAAGTGCTCGTCTCCGATATTGAATCGTTTCTCGATTTCTCTTCCTGTGATTTGTGCCTTGTGCTTGTGATAGTCTGACAATTCCGCCTATCAATCAAACAGACTCGAGTCGCGATCTAATAAATTTCCCCTCCATAAGGGAACATCGCTCTCTATTAAAGAGAAACACATTGTCAATTGAATTATAAATATTTGATATCCTTTCGATATTTTCATTTTTTTTTTTTTGAAAGTCAACTTCTTTTATAAAGATTTTTTTTTTATTTTTGATTCTATTACATATATCCTAATTGAAATGTTGGTCCATCGAAGGTTTATATAATAACATATTTAACTATCCTCTCTGTCTCTCTATAACTATATATACGCTATCGAATTAGAAAATTATTGATGGCAATATCCATATTCCTTCAACTGTCTCTATCCTGAGTTAACGCCATCCAATTTCTATTCTTTCCTAATTCCCTCAGGTCTCCATATATATTTTCTGATACTGGTTTTAATATACTATATATATATATATATATATATATACAATTGAGTATAACTAAGTTATTAAGTAATTAAATATATAATTAAATAATTACATATATTAAATACAATATGTAATTTAACAAAGTAAAAATAAACTTAATTAATTTTTCATATTGTTTCATTATGAATTTATTTTGATTTTATTATAAAATTTTGGTTTATTTTTAAGTTTTGTTTTAATTAATTGTTAGAAGTTTTTTCTTTTATGTTTTTATTTGAAAATAACATAGCAGTATTAGGACATGAATAAGAAAGTTAAAAAGTTTAATTAAACTTTATGACATTTTATAATTTATTTATTATAGGAACATTTTATAAATAAATTTACAGTTAAATATAACATATATAAAATCAATGACAAATAATGTCCATATCTTCATATAGACTGAATATTCTATGATAATTCTGTAGAAATCATAATCAAAAAGCTTCTCTCGATCTTTGTTAAACTGCCCTTGAAAGCAAACGATGATTTAAGATTTTGACTGAAAACTGAAAATAGATGAATTTCTTGGAATCTTGAAAAATTAATCTACTCACATTAGCTTATAATTTTTTCACAAGTTGTCTAATTTCCATGGTTATCAAACACAAACTAAAAGACTCAGCTTTCACAAAATTTAGCAGTATTTTATTAACAGATGATAATTAACAGAAGTGTAACATTTCAAGTACACAACTCTGAAAATTCACTAAGACACTGATTTATCAAACTACCCTCGTAAATCAATTAAACTACTTTACAATTAATATTGAATTATAAAAGGACTATTTAACTATGTAATTAACTTTTGAAAAGTTAAATTATTCAAATTAAGGATTTTTTAAAAAATCATATATACACACATATAATATTTTAAATTACTTTCCACAAAGAAAGATCATTCGAGTATACTTCTGTTATTTTATTCAACGTTTGTATAACATGTCTTTACAAAGCAGATAGCTCGGTTGTATAAATTAACGGCGCAAGGAATATTTTAACGCTCCTGACGTATATATACCAACTCTATATTTATTCTAATTCATACCTACTTACCTTTATAAATTATGTAGATTTCTAATCTATCTATATAAATTTAAAATTAATGACAATTAATTTTACTTTTGTTTTTATTAATATGTCTTTGTCTATTAATAAAAGTAATAACACATTTTCAGAGCTTTAATTCAATTTAACCTATAATATAAAAAAAAAAAAAATTTGTTAATATTTTACCATCATAATCATTTATTCTAATAGACTGAACATACTTTTGTATTTAATTTAGTTTCTTTTAAATTTTAATATGAAAAGTCCCTTTGGGTAATTTCTTATTCCAATTTCTTTCGCCTCCTTTATAAAAACAGTGTTACCAACCTAGCAAGACAAATGTATACATTTTTCGTCGACCCGGGTGATATTTTCCAGCCTGTTTGGTCTTAATAAAACCAAGACCCTCAGCCCCTCAGTTGGGGCGTATTTTAATGCAATAATCGAGCCCCGGCGCCAGAGCGGAAAAACGCCCCTGAGAAAAAAAAAAACGTTCGCAAAGCTGGGACGTTATTAATAGTCCTATAGGTGTCTGTGGGTAATTTGGATATGCAAAAAAGCCAGCAGAAAAAAGAATAGAAGAATAAGAACAGGGTGGTTTTCGTTTGGGAAGTTGATATAGTCTTTAAAGCCATGGGCGCCTCGAAATGGCAGCCAGAAAAATGCTGAGTTAAGTAGTTGGTTGAGTGGCGAAGGGAATGAAAAAGGCCTGTTAGCCAGAAATAAGAATTAAACGATATTAGTCCTTATAGGGATCTCCACCCCGATAAATCCCCCATTCTCACTCCACACTCCCGAAAACCACTCTATAGGCGCAGACATTTGTATTAATTCCCTCGGAGACCGAGTGGTGAATAAATACCACTTCGCTAAAGCAGAATTGCTTTATTAGAGAAAGTTGATTCCTAGCTTGTTAACTGTTTATTTTTCCATGTACCCATTTACAGAGCATTTCAATTTCCATTTAAGATTTCCAATTAGAGATGATAGTTTTTCACTTGTTCTTTGTTTTGTTTTTACTTTGATATTATCTTAAAACCAAAATAATAATATAAATAATAATAATAATAATAATAATAAAACAAAACAAAAAATATGGTTTGCCATTAAATATATATATCTATTGAAAAATTCTTACTTAGTTAGGAACTCGAATTGTCTTTTAAGATAAACATCAATGAAACATGGTTTTATAATTATTATTCCATATCAGAAAATGTCAAAGTGTTGACTCATTATGAAATTATCCTTGTTTTAATGAAAAATACGATTTCTCTTCTATGTAAAAATAATTTTACTTGTCTTAATGTAAATATTTTATAATTAAATTAGTAAATACATATAAATAAGTATTTGAAATGAATAGCTGTTTTTAATCAAATTTATGTATAGTTTAAAATAAATTTGTAAATGACTAAGTAAATTTATTGGTAAATGAAGGATATCACTTTAAGGAAATAATGTCATTAAATTTTCTTTGTGTTAATAGCAATTTTGTTTTATTTCTACTTTAGTTTCAAGATTTTTAATCAGTTTTTAATCAGTATTATCAATATATTCAAGTCAATAAACCTAAATTTTTTTAGATATATAGTAAATACATATACTTAGATATTTTTTTTTAATTATCATCACAAAATTATATTTAGATTTTCAATTATTTTTTTAAAGATACAAATATTGTATATAAATTTAAGAATAATAATAATAATTTAAATTAATTTATTAATATTACTGGTATGTTAAATTTTTTAAACATTAATAATTTTAATAATAATGATAATAAAATATATACATATATTTATACAAAAAAAAAATAATGTAGTAAAGTAACATATTTAATTAGAAATTTAATAATATTATTCAATTTAAATTTCAAATATTCATTCAAAATTCAAAATAAAAAAAAAAAATATTTATTCTATAATTGAAATATCCAAATAATTATATTCATAAATTAATAAACTGAGATAAACATTAAATTTAATTATAATATAATTTATATTGGTGATAAACATTTAATTTATTTATTTATTTTTTATTTTTAAATATTTAAAACAGTGATTCTCAACCGGCACACTTATCGGTTTAAAAATTTGGCGGCACACAAAGAAAAAAAGATAAGTGTAAAAGTTATTTACTTATTTACCACATTTAAAAAATTGAAACAAAGTAGAAAATGTTTAAGAGCTTCATGGTAAAAATATTTTATCTATTTTTTAGAACCATATTGAAAAAAAAAAATTGAAAAAAAGTCGGAAATGTTTAAGCGCCTGATCACAAAAACATTTTACCTTTTGTTACATACATATTATAAATAAGTACTTTTTCTTAATTTGAACTTTACATTTGTAAAATTTGGAAAATCTCAGGGCACAGTGGTTGAGAATCACTGATTTAAAATAATAACCCAATTTTCATTTAAAAATTGTCTTCCAAAAAACATTAAATAAAATTTAATAAGAAAAAAAAATTAAAATTATTGCAATAAAAAATTTAATGAGCATTATCAATTTTATATTAATATAATTGTTCTCGTGTTTATTGGCGTTTTATCTTTCATTTGAATCTTAATGAAATTCTAATCACTCTCCAATACAACATTCTATGATAGAGGCAATTGACATTACTAATTGTGAATTAACAAATAGTAGGTATATTAATTAATTTAATAGAAGCATGCATTCAACGAAAGTAGCTAATAAATAAATTCCTAGAAAACATGACCTTCTCATTTATTGGATTAAACTAATAGGTCAAGGGATGAAGGGCGACAAACAAGACTAAACTCATAAATATTGTGAATTTTAAAAATATATATTAAATGAAATTTAGAAAACTTCTTTGATTTCATAAAATTAAAAATCATTTATTGTGTTAATGTATTATTATAATAATAATAATTAAATAATTAATAAGATTAACTAAACTAACCATTACTGTCAATAGAAATAAACTTTTTCGACAATTATTTTCTTAAAAGTTTTTAAATATTAAATAATAATAGAATATCATTTCAAAATTTAGAATTCATTGTTTTTACAGATCTTTAGTTAGGTTAGTAAAATATTCTATAAGATATATATCTATAATACACTATTTAATTTTAGTACTTTTATGTCAAAGGTTGTTCTGTTTTGTAACAGCAATAAGAGACTTGGAACGTGACCTGATAATTAAATGGAAATCTTTTACCAAGTTCTAAATGACTTTTGAAATAACAACCAATAATGCACGATCATACATACTAATTTTATTATCCCATAAATAATACCTCATCAAATGTCGACGATTAAATTTTATTCTAAATCATATTTGTTAATGATATATGACAATTTATTTTTAGTGTTTTACTCTTGATCTATTTGTAGCTATGTAATAAAAACAATTAACATTGAAGGATAAGAAATTAGAATTATAAATAATAATAGGAGATGGGGTTGTTTAAGGTTGCATAAGGTGGTGCATATGTATTGGAGTATACCATATCCTGACTGTTTGAAAACAAATAGAAAAATTATGTTTTTCAAACAAGACCCTCGGAATCTGGGGAAAAACACGCTTGATTTTCAACCTCTTCGTCCTGGGCCAGGAAATTTATATCTAGGTGACGTCTCTGGGAATGAAGTCCATTCAGTTAACGTGATCAAAATTTGAGAGCTACTTGAAATAAATAGTAGCAACCCGCGATCAAAAAATTATCAATATAGTTGAGATGATCCATAGTACTGATCATACAACACTACCCCGCAATCGATTTAATGAAAAAATGAATTCATTAGATGTGTATTGTATCGTAATGAACAATTGCTAATAAAGAATTACATTATATGTATCCCAAATCAAAGTTAAAATAATAAAATTGAGAAGGTTACGATATGCGGAACACATCGATAGGTGGCTTGAATGGGTGAGGAAAGGATAGTGAGAAATTTGATTATCAGAAAAACAATTGGTATATAAACCAAAATAGAGAATATAAAGATACATATGAGGGAATAGAGAGATGATGAAAATTGTTTTAGATGGAGCTGACTCAGAAGACGTAGAGTGTAAGAAAGTAGTTACTGAGGCCTTTTCAGATCAAAGATGGTGTTTGTCTAATAAATGACAGCAGTATCTAAAATTCTCTCTCTCTCTCTCTCTTTCTTAGTGTGCTGATCAATTTGTGTAAGCATCTATGTCGACGATGGCGTCCTGTCTCGGGGGGTTGACGTCGGGATTCCGTTGCGAAGCTCGACACGCGTCGCGGGGTTGCTTGAGGTTAGAAGAGGATAGGGAGGGGGGTAGCACGGACGAATAATATCAGCACCCGGTGTGGTATGCCCGGCTGTCATACCCTGACAGTGTGGAAATGAACAAGAGCGTCCCGTTTTCAGTGGCACTCGGCATCGGCATCTTGCCCATCCCACCCCCTGGGCCCTTCTTCTTTATTGATTTGATGGCATGCCGTGACGCTACGATATTGAATTTTTCAGTCGAGGCTCATTCCGCGCGTTCCCGGCGAAAGTCGCCGGTCACTTGCTTCAAAACGAGATATATTTACAGAGACGATCGTTTTCTCATAAGCGAGAATTCATTCGTTCCTAACCCCAGGAGTCAACCATACGGTGATGGATGGCTACATCGGGATCCAAGTAATTTATCGAAATGCGATTACTCCATAAGGAATGTGTGCAATCGGCTTGCATTCCAACGCGTCTTTCGCATCCCTTGATCCCGATTCTATCCAAATGACCAACGGATTCAAAGATCGAATGTTCTCCCATACAAATGAATGGATAATCACTAAAATTCTTAAACAATTGATTTAAACAAAGACAAATCAACATTTACTGATTTTAAAAGTATTTACTTTGAAAAATAAATTTACATAAAAAAATATAAGAATTATATAAAATTTGTACCCATATATATACATCAAATTGTCTATAATCCCATTAAATTATTTTTTCTTAAATTCTCATTGAAATATGTCTACTAATTTACATATAATGATTCATTGTTTATTAATTATGATTTTTTATGGGATATATATAATAAAAAATGCAATTAAAAATAATGTAAACATTTTTACTTAAAAATATTAATAATTAAATTTTTTTTGCTAAAATCAATATAAAATGTATATTTGCGTGTATCCCCAAAAAAGTTATTTTATTATAACACAACCAACTCTATTTTATTTTATTTAAATCATATATATGTGATGTATATTTATAATTTGAATTAATAAATAGATAGTTAGATAAGCAGATAATAGTTCTGTTTATTAGATTTTAAATTAAAAAAAATACTAAACTAATATACAATGTAATAATATAAAAAAACATCTGGGAATGCTAGGAAGCATTACTATCAACGAACTTTTATTCACATTTATCACAAAATTGAATAAATAATTCCAATTTATATGATCTTAATATATTTTGAGTATTAGATAAATAATGTAGAGAGCAAAAAATATTTAAAAATAGATATTTATTTAAATGAAATAAAATTATTTAGTTTACAGAATGAACATGTCTACAATAATGTCTAAACATTTTTTCTTTATAATTTTACATTATAATAACACTAATTACAGTAGTTATAATATATGAGAAATTTTCAACTTTGACCGCCGATTTGACCATGTTCCCAACCGAATTAAAAATCCAAGACCACTTTACAATTTCACTTTTTTAAGCTCTACTCGAATCCAAAATCAAAATTTAAAAAATTGAAAATTTTTGGCGACAGACACACAGACATAGATTTTTTTAAACGAACTAAAAGTTCGATGAAAATTAAAATTTATAATTTCTAATTTATTTTTTACAAAAATATTCTGAAATATTCATAAGAAATTTTAAATAACGAAATATAATCAATTCTTTATGTTCCTTAGTCATATTTGAACTTTGTTAAAGTTACTATTATTAATTATAAAGAAAATAAATAATATTTAAATGAATGTCATCGTTGATAGTAGATTGCTATGTTCTGTCTATTTTTCCTATTTGCAATTCTCTTCTCTATTTAAACTTGTTTATATTTCTTGTAACCTCCATTAATTAACTTGGTGAATGGCAATACACATATGATTTTTTTTAAAATAATATTATTCTATATTATTTATGTTATTAGTGAATATATATTTAATTAATTTGCTTACAAAATTATTCAGTATCTATTTAATATAATAAATAAATCAGAATTATAACTGTAAAGTTATATTTAATAATTAAATAGAGAGAGAGACAGAGTATTTTTTTACTTTTAAAATAATCATTTAATTCTTCATGTTAAGTTTTTTAAAAGTTTGATTTAGAATAGGTTATATTTAGTTGTAATATTCAAACGATACATACATACGAAGTCACTTTCAAAACCCCCAAGTAATATTATAATATAAGAATCATTTATTATTAATTATTTATTCGGTTATGTTTGTTTATTATATTGATTTTTTATATCTATTCTTTGATATGTATATTTAATTATTAAAATACAAGCTCTATTACCTATTATTAATTAATATTAAATATATTAAATTAGAGAGAAATCAATTTTCTTAGATCTTCGTAGATGTAACTATTTCTTCTGAAGTCTATCTTTGAAATTTGAAAAATAGAAAAAAATTAAAATTCCTTGAATTGTAAACAGACTCAGACACATCAGCAAATTATATAAGTATAAATCTATATAAATTATTAATATTGAATGGCACGATATTATCTGTGAAATGTGTTAATATTGGAAAAAAAAATCTTTTGTAGATCCTATGAAAGGAAAACGCCTCGGTTGCTGCATAATCGAAGTAGATGTGTTATATGATCAGTACAACAAATTCTCTTAACCTCTATCTTGAAAATCTTGATCGGAGGCACCTACTTTTTATTTAAAGTGGTGTTTTATCCTCTAGGCCCAGTAGTAGATCTCAGAGAATCACGGGAATTCCCTTGCTTGGAATTTGACCATGAGGTTGAAAGACTAGTGTGTCTTTTTGTACTCTCCAGGCTGCATGGTATCTTTTTATGTGATAATATTATTCAAACCAACAAATTAATATCAATCCAATTAATTGAAATCATAAAAGTGAGTAATTTGGGATGGTTGGAGAAATATGAAAGTTGTGGTCAAAAACTTTTAAGTTATAAGATAGTGGAAGTTTTAGTTAAAAACATTTTTATTTAAATTTAAAATACTAATATACATATTTGATGCATATTGATATTTAATCAATACTTACGATTGTATTTATTAAAAGAATACAAACAATATACTCGTATATTGAATTGGGATGATTGCTTAATGATCTACATTAGCTATTGATCTACATACTCATATATTAATCCAATTATTAATGGATATCTGCCACAAGACTCGGAACTCTTTTATAAAAGGAAATAAGAAGCAGAGAAAAGGCAGGCGTTGCTGTCAATGGGGTGTCTGGTCTCTGCCTGGACCAAAGAACAATAAATAAGGTCCTAGGAGAAGGGGTGGCTTGGACGCCATGGGCACACCCACTCATCACTGATTTATCGCGATACAACATCAACATCAGTAGGCCGCGGGCAAAAATTGAACTCGTCCTCTTGCAAGTATGACAACTTGGGATGCGTCATTGTTCCTGGAGGGGTTTCAAGAACTCGAAGGGGGTTGAAATCAGAGGCATCACCACCAAAACCAGCGACCACAACAATCACAACAATTATGGTGCGTGTTAAAAGCGATAAATCACCTCCAGGACCATATCCGGCGATTATAAAACGTCCTCCGACGAAATATGGTACAAATCATTGTCCTGGAGCTGATGTCCGGGAGTCGTGGTGGCACTATGAGTCAGAACGGCACTCAATAGCCCCCCTCTTTTCTCCGTTACAAATTGTGCCTGACTTTTAATAATCTCTCCCATTCAAGAATTTATTAGACGCCATGTTGGCGTCATGTATCCACAAAAATAAATATTGTCGACTATTTTTTTTTTTATATAAAAACTTGTCTGTGATAGCTTTTAAGTGTAGCACACAGGGAATTTGTATCTGAGTAAATTTATATCTAAATCATAATTAACGGCCCTATTCTATACGTTAAAAAAACGAAGAATTGAAAAATATTAAAACTTGTTTAAAAACATTTTCAAGCTACTGCACTTCATAAATTGAACTTTCATTTCCAGAAACAAGTTAAACAAATAAAGTAATATGTTTCAAAGAAAAAAAAAACTATTTATCAAGTTTGTATGTATATATCATTCTATACATGTCTAATGTTTGTGAGATTTTTTTTTACTTATTTATTATAAAATTACTCTAAGAAATGCTAATCAACCAGAGACTTTAATATATATTTATAAATAATCTGAATTATTTTTATGAAATTAATTTTTTCATATTACAACTCAAATAGTTTTATATTTCGTATAATCCATTCATTAAACATTAAAATTGATTGATGAGATTGCAATAACTGTCAATTTTTTAATAAGTAAAAAAATATTCTTTATATCTAAATTCTTATCCACTATTAATAGGAGAGAAAGAGAGAAAATTATATATTAAATAATTAAATAAAAATAGTACACAGTTTTTGAAAATAAAAAAGTAAATCGAGTAAAAATTCTGAAAAATAAATTAAAAAGTTATTAAATAGAAAATCTTTCTATCATCAAAACACACTATTAACTATAAGTTTTATTAATAAAATAATTATACTGAAAGGAAAAATATTTTCTTATTAATTATATGTTCTTAATTCAAGGTTAATTATCAGGTTATTTTTATTAATATCTAGGAAATTTTCATGTGAAATAAATTGGTTTTAATTACTATTATTAATTATTATTGTTTATTATAATATTATTACTTATCTATATATATGTATATATATAGAATAAAATATAATATTATTTAGATGTAGACCTTCTAAATAAATGGTTAAATAAAGTTTCGTGTTAATCAAATTATAATTTTCTAAAACAAAAGTATCAACCTTCAAAATATTAATTATTTATTTAATTATATATTTAATTTCTTTCTAGAGATGAAATTATTTTGCAATTTCTTCTTTTAAAGATATCTGGATTTTTTTTTTTGTTTTTCAATTTTATAACATTTCTATTTTTTTAACTTATAGTTAAAACTCTCGACTTTCAATACGAAGACTTTGAGTTATGAATGTAGTTTTTCCTGGTATTTAGAAATCACTACACATCCTCTAAAAACTTCATGATATGTCATTTTTAGTTTTTATATAATCATTTATACAACAGAATGACAAGTATATCCTTCTTGTGTCCAAGAGACATTTTTTTTACACGGAAAAAATAATTTTTTAATCTTCAGGCTACTCCCTCTCCACAGATTCTAAATATAAATTAATACAAACAATTGCTAACATAAGTAAATATAAAATAAAATAAATAATAGTTCTTAGAATAGTTGAGTTTTAATAATTTATTACTTTTAAATACAATAGTAACTAAGTTAATTTACCTCTTAACCTATGACTCTGGATCTAAGTGGAGTAAAGATGTCGCATGATCAGTACTACGGATCTTCTCAACCTTTATTCTTAAACCCGGATCCACGAAATTGAGTCTCAAGCGTGCAGCCTCCCAAACTGCGTAGCGTATTTTTAAATATTTTAAAATTATAAAACATAATTACATAATTAATCATTTTGATTAAATGAAATATTTCCTATTTTTTTTTTTTTTAAATATTTATAACAATTTATTATCTATGAAAGAAATTCTTTTAAGGGTAACTTTGTAAATCTTACATACAAAAACACCCTTATTCTTTTCAACAGGGGGGTTAACTTTCCATTCTCAGATCTAGGGAATCTTTGAAGAGTGGTCTAATCTTCCCTTCCTCCATTATATTCTTTCACATTTTTTTAAATAATATTTTTGTTGGACTTCTTTTGACTTCAATAAACTCGAGAATATTTTATATTCTTGCATCATCGTTGGTCGTAGGGGTTGCCAGTCACCTTTCTTCTCTCAGCCGTTTGCCTTTTACAAGAAATATATAGATATAGATATATACTATTAGAGATAAAATATCAGTGAAATGATAGCGGGCCCTTTATTTTACTCCCTTCAGTATTTCAGGGTTATTTTTATTCAGAATTTATAATAGAAAGAATGAAATATCGAATCTTAACTTTTAGTGAAGTGATAAGATTCTTTCGTTGCTGAAGGCTTTTAACATAAATGGAAAAATATTGAACCTTGTCAAAATGTATAACATCAATAGGGTTTCATATTTTGTTTATTCACATCTTATTTCTTTTATCGCTCTTTTTATTTCCTCTTTCTTTTTTTTATATGTCCGCTTTTATTAACGATAAAATCGGGAAATATTTGTCATGGGTAATAACAATTTTTCTATTAATCAACTATATGTGTTTGATCAGGAGATGCGGTCTGGATGCTCACGTTCTTCTAATACAAAGCACGATGGTTCTCTTTCTGTCGATTTCCAAGACCATAACACTTTGATCTTGGCCAGGGTTATTTAATTTGTGCCGTCTGTCCAATGCTGGTCAATGGCCATGAGTGTTTGCAGAGGGCCTGGTTCGTTCGCCTCAGAATCAGCGATAGATTTCAATTAGATTGAATTATTTACTTAGTATAAGATATAATTATATGAAAGGTTTATTTACAGGCTGGCCTCCGATTGATAGGACAAGTGGTCCCGAAGGATTGAACGAGTTTCGAGAGCTCTTTTCCTATTGGCCCAGAAACAGGGACAGTTCTTGTTTTGTCTTTTGATCAGTTGTAATGAGAAAATAAATTAAACTCAAAATTGAAATGGAAATGAATTAATAAAATGTTAATTAAACTGATGAAATTGAACTTGGTTTAAATTAGAAACATTACTGAACAGAGTGTATTCCTTGGGGAGACTTTCAATCACAAATACATTTTGGGGAAGAAAAAAACACCCATTGAGAAAGAATATTTGCTTTCAACTTAAAATAATAACTTATAAGATATACTCTGTTAAATTTAAATATTATAAATGAATGAAAATTATGCAATCATATATAAATTCAAATTCAGTAATTCAATTAATGTATTCATTATTTAACATATTTTTTATTATAAGATTAATTCAAATCGAAAATGGTAATTAATTGATTAGAGACACTTTCTTAGTAAATTAATTTAAAAAAAAACAAAAATGGAATTTTGTTATTTTGTTCTTTTTACTATCTCGCCGATCATGAAAATTTTCGATGTCGAGATTTTTATGTTTTTATACGTTTTGAAGGTTCCTGAGTCATTTTCACTAAGGTTGAGAAAAATGTCTGTGTGTGTTTATGTGTGTATGTATGTGTATATACAAGTTTACGCAAAAACGGTTGGAGCTAGAATAATGAAATTTGATATACGGGCATTATTCAAAATTCGTAGTTTTTTATCAACATGTAGCTCAACCGGAAGAGTCATTACTTACCACGTTTTGATTTTTTTTTCCTCTAAAGTGACCGTAAAAATAAAGTTATGTTAAATTTGATAGTTTTTCACATGATTAAAAATTGTATAAAACTGCTATATATAAAATTTCAGCTTGATTGAATCGCTGAAAGTACGCTGGAATTAATTTTTTAACACTGCAAATCACGCGCCAACACGTGACGTAGTGCCATCAACAAAGAGCCAAACACGCGCTGGTTCAATAAATATTATTTATTAATTTTAATTTATAATTTAATTTAAATATAATATATATGTTATTTAATCCAATTCAAATTTGCGAGATAGTCGAGTGAAGACACTCCAAATTTTTATTAATGTATTACAGTGGCGCAACCAGGATTTGATCCTGGGGGGGGGTTTTGACTAGCCGCTCCACCTTCCTATGGCGCCCCCCCCCCCCGGGCTCTCTCAAAGACAAATTTTTCATTAAGATTTTTTTTTATATTAAATATTTAAAAAAGTTTTGTAAATGAAACACTGATTTTACAAAATCTGGCAAAAAAATTTAATTTTGTATTTTATTTACTCGTATTCACAGTTTTAGAAAGAAAATATTTTTTTCCAGCTATAAGTAAATTATTTTAGCTTTCCTCATGAAATAAGGATAGCTTATACGATGATCGGAAAATTTTTGCTCCGAGATTCTTTGAGATTTTCACTTTTCAGACGGTTCTGAATCCAAAACTGCAAAAAAAATTTTTTGAACCGGCTCGTTACCGAGATTACGTCTAAACAAAATGAGATATTGTATTGAAATTTGATATTTAGATGTTTTTTTTTTTGGGAATGATGGGCGGGGATTGGATTGTTGTTGGACAAGATCGGACCATAAGTAAGGGTAGTTTAAAGATGTGTCAAAGCATATTTTATTGATTTTCTCAATAAATACCGATTTTTATGAGAAATATCATACTATCGTATTAAATTTATAGGGAATCGAATTTACTAAAAGTTTCATTATATTCATTTTTACCTAATCTTAATAATAAAGGAGTTATTTATAAAAAACTATTAGGTTGGCCCATAAGTTTTTTCCGCGTCACGCTATGAATGAATCTAACTGCCTATGTTTATATATATAAACATGCAGGCTTATCTCTTAGCCGTTTATGGCATCTTATTTAATCATCCCAGAGCTTTTTCAGAATTCGTTTCGTTGGTGACAAAGTCTCTTTAAAATTTTTCTACTATGGAGAGCCAAAAGATCATTTGCGGCAGAAGAGATTTGCACCGTTTACGGGATTGGTGCTTCGACTATTAGGACCGTCCGCAATTGGTTTAAGAAATTTAGAGCTGGCCACCCAGCAACGACGGATATTATCAAGACTGTGCATGCTGAAAATCCACGATACAGTGTGCGCGAGATAGCGGGTGAAACTAACATTCCCAAAACAACGGCACATAAGCATTTAATCAAAATGGGATATGCGAATCGATATGAAGCTTGGGTTGGTTCCACACCAATTGACGGAGACCGGCCTTATAAAGCGCGTCCCTACGTGCGATTTGCTTCTACAGCGACACAAAAGAAATCATTTCTTAAAGAGTCTTGTCACTGGAGACGAGACTTGGATTTTGTATCAAAATGTGGATCGAAAACGGATTTGGTCTAAAGAAAATAGACCTTCAACTGTTGCAAAGTCTGGGCTTCATCCGAAGAAGGTTCTTTTGTGCATTTGATGGGACTGGAAGGGTGTACTGTACTACGAGCTCCTTCCTGAAGGTGATATGATCAATGCTGACAAATATTGCAATCAACTGAATTAACTAAAAACCGCCATAGCAGAAAAACGGCAAGAATTGGCGAACCGACTAGGTGTAGTATTCCATCACGGCAACGCAAGGCCGCTTATTGCGTTGATCGTAAGGCAAATATTATTACAGTTTGATTGGGACGTTCTACCTCATCCTCCATACTCCCCATACCTTCCTCCATCCGATTATTACTTGTTTCTCTCCTTAAAAATCTCTCTCCGTGGTAAATCTTTCAAATCCATAATCGAAATAAAAACGCACCTAAATGAATATTTTGAAAGTAAGCCTCAACTATTTTGGAAAGAGGGCATAATCAGGCTTCCTGGGAGATGGAAGAAGGTTATAGAACAGAATGGTTCATACATAACATAATAAATCAACCTTAACCAACAAATATCGTGTATTCATTTCGCATCAAAAAAAGCGAAGAAACTTATGGGACACCCCAAGTACTTTAAGATTTCGAAAGCTTTTCGTCCGCCCGTAGTGGCAGGATATTTTGAAAGAAATCATGTAAAAATCCCTTAGAAAAAATCCCTAAATAAAAAATTTCCCTAATTTTTTGTACTTATTTAATAATGAAAAGCCGAAGAGACTTGAATGAGGTAGTTATGCTTGGTGTCATTACATCTGTTCCATCTGGTTTTTTAGTGTCCCATTTTTCATGGTTTGCCTTCATTATGGTCAGAAGCTCATCATGCGAGTCGCTGAATCGTTTCCTTGGTGGATCAGGCTTCTTACCAAGAACATCACGACAGATTTCCAAAGAGATAAGGTTATGCTCAATATAGATTTGCTTAATCAGGTGACCCATACTGATGTCTTATAACCTTCCAATGCATTGTTTGTTCGAGGCAAACCCATCAAAGTGGCTTCGTAGATGTTCCAATGTTCCAATGTCGAATTCGGGGTCATAAAAGCCAACCAAAAGTTGTTCACCTAGCCAAGTAAGAAAAAAGATCACGAAGTTTTGCCCTGTTGGTCGTCCAGCAAATGCTTGGTAGGCTACAATGACTTTTGATGGCGGTACCAAAACCAAAGCTGCAAGAGTTCGTAAATGAGTGGAGTTGTCAGGATTATCTATATCATTACAGAGCTTCCAAACTTCTGGCATTGATTTGATGTTTCTATAAATGCATTGAGCAAAATGAAAAAGACAACCTCTGATGATAGTAAATTTCACAAATTGCGTTAAATATTCCCTGGTGAAATATACGGTGCAAATGGTGTATTTTGTATTTGGAATCATTAAGCTATTAAAACGTATGCTAATAAACGAAATTTGAATAAATTCCCTTTATTTTACATAAGAATTTGACACCCCTATTTTTTTGGAAAAATCACGTGTCTGGGCCATATGTATGTATTTTTTGACATATTTTTCCCTACTTTCGGTCCAGGCTCGATTACCTCCTTGGGAGCTCGTGTCTCAGGCAACTGGGTGTCATGCTCACCTTGTAATTAAATTTTCTTAATCACAATTAAAATTAATACAAAAATGAAAAATTTTGTTTTTAGTGATTTTTTCTTTTAGGGATTTTTTAAGTCATGGATATTTTTATTTAGGGAATTTCGGTTTTAAGGATTTTTCTTTTTAGGGATATTTGGTTTTAGGGAGAGAGATTTTTGACTTTTATGGATTTTTTCCTTTAGGGATTTTTACCCGTTTCCATTTTGAAAAAATTAGTCTTCGCTTCATAATTTTTATGAAATATTTAGAATTTGAGTAATATTTGTATTTATTTTATATTTAAATAATAGTCAAATTGGAAAATTTCACAATCATCTAGTAATCTTATATTAAGTCTTTTGTTTTTTATGTGATTTAGGAGAAATAATAAATAATTTTTTATTTCTTATATTTAATTCTGTACGAAAAAATAAGCAATTTTTATTTTTGTTAAAATTATTTTAAAATAAAATAAACTTACTTATTATACACTAAATTATACTTTATGAATTATTTTTTTTGCAAATAAAAAGAAGGATTATATTTTTTCTTTTCTATTTGTAATATAGTACATGATATACAGCAATGTATATTTTTTTCTCTCCTGGGGGGGGGGTTTTGACCCCCAAAACCCCCCCTGGTTGCGCCACTGATGTATTATATGACTTTCATTTAATAATATGTATATATTATATTCATATAAGTGCCTAAATTATATTAATAGGAAAGTATAATAATATGCACTATTTATTAAAATCTAAATACCTATAATTATTTATAACATAAATTGGTTATTGCAAATTAAAAAAAAACATAATTTGAAAATATTGTTTTAGTGAAGTTCTAATTATAATTAATAAATTTTCATTAAAATAAATATCAATGTATTTAATGATTTTTTTTTAATATTATTTGTGAATATAAATAGAGAATAATTTAAAAAAATAATATTTTAAAATGTTTCAAATGTTTTTTCATTCAATATTGGGTAAACCAATTGGGAAACAACTGTTGGATCAATCAAGAATAATATAAAATAAAAATTATTATTAGATATTGTTTTATGTGATTGATTAAATATAAAATAATTTTTCTATCATACTAAACTTTTATTTGGAATGATGAATGAAAGCATTTGTTCTTTCGATCTTGTTTGGTGAAATAAATGTCGAGCCTCTGCTTTTAGCAATTCATAGTAGGCCCATTTCATTTCCATCTTGCCTTACCGAAGGAGCTTGTCTTTTGCAGATGAGTGGCCTATTGTTTTGATGGACGATACACAGGACGCGTGTTCTGTACGTGTTAAGGGTTGCGAATGAACACGAGTGCCTTTCCCCATTTTCACCTCTCCTCCCCCCTTCCTCTCAAACTCCCTCTAGGCTCATGGACGAGTGGGTGGTTTCCTAGAACGGGGTAGAGGCACTATCCTGTATCCTCCTTATCCCCGGGGGAGGAGAGGATCCCGTGGGAAGCGTTCCAGGAAATGGCGCCTTCCCATTCCTTGATGACAACTTGGCCACATCCAGGCGGCATCTTGTGCCAACATACAAACAGCATTCAAGAAAAACTCCCGAAGAGCTTTGTTTTTAGGAATATACAAAATTAGAATTCATAAAACTTTTCTAATATATGTATATCTAGATACAATTGGAGAATAAATTAGATACAATTTAAGTTTAAGAATATCTTTATAGTCAAGAAGATATGTATAAATATATCTCTCAATGGTGCTAGAGAATGTTGAATTAATATTTGTGATTACAATAACCACATTTCTCCTACCGTCCCTATACTACTCCACTCCTATAAAACTATATAGATACAGCATATATAAGGTAAATATAAATGTGTTAATCATTAGGGATACACAAAATCTTAACGTACAAAACATAGAATTTGAAAATGTTGAAAAATTTAAATACATACTCAGATTCTGTTATCGTGAAAGATAATAATATTCAAGAAGAATTTATAAATCAAGGTTGCAAGCTGGTAACCCCTCTTATCATGCAGTAAAGTATCTCATCAAAATATTATTATCAAAAGGAATTCAAATTCAAATAAATAAATAAAACAATTATTTTGCCAGTTATTTTTGTATTATACGCGTGAGAGACGTGGTCTATGACTTTAGAAGACGAGAAAAAATTTAGTGTTTGAAAATAGGATTCTTCGGGGTATTTATGGGCCAAAGAAAGATGAGGCCACCGGGGAATGAAGGAGACTGGATAACGAGGAATTGCATGACCTCTATGCATCTCCAGATATAGTTAGGGTCATAAAATCGAGATGATTGCGAAGGACATCTGGTAAGAGTAGGAGGTGGACTAGAGAAAAATATGTTTATGGGAAGACGAATTGGGAAAAGTCCAGTTGGGAGACTATGGAGGCGGTGGTTGGACAATTTAGAAAAGTACATAAAAAAAATGGGAGAAAATAGGAGGGTGTAGCTCAGGATAAGGACATTTGTAGAATTGTGGTTGCTGCGGTCAACTTTTGAGTTCTAAAGAGCTACAGAGTTAATAAAACTTTATACCTATATTATTATCTATTAATTAAACAATCAATAATTAAATAATAAAATAATAATTTTTTAAAATAAATTGGTAAAGTTTCTAGCTTTTATAATAAATATTAAATATAAAAACACACATGAACATTTATCCTAATTCTTGAATATATTAAACTTAAAATAAATAAATAAATAAATTAATTAATTAATTTTTATATAAATGACTTTTATTTTAACTTTTAATATTTATAGTAAATAATTTTCAATTGATTAAATTAATAAAAATCATATTTTTTAAGTTCCAATTAATAATATTAAAGATGAGAAATCTGTTAAATAATATTAATATTATAATTAAATCGAACTGTATATTATATTTTTATTATTGTAATTTTATTTCGAATTTTTGTCACATAAAAACTCGTTGATTCTTGTTAAAACGATTGGCCTTTAGGTTGTTCACATTAATAATTCGCTTCTCACTCTATTGCATTTTTCCTAAGAATTTTATAGTATACCTACTTTCATTGAAATAAATAGCAGGATTCCTATCTATATTATTATCATAAAAATATTTTCAAGAAATGCTAAGAATATGACAATAATAACTATTATACTTGCTGGATTGTCACTATTCAATGGGTTTTCCAACGAATTACTTTAACTTATTAAAATTGAAAAAGTGTGTGTGTGTACTGTGTAATTAATCTATATAGTTACTTTAATAAAATTTTTATTTTAATTTTCAAGTTCTTTTTAACTTGTGATTATTTTAATTAAACAATAAAATAAAAAAAAAAAAATAATTTAAAATTAATAAAATAAATAAAGGGTAAATTAGTTTATTAAAATGATTACACATGTGAAATACTATCCAAGAAGACTGAATATTTTCAATAAAATATTAATAATATCTTTAATTCGAATACTTTATATTTCTATGATTATTTTTAAATTTTTATTTCATATTTTACTTGATTTAATATTAATAACATTCTCCGAACTAAATCGATTCAATTCCTATCTTCTTTCAATTTTCTTATCAGCTTTTATATATTTCTCTATTTTTAGTGGGTTTCTAGAGTATTCACCAAATGATTGTGTTGTATGATCAGTACAACGAAAACTTTTACCCCTTACCTTGATTTTTTGATTGGATACCGCTTAAATAACTATCGAATATTGATTATGAAGATGGATAGAAATTCCCTTGGGACTTGAACCCGGGAATACTAAGTTGAAAGACAAGCGTGTTGTCCTGCGTGGTATATTTATTTCTAGAATTCTACCTTAAATTTAATATTTTTTTCTAATTTGTTTTATCTAAAAATCTTTAACTTCATACGATTAATATGATCTGGTAATTTGGTGTATAAATGGCGTTGAGAATTCATTTGTTGGTGAACAAACTTAAGCAGGTGCCATCAGGTTTGTTGTGCATTGCATGTACATCGGAGATGGAATGGATGCCATAACCTCCAAGTCAGAAAGACAAATCACAAAACCTGCCTGTGACATTACGCTAACATGAATTATTCAGGTATTGTGTTTTAGATAACCTGTTTATATAGCAGTGATAACAGCAGGGATACACTCACATCTCCAACGAGAGGCATTCATTCACACGCAGAAACACCCACACACACATACACTCACACCTCCGCCAGCTAGTAATATGGCCCTGTAAAGTCTGGTTATGATAACCTATAAAAAGCCCAGTATATTGAATCTGAAGCCTCGTTTGGCAGCAGCGATGAGCTCCAGCTATAATTCGAATCAGATGTAAAGTGCTCAAACAACACAATGTTTTTTTAGATATCGATTTTAGATCCAATCTTGGTCTTTTTTTATATATAACTCTCAGACACCTCCATTTATATTATATATACATAATATATTATATAGTTTACATCTGAATATAAATAGAATAAAAAGAAGCACACACATTATATTAAAGTGAAACGATTTTATAAATCAAATAAAAAAGAGGAAGGGAAAAAATTTTAGTGTTTAAATTTCAGAGACATTAAATAAATTATAAAATAACGAATATTATAGACATTATCTCTCAAGTGTTTAGTTAACTTATATTAATAAACTTCATAATATTATATTTGAACATCATCATAGAGTTTAATCAGAATTATTTTTTTTTAAACTTATCATATACATACATATCAATGATAATATTAATAATAATATAAATTCTTGTAACTCTATTTCTTATTAATTCTAATATATAATTTTAAATGTTAACAGAGTTTAAATATTCTAAATGATTTTTGTAAAATAATATTTATTATATATAAATATTGTGTGTGTGAAGATGTAGGATCAAACCTAATCAAGTTCATAAAAATTTAAAAATTATAATATTTGATAGAATGAAATAAAACTAAATCAATTAATTTTTAATAAAATAATTTTTCTAATTAAAAAAAAAATACTATCCAAATGATATAAATTATAAATTAATATTAAATAGAAATTTTAATTTTACACTACTCTAAAAATAGAAAAAATTTGAAAACTTAACTAAAAATAAAAATAAGAATTCTATTCTTGAATAGTAAAATTAATATGAAATACACATCTGAAAGAAGCAGACAGTAGCATATAATAATTATAATTTAATATTGCTATTTACACCAAAATACATGAAAGTAACTAACTTCTTTTATTTTCGTACATACAATCTGTATTTTGGATTAAACAAAATTAAGAAATTAAGAGGTTATTAAATGAGCAATAGAAAGCACGCCTTATTATGTTCACCTCCTTATTTTAAAGTATAAATGTTAATTATAATAAACGGTAAATGTGGGATTATTATCATTTCAACACGGAAGAACAGTCGTTTATTTTCGTTTTATTATTGTACTCTTTTAAAACATCTTAAATATTTTATTTCATCGTTGGTATTCTCTATATTTTATGTTTTATTTTTAATTCCTTTCTAGATGCCACATATTCAAATAAAATATAAACACAAATGAAATCTTAAAAAGAGAAATGATGGAATATATAATGATACATATGTGCATGTATTTATTAAAATTTAAAATAATTATAAGTTATCTTACATTTTCATTTTCTTATTGAATATCAGCTGCGTTGGTATAATTGTTCTTTTTGTCGTTTAAGTATTAGTATGAGTAAATAAATTCGATATATTCATATATATATACTAAGTAATAAATTATTTCAATATAATAATACATTAAAAATAATAAATTTTTTAATAAATATTTTATATTTTTTCAGTGAATGAACTTGTTAATCATGTAAATAGGCGCAAAATGTGTAACAAAATGTGTCAAGATTCACCATTTCAATTCATTTAGTTCTCGTGAATGTCGTCAAAACATCATTGGCATAGGAAATATTATACTATAATTAAAAATTATTAAAATAATATTTATGTATTATAATTATTATAATAAAAAATTATATATTAATTACGAAAGATAAAAATTATTAAAATGATTAAATAAATGATTTAATAAAAAGATAATAAAAACTTATTCGAAAGATATTCTAAAACAATGGTCTATATCTAAAAGCGGGGATCGAATAAATATTAAGGTATTTAAATTTCAACATTAATATATTTTTCATCAAACTATTGTTACACAATGTACTATCACTTTAATAAATGTTTAAAATCATAAAGAAATGTACAAACACTATCTAATAGAGTTTTATTTTAATTAACAGAAAATATTTCTTTTATGGGGTCGATGATAAAAATAGTTTGCCGACCCATGGTCTAAAATTTATATACATACATTTGTATAGTTATAAATAAAATTTATCTTATTAGTCAAAAGAAGATTAAAATAATGAATAATAAAAAAAAAATTTGTTCGTATATTAATTAGTCGAATTTAAATTTATAGAAAATTTAGAAAGACAATTCAATTTATAATTTAAAATTTATATAGGACTATGAAGGTTAAGGTCCTTAGTTTCAATCACTTCACCCCCAACAAATTAATGTTTGCAAAAAAAACAATATTATAATAAATATGTATTATTAAATTTCTTTAATATAATTCTATCATTATCATTTTAATTTTTTTATCATTTAAAGATTTTCCCTAACTATTAATTTTGTGGATGAGTTCGTATTATCAAAGTTAATTTATTTTTATTTAATTAATTATTTACATTTTCTTATAATACATTAATTTTTTAATAAATATTAAAAAAAAATAAACAACAAGTTTAAAATAATGACAGATACAATAAAATTAATAATTAAATCATGTAAATCGATACAGTACCAAAAAAAAAAATAAAATAAAAAAAATTACCTGAAAATTACATATTCCATTCAATGATATAATAAATTTTTAATAAACATTAATTTGGTAATTAATTGATGGTATATGAATTTATTTAAAAAAAAAATAATTTAAATTTATATCCTTTTTGCTTTTCATTTAAAATCATTATAATAGTTTGAATAAATATCATAGATAACAATAATAATTTATTTCGTTTTAATTTATATATTTTTTATATTATTTATTTATTTATTTTTTTGATTCATAGAAAATTAAAAATAAGATAATTTATAATAAGCGGCAATATTCTTTATAGGTAATTTTTTTATGTGGTAATATATAATTAATTTTATTAAATAATGAAATTCAAAGATTAATATATATATTTTAGGATAAATTCCCATAAAAATGGATGATAACAAGAGGCGGTATTCTTTTTTATTAATAGCAAATTTGATAAAAACTAATAAAGAGAACAGGTTAATGAGTTAAAGGAAATTAATCATATAAATAAATTAATAGGTGCAAATGAAATTAATTATTTTTATTTGATAATTAATTCAATTATATCTATAAAGATAATGGCATTTTGAAACATTACAGTTTACTGGTTAGCTAGTATACCGTTTTCATTTAAACATTATCAAATTAAATACGAGATTATATCAATTATATAAATGTATCATTTCAAAATATTATTTATTGAATATTTCAAAATTCATAAATAATAATGTTTAACTGGTCTAAAAATGAAATCGAAAAGTTAGAGTTATAGTATGAATTTTAATTTACAATTTTCGAGTATTTGAAACAGATAGTTAATTTCATCAGAAAAATTAATTAATTTTGAAAATATTAATCTTAAATTTCTATATTAAATATTCATAAATTAATTTTTATTTGGAAAAAAAATGTCAGTAAAATTGATTTTTTCAATAAAATTAATATTTAATTTCAAATATACTATAATAATATTTTATAGAATTGGTCTATTTCAAATGCTCAAACGATTTGTCTCTAAAAAAAATATGAATATTTGCTCAAATTTTGTTTGTTCTTTTATTTTAATCAAACATTTTTTTAATAATATCTTAGGAGCCTGTGATTGTTGGTGAATTTAATGCACGAATAGGTGACTGAATTTATTGTTTTAAAGGCCAGGCCCAGGTTTCATTCGTTGCATGTTTGTATCATGTAGTATGTAGCAAACAACCGCCCACCTTAGCATGCCTGTAAATTCCCAGACGATTTCATGTCCTTTGGTAGCTACCATTTGACCAGTTCTACTCAAATTCCAATGACCTATGCAATTTTTCAAAGAATCTAATTTGTATAAGAATAACATGAAAAGTAAAAACAACTACAAAAAAAAATTTTTAAATTAATACTTTAAATCATATATATATATATATATATATATTAATTAACTAAATGTAGAATTTTTCAATATATATATATATATATATACGTATATAAACAAAACATTTTTAATAAAATTCAATTTTAGCAAGATATATGGATGTGTATCTAAAATATTATATATATATATATATATATATATATATTATTCAGACATTTATTTTTATATTAATTAAAAATAAAACATAAAATTTTATATATGAAACACCGTAAATATATAAAAAGTTACATCAAAATAATGATGGTTTCTATATTTTTGATATATTGAAAAATTCATCAATATACAAAAAAAAAAAAAGAATTAGATACTAGTATGCTACTTGCGTTGCACATTTTAAAATAAAAAAAACTATGAAATTGTTTAAAGGAACTGAACATGGAAGATCCACAAAGTATGGTGTTTTTTATTTATAAAGAACAAAATAAAATTTCATGTATAATATTATATGGAATTAAATAATATACAACATCTATTATTCTATACTCTCTCTCTATTCTCAAAATAACTAATAAATTTTAAAAAAATCATTCAATAGGATATTTCTACTATGTAATGTATAAATAAATATAAGTATTTGAAGAATTCTAATTTTTTATTATGCTTTATGATCATTTACTATTCAATATTAGTTCAAATGTCATTTCACACAAACAAAACATAAATCATTTATGATATATATAATGTAGTAACTATATATATATATATACATAAGATCCATGAAAGAAAAAGAAAATCTTTCATTTTTTTTAAATTTTTTACCATTCAATGTAGTTTCTATGAAATTATCTTGAAAACCATTTTTATCTTTTTGAATTTCAATTAAAATGGTAGCCGGTGCGAACATGTGTTTGAATATTTTTTTTCCCAGCCATGTATTAATAAAATAAATACTTGTATCATTCTTATGTAGTAGCTTTCCCACAAACTGTCACCTGCTTCATCTCCAGAGTGTGATATTTATTTAAGCCGTGAATGACACATCCTCAGGCAAAAAAATATAATTTTGAAGATGTCGCCGTTAACGTATGATGCGAGATGACCGTTTCTATAGACATGCTCTGTCCTCGAATATGTAATCCCTGAGCCCATTTAGGCCCTTAAACAAACACCACGGGCCTTTGAAAAGGTCTTTTGAACAAACACAAGGTGCTTATAAATAAAGGGAGAGAAATTGCAATACGTTTACGCTTTTCGCGCCAGACGAGAATAATATATGTTGCCGTGAGATTAACGAATGTAAAAGCATAGACACACATGGTGAAAATCAAACACGATGACGACAAACCCCCCTTCCTGAAATACGGGATGGACATGCTTAATCCGCTGTCTTGGGTATTAAAGACTGGCCCTTTACATACACATGAATGTGAGGATAAACAGACACGAGCTGTTTAAACGGGGCAGTGAATGGGTCGCAAAGCCAGGGAAACAAAGCATTTAGTCATATGTTTACCATATCACTTTTAGAATGACGTAATATGTCAAACGAGCCTTGTAATATGAACTTAAAACACTATTGGAAATAACAGACTAATGAATCTTGGCTTCTTTTATTCCAATCCTAAGAATGAAGAAATATTGTTATGTTTTATTGTGTGTGTGTGTGTTTTTTGTGTTACTGAAAAAATATCTAATAATAAATAATAAACTCAATTTTACAAAATTATTATTTTTATAAAAATAATATAAAATCTGGAGTGTCTCCATTCGACTATCTAATTGGATTAATTAACAAATATTATATTTAAATTGAATTTAATTAAAAAAATATATATAAATTATAAATTAAAATTAATAAATAATATTTATTGAACCAGCGCGTGTTTGACTCTTTGTTGATGGTACCACGTCACGTGTTGGCGCGTGATTTGCAGTGTTAAAAAATTAATTCCTGTACTTTCAGCGATTCAATCACGCTGAAATTCTATATATAGCAGTTTTATTCAATTTTTAATCATGTGAAAAACTATCAAACATATATCTTTATTTTTACGGTCACTTTAGTGGAAAAAAAATCAAAACGTTGTAGGTAATGACCCTCTTCCGGCTGAGCTACATTTCTCAAAAGTTAATAGAAAACTACGAATTTTGAATAATACCCGTGTACCAAATTTCATAATTCTAGCTCAAACCGTTTTTGCGTAATTTTTTCTACATACATAGAGACAGATATTTTTCTCAACCTTAGTGAAAATGACTCAGGGACCTTCAAATCGGATAAAAACATCAAAATCTCTACATTGAAAATTATGACGAGATAGTAAAAAGAGTGCCAAATTAAAACAATTCAACAATTTAACTGATAATCTTCAAAAATATTATTGAATAGTTCTCTGATTTTTACAAATATTTATGTTTTAAGGTTTCCCTACTGGTTAGAAAAAATTTCCTCATTAGTAGGAGATTACATAATAGCATGATTTTGACCCGAATGTTCATAAATTTAATTATAGAAAATTATAAAAAAGGTATTGTAGTGAAATTTAATTATAGAAATTTTCATTAACAAGTTCATTATAATTAGATGTTAATAAGCATAACTTTGAACTTTTTGAATTCATATTGAAAAATCTATTTAAAGTTTGTTATTATTTTTAATTATACATTCAATAATTTAGATATCATACCAAACTGAAAATAAAGTACGATAATTAATAATGGAATTTAAATTTTAAGCTAATTTCATTATCTTTTCAATTTTTCCCTGAATATCAATTTAATGAATGATTCGATATTATTTTTAATTATATTCTCTCTAATTTATAAAGATTTAATTATATTTATTAGATCAGTCAAACATATAAAATTTCTAAATACATATCTATTAATAATTAAATCTTTAAATTCAAATTATATAAATTTAGCATATAATCAAAAATAAATTTGATTAGTTTTTTTCAATTGATAAAGATATATAAAAAATATAGAAAATTAGAACTTTTTGTTTCTAAAAAGAGTTTAAAATATTTATTATTATGAATACTATACGAGTGTGATGTATATATATATATATATACCTATATTTAGAAATAGGGAATGATAATAATACATTTAAGATTTTTGAAAATATTTTTTTTTTTGGAATCTCAAATAAATTCTTGAATGTGACAAAGGTGAGGATTATATATGTAGGTATTATTTAAATTCAATCGTCATTTCCACATTAAACGCCTTTAATTTTAATTATATTTGTTATAATTAGTAAGAAATTTGTAAAGTAAAAATAAAAAGATAAAGAATAACAAATAATGCATGAGAAAACCAATTGAAAACAACGTAAATGGGGTGATTATAAGATCAGTCATAAGAAACTTAATGAATATATGCAAATGAAAGAATTTCCTCTAATATAACAATAGTTTAGATTAGGCGCAAGAACTTTCAATAACTAAATCTTTATAATGTCAATGATTAAATGTATTGAGTATAATAAAGGTACTAGAAGATGTGTTCATAAATTAATAAATATTTAATATAACAAATAATAATAAAATTAAAATTAAATTTATTATTCGTAATCTTCTGTAGGTCTACAATGTTTCCAAAAATAAATATATGAATAATATGATTGGATAAAAATGCAATAAGTGTAGAAATGAAAACCATAACTGGTTTTTCGATTAGAGCATCCAAGAGTGACTATCATGTTTCAGATTAATTTGTGCGGAGGTTTTCTTTCTTGAAATTCTAATGATATTTACAATAAGCAGAGTGTAAATCAGTCAACGAGATTCGAGCGGTTAGTTTCTCTTTTCTTTTCTTTTGATTTATTTCCTCAGTTGATAAGTCGAATTTCATTTTTCCAGTACTGACACCACACTTGATTCATTTAATATCTTGATGACGATTTTACAATTTGTTTATGTTGAAAAAATATATTCTCAATTCGGTTTCAGATGCTCCAAATGAATCACCTCTCATTAAAGTATTTTTTCGATCAATTTATTTTGGGATGAAATCCAAATGTAATCGGACATTTATTTTAAGTGGAATTTCAACCATATGGATAATGGGGATATCTTTTATCCCTTTCAAATACAGTCAAGATCATTTTTAATTTCTCAAAAATAAAAACAAACACGAGCCATTATTTTAAGGGAGAAATTTGGCGAGGACGGAAATTAAGTTGAGGGAAATCTTCGCGTGGTAAATTCAATTTGCATATGGCTGTATATAATGGGATATTTCACAGCCAGAACATTGAGATCGTTTGCGTGCTACTTAGAACAGAAGAAATGCCAGAGAAAATGGTCTATTTATTAATTTTAAAAGCTCGCAGATGACTGGGGTGTCCACCCTTTTTCTGTAAGGCCTGGTTGGCTTTTTCCAAGTGGCTCCTGGGAAAGGGCGCGGAAGGAAGACGTATGAGTGGAAGAGCTCCTTGTGCCTATTAATTGCTATGATGACCCTCGGGCCAAGATCCCAGACCACCCTCTCAACTGTGAACCCTCAAGCCTTAGCGCTCAACCCTTCTGCCGCTGCCATAATGATTTATCTTAAACCAACATGAAATATTCCAGCAGTGCTTTGATTCTTTTTCCTCTTAAGGGAATAAAACCCTCTTGAAATATCAAAAGAATACCATTAATTCAAAAATGATCCTTGTAAACATTTTGTTAGTTTAATTAAAAGTTGTTGTTTAGATAAAAGAAAAAACCCATATCCTTATTTTTATTTAAAATTTACCATTTACATGTTTTTTTTTATAGGAATTTTTTTTATACCTTTTCTTAGGTTACCCAATGTACAATACAATTAAGTAGTATAGAATTTAAAATTTTATTAATTAAAACGAATTTTATTAATAATAATAATAAGAAGAAGAAGTAAAATCATTAATATAAAATCTTTTAAAAAAAATTTTGAATTAGATTTTTTTTAAAAAAATTAAAATTTTTTTTTTAATTAATAATTAAAATAATAAAAATTCTTGAAATTTTCTTTTATATTTCACCTAAGACTTGGTTGGAGGTGTTCAATTTAGTTATTTATCTAAATAATCAAATCATTGTTTTTTAGTATAGTTCCTTTATAAATAGTTTAGTCACTTATAGTCTGTAGAAATAATTTTTGAATAATGCTATACAATATTATGTACAAGTTATTACCCATCATTGATTTGTAAAAATGTTTATGATTTTTATGGTTACTTAATATATCATAAACCGATAGTCCCACTAATAAACATATTATAATATATTTATTTATTATTTTATTGTTATTATCGGACAAACATAATTTGAAATTATTTATTTTTGAAACAAGTTTATTTTTTTAAATTCATTTATTCATTTTTACTATCTCGCCAGAGATAGTATTGCGATCACGAAAATTTTCGATGTTGAGATTTTGATGTTTTTATACGTTTTGAAGGTTCCTGAATCATTTTCACTAAGGTTGAGAAAAATGTCTGTGTGTGTGTGTGTGTGTGTGTGTGTGTGTGTGTGTGTGTGTGTGTGTGTGTGTATGTGTGTGTGTATGTATGTAGGCAAGATTACGCAAAAACGGTTTGAGCTAGAATGATGAAATTTGGTACATGGACATTATTCAAAATTCATAGTTTTCTATCAACTTTTGAGAAATGTAGCTCAACCGGAAGAGGGTCATTACCTACAACGTTTTGATTTTTTTTCCTCTAAAGTGACCGTAAAAATAAAGTTATGTTAAATTTGATAGTTTTTCACATGATTAAAAATTGTATAAAACTGCTATATATAAAATTTCAGCTTGATTGATTCGCTGAAATTACCAGAATTAATTTTTT
Source organism: Labia minor (assembly GCA_963082975.1). Taxonomy (NCBI): domain Eukaryota; kingdom Metazoa; phylum Arthropoda; class Insecta; order Dermaptera; family Spongiphoridae; genus Labia; species Labia minor. The sequence goes on from OY720347.1 coordinate 31,644,698, forward strand.
AACACTGCAAATCTCACGCGCCAACACGTGACGTTGTGCCATCAACAAAAAGCCAAACATGCGCTGGTTTAATATTTATTATTTATTATTTATAATTTATAATTAATTAAATTTAATTTAAATATAATATATTATGTTATTTAATCCAATTCAAATTGCGAGATAGTCGAGTGGAGACACTCCAGCTAATTTTTTTGCAGATTATATATACCCCTGAAATTGGAATTTAATGAAAAGAAAAATATCAAAAACAAAGATCTTCACAATTACAGAGAATATATCTTCTTTTTCTTTATTCAAAAATACTTTTTCATTTATATTTTTCAGAAAATAATTATGAATGAAACTTTCTTTATAATTATAATCAAATAAACCATCTTTACATTATGTCCTTTTTAAAAAAAATGATGAGAAAATTAAAGAAAGGTCCTGCTGTGTGATGTGTTAATTTTATTTTTGGAAGATTCCCATAGTCAAACAAAAAAACAACTTACTTCAATGAAATTCATATATAGATATTGAATATTCTTACATTATTCACGATGCATGAAAAAGGTAATTAGCTGGAAATTGATTTTTTATCTTGATACGGAAGATAGATGGATTGGCTCATTAAGAGGGTATCTTCGTAGCTTCTGATCCGCGATTGATTGGTGCAGATAGACTGTCGAAGCAGAAGAAATTAGCCGGTGTTGCGTTGATTCACTTTTCCGGATGGCCGCCCTCGGATAATACACCACGAGCCTCACTAGGACTTCGCCCTTAATGTATACAATTATATAAACATTTGTCAGTGATCTGATATCTACGAGATGATGTATATTTTTTCAAACATGAATTAGGTTAAAACGGACACTATTGTGTATGATACGGTTTTTCACATCGCTTTTGTTTTGAATAGAATGAATGATACTTACATATTCATATTCCAAAAGATTGTTTACATATGTTTTTATATGAAATTTCTTTATTCGTTCAGGACGGAAGACTCATTAGGAAAGACTATTTTAATGACAGTGTCTGTTGGTGTACATGATCTGCAAAAAGATAACATGATCATGCTGTCCTATATATCATCATAAATGATATTCCAACTGTAAAACAAAAATAGATGGAGGACAACGAAATTCAGAACAGACAGATTATTTTTCATTCGTTAATTTGTGGACAGAGATATTGAAAAATGATAAATGAAATACATTCAGTAGCAAAGTAAAGAAACAAGTTTCTTCGCGTGTTGTAAAAAAAGTTGTTGTGTTGGTGTTGTTGTGTGGATATTGGAGAGCGATTATGAATTTCCACTTTTCAAGGCTTCGACTCTAACAAGGTGTTAATTCAATAGTACTCCCTGGATTCAAGGAAAAGACGATAGGGGCCAGAGTATTGATAGGGCGATGTGTTGTGAATGGACGCTGGACCCAGCCAGTCGACCATAAATTACAGTGATAACATCGGTCCTCCACCGATCTTCCATGTTCCTTCTGCTCTCCACCTCTCTCTCTCTCTCTTAGTTTCTCCAACCAAGTTATCATCAATTTCGTTTTCCATTCATTTGTTTTTTAGTTTGTTTTTTTTGTTTTGTTTTGTTTTGTTTTTGTTGTTTCTTTTTATTTGTTTTTATTTTAACCTTTATCAACAACGAAGCAAATAATATTTAGAAAAAACATTAATTATAAATTAATTTTTTTTCTAAATGTATATACGATATATGTATGCAGAAAAATAAATTGGTTGATTTAATCATAAGATACTAAATAAAATATTAAATAAATAATATATATAATATTAGGTTAAAATGAACATTTTTTTCTTATTAGAATTTTATAATTAAAGATATTATCTTTTATTTTATAATAATATATATTCATCATTTTTTTTTGTTTAAAGTTCATAAAATTTATTTTATTTCAAATTTAAGTTTTGTTCATTTATATATTTAGAATTATTTTTATATTTGTATATTTTATTGAAAATTGAAATAAATAAATTTAAAATATATAGCTATATAATAATTATTTTAAAATAAATTTATAGCTAAATATATATCTATATATATATATATGATATAATTAATATAATAAATGTAAGAGAGAAAGTAAAAATTACTTATTTATTATTTATTAAAAATTTATATATTGAATTATTAGTAATACTAGTGTGATGTGAATTTTCAGTTATCAAATAAACTTATCAAATTATAATTTAGAAGGGTGACAGAAATTATTTAAATCGATGAATATTCAAATAAATTAAAAATAATTGGGAAACGAATTTGATTGAGCTATAACTTTTGAAAGCATAATTTATTTATGGATAATTTTTTATAGTCGTCACACATCGAATGACTTTTAATTTTTTTTTTTTTTTTTTTTTTGTTTTAAGCTGTTTTTAAATTATTATTTATTTTAATTAATTTTGATAAATGAGTTATATATTTAAAAGTATCGTAGATGAAAATATATTTTTGTTTATAAATGCTTTGAAATTTTTTAATGATTATTATTCATAATGGCTTAAATGTTTTTATTACTCTATTTTCTCTCTTCATATACGGATTGTGTTGATTTTATTAAATTAAAAAAAAGGTTGTTTCAAACGGCTATTTGTTAAGTTTATTATATTTTTTCACCATTTCAAAAAAAAAAATGCTTTTTGTTTAAAAAAAAAAAATAAAAAAAATTAAAAATAATAATAATAAAATAAATATCCAATATTGTTGATGTGTGTTGCAGTCGTTACACCCAAGTTGACTTTCATTTTAAGCCCCGTATCATGGAACATTAACCTGACATGTTTAATTCGCACGCGATTATATTAGATTGTTATACCTATTAAAAAAAATCCCAATATTTTCGGAGTATTTCCTCTCATTTGGCTCTTTCATGGAAAAATCCAACCAATTCTGATAATTCTACCTGGAACGTTATTCACAAACATTTTTCAACGAAAACGCATCAAGAAAAATTCCAATTTTTTTTTTGTAACTTTTAAATTCTTTCAAGTTTTTATATTTTAGGTTTTTCTTTCATCAATAAAAACCCTTTGTTTATTTAAGACTCTTAAATAAAAAAAAAAAAATAAATAAATGACAAAGATCGAAATTCGCTTTTAACGATAAAATTTTAAAAGATTAAAGAATGAAGATTCATTTTCATTCATAAGAATTCAATAAAATGAAAAATAAACGAAAAATTAAGATTTTTTGGTATTCTTGAACAAAAAAAAAAAAAAAATATAATTGTTTTGAAAAATTGTTCGTTAACAATAGATAATCTGATCTAATTATTATTATTATTTTAATTTATAATATTTAATTAATATAAATGTGATAATAAATTTATTTTTGAAATTCAATCAATAATAATCAATACAAAATTAATATAAATCCAAAAATGTAATAATTAATTATTTAATATTAAACTTAACAAAGAAATAACAAAATACAAAACAAAAAAATTAAATTTGATAATTAAAAAAAAAATTATTTCTATGATTTTATGAGATCCCTTGAATTCTCATTTATTTTACCTTTCAAGTTTTTTTACTAATCTTTTAAAGTAATTTGAATAAAATTAAAAAATATAACCAATTAACATTCAATCAATTTCTTCTCATTGCCAATGAAAAAATGAATGGTATTAATAAAAAAAAATAACAAAAAATCAAACCTTTCTTTATAAATTCCATTAAATTATTTAAATTCCAATTTGATTGTATTTCAGGGATAATGCCTTTTAAAAAGATTTATTATCGAGCAAAAGCGTCATAATTTAGGTCATTGGAAATGTCGAGAAAAAAAAACATTCTCATTGAATAATTTAAATAATCCATTAAGCTTTCAATGTAAATTCTATCCAAATACATGATATTTTGTGCTAGGAAGGAAAAAACCGAAGGCACGTCAGGTTATTGCTGGTCATGCGATGCTCGGCTGTTATTTATGCCTGGAACGGTTGGCGCTATGAAGCCCACCGCCAAAAGCAGCCGAAGAAACCGAAGACGATGTCATCGAGATCGTCTCTGGGGCGGATTTATTCGTCCTGTTCCTTCGGTCATTATTCGCTCGAACAGCCTTAACGACGCCACGCTGCACTTCATTTTATTTTGCTTTTAACGAACAAAGAAACCCTTCAACAATTGTCAACCCGAGGCTTCGGAGATAGATTTCTTCACTTCGATAGCCGTTTTTTTCCTCTTGGCCAAAGCCATTTTATTCACTAATAACATCAAAAATAACAACGATGTTTTACGTCTTCACTTTTTATATTGAATTTTTTTTTTAATTGTCTTTAAATTCAAATATATTGCATTGCTGTCAATAATAATTATTGTTTTTCCAAAAATATCCTAAATATCTTCAAAAAGTTAAGTAAATAAATAATAAATAATTAATAACTCTCAATTAATCATTTTTGGCAGAAAGAAAAAATGAAATGTGACAAAAATGTTATTTCGCCCCTGGCATCTATACAACCGTCTTAGTTATAATTTAAAATATGTATAGGTAATAATATTGTATAAAATAAACCGATGTTTAATATAAATGCAAAAACTTTTTGTGATTAACAATGAAAAATATTTTGTATTCCTATTTGAGAGACAAAAATATATGGGATATGGGATTTGCTATTTCATCAAAGAAAGTGATTATTTTGAAAAAAAAAATATATATCTAAAATATAAAATCACAATGAATATTAATTTAATTTGAATCATCAAATATTTCAAATTGAACATGAACATTCCAAACCGAAATTCTATATATTTTGAAAATGAAAACAAAATAAGTAAAGTTTATTTATTTATCTATCTGATTCCTCTCTTTCTTCCTTATTAACTGTTTATAATTCTCCAGTTTATTTTAATCATATCCATCTAATCTCGACACTCTCCTTTAAATCTTATGCCCAAGGAATATTTACAATGAGGGTAAGAATTGTAGCTTATTATCCCAACGTTTTAAATGGTCTACATAACAGAGTGTAATATAAAAGATTGGATTCATCAAGTTAATAGAATTTGTCATTAAGAAGAGGAAAAATAATTTTTTTATAATAATTATTTAAATAATTTAAACACATATGAATTCCTTTAAATAAATGTATGTACAAATGTCTTTAAAAAATAATAAAATTCATTGATTTATTTATTTTAATTTTTCAAATGTCTGAAATGATAACAATCTTTTAAGTTCTTGAACACAGTAACCACATTCCCACAACTATCTATATACACAGTAACTTTCATGGAACTTCTCTTTCAATTTATTTATATTTATTTATTTTATTATTATTATATTTAAATAAATTTCCAAATGAAAAATGTAAATGTATACATTATTTTTAACTTATTTTATAATGTGAATTGTTATTTCCAAAACAATATTCATATTCAATTTTGTTTTGTTATCATTCATATGAATTCAATCAATTTTTGTTTACTTTTCGTGGACATTGCATATTAGAAATGGAAATGGCTCAAATAACCTGACGTGTGTGTTTGAGATTGTTTTAATGAGAATATCTAGTATATCAGATATCATCAAAGAGCCGCTATTATTATTTCACGAAAGAAAAAAAAATATTTAATAAATGGCCGTTTTGCTTTTAGATTGTGCAATTGACTTCATAATTGTTTATCTCTAAGAAATTGATATGAAAAATTTTCAAATGGAAATTGAAAGTAGAAACAATTGACAATGAAATACTTTCTTTGTTTTCTGATCTATATTAGTTACTTTTTTCTATTACTAATAGGATTACAATGGAAAAAAAGTTGATGAATAATGTTTTTAATTGTTTTATTTTTCTATTTATTATACTATATTATTTTACATTAGTACAATTAATATTTAATTGTTCTTTCATTTAGAAGAATTTAACAAGAAATATCTTCATTAAATTATTTCTCTATTTATTATTAATAATTTGTTAATATTAAATATGTTTTAATAAGTATACTAATTCTATAATTAAATGAAAATGGAGTAATAGTAGTGCCAAATACAATTACAAAAGGACTTATTGAAAGAAAATGAGATACAATAAAGAAATATCTCATGTCTTTTCTACTAAAGACTTGATAAAAGATTTGAAAACAAAATTATATTTCTATTTATAATCGCTTTTTTTTAAATATAAAATTGAATTTAAACAATATTGAATAATCAACATTGTTTAAAATTTCATTGTTAATTATTTTAAATTTGAAAATTGAAAAATAACTTTTATAATTTAAACAATCATTTCATCATTGACTGTTGACAAATTTTCAAATTAACTGGTAACATCCATTGTTTATTGGTGATTATTATTTAAAGATCATAATATTTTTCAAAATACATTTATAATAAAAAGAAATAATATAATCTTTTATTTTTTATATTCTATCTCTTTTTTTTTGTAAATATTTATTGTTCGAAGTTATGAAGGATTCATCGTAGATCTTATTTTTTATTCTAATTATTTATATTTTTATTTATTTTAATAGTTATCATTTATTCATGATATCAAATATAATTTATTTATTTGCTTATACATTTGATTTATTTAATTTATATAAATAAAATAACTAATATTATTCACTCTTCGGAGTTATTTATATACCTATAATTATGAATATCTCTCCTGTGTGACTATCTATTGTATATTTATAATTGAATTAAATGATTAATGTTTTATAGTGAAAATTATAATTATATATGCACTATATTTTTTATAATTAAAATGTATACTTATTTTATTTTATACCTTTCGTTTGAAAAAAAAGAATCATTAATCATCTCATAAATAAAAAAAAAATGATAAAAAGCATTAATAATAACTTTAACTGATGTTGAGGAAAAGTTATTGAATTCATAGTTTCCATTGATGAACTTTTATCACTAGACTGGTTATCTTTTATTTATTACTTGTTTTAGATTTTTTTTTAATTTTTATTTTATATTTAAAAGAATTAGTTTATGTGTTTATGAAAAGAGAGGGTTGTTAATTCTCCAACGACCAACTTTATTATATAACTCGACAGATAAAAGGTTAATTAAATATAAATTTATAAACAGTTTTGAAAAAACATCCATCCCCACCCTAACTCCCTTAGGTTGACATTTTTACTGTATATTATTAGTTCTTGAAAATTGGTTAATATCAACAAAATGTAATTAAGAATAAACAGAGAGAACAAATATTTTTTTAGGTAAATTAATTCTCGTAGCGATTAATCATTTATTTCCATTATTTTTATTATTCATTTGTTTTCAATATAATGGTTTCTATCCCATATCCATTCGGTATTCATTCATTTACGATTTGATTATAAAATCAATACTAATTTTTGAAAAAGATGTCATTTATCGAAATGATTCTTGTTTTCTTTTAATTTAATGTCTTTTAGTTGATGTTTTATCGACTTGACCTCTATTATATTTTATTTTTGATTAATTTTTTGTTTTTATTTGAATATGAGAAATCTAAAGAACTAAAAAAAATAATAAAAGCTTAAAATGAACTCAACTAAATATGTAAAGCTTTTTTAGTGTGTGTGTGATTTAGATAATATTATAAAATAGATTAAGTTTTAATATATAATGCAAGAAATTGATTATGCTAATATTTGTTTTAAATCTATAGTTTTAAAGATTTTAGATATATATTTTAGCTAATAAGCAATTTTTAATTATTTTTTTTTACTATTCATGTTTAAAAAAGACAATATTTTTTTTTGAAATAGTTTTAATTTATCAGCTTTAAAAAATAAATTTTAAATAGATTAAATTATTACTATTGATTTTAATAATCTAATAATATTCTTAATAATACTACTAATAATAATAAACAAAAGTTATTAAATTATTGATTTTCCAAGAGAAGGATGATTTTTTATAAATTTTTTATGCAAACACTAAAAAAAAAAGACTTTTTTATGATTTTTTTAAGTCTAAAAGTATTTAATATTTTATGTATTTAATTTAATTTTTATTTAATTAATATTAAACAAATAATATATATATATATATGTAATTGTAATATTTAACTATAAACAAACCTAAATAAATATAAATCTTATTAATTTCTCTTATTTATGTATCTACTGTAGTAGCAAAGAAATATTAAAACACCCAAAGTAGAGTTCAAAAGTTTGAATGGATTTAAAATATACAATAATAATTTACTAATGTGGGGGAATCCATTAAGAATAAATTGTATTAAAAACATTAACTTTCACTAATATTATTTAACTAATAATAATGTATTATATGAGCATATTAATAGAATTAATTATTTTCCATAAATGTTATCTATCGATGGTATTGAAATAATAATCATTTAACAGATTTTTCCACCATCACACAAAAATGTTAAAATGCTTGTAAATTCGAAAATTTAATTGATAAACTATTATCTTTGAAAGAAAGAAAAAAATCAATAGTGAATTGATAATGAAACACAATCCGATGTCCAATTATGAGGCTTTTCAGCACACCCTTTTTATCTTCGAATTAAGGCTATAAAAGGTCGTTTTAAGTTCCGTTCATAAAAGCTATTCTTGATGAATGAAGAAGAAGAGGATGGCCAAGGTTGGGCCGTTAATGAGTGGGGTCCTGGGCCCCGGGGCCTGTCACCTGGTAATTGATAACACCGATGCTATCGCCGGTGTCTGCCCTCGGACCGCATTCATTACATTGAGACACTCACGCGTGTTAGGGTCCTTATCGCCCACCTCCATTCATGACCAGCAAAAACTACTATCTCTCAGAAAACGTCATCATTCTTCTATTTTATATCCCTTCAGAGCGGAAGGAACGGACGTTCCTCCCTATCCCGATACCTTTAATCACAATTAATTATTTGCCCCAATTAAAAAAAAAATATTATCTGTTTAGAGAAATATACCCAAAACATGATGATATTCATCCCTATAAAAAATAATCATCAATTACAACTATTTATTAGTTAATAAATGTCTAATAATATAAGTTTATTTGACATTTCAAATTTTAATAGACTAGAAAATATTATAATATTATTGAATTATTGAAGTTGACAAGATTCATTTTCTTTCGCCTCAATTTCAGAGATTCAGACCTAAAACTTTTAAGCAACAGTTTCATGTTCTAAATTAGGGGTCGGCAACCTGCAGCTTGCGAGCCGCATATGGCTCTCCAATTCCAAGAGCAAATATTAATAATTATATTATTTTATTTTTAAAACTTAAAATATTATCTTGCAATAAAAACATATATATAATGTGCAAACAAGATAAAAACACTAAACAGAAAACAGTTTATTTATTTTTTAAAACAAAAATAAAATCTATATATCTAATCCTAATCAAATGTCATAATAATGAAATAAAAATGCTAGTGCCTATTTACAAATTTTGAAATTTTGTAAATTATTACTTTTGGCTCTTCCTACTCAAAAGGTTGCCGACCCCTGTTCTAAATGATATTTTTACTATCTCCCCAGAGAAAATTTTCGATGTCGAGATTTTGATGTTTTTATACGTTTTGAAGGCCCTGAGTCATTTTCACTAAGGTTGAAAAAAATGTTTGTGTGTGTATGTAGACAAGATTACGCAAAAGTGGTTAGAGCTAGAATAATGAAATTTGATACACGGACATTATTCAAAATTCGCAGTTTTCTAGCAAATTTTGAGAAATGTAGCTCTTTCAGAAGAGGGTCATTACCTACCTGGTTTTCATTTTTTTCCTCATAACTGACTGTAAAAATAAAGATATATGTTTGATAGTTTTTCACATGATTAAAAATTGTATAAAACTGATATATATATATATAATTTCAGCTTGATTCGATTGCTGAAAGTATCGGATTTAATTTTTTTAACACGTTGACTGCCAGCACGTGATGTGATGTCATCAACAAAGAACCAAACCCGTGCTGGTTTAATAAATATCATTTATTAATTTTAATTTATAATTTAATTAATTAAATTTAATTTAAATATAATATATGTTCATTAATCCATTTCAAATTTACAAAATAGAGTCGAGTGGAGATACTTCAGATTTTTTTTTATTTACAATTTAAATTATTGGTTCAATTTTATCGTAACTTACTTGTCAAAGACGTGAGTTGTTACTCTCATCAAGTTTAAAAATTTAAAAATTAATTTAATTTTAAAAAATATAAATAGATACTAAAATATAGCTTAGATTTGAATAGTTTAAAAAAATATCTTTTTTATTTAATATCAAACTTCCAAAATAATGATATGTGTTATTTAACATAAGCATGTATGAATTTGTATATAATATATATATATATATATATGTATATATATATAAATACAAATATATATATATAAATACAAATGAATCATTCGTTGTATACTTGTTTTGAAATTCATTTAAATAAGTTATAGGTATATATTTTGAATAATATTATATATAATTTTGTATTCATGTAATATTTGGATGTAATTTTCAAATACAACGAAGAACACATTCGAAATTTTGAACTTTAGCGACCTTCTTAAACCAAATAAAAATCGAATTCTATTGGTGTGGCATATTCGACATTCATTTGCAAATAGACTTTCGTTATGATCCCAATCATATAGTCGGATCACGATCGCGGACGCATTTCCATTCGATTAACATAAAGACAAACTGAAAATGCCCTGGCCGATGCGATTGCGTCGTAAGACAAGAACACCGGTGTGAAAAACATGGCTAAAAGCGTGACGACTATTATCTTCGAGCAAGGCGAAATGTTAAACGTTCAAACCACGGGACCAGCCTACACGTAATTAATTCAATTAAAGACAAAATATTGCTTCAGGCTGAATCAGTTTAGAAAAATATGAACTTATTAATATTGTGGGAGGGAACACGATGAAATATTTGATAAATACTATACATATACCATATATCAGTGATTCTAAACTATTTTTTACCGCGGCACACTTTTAACGGTTTAAAAATTTGGCGGCACACAAAGAATAAAATAAGTGTAAAAGTTTACCTTATTGGAAAAATTTAGAAAGTCGGAAATGTTTAAGAGCATACTCCCAAATTTTTTAGAGAACCTAATTGAAAAAATTTAGAAAAAAAAGTCGGAAATGTACCTCATAATCTCGCGGCACACTAAAGTGCCGGTGCACGGTGGTTGAGAATCACTGCCATATATCATCATATTATGTATACTATATAGTATATATGATGAAAATATCCATTATATGTACATATAATTAACTTTTATAACTCTAAGAACACAAAAATACTATGAGTCTTTCATTTATCTTTTGTAATATAATATTTTATATAAATTATGTATTAAAGAAATAAATTTGATTTTTAATTTTTTTGACTTTTCTGGATCTATAGGTACTTAATATAACGAGCTCTCACAAGTATTTGAAATTAATTATTAAATCTAAAATCTGAGTGTTACTTGGCAATCCCTCAAATTAAAGTTCTATCTACCAGGACTATAAATTACTAAGATATCTTCCTGATCAAAAAATAATTTAAATATTATGGATAAAAAAAAAATTAGTATATTATATTTATGATGTTTCAAAAATTGAAATATTCCATTATGTAACATATTTTATTAATTTATTAATTAATAATAAATATAATATTATTATCTTCAATAATTGGTACAAGTTGACGTTTTAACAGCTTTTACAGTATTTTAGAGAGGATTGGGAGCAGACTGATTGGTCTGTATGAGGTTACATCTTCAGGAGGTTTGCCAGGCTTAGGTATTAAAATGATAGTTGCTGTTTTCCAATAAGGTGGGAAGTAGGTACGATTGATTGTTGCATTATATATATATATGTTATCAATTTTATAGCTTTATCAGGTAATTCTAATAGTATATTAGCTGTAATTAAGTCGAGTCCTTTAAATTTAAATGTAAAAAATATTACTTATTTTGTTTTAGAAAATATTAAGCAATTAGTAAAAATATTCAATTTAATTTAATATAATTTGACTTTAATATTATAGAATATTAGAACTTAAAATAAAAATTTAAATATTATAAACATTCTTTGTATGGAAATTTCTAGAATTATTAATTTTATTTTGAGTGTCAACTTCTTTACTGAGTCACCAGAGGTGCCACATGGGTTGGGTCGGTTTTTTGCACATAACTCTTTGGATTGGATAAACTTTTATGAAATTTTCAACCTTATACTTTATCCTTGGGTCATGACGGTTCAAATGATACTCGAACCATGAAGCCGTTTAGAAAGAGTTTAGGATTGCCTAGAGGTTCAATTATATAGTTATAGATAAACAAAATACGCCAATCCTTGTGTGTATAAAAGATAGAAAGTTTAAAAATGGTTTAATTTTTACTTTCCCGCATACTTCGTATAAGGGAAGTATTGGAATCGTCAAAAATTTCGACTTCGAGATTTCGATAGATCTTGACGTTTTAGACCTCCCTGAGTCGAAAAATACCATTTTTCGAATTATGTCTGTGTGTGTGTATGTATGTATGTATGTAATGTCTGTAAGCAAATTTACTCAAAAACTAATCAAGCTAGGACTTTCAAATTTGGTACACCGATATTATTCACAGTTTGTAGATTTCTATCAAAATTTCGTCAAAATCGGTTAACCGGAAGTGGTACTTTACCTACACTGGTTGCGTTTACCTTTCAAGTAAAGTACCAGTTTGCTTCGAGATATTTGCTTCCTATTTTGTATATAGATTTAAAAATATGAAAAAAATTGAGATACCAAATTTCATCATGATCTGACTACCGGAAGTGACATTTTACCTATACAAGTAGCGTTTCTTTTTTACCGACCGACGATAGTAAGGGAGGTATTGTTTTCACACCAAATTTCACCTATGGATATTTTTAGGTACATATCTCCACGAATCATGCATTTTCTTAACAGAAAAAAGTATTTTTAGCATGATGTTTGTCCGTCCGTCCGCTGTGTGTCCGTAGAGATGTGTACAGCTTGAACGGCTCAACGGATTTTGATGAAATTTGGTATATTTACTTAATGCATCAGTATGATGAATGGATAAACTTTTGGTGCAAATCCGGATACCGGAAGTGCTAGTATTGCCGATCGAAGAGAAGAAGTGAAGGGTTATTTTCATATCAAATTTCACGTGAAGGCATATCTCCACGTGTTATTCACTTTGTATTGATTTTATCCTCGAGAAAAATCATCTTCATTAGTTTTTTCTTAATTTAAAATTATATGACGTCACCCAGCACTTCACGACGTCACAGCCAGCCCTTATATATTAATAATAAAATAAAATTAAAAATATTTATATTATATCCATATCTGTTTTTTTTACATTTAAAATATCAGTTAACCGGAAGTAGCACTTTATTCTATATATATATATAAATGTTACCAAATATCAAATTTCACACCAATAAACTAATACGAACTGGCTCTTTATCACTACCAAGTTTACACATTCTAAATATTCATTCACAACTCTTTATACCTATTTATATGCGGGAAAGTCTAGGGGAGGACACTCCCGCTTATTTTTTTTTTTTTGGTTTTTTATTTTACAAATACTTAAAAATTATTTTATTTGTGAGAGTCTCATATTGTTATATCTATTAAGGGGGTCTCTCTGGACTCCCTTAACCTATTATTCATGTTTTTATATTTTAGTAAAGTACAATAAACCCCAACACGTGGGATATACCAGGAAATAATTTATCAGAAACAATCAGATGAATGGAAAACTCAACGAAATTTTTATTTCTAAAAAAGATATAAATTTTTATAAAAAAAATAATTTATGGCTTTTTTAGATGAACTTTTTATATGGATCCTTTCATGACAATATTATTTATATAATACCTTGATATAATATTATATTAAATTTAGATAATTGAATTAGTGGAAGAATGATAAAGAATTAATTTATGATTAGCAAAATTATTTTAAATTATAATAATACTTAAAGGCTATAATTATCGTATTATTTTATTTTAAAGTAAAATATAATTTTAAATGACGATCGTTCTTAATTAAATAAATAAATAAAAATCAACAAAATGAAAGCACCTAATTAATAAAGTAGATAAAATAATAAATAACTAAATAAAATTATAGTATTATATATTTTTTTTATTTAAAAAATAAATTTAATCATCTTAGATATTTTATAATAATATAAAATATATTAAATTGTGTAGGTAAGTTGTTATTTTAAGATAGAAATTTATTGTAGAAAAATGAGAGGGTAATGTTGCAGAAAATCGATTATACGGATGAATAGGACCTTAAAATTAAATATATTGCAATTTCTTAACATAATATTAATACTTTTGTTTTCTATATAAGTATAATAAATATTAAAGTTCGTAAAAATATACTATATTTTTCAAAACATGTAACTATAATATGTTAAGAATATCTCAAATATGTGGTTTTTAGCATTATTAAATATTATTTATCTCTAAATAATACTGAAGAAGTCAGGAAGCCAGAGAGAAACACTCTCACTTTGTGATTCTGGGTTCAAGTCAGTGACGGATTAAGGAATTTTCGGGCCCTAGGCAAGGACAGAATTCCGCGTCCCCCATCCATAAAATAACATAAAATCTATTATTTATTTTATTTTTCATTTAAAAAAATTATTATTGAAGAGTACTTTTTTGAAATAATAGATCAGAGATGCTTGATTGGGGGCTCTTGGTGATACTTAGAGCCTGAAAAATCGTGATTGCAAAATCATTTTACCTTTAGAACCATATTGAAAAAATATAAAAAATTCAAAAATATTTAAAAGTCTGATCGCAAAAGTGAAAATTTTGATCAGTTTTGTTCCCCCTGAAATTACGGGCCCTAGGAAGTTGCCTATTCTGCCTAGGCCTAAATCCGCCACTGGTTCAAGTCCTAGCAAGGCAAGGAACATTTGTAATAAAAAATTGAGAATTTATTTGAAATAAAAAGTAGCGGCCTCCGATCAAGAAAATCAAGATAAAGGTTGAGATGATCCGTTATACTGATTAAATAACCTCTCTTCCCTGGTTACGTGGTAACCAATATGAGATATTATAGGATCATAAAAAGCCTTACTATTTTTAACAAATACAATTACAAATATAAATACTATGCGTGAATATTCAAGAAAAAAAAATAGAATTTAAACGGAAATGAAATCTCATTTGATCTTAATCACAGTAGATTAGATTCTCCAATCCGTTATTGGCACCAATAAGGTCACTAGTGAATATTATTCCTTCTTTGTATTCCATCTTTTATGAATATTCATTGGACGATTTTCGCTGACATGACCCAAAGTAATATTAACTGGGTCACAGACATCAGACAATATTATATTGGCACATAATAATAGGCTCTTCCGCCTCCTGTTGATCCTATCACCTATCAACATTGTCTCATTCAACTCAAGTTGCATTTTCAACGAAAACAGTTTACTTTGTCACGCGTGCTGCTTCCATTGATTACCTACCTACCTGTTTCTAATTGTCTGACGGTTGTCCTAACTAACAGGATCATCACCGGTCATAAAATCAATTTTATTGCATTCTATTAAATCCATATTCTCTTCTTTTTTTCTTATCTTTCTATTCAAAACAATAGAAAAGAAAATGAAAATATATTATTATCAAGTGATACTTTGAATAATGTAAAAACACATTTAATTAATAAATATTCGTAGAAAATACAATAATCATAAAACATTAGATACCGGAAGATTAAAGATAAAAATCAATTCATTTATGAAGAGATCATTCACAGAAAATGATATGTTATTATTTATCAGGGAATGCATTGTTTTTTTATGGAATTCATAATTTAACAGCAAAAAATTTTCATTAATATTATCATAAAAATTCCATAAAAATATTATAGGTTTACATTAAAAAAAAGTATATACATATAGACTAACTATACTGTAAACCAATAAAAAAAGCTGGAGTGTCTCCACTCGACTATCTCGCATTTTGAATTGAATTAAATAATATATATTATATTTAAATTTAATTTAATTAATTAATTTATAAATTAAAATTAATAAATGATATTTATTAAACCAGCGCGTGTTTGGCTCTATATTGATTGCACCACGTCACGTGCTGGCGCGTGATTTGCAGTGTTAAAAAATTAATTCCGGTACTTTCAGCGATTCAATCAAGCTGAAATTCTATATATATCAGTTTTATACAATTTTTAATGATGTGAAAATCTATCAAACATATATCTTTATTTTTACAGTCACTTTAGAGGGGAAAAAATGAAAACGTGGTAGGTAATGACCCTCTTCCTGCTACATTACTCAAAAGTTGATAGAAAACTACGAATTTTGAATAATGTCTGTGTGCTAAATTTCATTATTCTAGCTCAAACTGTTTTTGCGTAATCTTGTCTACATACATACATACACACAGACATTTTTCTCAAATGACTAAGCGCCCTCAAAACGTATAAAAACATCAAAAACTCGACATCAAAAATTTTCGTGATCGCAATACTATCTCTGGGGAATTAGTAAAAAACAAATTCTAGCAAGAAATATTCATAATATTTCACTCCTTTATTTATTACTTATTATAATTTCATTATTATCAATCCTTTATTATCAATAAATTAATGAAATAAAAAGAAAGTAGCTTGGTTTATTTCTAAATTACATAAAAATCTTATTTTAGGTTGACAGTTTATATAAAAATTAATTTTTAAAATTTTAATGAGTGTTAGATCTCCATAATCAATAAATTAATATTTATATATTAATCTCAAATAAAATTTGAAATAATTTTATGATAAAAGTTTAATATTTTTAAAAAATTTTTTGAAAGAAAAAAATGCATTCACATTTTTTTTTTTTTTACTTTTATTTATCTCTTATTTATGCAAACATTTTATTAACTGTTTAGGTACTAATCAAATAATTCAATTTTAAGATTTTTTGATCATCCCAAAAAAATCTTTCTGACAACGTGTTATCAAACTAAAGTCTTAAATTTTTTTTTTAATTTTTTGACGAATCTCTTTTATTATTATTTATATACAGTCATTTATTTATTTACTTTATAAAAAAATTAATGATTAATGAATGCATAAACTATTAATAATATAATTTAATTGTGATTATAAATATATTTTTTTTCCAACTTGGTGGTGTTAAACCTATTTTCTTATTTTCATATTTATTCATAAAATAAAATATACAAATATTATTATAATATTATAATAATAAGTCATTAAGGAGAATGATTAATTTTTAAATACAATAAAGTTAAAATATTAGTTTGATAAGAAGATTTATATAGTACTTAGTACTAGAATACGAGATAGTAAAAATAAAATGAACTCTTTTGAATAAATAAAATAATCAAGGTACATCTCTTTTATCCAAAGGACTTAATAGACCACAGTGAAGTTGACCGACGTTTACTCTAACTGTTAATTTGTATTCAAAGTTTAATTGAATCTCCATGGAGTCGAGCTTTTGTTCCCAAGCTAGATGTCGAATTGGTGTGATGAAGGGAAACTGCAATCAATTAAGTTGACGGCATTTGGTAGCCAAATCTAGAGAGCAATCACAAACATACACACACATACAGCCACGCGAATGTTAGTTCCCTCACACAATGGGAATCTCAATTAATTTTTCACTTTCTAATTTCGCACATTGTTTTGATAATGTCTCGATTAAAAAGTGTACATTCAAATATTCAAGAAGGATGGAGGCGCTACTTTATATCATCAGATCGTGACTGACCCTAGGCTATTTTTCCAACAGGATTGATTGATTGACGGATATATAAAAAGAGAAAGAGAGGGAGGGAGGGAGACGGTACGGAATAGGATGAAAATTAAAATTCGCGGTGAGCAGACAGCTTTCAACCTTTGTCTAAACGACACGGCGCTATAAGGGATGTTTTCATTTCACCACTCGCCCCCCCCCTCCCTCTCCCCTTCATTAGAGTACTTGGCCTACGTCACATGTCTGTCTTGGAGGCGAAAAATGATGGATCACAGCTGAATTCTCCACTATCTATTCATTAAACTCCCATCACATTTAATCATATCGTTCAGTGAAAGGAAGGGGTGTTAATTATGAAGCGAGTGCTTTCCGAATTTAGAAAATCTAACCCTCCCTGTCAAAATTAATTACCAGATCAATCCAAGAATTATTTATTTACTAAAGACAGAAATATTTCCTATGTACTGAATTTAGAAG
The DNA here is from genome assembly GCA_963082975.1 of Labia minor. Classification (NCBI taxonomy): domain Eukaryota; kingdom Metazoa; phylum Arthropoda; class Insecta; order Dermaptera; family Spongiphoridae; genus Labia; species Labia minor. The sequence goes on from OY720347.1 coordinate 31,662,883, forward strand.
CTGAACTAGTTGAGGCTCTTTAGGTTAACCACTCATTCATCCCAACCTTTACTTATTTAATAAATAGTATTGAAGTATTACACACCACATTTATATCACTCAAAATGAAAGATTATGGTTGAAATTCATTACAAATTACAATTTACCTTTCCTAATTACCTATACATAAGAAAAATTAATTCATTTTTCTCTTAAAAGATTTTAATAATATTATTACAAAAACTTAAATCATCTATAATTATAACTTTAAATTTTCAAATTATAATTATTTCAGAAAATAGGACAGTTATTATTATTATTATTATTATTATTATTATTATAATCTTACATACATTAAAAATGTATTTTTATTTTTAATTATACTAATGATTTTTGATAAAAATTCAATATATTTTAAATTATAAGAAAATTTAAGGGATTATTAGAATTTTTTTTAATTCTATAAAAATATAGTAATATGTATTTATATTTCTTAAGAAAATATTAAAATAAGTTTTTAAAAAATTCATTTGCATTTTTCTCTTTATAATAACTAAATCCCTATTATTAATAATTTTTTCTATTTATATACTTTTAAAGTTATTCCAAAAGAAAAAAAATTTCAACCATATCTTTGAATTAAATTATAGTGTTAAATTAATAGTCCAAAATATACGTGTATTTGTAGCTCATTAGGAATGGTTTGTGATGTATTTTAGATTATGTATAAATAATCAAGATAATTCGGATGATGTTGTGTGCATGATTAGTTTGGACAATATATATTCACAACTAAATTATATATAATTGATATACTACAAATATAAATTTCCATCTCTTATAATAGTAATAGTAATAATATGATTTATATATATATATATATTAATAGTTAATTACAAACAAAAATTGAATTAGTAATAAAATTTTAAAAAATGCTTATTAAATTTGACATCAGTTTTTATTTAATCTTTTTATATGCGATTAATTGAAATTTTATAGCATCTAGCAGAACTGATTAAAAAAAAATATATTAAAAAGTTTAATGCTATTTCTAATTGCTTAGTACAAGTTTTACATTTAATAACGGTTTAGACATTTATTTAATTTGTTTTTAAGTTATAATTTATTTTATTTTTGAAATTAATCAAATACTTCTGTATCGATGATAGTGACTGACTATTTTGATTTCAGATTTTTTTTTCTTTCTATACAGGGATCCACACGAAGAGGGTAGATCATGAGAAATGGAATCGGTAGGGATAGCGTTTACTGTTTTTCTGGCCGTGCCCTGTGGAAAATGTCTCTATGATACTCCACAGATTAATTTGAAAAAAATTTGAAAATTTGATTAAGAACCATTCAGGACGCAGTTTTTTTTGAATCAGTATAAATATTAACCGTCCCTTCTTACAGTCCGCCAATCTTTATTCTACCTAAAACCAATTTTAATCTTTTTATATTGCCTAGCCCAATATCATGGGCCATGCCTCATAACACTCATAAAATACAGCCGTTAAAATAATAGTTTTATAGATTTTAATTTCGATATTCTTCTTAAATAATCGTTTTGAAATGAATCCTTTTATAATATAATAACAAATGTTAATTTTTTTTTTAATAAAATATATTATATATTCTTTATAAATTATGTTACTTAAGTTTAAATAAAAAAAAATCTGGAGTGTCTTCACTCGACAATCTCGCAATTTGAATTGGATTAAATAACATATAAATACAATATTTAAATTAAATTTAATTAAATACAAATTATAAATTAAAATTAATAAATAATATTTATTAAACCAGCGCGTGTTTGGCTTTTTGTTGATGGCACTACGTCACGTGATGGCGCGTGATTGGCAGTCATCGTGTTAAAAAAATTAAATCCGATACTTTCAGTGATTCAATCAAGCTGAAATTCTATATATAACAGTTCATACAATTATTAATCATGTGAAATACTATCAAATATATATCTTTATTTTTACGGTTATTTTAGAGGATAAAGATAAAAACGTGGTAGGTAATGACTCTCTTCTGGATGAGCTACATTTCTCAAAAGTTAATAGAAAACTACGAATTTTGAATAATGTCCGTATACCAAATTTCATTATTCTAGTTCAAACCGTTTTTGTGTAATCTTGTCTACACACACACACACAGACACTCACATAGACATTTTTCTCAACCTAAGTGAAAATGATCCAGGGACCTTCACAAAACGTAAAAACATCGAAAATTTTCGTGATCGCAATACTATCTCTTGCAAAATAGTAAAAAATGTATTTGATTCATTAAAGAAGGATAAAATAAAAAAATAAAAAATAAAAAAATATTTTTTTTTAAGAATGATTACGATCTCATTAGTTAGAAGTCAATATAACGTTAGTATCTTTTAGTTATATAGTAAGTAAACAAGTACTAATACTTTCTTTTTGTCTAATATTCATTACATTTACTTAATATTATTTCTTTTTTATAATAGATATCTATTTTTAATGTCTGATTCATTGCACTTTTATTTCTCTTGACTTTCAATAAGTGCACGATGTGATTTCGATGAAATTACTTTTTATGAATAGTTCCTATTAATAAGAACTTCTGAGAAATTTATCATAATATATGATCAATAAAACGTGTATTTATTTTTTATTTAGTGGTGCAAGCACATTATATTAAAGATTAAATCTGTCACGTTTTTAATATTCTTCAACACATATAATCCGTTGTAATTTATTATACAATAAAACATTTTTTTTTTGCGATTAAATTTTGCTCCGTTTTAAACAGGCCGTAATGCGTGTTTATCGTCCAGCAGTAAAGGTGGCAGCAATGTTAGGGTTGTGAAAACGAGCAAAAAGAGGTGAGACGTTTTTTTAATGCTACAAGAGCATCCATGTTTTTTTTACTGGAGGCGCATCAAGAAAGACTGCCTTAATGGCTGGAAAAAAGAAAACGATTGCGACAATCAAACACCTGTTCATATAATTGAATTAATATCAATTAATCTTCCAAAAGATTTATTTGAAAAAATTACACAAAAAACAGCTAACATCAACTTCGTAATAAGAATTCATTTGTTCATTCATTTTCTTTTTTTTTTTGTTTTCATTCATTAGTAACATTAATAAGTTGACCTGTGGCCAGGTCCGAACCGACCGACGGTTTGAAGTAAATTAATTTCCAGCTACAGAAACAATTTCAAATAATTTTAATATATCTATTAATGTAATAAAAAACATATAGGCATATAACATAAATATTTTTAATTTTATTTTATTTATAATATATGTATATATTTATATGTAAGACCAGGCTGTGACGTCATGAATGGCTGGATGACGTCATATAATTTTAAATCAAGAAAAAACTAATAAATATGATTTTCCCGAGGATAAAACCAATACAAAGTGCATGATTCGTGGTGATATATAAAAAAATCTCCTCATGTGAAATTTGGTGTGAAGATAACCCTTCCCTTCCTATCGTCGATCGCTAATACTACCACTTCCGGTTCACGGATTTGCACCAAAAGTTGATCAATTCATCCCACTGATGCATTAAGTAAATATACCAAATTTCATCAAAATCGGTTGAGCCGTTCAGGCTGTACACATCTATACGGACGGACAGACGGACAGACGGACGGACAGACGGACAGACGGACGGACAGACGGACAGACGGACGGACAGACATCATGCTAAAAATACTTTTTTCTGTTTAGAAAATGCATGATTCGTGGAGATATGTAAAAATCTCCACATGTGAAATTTGGTGTGAAAACAATACCTCCCTTACTATCGTCGGTCGGTAAAAATAGTGTAACTGTTTCCTGCCAATTCTTCGATTAATGTTTTAATGTTATTCATTTTACTGGAGGCGTTTGAATTAAATTTAAACCTGAATAAAAATGATTTTTGTTTCCTCTTATTAAAGAAGTTGTCTAAATGATTTAATTTTAAAATAATTTAAATTAAAAGATATAAGGAGTTAATATAAACATGGTATTTTGTGTTATTTCTAAAATTATAAATTTTGAAATTTTTATTAATATTGTCAGCATAATTTATAAGGCCTTTTTACCGACCGACGATAGTAAGGGAGGTATAGTTTTTACACCAAATTTGATTTTTACATATCTCCGCGAATCATGCAATTTCTTAACAGAAAAAAGTATTTTTAGCATGATATCTGTTCCTCTGTCCATTGTGTCTCCGTCTAGAAGTGAATAGCTTGAACGGATCAGCGAATTTTGATAAAATTTGATACATTTACTGAATTCATCAACATATAGTGTATACTTATCCGGAAACCGGAAGTGGTAGTTTACAAACTATTAATTTTATATTCATTGTCTCAAAATATTTCACTTAAATTATGGTAGTAATTAATAATTGAGTAATTAAACTAAAAATAAAAACCAAAATAATATAATTTAGTCCTTTTAATTCAAGTTTTAAAAATATTTTTTTTTTTGGATACTTTATGGGTATATATATATATATATAATGTTTTGAAATTAATTTATTTCAAATCCTGTGCCTGGTCACAGCTCATATTTTGGGAGAGGATAGAAATTATCAAAATATTTTGAATATAAAATTATTCTTTTTTTCAAAGAAAAGGGTTAATTAGAGTTTATAATAGAATGTTCGTACTCTTAGTTTCAAAATTGTATTTTTTTAAATTTATTATTAATAAGACAATCGATTTATTGATATTTCCAATATAAAATTTAATTATTAAGAAAATAAATTTTTTTATTTATTAGTATGCTTGCATACGCCAAAAAGAGCGGACTTCAGTCGCTGTAGTCTCCTCCACTTACTGTAATTTAATAGTTTTGTAGAACAAAAAAAAAAAAAAAAACAAATCACACAAATTAGGAGTCTAGTTTCTATTTTAGTTTCTTAAGGTCTATGAACATGAATACAATACAATAGAAGTAAAGAAAAAAAAACAAAAGATGAAATAAACAACATAACCAGGAGGAAAATGTGTTAGATTTGGAAAAAAGAAAAAGGAAACGTCGATTTTAGATGTAAATTCCGGAGCGTATATTTATTAATTGCCTCCGTTGTTTTTCCGTTTTATTAATGGGCGGCAGATTGGCTGGGCTTTGGTTTGGTGTCCCCACTTTTTAAGAGCCAAGACAAAGGACCCGTCAGCCTATCATGAATCCCCCTTGTATGGCCAATGTTCTTTTCTCTTACAGAAAAAATCGTCTACATATATATATATAAATACATAGAAAGAGTTTCGAACATCCCTACACCTACCTTGGAGATAACGTAGCGTTATATACGATTCAACGAGTTTTTCTTATCGAGGTTTGGCATTTCAATGATTTCGGTGATGCGACAAGTTGTCCCCCGACTCGTCTAATTACGAGTATTCTGGTGGGAGTAGACTTGTGACTAGATTCGTGTATGTGTGTGTGTGTATTTCTTAAGGACCGACGCAGGTAGATCTCTCTCTCTCTCTAGGCTAGAAGAGGTTGTCCCCCCCTCCCGCCCTCCTCTACTCCTCCACCGACGATGGAACCCAACGATCAGAGGCCCCCAACATTAATTCTATTGTTACATGAAAACACACTTAGTTTTCTGGCCATTCTCGTGTCAATTTAAAACTGGAAGTAATTAAATAAAACCAGGCTACTGTGAAAAAAAGCCAACGCGCGGCCATTGCTGCGCTCCCCCACCCCGCGAAGCTTAAGGCACTCGTTAGCATTAACATTCGTTAAGACGGGGTAATTAAAACCCGAGAGCTACACTGAGATATGTTAATGACTGATTAACGCGCTTTCGTTTAATAACCACACACACACACACACACACCGATATAATATATACATGCATACGGACACGTAGCAACCGAAGACAAACAAGCAACTTGATGAAATCTTCTTTTTTTTACAATTTTATTCCTTTTCATTTGAATAATTACCGACTCAGACCTCACATTGAGGAAAAACTTGAATTTTTAGTTTTGAGACATTAATTATATGCAAATAAAAACAAACCTGCTGGTCCAAGGCGAGAGAGAGAGAGAGAGGAGGAGGGAGGGGGGGAGAAGCTGTTTTACAGCCGAGATATGTGAAAACGCTTTGCTTTCTATATTTGAAATATCACTCGATATTGATTCGAATTTAAATAATTATTATACATATTTAACATTGATCTTCCACTCCCCACTCTCATTCGGAATATTAATTTCTAATTTAAATACACATTCCTAATCTAATCAGTCGGTAAAAAACATTTTTATAACGAGATCGTATTCCTAGAGGCAGCAGGATAAATTTTTTTTTTTTTTTTTTTTTGATTAAATGAAAAACGATCGCCTTTCATTCATAAATTTGATGATTTCAAGGATAATCTTGTAATATTAATTTAAATAACTCATTCATTGTATCGAAAATTTGCACACCTGAGAGAATTAAAATAAACAAAAACATAAATAATCAAAATAAAATTTAAGTAATTCATTGATTGATTTATCTAAATGAACACATATAATAAAATGATAAAACAAAAAACCTCATTGAAAATTCCCTTTCATTAAATAAACCAACCTTTTCATTTATTTATATATTTATTTATTTTTATTTTTTATTTAATTCACAAATTTTAAAATTATTTAACTAGGTGAGATTTGAACCTTTATTGATAATTTAAAAAATTTCTGAATTTAAAATAATAATAGTAATTAGGTATATACATACCTATATTATAATTATTATATTTTTCTATAAATATGATTGATTAAAAGATGAATATTTAGGCAGGTAAGTAATCAATATTAAAATTGATTTTCGAAAAATTATATTGTTAATAAAAATAATTATAACTTTGAATTGATTTTAATCATCAGAAATGTATGGAAGCATATATAATCTCAATTAATTTCACAATAATTTTTTTACTTTTTAGTTTATTATTATTTTTATTTAATTTTAATTGTTTTTACCCAAAACATCTGGCTGATTCTACTCTGGAGATAATCCAAATTTTTTTTAAAATAAATTCAGAAAGAGCAATTATTACAAAATTATTTATTTGCTAGAGAATCAACTTACAAATTTATTACACAAACATATGAAAAGATGTTTATAAAAATTTAAAATTTGATTAATTATTGTGTAATTTTGTATTTATAATATATATATATATATATATATAAATTTAGTTCAATTATTTCTAATTTATTTTTATGTAATATTCAGTTTTTTCTGAATAACATTTAATAAATAAATGAATAAATAAAAAAGATTAACGAAAAGGGAGAAGTTTTAAAATATTAATTGTTTTTTAAACAAAGAAAAAAAAATCTGTTCAATTTTTTTTTGTATTTTTAATTTTAATATTATTAATGTTGATTTTTAAACTCGAATTAAAATTTTTATATTTTACATTGTTTTCAAAATATACATGTTAGATGTTTTAGGTAAAAAGGAAAAATACATCCAGAGGTTCTATGTATAATAATTTACCTATATGTGCATGGTAGGTATATATTCCTATTTTTTTCCAAGAGGTGTATTGTAGCCATAAACAGCCAACTCAACCCTCCTAGGTATATTTTTGTAAACAACACAAATATCTTGTTGTCATCTCTTTCGCTCCCCATTGTATATGTAATGTATATACAATTCTCATCTGACGACAAGAATATCACTTTTTGATTTATTCGTTTTATATTTCAAGCTTCTTGAAATTTATTATTATATTCTATGTAATTTTATAAAATTTATAAAAGAGCATATTATGCAAAGTAAAATAATATTTGTAACACGAAACCGTTTAAAAATATTAATCCACTTTACATGCCTTGGCAATTAATTAGAATAAAACAGTAAATAAAATAAAATTCAAATAGATTTCTATTCATTCATATTTATATTAAATAAAGAAGGGGAAGAAAAAAAACTTTTGTATAAGCAATGAAATGGGAAATAATTACTAATGATGTTCTCATTTCGTCAAGCTGCCTTGCACATCGGTACTCCATTAAACTACCGCTTTATTATAGAGCGTGGCTCCGTGAAGCTATAAAGTCCCGAGGTGGGATTAATAACCACCAACCACTTGCAAAGTGTGTGCGCTGAGAACACCCCATGTCGACACCGGGCGTTTTATGTTAACGACCAAACGAAATGCGCGATATCTGATCGCCCTCCCACCTAACGCCATCAGCATCCAAGGTGTATGCATAGGGTGTTTCACAATAAAACCCTTCTATTATTCCATTAAACCATACCTATTCTAACAGATCATAACTTAAATACAAAACCATATATAAATTCTAATGTATAATTCATTCACTATATACTTTCGGTTTTATTTAACTACTCTATACCTAAGTACCAATATTTGTTTATTATATTTTTTTTTATTTTTATTTATTTTATAATTATAATAAAGATAATATTAAATAAAATATAATATATGATTTTAATTTTGATAAATACAATTATTATTATAAATTTACAAAATTAATTGTCAGATTTATTGTGTGTGTGTGTGTGTGTGTGTGTGTGTGCTTAGAATCACTATAAATTTTTCTTTTTTTTTAAATTTTAAATTAAATTCAATTCAATAATTTAGTTATTTTTTTATTATTATTGGTTCTAGTTCATATTATTTACATATTTATTTATTTGTGTTTCATAAAATATTATTTTATTATTTTTTTATTTTATTTTTTTATTTTATTTTATTTTATTTTATAATTCATAATTCATAATTCATAATTCATAATTCATAATTCATAAATATTATATTGTAAATTTTTGTGAAGTTGGTGAGGTTTGAACCATTATCCACAAGTTCAGTAGGTAGTTCACTATTTTGCCACTATGCTATGCTTTCGATGACTTTTTTTGTTTACATATTTATTATTATTATTATTATTATTATTTATTATCAATTTATAACATAACTAATTAGCTATTCAATACAATTTGTAAAAACTACTCTAGACTTTCTGACTAGTCTGAATATTATTAAAAAATAACTTAATAATTAAAATTAAACATTGATTATATAATTTCTTTTAAAGAGTATATTGATATTTTGTACCTATTTCACTTGAAATATTTAATTAGTTATAAATTAATTTATTTTATTGATATTTCTTTTAGTAATAAGATATGATTTATATATATATAATTTTTAGAGGCTATTGAGACTTTATTTGTTATTATAAATGAAGTATATTCAAAAGAAAAGGTGAATTTTTAATTTTCGCCGTCTGTGTACATTCGAGTATGGAAATTGCTTTTTTGTTATATTAGTACACATATGTTTCTTATATGTTGATATTATCAGCCATTTTGGATTAGTAATTTGTTTTAACAATTGAAAAAGTTAGTCACGTTTGTGTGATCTTTGATTTTTTACTTAAAAAAATGGATCTAAGAATCTGTATTAAATTTTGTGTTAAAAACGAAATAAAGTGATCCAACGCACTTAAAATGTTGACTGTGGCATAAGTGTACAAGCGCTTTACAGAAGGCTAAGAAGATGTTGATGACGATGAGCGTCCTGGAGTTGCGGAGAAGAAAACATTGTAACAATGAAGAAAATGGTTTCGGAAAATCGTCGGATTACTATTAGGGAAGTTGCAGAGGATTTGCTTATGTTATACAATTTTCTCGTGCTTCAACGATTGGAAGAAGCGCTGGCATAAGTGCATTGTATCTGAGGGGAATTACTTTGAAGGGGACAAAATTGTGATTTGAAAAATAAATTAATACTTTTCAAAACAATTCAAAATTCATCTTTTCTTTTGAATAAATTTAGTATATCCTTGAAAATAGGTATTTATTTATTTATATTTTTAATGTTTTAGAAACAAGGTTTTAGCTGAATCTATGATCAAATATTCTGGAAATTACTTAAATTATAATTATTATCTCACTATTTAAATTTTTATATAAAAATGATTACCAAAAACATACGCCACCATTTTTTGGAGTTTTATAACCTACATACAAAATTTCAAGACAATCTAACAAACGGTATAGATTGATCCCCCCTCTTCCTACAAAACACTTGAACAATTTAAATTTTTAAGGCAAATAAATATCAAAATGTTCATTATCAATCATTATATTTACATATTTTGAAAAATACAAATAATTAACATTAAATTAGTAAATTTCATTTATTTGCAATTTCTTCAAATAAAATGTTATAAGTATACTCATTAATTTTAATCTAACATAGTTCAGTTTATTCAATCTATTGCAAAACTAATTGATCTTTTTCTTACACTACTCATTTGAGCGATAATGTTGCTTGGACATAAACTTTTATTATATTTTTTTTCTGCTTTGTATTCTGTTTAGCCAATTTAATAGTATCAAAGTAAATTATTTCGATCTACCGGAACAATAAATCATAGACTTTAATTAGAGTATACAATTAAAATCATAATTGAAAATAAAAAAAATATGTGTGGTTGAATTTTCTAAGATATCATTTTATCATTTTTTCGACATAAAATGCTAACACAAGCTATAAACCCGTTTATCTTTAACACCAGCGTAATTACTTATTTTTTTTTTTCTTTTTTTTTTTAATTTCCTTTTATTCTCTACAAAATGTCATTAAAATGTTACTGTATTCTCTAGTTCAATCTTAATTATGGTAGTATAATTTTTAATATTACTATTCACTTTAGTTTCCAAGAAATGGGTTAAATAAGCACGATTATATAGAAGAAAAAAAAAAAATAAAAATTATCCGAGTTATTTGTATTTTCGAGAAGCCCCATGCATTAGGATGCACTCACTTATCGTGGGATTTCCTGTGCACTCGACAAATGCACTTGTGTTGAATGTCATGACGATGGAGTGATGGAAATGGAAAATAAAAAAAAAACAAGCTAACGCTTACCAAGGGGTTAATTTACAACTGTGCAAATCGTAAACAGCCATTGGAAATTAATACTTGACGCCTTCTGGCGCGCTCGCAAAATTATTTATGGATTTACTTGCTTTTATTAATTTATTTATTTAACGCGTTTAAGCAAACCACTCAAAATTCAATTTACCTGTGAATATATAAATATAGTCAAATAAAAAAATGTTACTTCGAAAACTCATTCTAATTAATTTGAAAATCAAACGATTTATAAAAGGAATTATATATATATATATATATATATATATATATAAATATAGGACGATACATTCCACTTCTATGAATCTTGCCTTGCAACTTGAATAATGTTGTTAATTTAAGTTCACAGGTGTTAAGACTTGCAGACTACGATTAAACCTTTCTTTGGCGTTGCTCCTTTTTAATTTTACACTAGTGATTAACATATGGAAAAGGTAAAAAAAAAATTCTCAATATCAATCGATCTCTTTCCTCTGGCGAATAAGATTGATTTGGTCGATAGTGAACAAAATAATTAAATAGAAGAATTATTTATTAATTTATTTATTTAATCCATTCATTACGTTTTTTTTAAAGAATAATTAATAATTTCAATAACTTATTAATAAAATTAATCATCTAGAATCAGATCTAAAATTGTGAAACAACAAATTAATACAAATAATTGATTTTTTTTTTAATACAGAATTTAAATATAATTTTTTCATTATTTTATCTATAATTTCAAATAAAATATACGAGATTATATTTTTTATTATTATCTTTACTATAAACATGGTTATTTCACATGGTAATAATAATAAATATATACTTTAATAGTTAGCATGGCTTGCTGCATATTTTTTATAAGGGTATATATAATAAAATTTTAAAACATTATACAATGTATAATATAATTTTATAATTTATGTTAAAATTTATTTATATATTATACATAAACACTCTAACTACTTAATAGTTTTCTGGGTCAACCTTTAGATAATATTGTTCATTGTATAATTAATTATTATCAATTAATTTAATATTACTATTACTGTTAATAAGTATCCTTATTGTTCTTGAGAATCTTCTAAAAGTATAATTTGTAAAATTTAAAGCTTTTAAAAAATATATACTAACTTTTAAAAGATCGTATAATAGCTAAGCGTAATATATTATTATTATTATTATTATATTTTAATTGATGATATTCTTAGTGACATATTAATTTAATTAATTTCCTTATGTTTTATGTTTATTATTCAAATGATGGTACGATGATGTAGTTCATATTTTTCCAGTTATCATATTTTATCAATTAAGTATAGATATAAATAAATTAAAAATTATAAATAAAATTCGAGATTTTCTCCCAGGATATTATATACATAATACAATCCATTACAAAATTAAATTCCCTTTTTATTATTTGGCCGTATCAAGATTCATATAAAATAGCATCGTTTTTAATCAAATTAATAAAATATTCTTTAAGGTAATGATTCCTAATTAGATATTAAAAAATTTAAATAATAATTGAAAGACAAAGGTAGATCCATTTATGTTTTCTTTTGTTGACAAGAAAAGAAAGGGATAACTGAATAAATTAACAATTAATATTTTTAAACTCAGAATATTAATTTAGTATTTGCGAGTTTATATTTGTGCATTAACCAATCAAATATTTTTTTTTATATAAATAACAGCTGAATATATAAATATATATATATTATTATAATTTGAATTTGAATAACTTATTATTTATCTAGAAAAACTATTTATATTGCTTTTAAAATTTTATTATTCCATTTATAAACAATTACTAATAAATATGACTTTTTGTTTAGGATGTCGAACATTAATAAACATATTTGAATAAATACCACTCTCTTTAATAGGCCATTTACTTAGAAATCGATCTTTCTCAATTTTTGTATGATCGTTAAGATGCCGATACGACCTAGTAATAATAAGAATAACAATAATATTGATAATAAATATTAATGCCTTAAAATATAAACATTATTATTGGTTTAAGAATTATTTATATATAAAGCAATAATTTAAAACTGATGTAAATAAATATTTTTATATATACTTTCTTATTACGAGGGTAATTCACAAAGTAAGTTACGTTTTGGAATTAAGACAAACTAGTACAGGAAAATGTTTTTTATTATATACATTTGAAAAAGCCACTAAAATACTATTTTTCTACATAATCGCCAAAAAAGTTGAGACACTTATCGTAGCGATGAACGAGCTTCGAAATTCCTTCCTCATAGAAATCCGCCGCCTGAGTGTTGAATTAAAAACCTCCCACTTGAAGGTCTGAAGGAGATTCTGTGTGACATTTGCCGTGTGAGGTCGCGCATTGTCGTGCAAAAACAACACTTTTGAGCCTAGTTTTCCTTGTCGGAATTGCCCTTCTTAGGTTACGCAATGTTTGACAATACCTATCAGAGTTTATTGTTGCACCACGTTACAGAAAATCGACAAGAATCACACCTTTTCTGTCCCAGAACACAGTTGCAATCAACTTCCTGGCAAATGTCTCAACTTTTTTGGCGATTATGTAGAAAAATTTATTTATAATTTTTACTATTATTAATTCCACTTGAAAAATAAATTTTTATTATTTTTTCATTATTTAATTTAATAATGGTTTATTAAATTTTACATGAGAAGAATTTTATTTAAAAATAAAGAAAAAAAAATCATTCTGTCTCTCTTCTCGTCAGGATTAATTTAATTGTTTTCACATTAGGAAAAACTATACGATATTTTTTAAAATATATTTATATAAAAAAAATGTTGAAAAATCTCACAACTCATGATTTATTGCCAGAAATTATTTAAATTGATTAATTGATTTAAAAATCACTTTTTGCCTTTTAAGGGATTTTGCCTTTTCTAGATGTCTTTTTTTTATATTTGTATATATATATATTCTTATATATTGTTCAAAGTTAGAATTTATATGTTTTTAATCAAAGGGGCAAAAGAGTAAAAAATACTTTAAAATGAAGTTAAGATTTAAATTAAAACTAAGGAAAAAGAAAATATAAAAAAATAAACAATCGGTTCCTTTGAAATTTTTTCGAAATGTGTTTTTTTTTAAATCAAAGCATCGGCATTGGCGCCAGAATGGCGTTGATATTTTACCGATGCAACGCCCGATAAGCATTTTATTTTGCATGTTTATTTGTAAAGTCCAATAAAATTAAAAAATTCATAATTAGAAACAACCTATTTAGGTCAATTAATTAAATTGCATTGAAATTTATATGACTTCTTCAATTTATTTCAGCTACTACAATTTATAACTTATTCAGTTAAGTTAATTATAATTGAAAATAAAAAATATATATCAGTATTTTTAATTTATTTTATTTTTCTGTTGCTCTATTTTTAATTTTATATATTTTATTTTCAATTAAATCAAAATAATGTAAAATTTTTTAAAATAAATCTAGATTATTTTAATTTTCTGAATTTATGTCATTTTTGTAAAAAATGTGTATAAAACTAACACTATTTCAATATACCACAAATTGAACTTCAATTTCGCTACCAACAAATCAATATAAATAATACTTAAATATTCTTTGAAATATAAATAATTATATATCTATATATTTAATACGATAGTGTCCGTCTGTACGCAAAAAACTCTAGAGCCTAAACTACAAGGAGTAAGGTAACCAAATTTTTCTGAGGTGAAGGGTACCTCAAATAATGAAAAATAAAAAAGAAATTAGAATCTTAGGTAACTCCTGAGCTGAGCTGCGGGTGTTCCATTTTCCAGAAATATATATAAAGGAGAATGTTTGTATGTATGTAATTTGTTTACTTTTTTGTTGTCATAGAAACAGATATATATATATAATTAGAACCTCTCTCTCTCCCTCTATTTAAAATTTTAAAAAATTTCTTAAGCCAGGTAAATGAATTGGACTGGAAGAGGAGACATATGATTAGAGAAATTGGGGAAAAATCAACCGAAATGTAATTAAACCAAAAAATTCAAGAATTATGATACGGATACGACTTACATACAATTAACATACAAAATGTAGAATTTGAAAAAGTATAAATATTTAAATACTTAAGATTTCTAATCACGAAGGATAATAATATTCGAGAAGAATTTAAATCGACGTTGTAATTGAGTAACGCCTGTTATTATGCAGTAAAGGGGCTTATCTCATCAACGAGGATCAAAATTAAAATATATAAAACAATTATTTTTCATGTTGATCGATGACTAGGGTGACCATATTTCGAAAACACCAAACCGGGACAAACGGTATATCTTTTTTTTTTTAGAACTAATTTGAAAAAATTTTGAAAAAAAAATTACGAAATGTCCTAAATATTGAAAAAACAGTAGGGTGTCCCGAAGACTTTTTTGGGACAGAGCACCTAAAGACGGGACGTTTGGTCACCCTATCGATGACTCTGGGAGACGATTTGGAGTATTTGTGAGATTAATATTGTTCGCAGCATTTATAGGCCAAAAGAAGATGAGGTCACAGGGGGATGGCGGAGATGGCATAATGAGATATAATGTCCAGATATAGTTAAGGTTATAAAATCAAGAAGGCTGGGATGGGAAGGGGACGTGGTTGGAATTGGAGAAACTAGAAATTGGGAGAAACCGATTGGGAAACATCCGGTGGAAGACCAAGGACCAAGGTGGGTGGACAATGAAGGAAGGGACATGGGATGATAATTAACAAACAAGTGCATCTAAACTTGGCATTGGGATGGATTTGAACCCTTTTTTAGGCAAACAAATAACCGATAGGAACTTGGTCTCCTTTTTAACAGGTATGTTTTGGATTAGATATATTTTACAAGAAAACAAATACATGTCTTATCTACTTATACTGATTGAAACAAAATGGATGAAAATCTTTTACATACAGACTTTCAACCAAATACTATGTATCACTCGGGGGTACAGGGGGCGGAGCCCCCGTCTAGGTGTGAAGAGCGCCGAAGGCGCTCGGAGCAGCTAGTATATATATAAAATAAATATTTATATTATTAATTCATTTATTATATAAGTATTTTAAAAAAATATTCGTTTTCATTTAAAGAAATCGTATGACTTGGAAAATTATTTAAGTAGGTACTATAAATAAAATTTATTTAACATAAGAAAATTTAATTAATTAATTATTAAAAGTTAAACAAATATTGTTTTTTTAATTTATTTTTTCATTTCAATCGTATTGAAAATTAATAAAAATTCAGTTAATTTACCTTGAAATCGTATATTAAACATACGCGTTTATTTTTTTTTCTCTGTATTAAAGAAGACTAATTATTTTTATGATAAAACTTTTATTTTTAAATAAATAAATAATTATTTAAATTTTTATTTATACCTTGAAATGCAAATTATTTTTGATCTAATTAAATAACTATTTCTGTTGGATTAATACAATAAAAAAAAAATTAGTACAATTTGAATTTTAAGTTCTAAAAAAATCTATACTATCCATATTTGGAGATTTTCCAAAAATAAAAATAAAATATTCAAAGATTATTTTAATAGGTTTTATTATAAAATATTTTGACAGTGGTTTACTTCATTAGATAAATGTGTTTTATCATAGAAATTATCCTTAATTTAATGATAGTATATATATAAATTAGACCTCATGACTTTTCTTTAATGAAGGTTACCTTTAAAGCAAATGACAACTTAAATGCACACCAGGTGAATGTAAAAATAAAATAGATTAAATTAATAATAAAATAAATATAACACGTTTTACTAAAAATAAATATAATGATAAAACAAATATATATATATATATATATATATATATACATCCTTGTTCACATTAAAAACCGAAGTTAAATAATTATTTAAAAAATTTAAAAATTGTCAATATCTTTAGAAATAAAATCATTTAAAAATACATTATATATTCAATTTTATTTTTTTTATTTATTTTTAAATTTCTTTTATTGAAAATTTTCTTATTAATTTATAATTATATAATATAAGTTGATAAACAATCAAGATAGCGACTAATTAGGCCTTTTAAACTATAATTAATTACTTTAAATCACTTTAAAAAATTAAAATAATGACATTTACATTAACAAAAATCTAAATATACCAAAGTGTACATATTCCTAAATATTCAATATAATCTAAGATTGATTCTCAATTTAAACAAATATTTGGATCATTATTCGTTTTCATTATGTAAGAATTGACAATTTAATAACTGGAATAAACAAAAACTGAAAATAATGAAATTTAGAAACTAAACTAAATCATTACTTTACAGTAATTAAACCGGAGAGTCTCTATGCTTCAGAATGTTTGTTTACCATCAAAAGGGGTGAAGTAGAAGAGCTAGAGAAAAAAGAAAAGGAAGATCCTAAGGAAAATATGGGGACCATTAACAACAAAAAAAAAAAATGGAGAGTTTAGGTTCAGAAAAAACGAAGATCTCTATAAGAATACTGAAAGTGAAAGAATGGTTGATACCATCAGGAAAAGGAGAGTGAAATTGCTTGGACATATAAAATGAGGATGGAAAACACCAGACTCACAAAACAAATTTTCAATCATGTCTACAAAAGTAAGAATGGTAATCAGTGGATACAAAGTGTTAAGAGAGATATGATAGAGATGGGAATAACAATAGAAATTATTCAGGACAGACAACGTTTCAGGAGTATGATGCAAAATTTCAAAGGTTTCCAGGAGAAGGAAAAGAAGAAACGGGTTAAATCTGGACACAAGAGAGAAGGAAGAACCAAAGTGAAGTTATGAAGGCATATTGGAAAACAAGAAAGGAGGCAAAAAACAAAAAGAAAAAATGAATGCATTGGGTTACTTCACGCGGTCCGAAGATGGCCAAAATCGGAAGAAGAAAAGAAGAAATTTAGAATAAAATGTGGATTTTAATTTAAAATTACATTAATTAAGTCAAGCGCATAAAGAAATGATGCATACTTATTCTTTGGATTGCAGGAAAAGAAGTTAATCAACACCAATTTGAAAGATGGGAAAAAATTCATTAATTAGATTTGCATATATATATTAGGCTAGGATATTTTCAACCATTATTATTGTTCTTAAATACGATATGTTATAATTTCAATTTCTGCGACTATTTTTGCATTGGAAGAAAAACCTGCGATTTTCCTTCGAAACGTCGGCATTAATTGTAAAGAAATTTAATTTATTCTCAATTTATATATCTGAATGTATAACACTTATTTTATATAATGTAACAAATTGATATATTTTCTAATATATAATAAAATATAATATTATATATATATATATAATATAAACTATAATAATATAAAGAAAATTTTAACATTTAATTTTACTAATTAATAATAATTATTATTCTAAGGTAGTTGTTTATTTATGTTTTACTCTCACAATAAGTCACCAAAAAAATATATTTTTTTATTATATTAATTATGGAAAAAAATATAACTTAAATAAATGAAAAAGGCAGCTTAGCCGAGAGCGTAGGATGGCAATTTTCTACACAAAAAGTCGGCATTCGATTCCAACTAAGAACATAATTTTCTAATATAAATTCAATTTAACAGCAAGCCCCTTCGTGGATGTCAGCTTGTCGTGGTGGATGGGTTTCGACCTAAGTAAGAACATCCACGTCTGGGTGATGAGACTAGCAATCTGACAATCAACACGAATTGCTCAAAGAACCACACATAGTCTCGGAAATCGGACGGATACCATATTGACGACACGGCAACGAACCAGGAACAGAATATCCAAAACTTTGCCAAATGGCTTAAGGTTCGCCGAAGAGAATGGAACAATCACGTGGAAAGAGCTAAAGCGGATAGGCTTCTGAAACATAGGCCCGGGATGGAAGGCCAGCAACAAGAGGCAGACCCCCGAAAAGATGGGCTGAATGCTGGGCGTCCTCTTCCTCGGAAACCCGAGGATTGTGAAGAAGAACAGGCCCCCAGCCTATAATGGAAGAGAAAGAAGAAGAAGAAGAATAAATATAAATGATTTTGAGGGATGGATTTTTTTTAAATTTTCATGGAAAAATGGCTTAAATAAAAATAACTTAAACGATAATTCTATTATTAGAATTTCACTATGTTTTTCATATTTTAGGGATTTTATTGATTTTACTTTTTTTTATTTAAGGTTGATATATCTCATGTATTTCTCTCAATTCAATTAGACCATTAAGAAAACAATTCTTTTTTTTAAAATTTTTAATGTAATTCTTCAAAATTCTGGTGATTTTGTTGCATTGTTGAATTTATATTATTATATCTAATGATATAATTATGTATATACCTACTTTTATTAAATAGTTAATAGAGAATTATAATCATGAAATATACCAAAAATATAAATTTATATTTCGAAATTTGATATTTTTTATATTTGTACATATATAATTAATTATATTGTGGGAGAATGCTGTAACAATTATTATTTCTCTCAATTCAATTTTTTTTTGTTCCTATTTTTTAAATAATTTTTAAATCTACAAAAAAGGTCAAACTAAAAAACACAATATAGTATATAATATACACCTATTATATATTATAAATAATAATAATAAAAAAAAATTTCTTTATAATAAAAAATAAGTTGACCTGTGGCCAGGTCCGAACCGACCGACGGTTTGAAGTAAATTAATTTCCAGCTACAGAAACAATTTCAAATAATTTTAATATATCTATTAATGTAATAAAAAACAGATATGGATAAAACATAAATATTTTTAATTTTATTTTATTTATAATATATAGCTGGAGTAGCCGGCGTTACCCGAGGCTGTGACGTCATGAAGGGCTGGGTGACGTCATATAATTTTAAATTAAGAAAAACATAATGAAGATGATTTTTCCCGAGGATAAAACCAATACATTCGTGGTGATATGTAAAAAAATCTCCTTATGTGAAATTTGGTGCGAAAATAACCCTTCCCTTCTTATCGTCTATCGCTAATACTACCACTTCCGGTTTCCGGATTTGTACCAAAAGTTGATCAATTCATCCCACTGATGCATTAAGTAAAGATACCAAATTTCATCAAAATCGGTTGAGCCGTTCAGGCTGTACACATTTATACGGACAGACGGAAGGACGGACGGACGCACGGACAGACATCATGCTAAAAATACTTTTTTCTGTTAAGAAAATGCATGATTCGTGGTGATATATAAAAAAATCTCCTCATGTGAAATTTGGTGTGAAAATAACCCTTCCCTTCCTATCGTCGATCGCTAATACTACCACTTCCGGTTTCCGGATTTGCACCAAAAGTTGATCAATTCATCCCACTGATGCATTAAGTAAATATACCAAATTTCATCAAAATCGGTTGAGCCGTTCAGGCTGTACACATCTATACGGACGGACGGACCACTTCCGGTTTCCGGATTTGCACCAAAAGTTGATCAATTCATCCCACTGATGCATTAAGTAAATATACCAAATTTCATCAAAATCGGTTGAGCCGTTCAGGCTGTACACATCTATACGGACGGACGGACGGACTACTTCCGGTTTCCGGATTTGCACCAAAAGTTGATCAATTCATCCCACTGATGCATTAAGTAAATATACCAAATTTCATCAAAATCGGTTGAGCCGTTCAGGCTGTACACATCTATACGGACGGACGGACGGACGGACAGACATCATGCTAAAAATACTTTTTTCTGTTAAGAAAATGCATGATTCGTGGAGATATGTAAAAATCTCCCCATGTGAAATTTGGTGTGAAAACAATACCTCCCTTACTATCGTCGGTCGGTAAAAAATCATTATATGTTCGAATCCTGCACTTCAATGATATAAATTAAAATAATTTAGAAAGAAAAAATAAAAAAAAATACTTGTCAGTTATATGATAGCTATATTATTAATTTATTTCTGAGGTAAGAAGAAAAATGTATATCAACGTGTTAAAATTAGATTGTCTACTTCTAAATTTGTGAGATAAACAAGTCCGGAGGTGGATTGAATTTTAAAATGCATAATTAATGTAAAAAATGGAGAAGTAGTAGTATAAATAATCTTTTCCTGGAATAATTGAGTAAGAATTATAATAAAAAACAAATAATACAATTTTATTTTTATTTTTATAAATTTAAAGATTAAATTCAATTATAAAAAATAAAACAGTTGATTGTATTTACTTGTAAATTTTATTATTAGTTTATTAATTGCATGTGTGCTTCAAATGGGCAACGTACAGAATATGTTGCTGTAAATCATCAATAAATGACTTAACACGAAAAATACAAAAATGATTTCAAAATTTGTAAATTGATATTTATATAATAATCATATGTATGAAATTAAATCTCAATTAAATGATAAATACTTTTATGGATATCGATGTATGTTTGACATTTGTTTTGATGGATATATAATATATTAAATATTCAATTAGTCGTTTAAAAAATATATGGTTCTTTCCAATAATAAATAGCATCCTGTGCAAAAACGAAATGTTTCTCGCATGTTACATTCAATATTAAATTATCATGTTCCTTGGGCAAATCAAATCATTATTTATCATTCAGTTTACACTTTCATAAAATATCTCTCGACATCTTATTCAATAAAATATTAGCAATGTAAATTCTAATTGTCAAAATGTTACAAGTCTCCGATGTATTTTCGTTTCCTCTCATCTTACTTGCAAGGCATTCATTAATATCACAGGTAGTGGCCTCACGGGGCGGAGGCCTCCGACCGACCGACAAGTACTCTTCCCATTGACTGACAAAGACATCCAAAAGACCCCCTCCGGTCCACAACTCCAACCGGGTTACCTTTATTAATGACCCCTGCAGTGAATTATTATATCTAATCAAAAGAAGAAATATGACAAGTGATATTAGAGAAATATTTAATCACAATGTCTTAACTAACGTCTTTGTTCATTTTTTTTTCATATTTTTTCGAATCAACTTAATTATTTAAAAAAGCAACATGGAACTACAATAACACTCGCTAACAACTGTACAAATATCAAAAAAATAATTGCCTCTAATATAAACATACATAGCCATAACTAACTATTGTATGGTGTCAGTTGAATAGGATTAAGAGGGAAGAAGGAGATTGGAAGATGATGGGGAGGGGGAGAGAGTGAGAGGGAGAGAGATAGAGAGATAGAGAATAGTGCCAATAGGATTATTAGCTGGAGTGACTCCACAAATGTATGAACTATTTTAACGTAACGGATTTAAAGGTGGAATGTTAAGTCATCAAGAAAATAAATCAAGATGACAGGCAAAGGAGCCTGAAGGCCTACACTGCGTGGTATGTAGATCCCCGATGGACACGCTCGTAGATGTTTGCGAGCAAATAGAGCCGTTTACAGCATGCAAAACACAAGACAACCCGTGTAATTATTCGAGATAAGAGCGTTCAAGGACTGGCTGCTAAGTACTTTGTAGGATCTCCGAGCGGCCCTTTTCAGCCCTGAACAATATCCTCTATACTTGCTTTATACACGACTTAATTAGAAGACTCTCATATGCTAATAGCTGATGAAAGTTTAATTTCTAGCTGCGGCTGTGTAATTAGAAACTGGCTGCATGCTGCGCCTGCAGGGGCTGCAACCCACCCGGCGCTTTGTTCTCCGGGGGTAATCACCCTCCAAGACAAGATTAACACTATTAGCACTCGCCCATGTGCAATTTGCATGCTAAGAACGAAGTTCTTTGTAGCCGACGACGATGCTCATATGACTGCTGGTTTATTGCCCTTCCTTTATTTCGACATCCATCACTTTGCCTTTCGGTAACAGCACAAAGACACCCCGAAAACACTCTCCTCTCCCATTCAAATCTCACTTACATAGTTGGGGTCTTTAGATTTTATCCTTATTGTTATTATTTTCATAAATTTAACAAACGCATTATTAAATAATTATTCATAACACTCAATTTATATAATAAATCTTATTTTAGTAAATAATGTGATAATATTATTAATAATAATAATATATCATATTCTTTCCAATATATTTCAAATATAGAAATGAAAATATGTATTTTTAATTAAATTAAAGATATATAAACTACATATTAAATAATTATATATTAAATTATATATTTTAAAATTTAAATAAAATAGTATATTAAAAAAAACCGATCAAAGAGGAAATTATAACTAGAGTATGGATTTAGATTATTTAAAAACGAAAATATTCTTGACAGTTGTGAGTCCAAAAAGAAGAAATTACAGGAGAATGTAGATATTTAATTAATATATATTGAATGACCTCTATAAAAATTTGCTGGAAGGAACCTGAGCCTCGAATTAAGGAAAAAAGTTTAGTTAGAAATTTATTAATAGCAAACGAAATGGCAAAAATGGCGAATTCATTTAAACAAATTTATATAAACTTTGTAAGATCATTCTATTATAATATAATTTATTGAAATATTATTGTAAATGATTTAAAAATAAAGGCTATTCAAAAATTTAACACATAAATAATAATAATAAGATAGAATAAGTTTAATTTGAAAAATTCAAAAAATAATATCGTAAAAATCATGTTGTACAATATTGTATATATAATTTGTAAATTATGAAAATTATTGTTAAAAATGAAAATATACATATATGTTATAATAAATAAATTATTAATTTAAATAATAAATATAAAATAGTATGATTTCATTTTCTCTTAGATATATTTTTTCAATTGATTTTATCAGCTATTAAAAAAAAAAGAAAAGAGTGTTTTATATATTGATATTTATTTATCAATTTGTAAGATGATCGATAAGTTGATAATGCACTTCCTTAATTTTTCATGATAATGCAATCTAAATAAAAATGAGATTATTTTATGTATTTTATGTACTATAAGTATAGCGATTTCAATTAATAGAATCAACTGTCTGATAAGATAGACATATTATCTTTGCATGGCGTTGTAATTTTCTCTCGAACAAGTAAGAATAATTAATTCATGTCTCCATCAATCAATCTTCTGAAAATTGATTGAATCAAGCCGATCTATGGATAAATATTCAATAAAAAATTAATAAAAATTTTTTTTTATTAGAAAACAACTACTAAATTTAATAATATAATTTTTTGGTTTTTTAAAAAATCATGATTAATAATAGATCTATATATATTGTAAACATTTTTATATTATCAAAATTTAAATTTAAAAATTTGTCAATTAATTATAAAAATTTATACAAGAGCTGCCTTGTTCATTTGGAAAATAATTAACTCTAACTTAGTATGTAAGTTAAAACATCACCAAGTTCACAAAAATTTAATCTTTACAGCGATGGAAGAAAAATAAATAAATGAAGAGGCTAAGATTCATAAAAAACAATAAAAGAAAATTATTTGATTAAATGGTATGTATAATTTCATTAAAAATTCCTTCCATAACTTTAACAAATATATTATTTTTTAACTGAATTGATTTAATCAGAAATTCTCTTTTTTTCAGTAGCAATGTTAAGAATTAATTTAGTTTTAAAAAAGTAACTCTTTATGATCTTTTAGCACACATATTTGTTTATGATCATATTTGACATGAAATATACTCGTAAATATATATTTATTTAATTATTTATCATAATTATAAATGAATTGACCAAAGCAATTGTTAAAGATTTAGTTAATACTAATATTACGTGCATAATCTTTTTTCGTCAGATAAATATAGTACTAATCTATTTAAATAGGCATAAAATTTATATATAAATTTATTTTCTACCAAATAATAATTTATTTTATCCAGTATTATAATATTAATTATATTAATTTAGTATAATAAAATATTACTAAATCTATATTTAATATGAAAGAACTGACTAAATCTTCGTCGATTCATTTCAAATTCTTCATTACACAAATTTGATATTAAACTACTAAATATTAAATCTTTGAATTCTTTTAATAAATGAAAATATGTTTAGTAAATTTGATTTTTAATTTTTGTCTTTGAAGTTTTCGTTAAATTTTTCTATAAGAATTATTATTAATCTCTCCAAATTCTATTAATAATATTTAATCAGAATTAATATTATTATTTAGTTAGATTCCTATTTTTGTTTATATAATACATTGATATTTTTATATAATATAAATATTTTGATTTACAGATAGCATAATTAAAAAGAAAAGAGTTTAAGTGATCTGTATATTTTTACTATCTCGCCAGAGATAGTATTGCGATCACGAAAATGTTCGATGTCGAGATTTTGATGTTTTTATACGTTTTGAATGTTCCTGAATGGTTGAGAAAAATGTCTGTCTCTGTGTGTATGTAGACAAGATTACGCAAAAACGGTTTGAGCTTAAATAATGAAATTTGGTACATGAGCATTATTCAAAATTCATAGTTTTGTATCAACTTTTGAGAAATGTAGCTCATTTCATTCAAATTTAAGTGGAGAGGGTCAAGTGGAGACACTCCAGATTTATTATAAAGGGTGACTATGAAATAATAAATATTTTATAAAAATTATATTGGTTAAATAATTAAGAAGTATAACCAAATAATAAATAATGAATATTTGCAGGTAAAGAGATTTTATATTTGGCTAAATGTTATTATAAATGTAAAACAGACTATATAGTTATTTCATTCAAGAAATTATCTAAATTGGTATCAAGCCAATTAAAGACAATATTTTGGAATGTCATGATAGTATATATTCACAATTATTGACATTACAATGTGTTTAATGTTCCAACAAGTGCCGGTTGATCTCATCATTTTTAATTTAATTCACATTACATCCGTTTGTTAATTAAGAAAAATTCTATTAATTCAAATCAGCATTACATTTTTTCTCTATTATGTAATAAATACTTAACTTATTTTATTTGTTGAATGGATCTGACAGGATGTTAAATATTAAAAAATAAAATAAAAATAAACTTAAACAGGTTGGTAATAAGGTCATTTAAATAATAAAAATTCAATTATGATAGATTAGGATCTAATCAGAAGCCTCAAGGAGATAAACATAAATGAACATATAACAAATCATGAAATGGGGGAATGTTGGCATTTACCGAGAAGCACAACTCGCTAAATATATTTCGTATTAAAAAAATATATATTTTTAAACAAATAACTTAGAATAATTTTTTGTATATATCTGTAAATAAAATACCAGATAGAATAGATGTTATATTTTAATAAATGCTAATCACTTATTAATTTAATGAAATATTTACCCTTGTAAATATACAATAATATTAAATACAATTAAAATGAATAAAATTATGAAAATATTATAAAATTATAAAAATAAAATAAAAATAATGTCCCCTTTACAGTCACTTTTTCGATCATTATTTATTTACTCATTTATTTATAAATTGGTCAATGAAAATGTCTCCTTAAATGAGATTTTGATACAATCTAGTAGTTGAGCGTTCATGATATTTATTAAATACTCTACACTTTACCTATAATTAATAATAGTAATAATAATAATTACATTTTAATTTAATCTGCTTAGCATTTTATAATAATAAATACTTTCAACATTTTTAAATAATAAAGTTTTATAATTATGAGCAAAATATGTAGTTTAGTAGTTTTTTATTATCTAAATTAACAAAAAAATAATTATATTAGTGTCCTAATTAAGAGTTATAAAATCATCATCGAATGTAGGGAAGGTGCAAAAGAGTCGGATATTTATATATACATAATAGAAACACTAAAAATAAATGTACAAATATTAATATTAAAACTATAAAAATATTTAACAGTTTAATTATTTTTAAGAACAAAAAACAAAAACAACATAAAAAGTTATATTATTTTTAAGTCAAATAAATTCTAATCCGCTCTGAATTTATTTTTTCAATTTTCTTAATAATGGTTTTAATGAATCTATAATTTATAGTGTAAGTAATTCAATTAATAATAAATTTTGAATATATTATATGTATATTATTTTACCCAATCTTTACCAAAATAAATAATATTTTCATCTATTAATTTATTTATTATATTAATTTTTTATCCTGTACTTGTTAAAAAAAATCAAATATTTATATTTAAGGTATCTTTCATCGCTTTGAGTAAACAAAATAAAAATATAAATAGATATTAGGTGAACATTAAAGAGCAGCGATATCTCCACTAAGGATCTCTATCAATGACAGGTCCCGGAACGATTTTATGATTAATGAATGACATGAAATAATTCCAGGTCGTTTTTTAAGAATGTATCTGCTATTTTCGGTCATTTATTCTCCCTGCACATGGGATATTTCTTCAAGACATTCATTCACTGCCGGCCCAATTAGTAGGCAGACAGTAATTAAAAATGAAAAATTCATCGGATTGTCTTCAGGTTGTCTTATGGTGGGATTAAGGAAATGTGTGGGTCCTGTAAATAAAAAAAAAATGTTTTCAAACTAGTAACTCTTTTGATAATATTAGTTCGAGTCTTGTGGTTTAAAAACAACTTACCGCATGTGTTTGTGGGATGTTTTTTCTCAAATGTTGATGCTTATTATATCTTGTAATGGTAAAAAATATGCGCCACGAGACACAGACAAACATGTGTGAAGATGAGATCCGACCAGACCTCACAATTTTTGGTGCTAACATTCTGGTGACACATAAAATAGAAGAACGAAATATTATAAAATAATAATAGTGTTGTAAGATATTTATTGGTTATAATTAAAACAATGATTAAGTTATATTAACTAAAATTAAACACCAAAAATAATTACAAGTGTTTAAGAGTATTTATTTTTTGACTAATATGTTTGCTTTTGCACATTTCGGTTATTACACCATAATTAGAAGTTCTCTTCTCCTCAATTTCTATTTAACTTATTAAAACATTTCAATTAGTGCCTAAATTTATTAACAAATTTCATAACCCTGGTTAAAAGGAGAGAAGGGGTTAAGGAAGAGGAATATATGTATCATTATTATTAGCTAAACTATTTGGAATAAATTATTTTTAATTCTTATATTTGAGATGATAATATAAAAATTTTTATAAGATAAAAAAAATATAAACAGATAATAATGTTAATATATTTATGTGGTAATTAAATGAGTTTAAATATATAAATTTAATAATATTTCACATCTTTTTTTTATATTTAAAACAAAAAAAAGGAATACAATAACCAATTTTCATAAGATAATTTATTTATAATACCTACACAAGACAAAGAACATTTATTTATTTATTTTTATCTATATATATTCTAACATAAAAAGCCCTACAAGAGTTCGTATTCAAATTTAATTATGTCGTATTAGAAAGCATTATTTGTATGCAATTTTCATCTCAAGTTTATATTTCCTTCCAACTTAAAATTAAAATTTTCATTATATTTAATCACAATTTTTTATATATTTTCAGAAAATATATTAATGTTAGGTATATTTTCAATGGTAAACAGGACCTCACTTATTTTACTTAATTTTCCAATATAAAAAAAAATGGAAATTATTTGAGTAATAGAAATAATTAAGTTATTCCATATATTTTTTTTAAAGTAATTAAAGTGTTTCATATTATTTTCATTTACATTTGAAATAAAAGAAAATATTTGCCTAGGAGTAATTTTAATATTTTTATGTTTAATTATTTATTTTTAAAAATAATTTAATTAAATATTAAAATTAGACATTTAGATTAGACAATTTTGATTGAAACTTTTATATATATAAAATAAATAATATTTTTTTTTGTCACAGTTACAAGTATAACCAGTAATTGGTAAACTGATTTATTTGGCATGATAAGGTTTGAACTAATCATCATCAACATTTTACTACAATATAACTTATTTCTTTTTATTAGAAAATATTTTGTGAATTCAAGAATTTTTTAGATTTTAGACTTGGACAATATCCTTATGAAAACAAATATAATTTTCTTATTATATATTATAATTATAATTATAATATAATTGTAATGTAATATATTTAAATATTAAATTTTATTTTAAATTTTTTCATTTCATTTTAATTCTATTTTTCGATCCAATTGTTTTTTTATAAATTTTTACTAACAGGAACTTAAGAATAGTTCAATTAATTAGAATAAAAATTAGCGAATTATCAACCGTTTCTGAGAAGACTTAGAATCTTTGAAAAACACATGTATTTAAGTTATCCATCTTAATGTAAGTTTTTATTTGACATTTCAGGGGTGTACAATAAATATAAAATTTCATCGTAATAGTATTTCATTTTTCTTTTCATTGTTATATTATATTCTTCTAACTGAATGAAAATAAAAAAAAAATATGAAATTTTGTGGTTGTTTGAGGTTTCAGGTCAATATAGTAACGGCCCCATGTATCAATGGTGGCCAATTTTTCGGTTGTTTAGATTTTGACATTTCAAGGAGAGGTTGTTTTGCAGATCGCGGAAGTGGCTGGGATCGGGTCTTTTTGCTAAGGTGGCACTTTTTAGAACCCCTTTTCCCATAGGTTTCGCACGTTTGACCGGTTGAGTGTTTGCCATGGTCCGGCCCGTAAGTCGTATGTCAACACTTATGCATGCTTTGATCGGCCCGCTTGAGTCCTGCAGCTGCCGCCGGCCCGTAAACCATGTTTGCCAAAGTAATGGGCCATCCGATCCACGTTAAACACTTGGAAAAGTAACGAAACCTTTTGATTGGATCCGACCATTCCGAAAAAATGAATGAACATCGACAGACTCGTTGCCTAATCCCGACGTTATTTATTAATAAAATATTTTCCAATGCCCTTCAAATACTTGTCAAAAAGCTACCTGAATATTATAAAATCAATAATTAATTAGCATGATTATTAATTTTCTTCTTTTTTCTTTTTTTTTTTAAAAAAAAAAAACTTATTTGGAGAAAAAAAAAGATAGCAATCATTTCAAAATTGATGGCAAAGTTAAACGAAAGGATCTGTTTTATGCAAATCCAACATTAATAGACACTTTGTCAAAACAGTTGTGGCTTTTAAAGGCAACGGAAGCAGAACCAGAAGCTAAACAAATTTTCATATTTTCTAAATAAAAAAATTTATAGGTATATAAATTGTTAACAATCTGAAAACAATCTCACCATTTATATTTCTCACCATCGCGGCTCGCCATCAGCAACAAATTTCAACTTAAGAAATTTCTCTTTGTTAATTTTTATCTCATAAAAAAAAAAAAAAAAAAATTAGAATTAAAAATCTATTATTAATTTTTTTTTATTTGGTAAAATCGAATTTTTTTTTCTTCTAAATTAATATTTTTACCGACCGACGATAGTAAGGGAGGTATTGTTTTCACACCAAATTTCACATGTGGAGATTTTTACATATCTCCACGAATCATGCATTTTCTAAACAGAAAAAAGTATTTTTAGCATGATGTCTGTCCGTCTGTCCGTCCGTCTGTCCGTCCGTATAGATGTGTACAGCCTGAACGGCTTAACGGATTTTGATGAAATTTGGTATATTTACTTAATGCATCAGTGGGATGAATTGATCAACTTTTGGTGCAAATCCGGAAACCGGAAGTGGTAGTATTAGCGATCGACGATAAGAAGGGAAGGGT
Source organism: Labia minor (assembly GCA_963082975.1). NCBI lineage: Eukaryota > Metazoa > Arthropoda > Insecta > Dermaptera > Spongiphoridae > Labia > Labia minor. Next base: position 31,693,317 of record OY720347.1, read on the forward strand.
TATTTTCGCACCAAATTTCACATAAGGAGATTTTTTTACATATCACCACGAATGTATTGGTTTTATCCTCGGGAAAAATCATCTTCATTATGTTTTTCTTAATTTAAAATTATATGACGTCACCCAGCCCTTCATGACGTCACAGCCTCGGGTAACGCCGGCAACGCCGGCTACTTCAGCTATATATTATAAATAAAATAAAATTAAAAATATTTATGTTATATCCATATCTGTTTTTACATTAATAGATATATTAAAATTATTTGAAATTGTTTCTGTAGCTGGAAATTAATTTATTTCAAACCGTCGGTCGGTTCGGACCTGGCCACAGGTCAACTTATTTTATAAATTTTAATGTAATATAAAAAAATTAATATTTTTATTAATTTTAAGAGATTTAATTTAGTTTGAAAAAAATAATGCTGTATAAAATTTAATTTAATTTTTATAATTTTATATAATTCATAATTAAAAAAATAATTTAATTATGCAGATTGTTATAAAAATGAAGAAAGAATATTATTTGAAATAATATTTATAATTTTAAAAAGGTCTAGAAGTTTTTGGAAATGATAGATAGAGAGATTTTTAAAAGATGTACAAAAGAAAGTAATATATATATATATATAAATTAATTATAATTTTAATCACAATTATGTATGTACCTGTAAAAATCTAATTTTATATCTATCAGATAAGATGTCAAAACGGTATTATATACTAGATCTTGTAACCTTGAAAAGAAACATAATTAGATTAAATGTTTAAATAATAGTTAAAGTGGCAGAAATGGTTTCTTGAAACTGTAAAATGATCAGAAATACTACAAGCTATTAACCTTTTCATCATGATTGAAATATTTTTCTCGCGCGTACATAAATAATTGCATTTAGCTTCCGGAAAGTCAAAATATTCAAATATATATATATAAAATTTGCATAATTTTATAGTTATTATTTTAATTCTATCACAGAAGAAAAATGGTGAACAAGAAGATGAAGGTGCAAATCTGCAAGAGTTTACAAAAATTTAAAAATATAATATTTAATGTAATAAAATAAATATAAATCATTGTCTAAACTGGCTAATGTAATCATAGATCTCTAAAACCAATAAATCAAACAATTTTTTATTATTATTATATTCTAATAATATAAATTTAGAAAGAAATTTAAATTTGAATTTTATTCAATTATTTTGTTCGTTCAAATGAATTTGAATGATTGTATGTATTTTGATATTAATTTTAAGAATTTTGAGTAATAAATAAAAAGGAAGAAAAATTTAAATCCATGCTTAGTGTAAATAGATTGACTTAAAAATAACCAAACCATCCAGTCAAATAAACATTCGGATAAAAAATCGAAGAGACCATTTTTTATTTTAACGAGCATCATCAGTTTTCTATTCCGGGACATTTTTCCGCTTTAATGACAAACAAAATGTCAACACATCTTAATTTTCTGGTTTTTATTTGTTGAATTGGCTGTTTTGAGTGAACCGAGACGAGTCTGGTTACAGACGACTTGGGTTGAGGGTGTATGAGGAATAGGAATGGGGGCCCAGGGGGCTGTTCCCCCATTTCCAAGGGATCTACCCCCCAGTGGGACTCCGAGCCACCTCTACGTTTTGCTTGTTTTGTTATCAAGACAACTTGACGGGTTGCCTCAAATCCATCCGCCCACAACAACCAACAACTACAATCCATGATCTACAAAAGATTTTTTTATACACAATGAAATAAAATTTTCACAATGAACAATGAAAATTAAATCTTGTTTTTTTTTTCTCTCAATATGCAAATAATAAATGTTAATTATTTTCAAAATAAAAAATTATTTAAAAACAATGTATTTATTTATTTATTTTCAATCTTTATCATTTATTTTATATTATTGGTGTGTTTCCTTTTTATAAATATTTTTTTGTTATAAATAACAATTTTATATAATTAAAAAGTTTCATGCATATTATAGGGATTTAATGTTTTTTTAGGACTTGAAGAGTATTGCAGCTGTCCAAATTCATCCCCTTCCTAAACAGATTCAATGAGGTCCATAAACGGCCCAAAATATATAAAAAAAATACATTTATTATTAAATTATTATAAATAATAAAAAAAGAAGAATATATGTATTTTTAATTAAAGCTTTATCATCTAAATTTAATTAATTTTCATTAAAAAAATAAAAAATTTAAATTAGCTCATTTTTTAATTAATCTACCCAATTTTTTACAATGAAAAATAATGAAATAAATAATAAATAAATTGAAAAAAATATTGTAAATAAATCAAACATTTTATTTATTTCAATAATAAACTCTTACTATGATATGAAATTATTATTATATTTTTATAACAGTTTATAAGTTAATTATACTTACATGCATATTAATTTTAATTTACATTTCAATTGAATCAAAATTTTTTTTCAATCTATATCATGTTTCTACAATTATTTGAAAGTTCTGTATAATCAACTAAAATATAAAATTTTGATTTGGCAGTAAAATCGACAAGGATGACATGTGACATATTTTCAAAAAAAAAGAAAGATCTTACTCTTTAAAGGTGGATCATCGGAAAAATTATATCATGTATTAATTAATAAATAATTAAATGCTGATTGTCTTAACAAGGAAAATACAACAGGTGTACCCGGAGTAGCATCACCCACATGACATTGTCTTTACACTGATTGGCTTATTCACAACTTGTGTAGTGTGAGCTCGAGAATATAAAATATTTGATCTTAATTGTAAGACTAGAATTCAAAGGGTTGAATCTTGGACAAAGAAATTTGGTTAAATTCAAAAATTAATTTTTTTAAAAATATTCTGATTCGAAATACAATTAATTTGATCATCAAATTTAAATAAATTTTAAAAATGGGTGAAAAAGGGAAGGAAAGAAAAAAATAATATAAAATATTTATCATAATCATAGATATTTTATATTGTTTTTTTCAATGATTATTATTGAATATAGGCAGTCGTCTTAAAGATTATTTAATTTTTAAAATATATAAGTGTCATTATTTATCATTTTTTTAACTGACTGTATAAATCAAATTTTACTATTTAAATATCAGTAAATTAAAATATCAGTAAAAACAAACCCTATTTTTATATCAAAAAATTGAAATTTATCACATAATAAGTTTTAATATTTCACTAAAATATAGTGTGTTAATAAAAATTATTTCTATTTTCATTTTAACACATAATCATAAATTTAACGATTATAATTGCCTTAGAAAATGATTGAAAACAAATGCCCTCTCGCTGCATCTGAATTCTTTTTTTTTTCTTTCTTCTTCTACTGATAAACGCTTAAAATGAAATGAATGAGGAGTGAAACTAATTGAAGAAGACGGTTTGATTAACTCTTTACTCCTTTCATTGGGATGACTTTTTTTTTGAACAGATATTTTAACATCGCCGGAAATAAAATACGACATGAGCTCGTCTGGTCGTATTATTTCTCCCTTGATACTAAAAACCTCAAAGAAGGCCGACATCTCTCTTTATTCAATCATCATTTTAGTAAACTGTCCGATTCACAAACCATCGTCTATCTATCTAAAGAATAGAATTTATTTTAGATCATCAGTGAATAATTTTTGCCAGTAACTATTATCTTTTCTATTCTTCATTCCTATTATTTATTTTTTCTTTAATTTCAAAAATTATTAAATACTAATAGTAAAACGAGCACTCTATTTAATATTAATATTAATATTCTTTTTCATAACATGATAATTATATCAATTTGTTTTTCTCAACAAAAGAATAATACAAAACAATATTATTTCTATTATCAAACTTTTTATGAATTAAAATATCAGTACTTAAGTGGTACCGTCGTTTATTTAACCCTTTGGAATGAAGTCTTAGAGTAGATTTAGAGATATTATATTTCCCATAAGCCTTATTAAATCCAATTTCATAATCTGATAATTTTATTAAAGCCATCTTCTTGTTTCTAAATATTATAAAATAGTGTTAGCATGTTTTAGTTTTATTATCTAAATTTAAAATAAATCAGTAAAACAAGTGTTAATGAACATTTATTTATTAGATGTTATAATTATAAGTTATATATTAGCGAATTGTACGATTATCGAATTTCATGTCGGTACAATTTCACTTCATGAATGAACATAACCAAAAACTGAATAAAACTAACACGATATATATATATATAATATAAAAGGCAATGACTGTGTGTGTGTGTGTCTGTCAAATACTCAAAAACTACCCGTCCGATTACGGTGAAACTTTCAGGGATTGTTGTGGGCATCCCAGGGAAGGTTTTAGTGTAGTTAAATCCAAAATTAATTTACCCAAAATTAATTTAATTAGTAATATTTTGGTAAAAGTCTGTAGTGTCACAAAACTATCGACAGATGGCGCTACATAAAAACTTAAACATTCAAATATTTTTAATTTAAAAGTATATATGTGACGTCACAGTTACCGCCTTTTATATATATATATATATATATATATATATATAGATCTATTCTTAAAATAAAATTAAAAATATTTATATTATATTCATATATATGTAAAATAATAATTATATTATTTTAATATTCCTATAAGTTGGTATCACAATTTATTATTATTATGAATTATTTATTATTTATAAGTAATAAATATTATTAATTGGTATTAATAAATAAATAATATTAATTATATTAACTTAATATTTCTAACTTTGTATTACAATAATGAGACGGAATTGTTGTGTGTTAAGGTTAGGTACTAGGAAAATTTGTTGTTGATTAAATTAAAATATATTTTCCAAGAAAACAAATATATGTCTTATCTACTTATACTGATTGAAACAAAATGGAAGAAAACCTTTTACATACAGACTTTCAACCAAATACTATGTATCACTCGGGTGTACAGGGGGCGGAGCCCCCGTCTAGGTGTGAAGAGCGCCTGGAAGGCGCTCGGAGCAGCTAGTATATATATATATATATATATATATATATCACAAATTGTTATTCTTTGATACACTATTGATAACATAAACTCTTCTATAATATATTTGAATGTTGAAAAAAAATATTTGTAGAAATTATAATTGATATTAGTCCACACATATTATAATACATATTAAATTAAATAAAAATAATATAAATTATTAAATAAATATAATGAAGTTTATTGTATGTTTTAGTATATATTTATTTTATTATTCTTTTTAACATACTCTAAATCTAAAAGAATAATGAAAATATTTTTCTATTGTAATTCAAAAAGGAAGAATTCTCCCTGTTATTAAATATGTTAGGAATGTCTTCAAAAAATGACAAGACTCTATTGTCCTTCCACCAAGAATATGAAATACATACTTGGACTTTTATTTAATGATACTCAGATGCTCTGATTAATTTTATTTATTTATTTTTTAACTTTCTGTTTCTTTCATCTCTCTCTCTCTATATATACTAGATATAGTGTATGCTAACAACACTTTTTTAAGAATCATTTATATTACCAACATCGGTCAAAAAAAATCTTATCTTCTCTTTTAATAGACGTTTTGTTTTATGATCTATAAATCATGCACCATCCAGATTGATAACCAACAAAAATAATATATAAATAAATTAAAATAAAACTAATTAATAATATTTGTTGATTTGATATCGGCTATCATAAACAAACTTGAAACAAATTAGTCATTTTTGAATTTTATCGTGGCCGCAATCTGACATAAGACATAATGTTGGAAACAGAAAACAACATGTTTTCATTGTTTTTTTTTTTTTTACAAAGATGGTTTTTGATTTAAGTTGCATTTGACCTCCTGGGTGGTTCTCAGGCTGACGGGGATGAACTCCTACCTCTCTTCCCTCCACCAAACAAGCGGTCTTTGTTCCTCTTTAAAGATTATATATTAACCTTTGCTCTATCGCAATAGGAAGGTAGTCGATATCGATGGCAGATCATCTTATCCAAGTGAATGCCTTTTGTTCTATAATTTTCGATTTTCTAGAATACTCGCCCATAAATATCTACTTTGTCAGAATTCATCACGATGCATATAAATAATTCGTTAAATCGAGTTGTCAAAGTCTTTTTATATAGAATTTATTATTATTGTTCCCTCGCTGTCCTATCAAAAAATGATAACTAAAAGCATTGCCGTGGAAGAAAATTTGAAGAGAAGGAAAGATCACTTATTCTGTCGAAGGGATTTTATTTTTCATATTTTTTTTTTAAATTCAAATACTAAATAAAGAATTTATTCATATTATAATTTATTAATGTAAAAAAATACAATAAAATATAATGAAATATTATTAGAAATTAAAATCATATTTCATATTTCTAATTAAATTATAATTGCAATTTTAGAATTAAATAATAATTGTAAATATTGTTGTATTCTAATATTTTTTTCTGATTTTAAAAAAATAAACAAATTTAAATAATAAAAATTATTTATTTATTTACTTTTAATATCTTGGAAGACCAGCGGTTAGCAAACAATTTAATGAGGGACAAGTAGGAGTTAGAAAAGAATAGGAATTGGATGGAGGTAGAACCAGATTTAACTTTTTTGGAGGAATTTGGTTTCTGCCGCTAGAAGTTTAGAATTCCGTGAGACTACAAAGATAGATGGAATTTTAATATTTAGTTGATTTAAAAAAAAAAAAAAATTGTATCCTATTTTGTAGAAGACATGTCAAAATATCTGGTTAATTTTTAAGAAAATTTTATATATATTTATTAAGTTTATTGTAGTTGAATTAGGTTAAGATATTTATATTTCAATATTTTTTTTTTTGATTTAGTAAATAAAATAAAGGGAAAATACAAAATTAAATTAAATTGAACTCCAGTAATGAAAAAGTAGTTAGGAAAGATAAAATTAAAATTTAAATAAATAATTTCTGTTGCTAATCATTTTGAATAATTATTACTCATTTATATTTTGAGGTTATTGGAAGAATTTATATAAAAATAACATGCAATGCAATAGATTTTTTTTTAAATTTGTTGTTCTTATTATAATTAAAAAATATGACATCTAAAACACATCATGTATATACCCACAATATTTTTGCTGTTGAACAAATTACCTAATATAGTAGGTACCAATAAAAATTTTAAATTTAAACTATTTTTCGTATTTTTTGAACAATTAAAATAGATCCCAATCCAATAAAAAATTGATCATAGGGCATTGAATACCATTTGATTTGAAATACCTGTTATTTAGGTTCAAATCTTACTTATCCAATCTCTTGAATCCACCTAAACATACTTATGAACATTTTATATAAAAATAAATATATTTAAATAAGTAGATTTTACATTAAAAAAAATTATTTTAATTTATAAAATGTGTTCTTTTTGTATTTGGGAAGATCATCAATAGCGAAATATCTATATTCTCATAGTTATATAGAAAGTTAGTATTATATATTGAGAAATATGGCATTGGTATTATGGATTTCTCCAAAAATATCCAATATAAACAAATTTTGCACAAAAAACAAAAATATTATTAATTTATCAAATAATATTTTATGTATTATTGTTTATAACATTTTAAAACAAATCTGGTATTCGAAATTTTATTATTACATATATATATGTATATATAAAGAGAGAGAGAGAGATGGTATATCTAAATGAAAGTTAAAATTTTTTTTTATTCAGATCAAATTTTGGTAAAGAAAAAACAAAAAAAAAACAAAAAAATAATAATAATAATAATTACATATAACAGATTTTCCAAACTTAAAAAAATGATTTTGCAATTTTTATAAATCTCATTTCCAAAATTACCCTTAATTAATAATAAATAATAAATTTGTAAAATCTTTTATTACACCTCTGTACTAAATAATTTGTTCTAATAACCATAACAATATATTTTCAGGTATTTTATATTAAATTTACATATTAGTATAGTGTAGATAACCTTTTTCAAAAGGAAGAATGATATCCTATTATCATCGCATGACGGAATTGTATGTTGTTTAAATAATGAAGTGATAAATAAAAATAATATATATTTTAAAGTGAAATGTTTTACAATGGAGTTCTATCTATTAATTAAAAAAAAAAACATTTCCATGTGTATGTATCATGTTAGCAGCAACCCCCAGTCAGAGAAAGGTAATAAATGTCCATCTTCCGGTACAATCAATTCAGGCCACCAGCTGTCCGTCCCTTTTTTTCCCTCCATTTCTCTCTCTTTTTATAACAGCTTCTGAATATTATTGAACTTCATTTATTTATTTATCCTTTATTTATTATATATATATTTTTTTTTCTTATATTTCTTTCAACCTTTGAAACTTCAACATTCATGATGAATCATTTCTTCTGGAATTGAATGACGAATGATGAGGCAGACCTGTTTATAGTAATATTAATTGCCTCCTTAGTTTGACACTTGTCTACTTGGCCTTTGGTGGAGTCGTCTTCGGCTTCGGTGGCTGCAGTCCACTGTCGAAATGCCTGGAGGAGTTTGTCCGTTCCGGGTCCTTTCACTCCATAAAGCGCGGCGCCAATTCAATTGGGACATTCCGTCTGGGTCGGACTGTTTGTTATTAATTACAAATCCATGTTAATTTTCAAGCGTACAAGCGTTCAACTGCTGCAAATATATTCATAATAGTCCTGAGAGATAAGAGCAAACGATTTAACTTTCTAACTTATTGTTCAACCATAAAATAGACATGTTTTGTTTTAGTTCAATTGATATTATCTTTGATTTTAGTTATTTTGATAGTTCAAATAGGTAATTCTAAGAAATTTGATGAAATTGAGATTCGGAGAAAATTAACTTGTTTTTGAAATGAATTTACTCAATTAATAACAAATTTAGATATATAAATATAAAAATTAAGTGGATAAAATGTTTACTTATAAAATTGTAAACATTTGTTCAAACATTTATATATAATATAATATATATACACCCTCCATTCCAAAAGAAACCGATCTTTTTAAAAAAACAAAAAAAACAATGTACATTTTGGAACAAAGCATTTTTATTAATCAATGTATTCCCCTTCTGCATCGATACACAAATTTGCACGCTCCAATGTCAAACGACTTCTCCATGTCCTTTATTGGAAAGGTCTTTAGGCCGTCGGTCGTCGCCTTCTCAATGGCTTCAATCGATGCGTGCCACTTTCCTTAATTGCCAAATGCAGTTTAGGGAACAGATAGAAGTCGCACGGAGTCAGATCTGGTGAATAGGGCGAATGATGAAAAGGAATAACGTGAACAACTGCCGATTTCTCGATATTCTGGCCGAATACGACGAATTCTTGCCAGCAAACGCTTCATGACGCGCAAGTAAAACTCTCCAGTGACTGTCTGGCCGGGTGGAATAAATTCTTTGTGGATAATTCCTTTTGAATCGTATAAATCGGACGGCCTGATCTTTCGTCATCATCCAGCGTCTTTCTACCCGATTTGAATCGCCCGAACCACTCGTAAACTTGCGTACCGGATAGACAATCATCACCATATTCATTTTGCAGCATTTAGTGCGTTTCAGTAAAAGTTTTACCAAGTTTAACACAAATATCAATTGCAGCTCTTTGTTTGAAACTCATTTTCCGACCGATGTACAAAACACACTGACATTTGAAACGCAATAACTTTTGTTGTATGCATCCAAATGTCATGAAATTTATACCAGTTGTCAATGAGGTCATCTACGGGTAAAATATTACAACAGATACAGTGGTACTATTTTTTTTTTAAAGTTCGGTTTCTTTTGGAATGGAGGGTGTAAATATATAGGTATTTATATTATGAAGATCAAATAAATAAGGAAAAAAATCAATGAAACTAACTTTGGAAATAAAATGAATACTAAATGAAAAAAAAGCAAAATGTGCAGCATCGTACACGTGGCGGAAGTGAAACTTCTTACAATCTAGAGAATAAGAGAAATTTTAGTTGAGAGTGTGAGTGAGAGAGAAATAGAGAAAAATAAAGGGATCATTTCGAAAGACATATAACAGTATAAAATTTTCGTAACAAATATTCGCTTTATTATTATTATTATCTACTCTATCATCATATCTACATTGCCTGTACTATTGTCGGTTGGTGATTCAATTGGTAATACTGATATTAATGGCTTGTGATAACTAAAATAAGATATATATGTTCGTGATTCGATATTTTCTATATAACGTGTAAAAACAGCATCTATTGTAGTTCCAGATTTTGTTGTTGATTCCTTGGGATCGTTATTTATAAGCAGACCAAATGTTTCTCGAAGAAAGTTGATCAACGGCAACGAATCATCAGATCCAAAATTTACATTAAAATCTCCCCCGAGAATTAGAGGGATTTTATCTTCGCCTCGTTCAAGTGCATTAGCACCTGTGTGGCTATAAACCAGTAGTGAACGGTGTATGAAATAAATAATATCGTCTAAATTTTGATTTGGTGAGATATAGATGGCTGCGATGACAATAATTTTTCCATTTTGAGTTTGACATTCTGCAATGCAAACATCGCCAACTGGTGTCACCGTTGATGAATATGACAGTGACTGCCTTGCAATAATTTCCATGTTTGGTGTAACGATATTTACAGTGTCATGTTGATTGTGGTAGATTGCAACACCTCCTGCTCTAACATTCGGTCGCTTGTATTTGATGACACAATTAAAATTTGGTATGCTAACATCTTCGGCATCGTTTAACCAAGTTTCGGACAGAAGTACAATGTTGGATTTGCGGATGATAGTGTCTTTTAAATCGGCGGCATGTGCTCGTAGGCTCTGGCAATTAAGAATGTACAGAGTTAATGCTCTACGCTGAGATATGAAATCGATTATTTGTTTATCGACGGTTTGAAGTCTGTTTAATGAAAGTCTCCGAAATTCATCTTGTAAATGAGACATACTGACTGATGCTCGTCGACCATGGTAAAATCTGAAGTCATCTCCATTCGTTACTATCCACAAGCCTTCAAAGCTTCAAATTTTATATATAGTTTTTGTGAATAAATAAACATATATAAAAAACAATCGGAAAATAATTTTAAATGAATGAATAAATGAAAATTCAAATTTTATATATAGTTTTTGTGAATAAATAAACATATATAAAAAACTATATATAAAATTTGAATTTTCATTTATTCATTCATTTAAAATTATTTTCCGATTGTTCCTTTAAAATAACCCCTCTTAGGGGGTCGGAAGGGGAGGCAACATAAGGGAATTTTCTTTCACTTTGTTATTGGGAAAAACCAGGGAGGGGGGACAGTCTTACCAGGAAAAACCCAAATTGTCAGCGTCCACTCTGGGGTTTTAAACAGTTTTAAAGGAAATGTTAATTATAAGTTCATTTCTCAACGAGTTGTATCTTTAAATTATTTTTATTATTTTATATATGTTTATTTATTCACAAAAAATTAATTAAATTGTAATTTAAATTCTTATAGTTTTATTAAATAAATCATTTTTAGTTATAATTTTATATAAGCATTTTTTAATTGAACCTATTCAATCTTGTCATTCCCTAATCAGCATACGCGGTTTCAATAACCCTTTTAATTATTCTAAATTCAATCTTTAATTAAATCTAATTTAACACACAACAATTCCGTCTCATTATTGTAATACAAAGTTAGAAATATTAAGTTAATATAATTAATATTATTTATTTATTAATACCAATTAATAATATTAATTACTTATAAATAATTCATAATAATAATAAATTGTGATACCAACTTATAGGAATATTAAAATAATATAATTATTATTTTACATATATATGAATATAATATAAATATTTTTAATTTTATTTTAAGAATAGATATCTAATCTTATTATGCTAGCTAAAATTGTATATATATATAACCATTGGTTCTCAAAAACCGCTCTAACGATTTTTTTCAAATTCACACTAGATATAGTATTTATAAAGAAAAATTGAGTTTTATTGATCACATCTCTTGAAACTTACAGCTTCATTATTAATTTCTTAATTGAAAATTATATATGGGTGTGACGTCATCAATTTTACTTCAATATTTTTTTTATATTTAAAATATTTTAAAATAAAATAAATTTCGAAATAAAATTAAAAATATTTATTTTTAATAATATATATATATATATATATTTATTAATCTTAATTAATTAATTATTAACAAAAAAATACGGTTGGTTGATTCCCGCTTTTTTTTAAATGAATTGTATTAACATTTTTTTATATATTTAAAATATTTTAAAATTCATTATTTAATTTCAAAATAAAATTAAAAATATTTATTTTTAATAAAATATATATATATATTTATTAATCACTCTCAAAAAAAACAAAAACAAAAACAAAAAAACATCTACGTCTGCTAAGAGATTAAAAAATGTCGTTTTCATCATCTAACTATTATTAGTCTAATGGGTAGAGCGACTGTTTTGAATAGTCAACTTAGCAGGATCGAAACCGGCGGGAAAAAATTTTTTTTTTTTTTTATCTATTATTTTATATTTATTTATTCATTGTTCTTTGATTAAATTTAATTTCTTTTATTTTATTTTATTAATTAAAATGATGCAACATTTAATAATTGTAATATTGTAATAAATTTTATTTTTTTTATTTTATTAATTACTTATTAGTCATTAACTAATAATTTAATATTAATTCAAATTTTTTTTTTATTTTTTATAAATTTTTATTATTTAATTTTGCTTTTGTATTAATATTACCAGCCAAACCCAATATAATAATGAATTATTTTTTTTTAACTTAATTACCTAGCCGAGGCTCGGGGTCCCGGTGTGATCTTAATATATTGTCAGAATTAGATAAATAATGTAGAGAGAAAAATTATTTAAAAATAGATATTTATTTAAATGAAATAAAATTATTTAATTTACAGAATGAAAATGTCTATAATAATGTCTAAACATTTTTTCGAGCGACAGCTCGGTATCCCAGGTATTAATATTACCAGCCAAACCCAATAATAATGAATCATTTTTTTTAACTTAAGTACCGAGCCGAGGCTCGGGGTCCCGGTACTATATCTAAAAGGCGGTAACTGTGAGGTCACATACTAATTTTTATTCTTTCACCCAGCAGAGGCTAAGAAATATTATTCCGCGTCAACGTACTAGTGCGCATGCGCGCCGTGGACTTTCAACCTAGCGACAGGGTATTAGAACGAAAGACAGCATAAAACGAAGACGCAGATAGCCTCTTTCTCAAAGACGAAAGACCGGACAAAAGAAAGACCCAGATAGCCTCTCTCTCAAAAACGAAACACCGCACAAAAGAGAGACAGAGATAGAGGCTATCTCATTCTCACTCGTTATATCTATATCTTTTTTCTCTCTTGCGTTTCGTAACGCGTTACGAAATTTCAATTTTTCAATTCACTCTCCATTCTCAACCAAATGTCAGGACGCCGCTAAAGAAGTTTCACTTCAATAAAGTTATTATTAACATAAAGATTTATTATTTTTTTTTTTAATGTAGTCTAACCCTACAAATAATAAACTTTAAGATTTTTCTAAAATTTGAGTAAAAGTTTATTTAATTTTCAAAATCAGTGAAATAAGCTTTTTTCTGTATGTAATCAAATAAGAAAGATAATTAATTAGATTATATAAATTAATTTTTTAAAAAAAAGTGGATACTTTTATGCTTCTGACTAAACAATATAAAGTATTTATAATACTAATAAATATCAGTATAGTATAAATATAATAAAAATGTGGTATTGCATTTGAATACTCATTTATAAATCAACCCTGAATTGTAATTCGCCTGATAATTATGCAATCTTGTTTTGAAAGCAACAATTTATATTTATATAGGTATATACATTGTTTTTATAATTATTAGACATTGATTGATTTACATGTTCTAGAAAAAATACCTAAAATACATTCTATCTATCTCTGTGGTTCTACGAAACTAGAAAGTTCTTGGCCGCAGCAATCGCAGCAATTTCTCCAAATGTCCCTATGCGGGGCCACAACCATCCAACCCCTACCCTCTCCCTTCTCTCTCATAACTCTTCCTACATTGTCCACTCACCGCGTCCTTGGTCTTCCAAGCGGACTTTTTCCAGTCGATCTCCCCACTCAAATATTTTTCACCATTCTTTCCTCTCCCATTCTAGCCACGTATCCTCGTTTAAATATATTTAAATAAATAAATATAGAACCTGTTTAACTTAAATTAAAACTATACTTTATTGAAAATTTGAATTTTATCAATTATTTATATAAATATCGAAATATTTATTTATCTTAAGAAAATAATAAAACTAAAAAATAGAACATATTGTTTTTTTTTTGTTTTTTTTAATTATTATAATTAAAAATAATAACAATTATTTTTCACTTCTTTTTGTTTTTTTTTTTATATTTTTTTATTTTAAATTCTCTCGAAATTATGTTAATGGAAATAAAACAAACAAGATACAAATGTATTTGTTGCTAACAAAAACTACTGGATGGTTGGAATGTTGCATATGAGAAAGGAGGTGGGGTGGAAGAAAGGTGAATTGTAACGAAACATTGTGTGTGGTGATAGAAGTAGAATTTATCAAAAGAGTTGATCCTCAACTGGAAAAACTCAAATCAATTCATTCCTCTCCTTGGTATCCAACCACATTTTCTAGGAACATCCATCAGAAAAACAAAAACAAACAAAAAAATTTTTATGGTTTGTCAGTCGAATAAAATGATTTGTTCAGTCATTGTAAAATCGGTATTTTCCTAAACAACAATATATGTGTATATATATTGAAGATTGCAATTTCCGTTTTGAAAGAATTTATTGCAAAGTTATAATATAAATTTAATTTTTCTAATAAATAAATAAAAAAAAAAAAATTACATAAAAAATTCGAAAAATAAAAATAAAGAGTAAAAGAGAAAGAAATCCAGTTAAAGCGTTTGATCAAAAAACCGTACTGTTTTATAAAAAATAAAAAAATATGATATTCTGAATCGATATAAATCTTACAAAAATGTTAGTTGTATTTTTTCTTTATGTAGTTTTAAAATCGAAAGATTGTAGATTCAATATATTTTCTCTCAACTAAAACTTGTCTTTCTTTTTATCGAATATTCACCAAAGGTTGAAATAACATTTTTCAAAATTAAATTTTTTCATATGAAATTTTAAACTTATTTATTTTACATCAGTTTAGGGGAATATCTATGATTCGATCAATGAAACTTTAAATTTTTTTTCCAATAATATAATGTTTATTAATTATTTTAAATTTAATGTAATTGGTAAATGTGTGGAAATTATCTAAATTTGTTTATAGGATATATTCTATAAATATATTTATATACATATTTCTTATTTATATTACAAAATTTATTTAACTTGTCCTAATCTATCATGTACAGTGTACATTGACATTTAAATAATATTTTTTTGTTTTCATTTTACTCATTCAATCAGTGGTTCTAAGAATTTGACATTTATTTATTTAAACTTCTATCTAGTGGATTAATGGACACGAAAGTGATTTTATTTCATTATAATTAGGTAGAAAGTTTATAAAGTTTAAATGTTTGTTTTTTGACTAAATATTGTTCATTGATATTATACAGGATGTTTCTAAAAGCGCTCTACAATTTGTAAAACCATTTTTTTGCAACACCCTTTATTAACTTTATAAAGATAAATTTTAAATATTAGTGATTTCCATTAAATTTTATCAAATTTTATTAAATTGTATCTACTATGAGCTCTCTGAGGCCCTCATTTTTTTACTTATGCAGTATGAATTTTTCATTTTTCAAATTAACTAGCTAAGATATTATTCAATTTCAATGCTGTAGTTCTGTGGTTTTCAAACTGTAGTAGATATACCACTGGTGGCACATTATAACCTAACGGTGGTACACATACATACAATACAGTTACTTTTAGTAATGTAATCATTTTAGTGGTACATGAACTATTTGATACAAGTTGCTTCAAAAAGTTTAAAGAACGCTCCTCTAGCAAATTAATGGAAACTAAATATTATATAAATTTTGAAAAATTATTTCATTTATTTATGTCAATGATCTTAGAATCGATAAATCTAGTCAAGTTGATAATAATAATAATAATAATAATAATAATAATAATATTTAAAATCATTGTAGTTTTAAGAATAAATTTGAAGACTGAGTAATTTACCTTGCAATTTTTTAGACCTACAATTATAATTAATTACAATTACAAAAAACAGTCTATTATCAAATATTGTATTTATTTAAAAAAATTGTGTTTTTTTCTATATAATCTGCATCTATTAAAAAAATATAATTTACAAGAATTAATTATTATAAAAATAAATTACAATAAAAAAAAATTAATACCTATAATCTTAAATCAATCATCATTGATTTTATTATAATAAATTATAGTTTAAGTTATTTTTTTTCTTTTTTGAAAACAATTCTGAGAATTTTCTATCTTCAGTGAAACATGACCATCGTGATCACTCAAAGATAACTAGATCTATGGCTGTTATGTTTATAACAGAGCAGTAAAATACATTTTAATGTTCTCTCACCATGCATATGTATTACAAGAGGCAACGCTAGATCTCCCTATTTGATTAAACCTATTTCATTCTCAACCCCTTTAATAATCTTTTTTTCACATATATATATAAACGTTTTTTATATGCAAAAAAAATAACTAAAATAAAACAAAATAAGTCGTAGTAATGTTAAAAAAAATTGATAATAAATAATTGTTTAATGATAAATATAAATCAATAGTTTTATTGTAAGAACTAGATTTATTAAATATCTATTTATTTAATATTTCTTTATTGATTTTACCATTTATAATGCATTTTATATTTATTATAATTTTATATATTACTACTACCATAATACTACTATTACTACCTTTTATATTCTTACACATACCTTCATATATACAACCTTCAACTCTATTCTAGGTCATTATGGAGAAAAATATTGAATTATAATAAAATTATTAATTTAATCTTAATAAAGATTAACAATATTCTAAATATTTCTAAAAAGGAATATTAAAATTTGTTAGAAACCAATAAAAATTAAATTATATAAAAATATATTTAACATTGAAATATTTAAGATAACTATAGGAGAAAACATCGTGATGTTACTGGTAGGCAAGAAACCAGTATAGTTACCATTTGTGTGGTTATGATAACTGATTTGTTTCTAGAAAAAAATTTTGTTTTTTATAATTTAAAGATATTTCCTCTAAACTGTTGTTTAATTTTGCCTTAAAAATTTAATAATCAGTTCCAGGAATTGAAAAAATTCATTGCATCTCTTTATTTCAGTAATATTTCAATGCTAACACTCTGCGATTTTGCCTATTAAATATTAACATTGTTTTCTCCTATTAAAATATTAAGGAAATCTTATGATATAAATTTACATGACATTCGAAAAATTTACTAGAGTAAGATATATCAATAATACGATGAGAGTTTTGAAAATTTTGATATTCAATTAATTGAATTAAATTGATATATTTGGTTAAGTATAAATATTAATCTTGAGAATATCATTTTTTTTCCTTATGAAATGATTTGATTAAAATAAAATTTCTAAGTATAAACTTTGGTAAAGTATATTTTAGTATCTGGTAGTATTAATATAAATAAATGGGGTAATCTTGTGATACGTCAATCAAAAAGTGTATAATTTCATTAGAAAAAACTCCCACTCGCTTGAAATAAAAAAAAAAAAATAAAAAATATGTGATAATTTGTCTTCATTTGTATTTGTATTTTTTCAATTTAGAAATAACCTTCTTGTTTATCTTTTTTTATATTAATTATTTATTCTCACTATTGGATTATATGAAGACTCAATTTTAATTTTAATTTTTTTTTATTAATACTATTCTAGTATTTTGATATTTTTAGTCTTTTATTTAATATATTCTGGTGAGATGTTTTTTTTATTATAGAAAAAAAGAAATTATATTTATATATTTCTTTTATTTTAATGGAATTAATGGAATGAAGTTAATCGATTAAAACAATGAAAAGTATTAAAATTATTACAAAATTTCTAAAGAATTTAAGATTTATTATCTCAATTTTATAAACTAATATTTGGATTCACTTCATTACTTCCTCTATCCATCTGTTTACTATATCTGCTTCTATATTCAGAATTTATACTCCAAAATCATTCTTTTTTTCATAAATTTATATACTAGGTTATATAATAAAGAAACATTTATAATTTTTTTTTATAAGTTCATCTTTTTCGGTTCATTTTTTGGTAAAGTAAAAATGAAGCAAGAATAATTGAAAAAAAAGAAAACTCCTCATAGTAATAATTTATGTTCAAGTTTTATTTAAACAGTATTTATAGAAGATTAGCCAGCTTAACTTCTCGAGCAGGTGATCAGTAAAACCTGACGATAATTTTTTTTTTAGATTCCTGTCTCGTCGTGTTCAGGTCACAACCGATAATGCTGATCCCATTACGGTATAAAGTAGAAAACATTGGAAAAACGGCTCTGAGACAAAAAAAAATGGCTAATTAGTAATACAGGTATAGTCGGAATAACAAATGAAACCAAGTTGAGAGAAATAAGGCGTGGAAAAATAACATTTGATGATACTGAATCAATGACCCCATCCGAAACCCGCACCTCTGGGAATGTTCTGGTGCTCGATGTTCCCGAACATTCCCAGCAACAATCTAATTTTATGGACCGAAAACACAAAACATGACAAGATCTCTTCATGAAAGACAAGAAATCATCTGATTAACATTTTTATTGGGTGTAATTATTTTTATCCTGTATTCTATATTTAGAATATCTATGAATGTATTTTCATAAAAACCCAATTTTTTTATTATCACACTAAAAAATAAAAAAGAAGAAGAAAAAACAGATCCTAGTTAAGTTATGTTAAATTATAAGGCAACATTTTAATAAAAGTATTATATATAAATTATTCTAATATTGAATGTTTCGTCATAAAACTTGAAGGAAAGAAAAGATTTTAAACTTTTAAGATAATTGATATAATTCTTTGGTCATTTTATTAATTGCTTTTACTGAGAATTTTTCTCTCAATTGATTTATAAATCATAATTTTAGAAAGAGAGAGAATATTTTTATAATCATTATTTTAAAATAAAAATGTATTTTATTGTTTATAAGTTCTTGTAGTGGATAATTAATACTAAATTGTTAACATTAATTTACTAAGATGTTTGTTACTATAGAATTTTCATCTATGATAATTTGTAATAATAATTATTAGTACTTTCATTAATTTGCTAAATAGTCAAAGTATAATATAACTAAGAATGATAATAGTTAAACTTATATATCAAAACCAGAAGTTATAAAATTTGCTATTGTTTATCTAAATTAGTAATTCCACATAATTTATTTGAGTAATTGGTTAGCCTTTAATAAGAATTTACCATATCAATTCAATCATGTCTAAAAGTTCAATTTGATCCATTGAGATTGACAATTAACTTCATTAGAAAGATAGACTCATAGAAAGCGGCCAAAATTGAGACATATTTCAGAATATAGTATAACAATAAGAAACCAAAACTGTAGTTATAGTTAACTATGTATATATGTATATATATATCTATCTAACTATCTCCGAGGCTCTCCGGAACTCGAAAGTTCTTGGCAGCAGCAACCACACCCCTCCAAGTATTCCTATTCTGATCCACAACTTTACAGTCTCTATCCTCTCCCATTTCTCTCACGTCCCTTCCCACATTATCAACCCATCGCGTCCTTGGTCTTCCAAGCTGACTTTTCCCACTCGGTTTCCCTACCAATATATTCTATCTTCTCCCATTCTAGCCACATGTCCTGCCCACCGCAACCTTCTCGACTTTATAATTCTAACTATATCTGGATATGCATAGAGATCATGCAATTCCTCGTTATGCAATCTCCGCCATTCCCGGTGACCTGAACTTTCATGTACCTATATAATATGAAATTTTTTTTGTTTTTATGTTTTTCAATTTTTATTTATAATTAAAAAAAGATTCATTCTTTCTGGAAAATAATATTATAATAGTAATATTATTATGAATACTCAATCAGAGACATTCATTCTATTAGCTAAATATCAATAAATAATTATAATTTTAACAATTTCGTAATCAGAAATCTATTATTTTTATTAATTCTTTTAATTTAAAATATAACCAGACATTGAATGTGTATTGTAACAATCATTTATTTTCTTTATACTACATTTATTTTCTTATATGAGGTATAATAACAAGTTGTTTTATTAGTTTTTATAAATTTGATATGGATATAGTGGAATCAGTAAAGCAATCTTTTAATGTTTATCTTTTACGATATACATATAAGGCAATCGGACAAAAAATATACCAGACAGAAGAATCACGTATTTTGATAAACATGCTATATATATATATATAAATATAAAATAAACTGAAAAAAGATGTTGTTCATTGTGTACCTATAGGAACACTGAGAGAAAACCCCTTTTGGGCTTATATGGTTCTATCAATAGTCATATTAAAACTAAAGGTATCTCTACAAAGAATGTTTGTTGTTTACATCAGATTACACTCTTAAATAAAGATAATTCAGTCAATTTAACTAATTAGACTGCCATAAAGCGATAGATATTGCAGGGGGAAGGAATACCACCCAAGTAAAGACACCCTCCGGGGATGGGGTTAGTCCTAATTTGCAGGGTGTTTTGATGCAAGTTCCCTTTAATTAAAAAATATTAGATGATAGTTACAAGACACAGACCAAGCTAAAGCTAATTTGGTTGCCATAAAAGTGTAGTTTCGGGCATCTGGCGCCGACGGCTACAAAAAAAAAAGAATAATAATAAATAAATAAATAAAAAATATCGCCTGCAAAAAGTTGAAACCTCGATTCTTCTATTAAACGGAGACTCTACTCCAAGCATGAATAAAATTATATCACAAGTACTTGTTATATTGACATTTTAATTTAGGAAAGAATAAAAGGAAAAATGATAGTACAAATTTATGAATCTAAATAGGTCTATAAAATAAGAAAGAAAGAGAGAAAAAAAAATAAAATAAAGAAATGAATTTGGGTGGTCGATTCAGGTGAATTAAATGGAAAGAAGCCTACAGATGTAGCTGGGCAATAAAAGCCTCTTGTCCATTGATTCAACTCTTTCAACCAAACCAAACGAACGATCGAGAAGACATCGACGAAAAAAGTGTGCGGCTATAAATTAAAATTAATTCTGTTACTATATATTAATTAAAAATATAATATTTAAATTTTATTATCCTATAAATAAGATATAATATATAGGTATCTTATTTCATATTATAGTATAATAATAAATTATTGACCTCACACATGAATAAATTTTATAATATTTATATAATAATAATTTATTTATTAATAAACAGTAGATCACATTATATATTTAATATTATCTATATGTTATTAATTAAAAAAATATATTTAATTATAAATTAGATTATATAAGCATTACTATAAAAAATTATAAAAAAAGAATGTATCATTGAATTTTAGTAAAAAAAAAAATGAATTAAATTAATTTAGTTTAGAGGTCTTGGTCAGCCGAACTTGAGGTCGAGAGATCGAATCTCATCAATTCAAGAGAATTTTGTAAATAATATATTAATTGTCTTTTATATTTTTGTTTTTTGAATAAAATTACAATAAAATATTAATATGTGGTATTATTTACAAAATTAGCTTATGAATAAACATAACCACCAAAGTTTTAATAATTTTAGAATCTCACCAGTGTTACTTAGTTTTAAGGTTACATAAGGATTTAAATTTTAATAAATACGAATTTTAAATAAAATGAATATAGATCCCAAAAGTCAATTAAACCGACTAATAATATTATCTGAATACTTTATTGAACAAGTAAATTCAAGATTTAAATTGTCTAATTTGTAAAGAAAATACTAAATTAAATTGAAAATAGATGATTGTCAAAAAAATAAAAAAAAACTCAGTTATTAGATAAAATTTTAAATTATCTTAATTTAAAAGAATTTTTTAATTTGTATTACTAAAACAATAATAATAATAAATACTCGGTTTATCAATTGCCCCACCTCTTATAGTAAATTATTTTCCCTAGATGGAAATTGAGTCTGAATAAAGGGAGGGAGGGAGAGAGAACATTTTTCTCATTGAAATTGTTGAATATATTAAGTTCTTGTCGCTAACCTTTTGGACATGTATCTAATTTATTAGCAATCAAAGAGTGTTTAAATTCTTTTTGTGTCTCAGCGTACTGTGATGTCATGATGTTACTGTATTTTACTGTACTTTTTTTTAACAATTCTGCCATTTTTTTTTACCTTGATGCTCTTTTGCTGTGTCCCGTGCAGCTAACCGGTCGCCCGCCATGCATTTTTGCACTTGGCGGGGCCTTCTTGATGTTCATGTTGTTGCAATGTTACTGAAGTCCCTCGGAGACCGGTCCTGAATTCTTTCACGATTCTCTACGGCGGCATTCAAGGAGTCGGACCTCAAGCAACTGCGATTTCAACATTCAAATCGCCTCTCCCTCTCAACCCCTATATTCTCATTGAAACAGATTTCATTTCAACTTTATAAAGCTTCATTTAATTAAAATGCTTATTTTTTCATTTTTCGATTATACTTTGATAACTCAAATATTTTCTCCATATAGGTAAATAATACAAATAATAAAGTTTTTTTTTAAATTTAATTCTTCTATTTCAGACTTTGATGGGATTCGAAAAAAAAATTTCAAAATATCCAACTCCAATAACATACATATTTGTTCTTTATTTATTTTTTTTCTTTTATTTAATATTTATTTGATTGGATTAAAAAAAAAATAATAAAAAATGTTTCTAAAATGCTTATGAATAATAAATTAAATTAAAATATGTGTATTCAATTTTTTTATTTATTAAATATTTTAAAATAATTGATTCTAATTTCTTTTATTTTGAAAAATATTTGTATTTTCCTATAATAATTTTTATTTTTTACTTTATTTTGAATATTTTTTTTTGCTTAAAATAATAAATAAACATATATACTTCATTAATTTTAAATTTAGATTAAAAAATTTAAAAAAAAAATTAAATTAATAAATTCTTTATAATGTATAAACTTAAGAAAAAGTAATTAAAACTTTTGTTTTTATAAAAATTCTCGCTTAGTTTTTATAAATATACTCACCATTCAACATTTGAAGTTGTTTTCTTAAAAAAAAATATTTCTTGGGTCTTGAGTTATTTATTTTCGAATCTTTCGAAAATTTCTGTTAATAATTTTATGAATAATAAAGGTAAAAAAAAATAATAAAACCATTTATATAATTGTTTCAAATTATTCTTTATTATATTCTTATAGAAGAGATGAAGGAATAATTAAAAAAAATAATAAATAAAAAAAAAAAAATTAAAAACAAAATGGAATATTTGTGAGAATAATTTTATTGTAACTGTTTTATAAACAGTGGGTCAGCACGGCGAAATTGATAAAACTCTCTCTTATCAATTCCATGGACCAGGATGTGATCATCAACCAGTATAATTGTGCGACGCAGCCATCTTTTTTTAAGGATATGTTTTTTTATAATATTAATATAACACTGCTTAGAAAAACATTTTTTTTTAAATAAGCAAATATTTTGTATTTTTATTTATTTATTTATTTATTTATAAAATGAAAATGAGATGCGAATAAACAACAACAATATAATTAAAAGAGGATCTAAAATGGATGCGCCGGTTTATAAACATTTCACTTATTTTATTTTTATTTTTTATTTTAATTAAATCAATGGTTGTGCTAATAAGAATCTAGAATGAATTTTTTTTTTATTCAATTAAATAATATATTTGTATATTTATATTTTGTATGCTTTTAATATAACAAACATTTCTCATTAATTAATTTAATTATTTCTAAATATATTATATTCTACAGACGCATATACATACATACAATGGATACTCTTGTCTAGGAATGGACTGATTACGAAAGAATCCATTTTTTTTTCTTTTTAATTTTTAATTGAAGCCAATTTATATTAATATTTATTTTAAGATTAAAAATTCATTTATTTATATATTTATATGTATATATATATATTTATAATCATATATAAACCAACAATTTCCATCCCTGACTTAGTTTGGGGGGGGGGGGGGCTCAGATCACGATCCAGTCCGAACGTTAGAGCCACGGGAACAGAAATGAGCAAGAATCTTAGAAAGAAGGAGAACAAAAATTTTCAGAATATAGTTATATCACATTCATAGAAAAATTTACAATAAGAGTCAACGTTTATATATATATATATATATATATCGTTTTTTTTAAGATATTTCCACTTTTTACACTCAGTATATTAAACATCGAGAAAATTCCACTTTGTGTTATTAAACTGGTCAATGGAGACATTTCAACGAGCTAAATATTTATATTATATTTCTTTTATATTTATATATTTATATTTTTATTTTTATTTATATATTTATATTTTATATACAAACGAACACGAACACACTCACACGCTCGCGGTCACAGAGTGGAAGATTTTCAGTCTTTGCGCTTTAAGCCTTGCTGGGTTGCGCTTCCGTCGGCGACGATTTGGCCACATCAACTAAAGATCCTGACGATGAGGACGTTGACGATGTCGAGGAAGGCGCGACTTTGGTCACAGCCAGAATACTAGAGCTTGCTCCACTCCCAGCGCCTCCTCCACCCGGAACACCATTTCCCAAAAATGACCGGGAATAATTTTCTAGGAGAGGAAGATCTGGACCGGGAGGAGCACCACTTCCGCCTGGTAAATGTAGAGCTGGTCCATAGAATCGGCTGTAGAAGTCACTGGGTGGTCGGGGCACATAAGCCCCATGGAGATGATGCGCTGGATGGCCCAGAGCACCTCGATGATGATTGGCGAGAGGAGAGATCAATTTACCCACAGGTGAAGCGTAGAAAGCTGCCGGGGCTGCAGGAGCTGGAGGAACGAGAGGAGTACTCGAATGGTCCGACTCTTTACTTGCCATATCGGCTAATGACCAGATCCTAGGCTTAACAACAGCCTGTGGTGGTGGTGGAGGTGGTGGTGGTGTATGCCCGTGATAAGCGGGGTGAAGAAGATGGGTAGGTCTTTCAAACAGACATTCAGGCGAATCAGGCCCACTGTCAGGCCGAGATTCACTCCATTCACTTCCGGTATCTCCTCCGCCACCTCCTGCACCTGGACCACTTCCAGGACCACTTCCGGTGGCACTCCCACCATGAGGCCTTTCAAGAAGCTCAAGTCGATGTCCAGACCTATCACCGTCTTCACTTGACCCTGTTCCTGAGTCTTTAGAATCTGAAAAAATAAAAATAAATAAATTCAATTATTTTTCCTGTTCAACTTTCAGATTAAAGTTAAAATATAAAAAATCGAAACAATTAATTTTTTAATGTTAGAATGTCAGAGAAACCTTTTTTTTCTGTAATTCTATCATTGGTAGATTTCAATTATTTTAAATTTAAAAAATGTTGAAATGTTCTTGTGAAAATCTATGATAACAAAAGACAGTATAAGTGTGAAGATGAACATAATAAAAACATTTTTGTCTTTAATTTATATTTCTAGATAAGTTAAACTTTCTGAAATTTTCTGATTCATTTCTTTTAATTATTCAAACGTGATTAAAACCATGAATTTCAAAAAAAAGGGTGGTTCGTACTCTCATCAATATTATTCAACCTAAATGTGTCAACCTAGAAACATCAAAACCCGAAATCAACTTATCAATTTCATATTGGCAATGATAATTTGTCTTAAAAAGACAATCAGTAAGCAAGTAATGGATGAAAGGCAGTTCTCTACTGAATAAATGTAGAATGACTTGCACTCGTCATGCGATGTTTATCTGACTCCAGATTAGCCAGAAGACTCCCTCTTTCACTTTAGTAGGAGTGGTCCTTAATTAAAAGCCGAAGGGCTGTCACTCTCCCCTGCTCCTGATCCCAGGGGAGAGAATCTCAACGTCTCTGCTTGATAGCTATATTAAATTTCTCTTCAAGCATCAGACAAGGAACTATTTAAGCTTTGCATCAACATTCCAATTCAATATTTACCCCTCACAATAAGAATAAGCACTTGAAATGTATTTATTCTTTTATTAAGGGATCACATTGAATGAGAAAATAATTTATTAAAAAAAAAAAAATATCCCCAAATAAAATGTAAACTTCATGATAGATGCCATAATTTTAATTTTTTACATGATTCTCCTTGGTCAAACCTTGATAACAAATTCCAAATAATAATTATTTCAAAATTACATATATAACTATCAAGATATATATAAATAACCAATCATGGATATTTTCCTTGGTTGTATAATCATTGAAAATAATGTAATCTCGTTAATTAACTTACAAAAGTGGTTTAATACATTAAGGTAAAGGAATAATATTTTAAGAGTGTAATTGCTAAAAAGCATTACTTGACCCTTTATACATTAAAGTAAATAGCGACAATTTCACATTTTAGAACCATATTAGTAATTATAAATGTTAAAACAAACTGAAAATGGTAGTACATTTTTAACAAATAAAATATTTAAGACCTAGAATCTAATTTTATCTGAACATTTTAACATATTCGATTAAATTTTTGTATATATATATATATATATATATATATAAATGAGTAGTAACATTATTATCTTGATGATTGATAAATTATCATGTTTATATATAAATTGACTTTAATTTTCTTATAAGTGGAATTATTTTGTCATGATAAAAACTTTTTTAATTCTAGAATCGGTAATTATTTATTTATTCATTCTATTTTTATTGATGTTTTCTTAATTAATGAATTGAAAATAAATAATAGCTAAAATAAAATTATCTTTTAATTTTAAAATAGAATGATAAAAGGGGAATAGTGTCAAAAAAAAAAAAGTTTTCTTTATCTTATCATGATAAAATTGGCTTATATTTTGATTTTCAATAGATTAAATAACATACAATTATTTTTAAACTAAAAAATAAATGAACATATATTCCATGTAACGTTAATCTAAGATTCAAATGATATTTTGGATTTAACAAGATATATAAATGAGATTTTTACAGAATTTTTTATTTTTTTTTTATTAAAAAAAAAATGTTGAAAAATTAAAATTTAAATAATAAATGTGAATTTCAATGAAGTTTGAATGATACGGTGAATATTTAAAAGAAATAAATAATAATAACTTATTTAAAAAAAAATGTTGAAAAATTAAAATTTAAATAATAAATGTGAATTTCAATGAAGTTTGAATGATACGGTGAATATTTAAAAGAAATAAATAATAATAACTTATTTAAAAAAAAATAAATATAAAATTTGTTGATTTCAAAAAAATAAAAATAAAAATTTAATATTTAATAATTTTAAATCATTTATTTTCAATTAATAAAATAAATAAAATGATCAAAAATTAAAAAAAAAAATAATATAATTTGATTTAATTTAAAGATGCTTGATTTTGGGAAAATAGAATTGATGAAGAATTTAATTATTTAATAGCTAATATTTTTCTTAATCAATTTCATTTTATCAAAATTCTATTTTATTATTATATATTAATTGATATATATTATATACATAGTTTTTTAAATTCTAAATATATTTAAAATATTATCTGGAAATTCCTGATGGAGTACACAAATCATAATTCATACTTTATAGATAATCCCCACTGAAATTGAGTGTCAAAGGACCAAAGATACTAATAGATATTATAATTGATGATAACGTATTAATACATGAGATCTCTAGCACCCCATGATATATATCCATAGACATTTAATTTAATTTATAAACTGTTTATTTGGAAAATTATCATCGACTATCATCAGTATTGGGGAGTAGGGGTCGTGTCACCCTCTTGAGGCTTTCGGGACACATTGACGTTTATCTCTCCATAATCATATTAGGAATGAGTGTATATATAATCCAGGGTATTTGACAGGGGTACGTTCAACATATGCTGTCGCCCATTGGAAGCATATCAATCGTTAGCAGTCGTGGGGGAAGGGGTTGAGAACCCACTTGTACTCCAAAGCTGCTGATATGGTTACACAATTCCAACACACATTCACTTTACGATCTTGGCAGCCGTTAACTTACGAAATTTCATTATTAATAAAGACATAAAATCATATACTCGCATATAGTTCTGTTGTTGAAGAACAATATAGTAAAATAAATTATTCTTGTTTTATATAGTTAGTAAAATGTCCTAAATTTAATTAAAGTAATATATCATAATTAATTAGTTACCCTAATACGGCATGGTCGATTATAATTCATTTTTGCAGCCGTGTCGTGTTTTTACAGATTTTATAGTCATTAATATAATTAATATTTAATTTCAATCGTTAGTACAGCATTTAATGAATAATTAACAGTCGAAGGGGATCATGTCAATAACATAATTATTGCTATTACATATGAACTTTCGTTGGTGAGAATTTGCTTAAATCATCGAAGAAGTTCAAAATTAAATTAAATTAATTCGTTTCAATTATTTAAGAAAAAATAAAATACAATTTAATTTAATTCAATTATATTATAATAATATTTTTTTTATCAATTAAGTATTTAATTTTGAAAATTTATATTTTTTTTTTGTTTTTTGATATACATGTATATATAAATTAAAATTTAATATATAAATATATATAAATATTTTAAAACAATTTGAGATTTTTTAAATATTTTTTTAATTAATAAGTTTTAAATAAATAATTTTTAAAGCTCTTTTTTTTAATAAATATTTAAATAAATTACTATTCTTAAATTTATAATATATGGTTATAATATTTAATGAAATTTCTATCATATTAAAATATTATTATAAAATAATGGAAACCGGAAATTAAATATAAAAGTATTTTTAATATAAATATTAAAGATATATATTATTTATTTATTAAAATCCAATTCAATGGCAAATAGGCTGTGCCTCAGTGTATAATGCTCTATATTAAAATAATTACATCGATTTAAACGATAAGATTTGAGTTGTATACGAATAATTTATAAAGGCACTAATATTCTTGGTAGCTAACTCTAATTAATAATAAAAATTAATTGTTTCTTAATGATTTTATTATTTTATTAGTACATTTTTATATTTTGTTCGTGATATTTTTTGCCAAAAAAAAAAAATAAATAAATAATAATAAATAAATAAAATCTATTTTGAAATATTAAAATAACCTCTTGTCTATTTAATTTAATTAATTACAAATACTTTTATAATCTCACAAAGGTGTTTTATTTTTTTATATAATTTTTTAATGGAGGTATTTTATTATTCTATGATTGTATTGTATAATAATTGGTGTTATATATTAAATAGGTATACGAAATAGATATTTTTTTATTAAATAAAAGCAAAAAAATAATATAAACAGATTAATGATCTATTTCAGTGGTACTTTCGGAATTCAGATTTGATTTTTTTTACTCCTAAGAGATTCATGAATTTTCCTTGCCTTTAATAAGGCTTAGGTAAGCTATTTTTTCTTTTTTTGATCCCGACCTCTGAAACCTTATTATGCATCTAATTTTTTTAACGAACGATCTGAATTTGAATTAGATACCGTTTGAACTTGAAAGGAATTATTGAATAAAATATCTATTAATTAGTGATTCTTCTCCTGTATGCCCAACTAGAAGTATATTATTGGATTGTTCCAAATAGAAATAAATATTTTCTTTTTTTTTCGAAATGAATTTTTTTCCCATTGATCATCATTTCAATCGATTGATTTTTGTTATATCAATAAATTGCTCAGTTTTTATTCTAGAATGGATTCTCAGAAATGTAGAGGGGAACTATTTTTCTATTATATATTTAACATGAGAAGTCCATTGAATTTATTTATTTTAATTTAATTTTTTTTTTTTATTTTAATTATTTTTTTTATTAATATTTACGATGGATATTTTAATAAAAGTTCGTATATATATATATATGTAGTTTGATGGTAAGGATGCTTAAAGAATATTTGACTTACCAGGATCCTTGGCGTTGTCGGCACTCTTCCTTCCCCCATCATCGTCATTATTATTGTCCTCATCCTCGACCCGATTTCGTGGCTCCCACGTCATTTTATTCTCTTTTTTAAGACGACGCCGCGCATTTGCAAACCAGGTGGACACTTGTGTCAGTGTCATCTTCGTGATGATCGCCAACATAATTTTTTCACCTTTGGTTGGGTATGGATTCTTTTTATGGTCATTGAGCCACGCTTTTAGGGTGGATGTAGTCTCCCGTGTGGCGTTTTTCCTTCGTGCACCATTCAGGTCCATACCATAGCTGAAATATCCAAAAGAAAAAACAAATATATTAGATGATGCGTCTTATTAAGGAATATCTTACATTAATAATAATAATAATAATAATAAAAATTAAGATTTTTTAAAATTTAGAAATATACCTATATTAATGTAAAGTTAATATTGAATTAAAGCATATTATGAAATTTTTACTATTATTACTAATAATATTATTATTATTATAATTAAATTAACTTTATATATAAATTTTAAATAATATTTTTTAAAGATTTATGTATACACAATTAAATCCGAATAACATATTATATAAAAATTTCATATTGTACGAGTATATACTTATATATATATATATATATAAATTCCCGAAGGTATTCGAATAACATATATAACATGAATAATATTGCTTGTATTTGAAACATGCCCTCAATAAAAAATCCAAGATGGTCTCATACAAGATTTAAAAAAAAAAATCTGTCTTATTACATATTGTTTGATATTGTGTCTAACTAATCTATAAACATTTTAATAACTAATAATTTCATAATAAGAAAAGTAAAATAAAAAAATGAAAAAAACTAGAACATTACTTTATAATAACCTGAGGAATCCTGTTTACAGGCTTTAATTTATAGATACTTCTAAGAATTTCAATTGTTCTTAGTATAATCCAAGTATTTATTTACTCTTATATCTTAATATCATCATTGAATTTTTGTTTTGAATTATTTTAATTATTTATATTATAATTAAAATTTAAAAAAATATTAAATATTAAAATTACTAATATTTTACAAATTTAAATAGGAAATTTACTAATTTTTGATTAAATGATACTTTATTAAATTAAATCAATTACAAAAAGTTTTTTTTTTCTCGACAAATTTATTATTTTTCAGATGTGAGGTTTTACACATCAGTCGGGCATTAATATGAAATATTATTTAATTTTATAAATATATAATTTAATAAACATGTAAAAGAAAATTAAAAATTTCTTAATTTGATTAAAATACAAAAAAAAATAATATATTTTTTTTTAATTATATAATTTACATTTAATATAAATGAAATTTTAAAAGTACTATAGAAATGTAAAATTTTGGAATCAATCTTAAACAAAAAAAAAAAAAACAACAACAAAATAACAAATCAATCAATAAATAAGAAATTATCTATCCATTAAACAAGAAGTATTTATTTTATTAAATTGGAAACAAGTGTAAATGAGGTCGTGTATTTGTTGAAAACCAACAGCTGGCCAGATAACACCACTCCTAGAACTTGTCTCTATAGTTTGACCTGGATCTCGACAGAAAAGAATCACGATTCGTGTTCAGTTGCTCATGTTTTCATGATATAAATAAAACAAATATACGATTGCACGCACTCGCTCCCGCAAGCATGTAATGTCTGCATTGCTTCTTTAATATATATGAAGGGCATTTTCTCTTCGATTACAAACTACCTGACACAGACATCGGAATAGTCACCGGGGTTCGAGAAGTCGTACAATTGTATACAAGTCCTAGTGTTCTTCTTCAAGGAGGAAATCATGGATGTGAATGATTGTGTCAGATGTTTCTCTTGCTTGGTGGCTGTTTTTGCTAGAAGATGAAGGAGCACAATGGCGATTGGTAATCACGTGGGATAATTGAAGTTGAAGGCCGGTTTGTCGGTTTGTCAGTTTTGCTGTGGCCATAATGGACCATCAGGCTAAGTTACGAGCGCATTGTTTCTCGCGCGAGCGATAGGTCTCTTTTTTTTATTCTATGGACTCGAGTACATACCGACATTCACATGCCTCGACTACTGATTCCCTAATTGTCTTCAGCAAGAACGAATATTTATATTCCATATATTTATTTCAGTCCAGTTGCTCATTAAGTGGATAATGTTGCACAAAATATAAAAAAAAGAAACAATTTCAATTAAAAAAAATAAAATTAAAATAAAATCATAAATTAGAATCAGAGAGTTGCTTAATGCAACTAGCAAAGAAATGTAATTTTTTCACTGGATAATATACATTTTTTTTTTTTTTTTTTAAAGAAACAATCTTCAGGCTGAAGATGTAATTTAGAACACGCTCCTAGTTCCTTAGACTATTTAATTTTATTTTTAACTTTGGATGAAAGAAATTTACAAGTATTTCCAATTGTAAACCCGTCAACCCGTTTGCAAATTGTAATCTCCTTACAATGAACATGTGCTACGAAAACATTGCGAGAAGATAATGTAGAATATACTTAGCAACAAGTTCTCTGACATTTTTTTTTCAACAGGAAAACAAACCACCTCTTGTTCCTTCATTTGAAATGCATCGCTTGAACTGTGTACTTTCCAGGACGAATAAATAGATGGAAGCATGAAAATAATTGACACATGTTCACATACATTTGTTTTTCAATTTATTTAATTCTGTTTGATTCAATTTATTTAATACTTTGATTTTTTTATTATTTATTTATTTAGTTTATTTTATATATATATATACTTATATATATTTCATATTTTTTCAGATAGATTGATGGACGATCTAATTAAAAGAAATACTTGATATATAATTTTGTTGAACACGCAATTAATTTGATAGATAATACTAACAACTCGATATGATATGGACGTTAATTTTCTATCTAGATGAATAATTTATAAAAAAAAGAGGACATGAGAAGAATCAATACTACACATTGACAGAATTGGAGTGAGGTTTCTTAATTAATACAATTGAAACGTGAAACGTATCATAAATCGTGAAATTGGATTTATTCTAGAATCCAGTATATTGTAGAGAAAGGGTAAGTGGCTCTTAAGGGTTAAATGGCCCTCGGCAAAAGGCAGCTCGTTAAGAAAGGCGAATGTTGCAAATTTGTTATGTTTAAAGCATTGTTTCTATTATCATTGAAGAAAATAAAGAAGTTATAACACATTTAAAATGTAAAAATTTGCTGTAACAGGAAAAAATGAAAGAAAATCCAACTTTCCGGAAACTTTTATATAGAAGGGCCGCCGGCATTAAAAATGGGAGGATATAATTGAACCTCTTATATTATATTAAAAAAAATCTTGAATCTAAAAAAGAAGATGAATTCTAAAAAGAGAGACAAAAAATAAAGTGGTTGCGGGAGTAAGTGCAGGGGAGTGATACACTAGGGGTGTACTCAAGAAGCATTAAGGGTGGCAGTGGTGGGGTGGTTAGAGAGCACGCGCATTCTCCCTTTATGGACGTCCGGCAACGTTTCTCTTTTGTTCTACAAGTGACATTTTTACGTTTTTTTTTTTTCATTAACTCTAGTAAACTAGAGTGGCCTGTGAGGTGGGATGTTAAAGAGCATTAGTGCCTTTCTAATCCGTTGGTAGCGCCATCTCCGCCCCTTGGCCATCTTTCAAAGGGGAATCCCACTGAGCCCGGCTATAATTTATAATCATAAAACATAGATGTATATAAAATCGCGTGTATACACCATAAACAATAGACACGAGGCCAATACAGAGACAAGAAGAAAGCATGCATACAATTTCGATTTCCATACTAAGAACTTGTATGTGAGTATCGATCGAATAAAAATACAAGACTAAAAATTAAAAATACATATGTCAAATGAAGGAGAAGTGAAGGAGAGGGGCGTTCCATTGGGACATTAATACGAAACTAATTGTTATAATTATTCTATGAAAAGTCGCTTAACTATTCCTATCGCGTCAGGACATTTACTGTATGTGATTGCGAGAATGTATAATTTTCTCAACTAGTAAACATGAATTTTTTTTTTATTCTCATTTATGATTCATAATTTAGAGTAATTAAAATGAATAGTATAGTTTATTGAATAAAGATAATTATTTCTCGAGATCAATCTAATTTTTCTTAATCATGCGTTTTTATTATTATTATTATTATTATTTTTTTAATAAGTTTTTCATTTAATTGTTTTAAAATGTATAATGTAATAATATTTGATTATCATTTAGATAGATTATTATACTTAGGAAATAAAAAAAAAAAAAAACTGTTTAAAAATATTTAATAATAATTTTTCAGCTGATTAGCTTACCTAAGTATTGATTTTTTTTTCTTATAAAATGTAACTAGTTTAATCTATTGGACATGATAATTCAGATAAAATAAACCAATAAATAATTAATATACAACAAAAAAAATTGATTAATAAATATTTAATAATAGAAAAATTACTATTGAGCAATATATTGAAAGGGGTTTAACTACATATCAGCCATGTTATTCAAAAAAATTATTTTTTTAATATTATTCTATGGATTATGATAATATTTAAAATTAATTTAAACTTTTTCTACCTTGAAGATCTCTGTCGTAAGTATTTTTATTTATTTATTCATTACCTATTAAAGACATTGAAATTATTTTTAAATAAGTACATTTACATGCTATTAATATATATTTATTTTAATATTATAATTATTTACAATTTTACATATTTAAGAAGCAAACCACTCCCAGTATATTCGGAAGTAGAATTTTTTTAATATATTAATGAATTGTTTTGAATGTATATATTGAATTTATTTTTTCTTAGATAATAGAATAAAATAATACATTAAATTTAAAATTATTTATTTTAATAAATTACAATTTTGAAAAAAAAATATAATTGATTAATAAAATAATTGTAATATTTTATAATCATTTTTTTTTTAAATCAATATTTATTTATTGTATTTATTGGTGTTAATTTAGAATTATCTTTATATATATTATATTTAATAATTTTTTCAATAAATATTGTTTTTGTTTATTCTTTGAGAAATCCTTCATTTTAATATTCATTATTATTTTCATGAAGGAGCTTTTGGGTTTATTTCGATTACTCATTTAATCAAAAACGTGAAAGGATGATGCCCAGGCGTAAGTTTATCTCTAGATAATTTTCATTTCGGGTTTTCCTACCCTCTTGTAGGGGAACCAATCAAAATGCCCTAAACTGGTTGGCCAGAGGGAGAGAAGAATTTAATCCACCCCTCCACAAAGTCTCGAAGACGACTCCACCCCGAGTAAAACATCGCGAACTTAAACCCTTATCAAAGATTAAACTTTTTTTTTCTTAAAGAACACCAACTGCTGAATCGACTGGATTGAAATTAAATTTTCTTTCCATTTCGTTTTTTTTTTTTTTTATTTTTTTTTCCTGCTTCCGTTGTCCTGAGAGGCGTCTCCGGCATCGCAACATGCCCCGAACCCTTCCTTCGGGATCCCTACTATCAATTCCGGAAATGAGTCCCCATTCGTCCGTTTCTTCAGGAGAACAGCAAACAAACGACATCGGCGGTCGTACTCGGGTAGTAAAAATCATCCTCCTCAACTCTCCCCCTAAAAAATCCTAGCCAGAGGACCCTTTAACGAGACTCCAAAGGCGTTCCACCACCACCGCGACACAAACAAAAAAAAAAAAAGATTTAATTAAAGATTGTGAATAAATTCGAGAATGGCTCCCTCGACAGGAGAGACACTTGACCGGAAATGAGAAAGAAAAACGAGCACTGTGATTCTATCAGTGATACGCGTGAAATCTAGGAAGCTTAAATACTATAAATTATGTATTAGCATCTATAAAAAATCTTTAGAAAAGAACAAAAAAAAAACTCAATTATTACTTTAATTAGAGTTTCTTTATTTGAAAATCACATAATTAATAAATACAAAAAAAAAAGAAGAAAATTACATTTGTTTGAATCTATTAATACAAGTTCATAAACAACATTCAAGTTTTTGTTTTTTTTTTTGTCATAAAAGGAGTCAATAATGGCTTATAGATCTTATGTTAATATATTTTTGCTTTGTTTCTTGAGCAAAGAACGACTTGGCGGTAAAAGTTTGCAATGTTCCCATCTTTTTTTATTTATTTATTTATTTATTTATTTTTGTTTACTTTTTCATGGTTACGAATCCACTGAACGAGACAATCCTTGAAATGTACTGAAATATTTCAACCTCCTTTTATAAAATATAAAAAAAGAAGAAAAAGTAAAAAAAAAAATTAGAAATAAACATTGTTATTTAGAATTCTAAAAGAATTATTTAATTATTAAATAAATAAAGAAATAAGAATTAATCATTCCCGAAAACATGTAAAGAATTGATGATGTCATATTATAAATACATATATATACCTATATATTAGATTCAAATTTCAATGATATTATTATATCTATAAATTAATATTAATAGATAAATATTTAATAAATTAATTAAATATATATATATATTATATAATTTTTTTTTTTATTTCAATTAAATATTATTTAAATCATTTTTTTCTATATATTCCCCTAACGATCTTTTAAATAGAATGGTTATATAAGCTGGCATTGTCAGTGGACATTCTAGAACCACCCACCGTGGTAAAGGGTGGTATTTCCTAAGGGGAGAAAATTAAAAAAAAAAAAAAGTGAATGTGGCCATCGCATGCAGGGGTGATAAGAGTGGAGAAGCGTCGGTCGCCATGTTGCACGTTGCCATGGTGATTGCTAATCAGAGCGTGATCCGGTGGCGCCGCGTGGTGGCCAACATTTCACTTGCTCATTGGAAATAGAGAATTTTCGCATCCCAATTACAACACTTGTTTTAATTATAAAATATATTCTATGATGAGTGTCATCCAAAATATAGTTCTTTTTCTTTTTTGTTTTTATTTTTGTTTCCTTGCATTAATCTAAACTTAATTTATTCACTCATTTGAATATATTTTTAATGCATTTTTAATGAAAAGATATATAACTTGAAAAATAGAGAATAAAACAATTTTATATCTGTAAAATAGAAATGGATATTTTATTTAATTTTTTTATCTTATAAAATTTTAAATTATAGTTAGGATGCTATTTGCTATAAAATATTAACGTATTTTTTTAATGTTATTTGAGTTTATCCTACTTAAAAAGATTTAAAACTGTTTA
The DNA here is from genome assembly GCA_963082975.1 of Labia minor. Taxonomy (NCBI): domain Eukaryota; kingdom Metazoa; phylum Arthropoda; class Insecta; order Dermaptera; family Spongiphoridae; genus Labia; species Labia minor. Next base: position 31,730,625 of record OY720347.1, read on the forward strand.
TCGGTTATTTATTATTTGTTACCTAGGAATGAATTAACTGAATTACATCCTAGATGACAATTCCAGTTAGTAATACACGGATTACAAAATATGCAACACTTAAGACAAGGTTTCCCCTTTCTGGGGTTCTCCACATAATCTTTTAATTAAATATAAATGGGTTGAACTTCCTTCGAAATCCGTGGAAGGGAGAAGCAAATTCAGCCAAGAAGGAAAACAAAAAAAAACTTTTGTTTGTGTTGGTACTAGGCTTGTAAGAAACTCAATGCACCCCTTGATATGCGACGTTTTATGAAAAAATATAGCGAGAGAGGTGACTTCATTTTCTGGGATGACGGGATGGGTAGGAGAGAATAAAGGAGGGGTTGGTATCTTGCTGGAATCTTCGCGCAGTTTGCATCATCCATCATCCGTGGTGGGTGGCAACCCCCTCAAGTGCCATCTTATTAAACGCAAAGAAGAGCCCTCAGCCCCTCTTTAAATAATTAGTTTCCCAAGAGGGGCGTAGCTTGGCGCAGGCAGGGATTACCGGGCAGGCGCCGCCTCTCCAGGGGGTGATTTCGCGCCACCCAACTTAACACATCGGAACAACACCAACAGACGACCTTTGGCACTCAATCCACCCCTACACCCACTCCATACTGATAATTGAATGACTAAAATACCAAAAAGCATTATAGAAAGATTATTTTATGTTCAGACATCATTTAAAGGAAAAAAGTGAATGTTTTTTTTTACAGTCTAATAAAATTAGTCTCAAGTAAAGTGAATTTTAAGGGGGATAAATTCAATTTTTGCTAAAAATATAAAAGTTTATTAGTATAAATACATATTTTAGATTATTATTTTTACTATCTCATGATATGCGATCATGAGAATTTTCGAAATGGAGATTTTGATGTTTTTATACGTTTTGAAGATCCCTGAGTCATTTTCGCTAAGCTTGAGAAAAATGTGTGTGTGTGTGTGTGTATGTATGTAGACAAGATTACTCAAAAACGGTTTGAGCTAGAATAATGAAATTTGGTACACAGGCATTATTCAAAATTCATAGTTTTCTATAAACTTTTGAGAAATGTAACTCATTCAAAAGAGGGTCATTACCTACAACGTTTTGATTTTTTTTCCTCTAAAGTGACCGTAAAAATAAAGATATAAGTTTGATAGTTTTTCACATGATTAAAAATTGTATAAAACTGCTATATATAGAATTTCAGCTTGATTGAATCGCTGAAAGTACTGGAATTAATTTTTTAACACTGCAAATCACGCGCCAGCACGTGACATGGTGCCATCAACAAAGAGCCAAACATGCGCTGATTTAATAAATATTATTTATTAATTTTAATTTATAATTTAATTAATTAAATTTAATTTAAATATAATATATGTTAAATAATCCAATTCAAATTTGCAAAATAGTCAAGTGGAGGTACTCCAGATTCTTTGTTATTAAAAATATCAAGATTAAATAAATACGATACGAATAATTCAAATAATAAATAAATTAAAGGTTCAAAATATGGTGACCTCTGAATTTATGTTAGTTTTAAAACTATGAGAATACCAATCAAATATTTTTAAAAGTTAAATATTAATATTTATTTTTACCATTAAAAAACAAATTAAAAACAAAAAAATAATAATTTAAAAAATAATTTACTTAAAATATCTGATAGATAATATTAATTTTTCAGGTATATAACATATATTATTATTATTATTATTATTTTTCTAAATTAATTTTAATTTTATAAATATATAACTCTATTTTAATATATATATATATATACAATTAATATACTATAAATAAGTTAGTATAGGTCAAATTTAAGCTGTTTTCATTCAACTTAAAGAACAAATAAATGTGAAATTTTCGAAGATATTTGGTGTGATATGTAATTGATCCACTTGGCCAAAATAGCTACTTTCTAGATATTAACGATTGTCATTATTGGTTAACAAAAACTCTCTAATGACAGAAATGATAAATATTCAGTCATTTTGTTTATTTGAGACAAGTCGTCGAAAGTAATTGATACTTGTATTTCGTGACTTATCATTTGATTATTTTTCCGGTAAAATAAATACGATCTGTGGCATTTGTATGAGATAATAACCAATTGCAATTAATTCAACGAGATTGTCGAGTCGGTTTAATTATTTATTTATTATCTTATTTGATTTCTAAAGGAAAAAAAACATGGCAAGTAATTGAAGGCAAAGAAAGGAAAATAAATATTTAGATATGATAAAAATGGTATCGAAATCTTCTAGGCGGTGGAGAGAGAGAAGATATCGGCTGAGAAACAGCCATTGCCAATCTTCTCTTTCTCTCTCTCTCTCTCTCTCCAATGAATCAGGCTTTATTCTAAAACAGAAATCCTATTAGAAGATGTCTTCTTTAAAGAACAACTCGTTTTCACTTTTCTCTAAACTCCAAATGAAATTTTTACATAGAGGCATAATAAAAGTATTGTTATCGAATATATGAATATTAATTTGTTTTTCAAAAATTGACTGAAAAATAAAAAAATAAATATTTTAATATATATTTTTTAGTATAGAGAGGGATAGATAAATTTAAAAATTGCTTTATCTATAAAAATTTATTAATATAATATAATATAATATAATATATTGTAATCATTTTAAATAAATAAAAATGTAAAAAACAAAAAAATAAAAAAAAACAATCTTAATTTTATTATTAAAAATATATATAAAAATATTAATTATTTAAAAAAATTTTATTACTTATTATTATATAAAAAAACATACTTTCATTTTATTTTTTTAGTTTATTAAAAATTAAAAAAAAATATAAAGAAATACATTTATACGGTAAAAATTAAAATTTATTTTATATCGATTGACTTTTATAATTGCTAATAATTAATTATTAATTATAAAATTTCGAAATTTAATTTACAACCATAAATAGATTTGTAATATTACTAATGAATTTCGAAATAATTAATAAATAATTTTTAATTATTTTTTGTTTTAACAAGAAAGTATTTTTACTATTTTAACTTATAACTTATAATAAATAATATTTATATATATTTTTTAATAAAAATAATATATTTTTCATCATATAAATGAAAAACAATCATATTTTAAATTAATTTTATAACTTCGTTTAAATTTATTATGATTTTAATTAAAAAAAAAAAAAATTATTTAAAATTTTAAATCAAGTGTCACAATGTCAATCATTGAATTGAATGGTTGAGTAATATTTTAAAAGGCGGTACATAAATAGAAGAAGGTAAGTAATTTTTTTTGTTTTTTGTTATTAAAATCGACACCCTTTTTGGGGTGAGACATTTTATCAGGTCTGATTGAGAGGCCTAATGGAGTTCTGTTTCTAATGTTGCTGGTAATTAGTCGCTATCACTGGTAGAAGCGTAAAGGGGTGGCGCCATTAAGGAATTCGAATGTCGAGTCGGGTGAAGAAAGCTCTGCCCTGGGGCCGGTTCGCAAAGCGCCAAGTCGTAATGGCGTCGTCCGCGGCCTGGGCGCCATCTTGCCGTATTCAAGAAAGCAAACCGGCCCGACGGCATTGGCCCCACCTGAGGGGTGCTTAGGCGCCATCTTGCCTCCCACAGGCCACAAACACCCCACTCGGATTTGCTCAACTTCTCTCTCTGTTTCTCCCCCCAAACTCACCCACCTCCTGTTCCGTCCCCCCAAAACACCCTCTCCTCTATCTTTTCTCATTCCTCACACACCCACACTTGTTAATCCAATTGAAACATCTTTGTTTAAGGAAAAAAGAATTCATTTCAAGGAAAGGATATTTATACATTTATTTCTACTTTATTTTTCACAAACACCATTTTTGAAAAATAAATAGAAAAGTTTAGATCCTTTATGAAATTATTTTATTATTAAAATATATCATAATATTAATATAATATTGTCTTTATATTCTTATCAAAGACAGAATGATAATATTAAATATACATATTTATTTAAAAAATTTAAATATACATACTTTTAAAAATAATGAAATTTATTGTCTACTTTGGAATGTAGGCGAAAGGGGAACGAACTTATGTGTGAATCAGTATATAAATATAATAATAAATTATATATATAAACTTCTGTTGGTTATTTTAACCACGTTTATGGTGACCTTCTCTTTGTATAATAACCAATATATTTATTGACTACTAACTGCAGAGACGCCTTCAAAAGTCTTCCATCTGACTTAACAAATAATCCCCGTCACTGCTTTACCATGAGAAAATCAGAAGACCTTCATAAACGCATCATCATTAAACCTGTCATCACCAACATTTATTTACATTAAATTTGATTTTTATTTATATATATTTACACAAATTTATATATTATAATATACTTTAAAATATGAGTACTCGTTAAAAAAATTTATGTAATTTTTTTTTAATTTACTATTTAATTAAATTTATAAATTTTATTTGGAAGTATATATATCTATCCTACTTAATATTTCAATGTTATTATAAATTTAATATTTAATTCAATTAATAAATTTCTTTGTGAGTATAATATTGTTTTATTTATTTGCTTTACTCTTTAAATTGATTTATAATTTGGCCCTTAAAATTTTATTTATTTATTTTTATTTGTTTAATTTAAAAAAAATATATTTTGTTTTTGTATATATTTTAATTTTTTTTTTTTTTTGTCACTCATCTTTTATGAGTTTTTCTAAAATTAATTTCTATAAATTTTTATTTGCGACATATATTTATAATTTATTTATTGATTTTTTTTACTAAAATACATAAAAATGGGTTTCATTATTAACAAATATTATGTATATTTATTTCAAAATATAAAAATTTTATTTTCAAATTCAAGAATCGTTTCGATAATCAAGTACCCCCATTAATTGATTAACAATTTTAAATATTAGTGAGGCTGACAGGATTTCGAGCAGTTCATTAAAAAAAACATCGTTTGTTTGTTTCTTTTCGATTCGATCTCCTTGGAGTGGATTGCTAGATCGATTCTCTCTTTTTTTTTGTTGTTTCCCTTCGAAAAAGCGAGAAATGCCAATTAGGGTTATCATTTAGACTTGTAAAATGCTAAGTGTCCATTTTCCCTTTGTGCACCTGCCCCGTAGCTTCGATAGATCGAAATTATTGCCATTAGGGAGATTTATTTTTTCCTTTCGTCATTACATGTTTACGAGGGGCTTTCAAAGGAAAATATTTATCAGCCTACAAAAAGACAACCTGTAAATGTGACATCTCTCTTTTTTCTTGATTCCCTCTGATGATCGTGCACCCATCCACCATGAGAAACATGTATTTAACAAACTAAATATCATTTACGCTAATTTATTATATAATAAAATAAAAATAATTAAAAATATAATAAAATGATAATATATACTTAAATAATATGAAAAATAATTAAATAATCTTTTCATTTAAATTTTTTTTATCAATCCAAATATAATTTTATAAATATTTAATCATTTCAACAATGCTATGCACATTCGTATACTTATATATTTAAGTTATTTAAAGAAATAAATTAAAATTAAATTTACGCAGAGATAATATCCAATATATAAACTTACACAAAGGTAAAGGTATGTTTATCGTAAAAAAAAAAAAATAAAAAAAAAAATGATTAGTGAGTTCATTTACCTGAAAAAATATAATAATTATCATTTTTCCTATATTATTATGTACATATTTCATGTACAACTATAAAACAACAGGAATATCTACTGATTGAACTGACCCATTAATGAATAATAAGTTAATAAATATATTTAATGTGTCTAAAAAAACTATAGGTAAATTTATTATTAAAATCAATTTTGTTAATTAATTTTTAGGAAAATATTATTTGTTAAATATTTTTATAATAATATTACCTAAAAACAAATTTGATTTTGATTTTTTGATTTTATAAAGGAAATTAAATAATATTTATCAAATAAAAATTATCTTTTAAATAAATTAATAAACAACAATGACTCTCTAGTGTGTTAACTATACAAAAATAAAATCACTAACACGCATACAAAATCAAAATATATAATAATAATGATGTTTAAAAAAATAAATATATTATTTATAAACATTCTTAATTAATAATTTAAAATTGATTCTTGTAAAATAGGTTATAAAATAAATAATAAAATTATATGTGTTTTTTTTCTTCATTGTTTTCTAATAAAAGAAAGAAGAGGCGTGTCGGAGGCATTTTTTGATGAAAGGCGAAACGAACGGCTTTAATGATCATAGAAGAGGCGACATTTTAAACTCTTGAGTGATTTCACAGGTGAGTGGTTTTTTGAAAAGAAGAATCGAGGATGCTGGAGTGTGGGACGGGGACAGGAGCTACGGTGGGGGACCAGACCGAGCGGGGGAAGGGGGCGCAGGTAATTAGAGAGCCTGCTGCGCCATTGGCGGCGTGTTATGGTTATCTTCTCAACCAATCAGAAGCCATCGATCAAGCTCATAAAGGATCATAATTATGCAAAGGAGCCTCGTAAGACAAACAACAAATTCACCGAACTCATCACGAAAAATACCTTATAATACCTTTTCAGTTTAACGATAACAAAATAGTATTTTAATATTTATTATTATACCTACTCGATTTAAATATTCTCTGGGTTTATGAATGAATATAAAATATCCAATGTTTCATTCACGATTATTATATATGTTGTGACTTGGATTAAGTTGAACTTCAAATTGAATGTATTTTACTAAACAAACAAGTAGTGCCCGTTTTTTCATTACTATTTGATATACCAACCATTTTCATAAAAGTGTTAGCTTAAAAACAAATATCTTCATTTCACTAAATGGGTCATAAATCCAAACCGGTAATGCATTTTATTTTTACAACTCAGATTCATGTCACCTGCCGTTTTGGCCTCTGAAACTTTTTAATCTATTTCTAGTTCTAAATTTGTATATCACAACCAGCAACTCAATTGTACTTTTAAAAGCGCAATGTTGACGTGTTCCAATCCCCCTACAATCGATTTTTTTTCCTCTCTCGCTCTCTTTTTCTCTCCATCTGCATTGTAACCTAAATTTTTTATTAGAAAACGAATTGTTACTAGTGGATATTTTTAATCGAAGGGTTGGGGAATAATCACAGTGCGAATTAAAAAATTAACCTTTCTGTTCATGGCATTTGTCGTTTTTTTTATGTTAGCAATGAAGTGGTTGAAGCCGATTTTGTGGTCAAAACTGTCCTCAGGAAAAATAGATGAATCCGTCTTGATGGGCAGAATTTAGATATTTGTATGTGATACGCCCTCTGTTTTATCTTTTATGACGGGGAGTAAATAAAAAAAACATTCAAGGGTTGAAAATAAAACAAAAAAAAAACTTGTGTTTGGGGGAGTGGAGAAGGACTGTCGATGACCGAAGCTGGATTGGATTAGCTGTGACACCTTCGAAGGGGTGAATTATAGTGGGACATGTCAAAAGGGCCGTGCAACCGTCGCCTCTGATTGACCATGCATAATTAACGGGAGTCTAACACCCTTACGCCCGTTGATCGGTACAATGTCGTCGTCTAATTGATGACTACTCGAGCCTTTGCCTAAATATTTGATTAATACATGGCGAGGTTTCAGATATGCTCGACAGGTCTTGCCTGGTACGAGGGCTTTTCATTAAATCGCCATCCAAGTGGTAGAACTCTTTTCGAAATCGAGATCTTTTCATTCGAAATCCCTTTTTTAACCCCATTATGGATTTTCTTTTTTTTTTGTATCCTTTTTATTCTCTCTCTCTCTCACTCACACACATATATTACACATACAGACACAAACACATACTCAGAAACCTACATATAGAAACAGACAGACTCTTTGCAAAATTAATTATCAACGTCCATATTTAAATTTGGATCTACGGTGTAGCTTGCATATGGGACATATGTCTCATTAGATGTTAATGGCGGAAAACTAACTAGCTCGGCACGAACAAGTTTACATAATTAAAATAAATTGAATAGGGAGAAGAGAACTGAAGATGAAACATTAGCGAATCTAGCATTGAAACCAAAATTTTCAACAAATACCTGTTAAATTTTACAATTGCGTTTATAAAATCATTTATTGTATCATTCTATTTAACTCCAAGTTTAATAGTCAATTTGGAGAAATTTAAATTGTTTCATTTTATTATATAAATAAATATACTGATATGTATTATACGTATTAGGTACATAACGAATTGAATATGAAAATAATTGGTTTAAATTAAATTAAATAATTTTTAGGTAAATAACTTTTAATAAACGAATTTATTGATATAAAAAATATATGGAAATTATATAATCTTTTGTTCACAATACCAATTTTTTTTTTTATTCCATTAATATTAATCGGGAACAAAACAATTTCCGCTGTATTGAAAAAGAATACAAAGAATTTAAAGTAAATACAAATATATAAATATGTACAATTGAAATTTTTCAATACATTCATGCTTGTTTTTTATTGCTTTAGACGTGGATTATTATAAATGATTGTGAAAGATATAATATAGTATAATAACTTGTCTACTAATTAGCTTGTCAAAAAAGTTGCTTCAAAGAAAAAATGTCATGAGGCAAGCAAATCACAAAGGCATTGGCAGCCATCTGCCCCGCATTGTTTGCTTTAACAGTCTAAATAAGCAAATTTAACTAAGTTAAAAAAAAATTATGTATATAATTTTGATAAGAGTTTTACCCAAGGATAAGCTATCGTATAGATTTGAACATGTAATAGAATTTCAATTGAGTCAATTATCCAGGTGTTAATACGTATGCATTGGTGTGGATAGCTTAAGAACCTGCATTCTATAACAATCAACAACGTCCCAATGTCTTTGCGGTTGAATATATCTAGATCAAAATGAATAAAAATAAAAGAATAAATCGAAATGTGTAAAAAAAGTTAAAAATAAAAAAAAACATCTTATCATTCGCGGTGCATCCTGAATATAATGCACTTATTGCTCGAATTAAAAAATAATTTATACAAAAACACTAAAAGCTATGTTAATAATTAACATTTTTTATTCATCATTATAATAGAAAAAAATAAAAAAAAATGTCTCATGTGTACCTAAGCTTACTTTTTTTTATTAAAAATGTTTTAATTCGTTAAATATAAATAAACTATTTTAACCGTTGTAATAATTGTAATATTTAAAAATTTACATAAACCAAAATTAAACTTAAAAATATACACACAACTTAATAAGAATATTTTTTAATTAAACATTTGGTGAGTATATATATAGAGAGAGATAATAATCACATAAAAATCACAAAAGTTTTAATAAATACATTCGTGAAAAATATATATATATATCTTTATGCGCATTTCGGTAATTGCGCCATCTACTCAAGATGGGTTGAGAAGAAGTAAGCATCTGACGCTTGCGCATAGAGCAAATATATCAAATTGAATCTTCTCTAAATGTTTAATTAGATCATTCTTATTGAGAGGTACATTTTTTATACTTAATTTGAGTATATTAAATATTACTATATATATAAAAATAATTACTATTTATTATTAATATATTTATATATTATTGTATAAAAGTTTTCATATAAATTTATGAAAAAATAATTTCATTTTCCTAATGAAAATTTATAAATTTATTTTAATTTATTATAAAACATAAAAATAAAAATTTCATTACTCTTGAATATCAAAATAACTAAAAATTGTCAAAATTAAGGTAGATATAATAACAATTTTAAATATGAAAAACAACAACAATAAATGTAAATTATAATCATTATATGATCGAAAATAAAATATATTTTAAATAGCAATAATATGTAAAATTTAAAAAGTTTATTATTAATATTTAATTAGAATGTACAACAATGTACAACATTCAAATTCATTTTTCATTATCTAAGTTTCTTCTTTGATTGTAGAATAATATAAAAAAATTATTTTACTATGGATAATAAAATAATTTCTTTTTAATTGAAAAATATAAATTATTATACTAAATAAACAATAAAAAAAATTAAAATAAACTTTATTATTATTATTATATTGTTGAAATTTTCAGGTAATTGAAGTGTTTTTTTAAAGAAAACCACGGTCGAGATAGAAATTTAATTTTTGAAATTAATCGTTCCCTTAACCAAAGAGCTCGTTTGATTTATGAAGATGTCGGCGATTAAGGTCCTCCAAGCTTCCTGCTTTGTTTAAATAATGAACGGGGCTCGCTTTTTTTTTCTTAAACTCTATAAATATTTAATTCCAGTAGGCTTTCGGTGAGGTGATTCTTAACCTTTAAAGCGTTCTTGAAAGAGAGTTGAAATCCCTCTTAAGAACTACTTTGACTTTCCATATCAATTCAAGTTTATCTACGAGGGATTTTAATTCGCATTTCTATTTCGATTTAAATTAAACTGACACCGTAAAATATTGTACGACTTGCCTCCTGCTGTACGCCGTTAAAACAAAAACAGTTGGCAGCGTCAAGTTTTCTTTTTAAGAATATCAGTCGCATTTGAATCAAGACTAACTTTATGCCTCCTCCCACCCCCGTGTTTAACATTTACTTCATACAACTTTGCGGTTATGTAATTTCATCGTAGTGGAAAACAAACCATCAGTAGCAAGATGGAGGAGACCTTTCTTGGTGGAGAGAAAGCATTAAACTTAACTAGGCAACTACATACAATCCATCCAAATTGGCTGCCAATGTACTAGTATCACAGTTCAAATATGAGAGTTGAGAGTAGAGGAGGGGAGAGGTGAAGAAACTTTCAACATCACTTTACCATCAAGAGGTGTTTATAATGATCATTCAATTTGGGAAAAAAAAATAAAAAGTTTCTATACTTCCAATGAAAATTAATTAAAAACGTAATACTAAAAAAATACTAAAAATTAATTAATAAATTTGCAAAAAAAAAAATGAAAAATTTATATATTCTAATGAAAATGAATTAATACTATAAAATTAAAATTCGATATATATTTATTTCTTCTAATATCTAATGCGTGATTAACTAAAATAAATAGTACTAATTAACCTATATTTAGAGGTATTTTGAATAACACAGTTTGTAAAAAATCAATTCATTTAATTATCATATCAAATTAAGTTATTTATCAAAAAAAGACAGTATAGAGAGAATTTATATTCATACATTTAAATTTAATTTCTTCCTAATGCATTTAATTACTTTACATGTTTATCGATATCTTATTGGAAAATTAAATAAATAAATAAAAAATTATAATTAGTTAATGAGTAAATATTTATATAAAATTAATTTTATTGACATTTAGTAATTATGATGCAATGATTGGTTTCTATTTTTCTAACAATTGCAATTTTATTTGTTAAAATTATTTATTAGATATTATCTGTACGAATAAATTAATTTATGTAAACAATTTATTTATTTATGTTTATTTATGAATTCGAATTCATTTTAATAATAATATGATAGTAAACAGATTTCTTCATTTTTTGGTATTTAAAAATTTTTATAATATTTAAAATAAATTAAATTTTATTCAAATATAAAATCAAATAATGATTATAATTTTTATTTTAGTTTTGGAGAAAGTATTAAGTACTTCTACCGATGTGGATAATCATGTTTTATGCTCAAAAAAAAAAAATCAAAATTTGCATTTTATTTTTAATATTAAATTCTAATTAGTTTTACCTAACAAAAGAATTATACTTTTATAAAAAAAAAATCTCCATACAACCAAATGGTGATTATGAAAAATGCAGATGTCCTATTATCCTTCAAATGAAGGGTGAAACATTAATTAGATTTTAAACAGATTGTGGAATCTTTCAAAGGCAAATCGGTTCTAATCTGTTAACGGGAAGAAGGGAACGGGGTTGACTTCTGCAGCCGTCCTGCCATACCGTGACCCTTTACTACATGATCTTTGAAGGATGATGTATCGTTTTTTAATTATATTTTAAAACCATCGAGCCCCGGTTTCTTCTACTGGAAGCTTCCTCTTCGATATTGATTGTCAAGTTCAAAATGACTTTTATAATTCATTTTCCTTGGTAATACCTCCTCCCGCCCTTCAAACAATAATACTCGTATCTCACCCTAAAATAAAAAATAAAAAAAAAATTCAACCGCCACAACTCGACTTGATTGAGAAAGAAGAGGAACATGATTCACACTCAGTCGATTTTAAAATAATATTAAAAATTCTTAAAAAAACTAAATTAAAAGAATTATTTAATTTTTCATTAATAATGATTTTTTTTGTTAATAGTATTAGTGATCGATTCTAGTTGTATATTTATATTAAGTAAAAAAAACATTTAATCGAAAAATGGCTTTTCAATAAATATTGAATTTTTCAAAAAAAAAAAAAAAAAAATAGAATCAACCGAGTAAGTATATTAAACAAATCAAAATAATATATTATATTGTTCATTGATTTTAAAAACATAGTTTATTATAAATTAATGAAAAAACAAAATTTATATCAAAATAACAAAAGCATTGTTCAAATATGTATTATTTATTTAAAACATATTAAACTGATGTGAACTAATTAATATATATCAATCAATCAATCCAAATTAAAAAAAAATTATTAATTTATTATTTTTTATTAAAGATTTTAGAAAATATTAATTGTAAAAATTTTTTTTGTCATGTTCTTTTTTTTTTATTAATTCATACTTTTACTTTTCAATATAACAACTTACTAGGTTTACTACAATCTCGAATAATAATATATTTAATTATCATCTCTATCTCTTGATCTCTTTGAATATAACAAGGTTTAAACGGAAATATATAAACATTTATAGTTTAGATATTTGAATAAAATTGAAAAAAAACTGGGAATCGGAACTCATTATAGAGTTAAAAAAAAATTATTTCCATAACAATAATATATAAATAATATATTAAATTATTAGTCTTATTATATAAATTTAATTAAAATTACAAAAAATTAATAAATAAATAAATAAACATGTACATATATGCATTGTTGCTGAAAATTTCAGGTTATTCTTTCATTATAAATGTAAAATTAATAATATATTGTCTTAAGTTGTTTTACTCATTTTTTATATTGCAATATAGTAGAATTAGTTATGTAAGAATTATAATTAATACTCTAAAAATAATATTTTTTATTGAATTAATTTAATTGGTATATGTTTGATTGATATAATGAATGCACTTGGTTTAAAAGGTAAATATGAAACGATCAGTCATTGGTAATATATAGTATGTGTATTATCATATTTAAAATTAAATTTATTAATATTTTGTTAAACAAATAACATAAAAGTATGTACAATTTGTTGAAGGGGAATCATTAAATCTCTAAATATGAGGATGCTATTAAAAATAACCTAAACATTTTTCCTATTAATATAAATATACTTCTTTTTTATTAATTTCATTTTTAAATAAAATGATAATGAATCCAAAAATTTCATAATCATTTTACATAAATGTAATTAATGTAAATAAAAAATATATCTATTTGTATTGATTTTTTTATAATTTAAATTTTAAATCATGCCTATAAAGTTTGATGAATAGAAATTTTATTATATTAACTATAAATAAAATTCAAATAAAAGTTTTATTCATAAAAATTTATATATATATATATATATATATATATATATATATATATATAAGTAGGAGTGGGTGTTTAAGTATAAAAAATATATGAAATACATAAGTATAACAAGACGTTAAAAATATATTTATTTGATAGAGTTTATATTTTTGGAAAAGTTTCAAATGTTCTTTAATATAACTATCATGTTGAAAGTTAGTAATTGAATTTTTAACCAACATTAGAGAGTGAAATATGAAATTAATCATCATTAATTAATTAGTCATCATTGGAGATGATAATATTTTTAGAACAATTTCAACGAAATTAAAACTTTCTTTTGTGGAGGCATATTAATAGAACAACTTTCATTTTCTTGTCAATAAAAAAATAACAATTATACTTTATACTTACAATATAAAACAAATATGTAATATCAATATAAAAATTTTTTTATGTATTTTTATATTTAAATTAAATTTCCATTCATTGATTTTATTTTTAAAATTGGTTTGTTTTTCTTGAGTTCTTTAAATGGCAAGATTAATAATTAATTAATTGGATTGATAAAAGAAATATTATTGATTTATTTGATGACTAAATCGAAACAATAAATAATTTAATATTTATTTATTATTCAAAGACACAGGAATTATATATTAACTGATATTTGATTACCTATAAGATAAGACTTTATTATATATATATATATATATATAATCTTTATTTATAACGTGTAAAACATAATTAAAAGTGAAAATTTATTTAATATAAATGATTACATAAAAACTTATGACAAGTAATTTAGTAATCCTTTCAATTAATTATTAATTTAAAACAAGTGAATGATAAATGAGAACTTGGAGGTTATATATATGAAAATTTTTATATAAATCGCAAATAAAAAAAAATTAATTAAGTAATATGATTTAAATAATAATAGATTGGGTTTATATATTTTTAATCTAATTCTTTGCATTTGACTTTACTTACACAATTTATTTTATAAAAAATAATTTTATTAAAAATTTAAAAAAAAAAATTAATTTATATCCAAAGCATTATTTTCATTTACAATAACGTTGTTATCTTTTATAAGATTTTATCACATCGATGATTTTTTTCAATAGGTTAATTACTATATATAATTTATATAATAGTTCAAACAAAAATTTAACGATATTAAGCGGCAGGATTTCAGTCAGATAAAATAATAAGATAGCATATATATTTTATCGGAACCATTTTTATAATAAAGTTATCTATAATTTGAAAAGTTTTATTATTTTTATTTACTTCCTTTACCTGAATTTTATTAGTTGTACGTGAGAGAGTGATAAAAAAATATTAAAAAACTACTATAATAATCCATTAATAATATTTTTTTCGTTATATTTTATTTTTAATTTCAAATTAATATTGAACTGTTGACAATTCAAGATTATTTTCTATGGAAATAAAAGATTAAATATAGGTATATTATATTTGAATGATTAATATTTTTTTAAAGAATATTAATAAAATTTAATAAAAAAACGTTAATATAATAAATTTACAGTAATTTCATAAGAATTGAAATTAAATTTGTATGTGTATATCAATATATATATATAATTTCCGTCGTATGTATGTGATGTCTGTAACATTATGAAGCTAGTTACAAATAGACAAAATTAAAAATTTGTAACTAATTTCATTTTTTTAGAATTTTGTTTTGTTATTATTAAATATTGAAAAAATAATAAAAATATTACGACAATTTGAATAAAGTTAATAATTTTATATTCTAAGAAGAGTTTTATGCCGCCGGCAGCATAAGATGCCGGGAACGGTTAGTATATGTATAAAATTTCAAAGTTTATTCAAAGTATTGTTAGAGAATGAATAAACAAAAAGTTAAAATGAAAGCAATGAATATAAAATATGTTTAAACATAATTCATAACATAATTATTATATTATCTATCATATAAACTATAAAGGGTGTCCCAAAATTTACGCAAGATTTGAATTAAATATAAAACATTTTTAACGCGGATGGTAAGTTAAATCATACTTTTATTTAGTGAAATGTGTAAAAATTATTTTATTTTAAATATTAATAAAAAAAAAATTACTTTTTGGTTATCATTGAATTTATGAACATAAAAATAGTTAGTTATTTGTATATTTTCTCTCATTTAATGTTTACTTTAAGTTGATATTAATTATAATTTATGCTTAAATTTATTAATAATTTTGAAACTAAATAATAATTATTTATTGACATTATCGTTGTAAAGTAATAATAGCTATCTAAAAAACATCTGTAGACCTTGAAAAACTACATTTTTCTATGATAAAAATATGGTATATAGTGTAATTAACTTTTTTTTTAAATTTTAATATAACTAATTTTATTTTTAAATTAAATTAAATCTTAAATTTTGGTGCGACTCAATATTTATTTATTTATTTATTTTTTTATTTTATTTTTAAAAAAAGGAGAAGAAAAAACATTAATTAAATATTTTCCATCGTTATCAAGATAAGTTAGAGAAGAAAAAAATATTTTGATGATGTTTGGATAAACTTCGCCCGTATAAAGGCTTTTGGAAGAAAAAAAATATTCTTGTGATGGTATACCGCAAGATCGATAGATAAACACCATTGAAGGGTTTCGAAGTTTGTTTTTTTTTTTAATGAAATTGTAAATTAAATTACAATAGGAAAAAGGAATTATAATCAGCAGACTAGCATTATTAGGTTTATAGTGATAGATGATGGGTTGAAAAGGGTTGTGGGGGGGGAGGGTGGGTTAAAATGAGAATGAGCCGTGAACTCACCCGTTGAATGGGTAACCGGCGAAGGCAGCATCGTACGGGTGATACACGGATGGGTAGGGCCAGCCTCCCGCTCCCGCCGCCAGGTTCTCCTTGAGCTCGAGGCCCGCCGCCTGAAACAAACATTCATTTCAGAGATGGTCAACTCAGTCCATTCATGCCTCTCTCTTCCATTCTCTCTTTCTCACATGAAAAAATATCTTCAACACACACACACACACACACACAACTTTTTACAATCTCCTTGGTAAATTTTAAAAACCCATTTTATTTCCAAATTACACCTCCCATCCTTCTCCCCATTTTTATATTCTCCCTTTAATCCTTCAATCACCCATAAATATATATTAGCTGCATCTTAATGATTAATGTTATTAATTTTTAATAAATTTCAAGTAAAATTTAAGGAATTGTTCTGGAAAAAACAAATAATGAAACATTACTTAAACTTTCATGAAAGTTTTTAGGTATACATTTTCTTTTCATTCGAATTTTACACAAAAACAATCTCGAAATATAAGTTATTTATATTTCTAGTTTTTCTACTCATTTTTATGTTCATTTTACTATTCAACTATGAATAAGTATATATTAAAAGATTTATAGCAAAGTTGATAATATATAAATACATATATTTTAAAAAATTTTAATTATATATATAAAAATAGCTTAAAAAAATTTAAAATAAAGTTTAAAGTATTATCTATCGAATTTATTGAAAGTGATAAAATGTATATTAACTAATATCTAAAATATATAGTCAAGTAAGTTATTTTGATATTAGTTAAATTATTATTTCAATTAATAAAAAATAATTACTAAAAAAATAACCATAATTTGTAAATAGTTGAAAATATTGAAGATAAAATGAATATAATTTTTTTTTAGTTTTCAAAAGCGAAACTATAATTTTGATAACAATAACTTATTACCACTAGTTATTTATTTATTTTATGGTAATAAAGTATGTTCAAAAAAGATTAATAAGGTAATTTTCTGTGTATGAAGACCACTTATTAATAAAATAAATAAAAAAAACAAGAAAAATAAAATGTCGAAAAAATAATAAAGGACATGAAAAGGTTAATAGGTTGGAGTTCGATTTCAGCACCTTAAGTAAAAACAAAAAAAACAAAAAAAAAAAACAAAAAAAAATAATTTACAATGAAGGTTAAACAACAGAACATTTTATAGGCAAGTATAGGATATTCGTTTTTACAATCTAGAAATATTAAGTGTTAGTTTGGTGAAATCCAAGATTAGGAGAGGTGTATATTTTCTTTCGCAATAGCAATGGCTGCTTGTTCTTGTTAGATACATAAGGAGGAGTTATTTGTCTGTTCAGATAAGGTGTTCAAATCTTATCAAAGGTTCCGCCTAAAGTCCTTATCACTATCTCTGTCTCGCCGTCTCCGTGCCAGTTTGTGGATTTTATCTACCAAACAGGCGACCGCCTCCTTTTACTATCTTTTATTTATCATATTTTTTTTTTTTTTTGGAATAAAAAAATTGCAAATAGATGATTTCGATTTTACACAAGATCTCTTCCACTTTTTTTTTTATAGATAACAATTGTATACTTAACTACACACAATCGTCAAATTAATATTATTAAAAATACAGTTCCTTTAGATATATATGAATAAATTGTTAGTTTTTGTTCTTTAGAAAGAGGATAAAATAAAAAAACTTTCTGTATTTGAATAAGAATTCTTAATATATTCTGATTAGTATTGTTTAAATTCAAATAAAAGACTTTATCTTTTTTGGTGTGGTTCAATTAATTATTCATTTGATCAGCACCACGGTAACTTTTTTAATGACTATAAACATGTTTTACATGATTTCCCTTGCCAAGTCGCAAACCGAAACGAAGTGGGGGCTCTACTATGGTATGACTGTCATGTGTTCCATGTTCTGCTCTATACCGGGACAGACAACTTGTTCCTCCGTAATTACATAAAAACTAAGTAACTTAAGTAAATGTTGACTTTCCGTGTTGTCCATTTAAGTAATACGAATACAATTATGGCGAATGTATCCGGTTTGTTCAAAATGAGATATTTTTGTTTCATCATTTTATTCAATTCAATATTTAATCTGTAACAAATTTCAGATCAAATGTAAAAAAAAAAAAATTAGTGATTTGCTGTCAGTTAAAACGGATTGAATTTTGTAAAACATTGAGGTTAAAATTCTTCAATATATATAAATATTTTTATAGAGATTATAATTTTGAATGTATATAGTATATAGTATAGTGTATATATAATATATAGTTCGTATATGATGGTATTGGTCATGTTGGAGGGGAGAAAATATGATTTGAATATTTTTAATATATAAATATAATGTATAAATCATTGAAATAATAAAAGTCATCTTCTAAAAAAATGATAAATTACTTTTTCAAAACTAGCTCTTCATTTAATCATATATATTTTTAAATATTTTTAATATAATATTTATTTATTTATTATTTTTTGATTGAAATGTTTATATATCTATCTATTATTTCAATTAAGATAATCGATTAAATATTATAAACAAATGAGAGAGTATAAATAATTAGTAAATATACATATATAAATATATATTATTTATTTTGAAATAGAGATGATCTCAGATTTGAAAATTAATTACTATCAATGGTAGTCTTAATAAAAAAAAATAACAGATTTTTTAGCATAAAATTTAGATAAGCAAGTTGATTTAAAAATAAGTTCGGCAACATAAAATTTTATTAATATAGATATATATATATATAAATTTAAATTCTAACGTAATCAACTCAACTAATAAAAAGAACAAAAAAGAGAAGATTATCTTCATTCATCAGAATTTTTCATTTAATTAAACCATTCCATTTACTAAGCTAACAATATTGTTTATGATCGTAGCTTAGCTAAAGAAGGACTATTAGCTCGCGGATTAGATGACTTAAAAGAGCTTAAAACCAGCCACTAAATCTTATCTAAGTTGTTGCTTCTTGTTCACTTCTTATCTAAATAATATACATATTGTAAATTTATGCTAGTTATATATATATATATATATATATTGTATTCTAAATTGAAAAAGATAATTGTAAGTAAAGTCGTTAGGAAACTTAATGAGAATACATGTTTTGACATAAAAACAAAACCTTTAATTGTACGTATACTTATTTATTGTTATTTTAATATTAGATATTTTTTAATATTATATATATTTGTTTCAATATATTTAGTTATTATTTTCGTATGGTTAACTAAATGATAATGCTATTATAATTATGTCATAATAATTTATGTCAAGGGTGAAATTATACAAAATGTATTTAGTATCCCACCCCCTATCTTTTTTCTTATTTTTCTTATTTTCGGCGTTATAAAATTGAAAAAGTGGCGTTAAATGACTCTGAAATAAATGATCTTTTCAAATAAGGACATTTCTTTATTTGAGAATATATATATTGAAAATATATTTTCAAATAAAAAATTGAAGAATGTATTTATTTATTTATTTTGTTTTTTGAGAGATATTTATAATAATTAAAAGAAATAGAAAATTGATTAAAATAATCAATTCACCCTCAATTATAAATGAATAAAGTATTTTAATATTTAAAGAAGAGAGAATGTTGTCTCTTAAAAGAATAACTGTAATCCAGAAACTTTATAAGCCAGAAAAAGGATATTTTTTGTTTGCCGGTAAGCTGTTCTCCACAACCTGTCCTGTTGAATTCATTGGGTATTCTATTTTACGTTTATATGCCACCCTGTGACCCGTATGACGATCTCAATGTCCACATTGTACCGAATCTTGGAAGAATTTTTATTAAAAAAGCCGAGACATTTGAGAACGACTTAAGCCTGTCTGGAAAGGGTGGCAGGTAGTGGGAGAGAAAGAAGTTTAGGGAAGAATGAGCTCCTGTATCATATACTTAAATTTTAAAGGTTCTAATCAAAGACTATTTAAACAATCCTTAGAACCAATAATATAAACGAATAAAAATATCGTTATTAAAAATATTTTAAAATACACAAAAAAATAGAAATTAAATATTGATTTATTAATTTGAATATTCAATTTATGAAAATTTGAATAAAATTTTAGAAATTGTTTTTTTTAGTTTTGATTATCTAAAAATATAAATTAAAGAAAGAAACATAATAAAACTAAAATTTCAATAATAACAAATATATAGGTATATACATATATGTATATATAGATATATAGCTTTATATAGGTACAATATATAATTATATAATAATATATATATTCATACAATTTATTAGCTATAAATGATATCAGTTTACGCATTATTTTATTTAATTAATTTAAAAAAAAGATATTTCAATATTAAAAAAATAAATAAGTTAATCATTTTAAAATAAGTGGCAATTTGTTTCATAAACTAATAAAATATAAAAAAAATGTGTTTTACTTTTTTCAAAATTAAAGTGAAAATAAACATAAGAGTGAGTGATAAATTGTCATATATAAAGTAATTTTGTGTGTGTGTTTTAAACAATTCATATATATAATTCAAAATAATTAGATTCAATTTGTTGACAAAATGAGATTGTTTCATTTGTTATCTTACAATTAGTTATTCTTATTCTGCTTATTATTATTATTATTATTATTCATTGGATATAAAAGAAAAAAAGGAGCGAAGCTAATCTGATTTATGTTTGATGGGTGGACTTTGAATGAATAGTAGTCCTCGTCAATGGGTGGTCTTCAACTGAAGACTTGAAGCTTATGGATCAGGCAGACGTCACTGGACCAAGACTCCTGACATCAGGGTCAAGGACTGGCCGAAATCAAAGAGTTCACTCGAACTCATCGAAATCCATACTTAATAACTTTTCCGCCAATTTGCATTTATAATCAACAATAATATTATATATATATATTATATATATATATATATATATATATATAATATATATAATATATTATATATATATATATATATATATATATATATAATATATATAATATATTATATATTTCATATAAAAATGAAAAATAAATATTATCAGTTAGTACAGTTATATATCAAAATTATATAATTGTTTTATAAATATGTATTATACGTCTATTTAAAAAAATGATTAAGTAAAATCATAATTTTGTTGTTCACTTTAATAAAAATTATAGGCATTGAACAAGTATTAATGACATGACCAAGTTAGTACTTCTTTTCATCTGTTTTTTTTAGATGTTTTATGAATCCAATTAGTAATGAGCCTGACTGACTAATTTTATTTCCTAAGTTTATTTCATATAATATGTTTCAATGCCTTCCCTATTATATCATATTTTTAAGTCTGTTTTTGATTTTTTATTGTACAATAAGTTACTTCCTAGTCCTAACCCGGTCCAAGATTTCCTGACTCTTCATTTGTTATGTTTCTCTATTTCCAAGTACTAAATATGTATGAAGTTCATAGTTATTTAATTATTTAGTAATCTTTAAGAGTAGAGGTATCCCATTATCAGATATTTAAGTTCTTCTAAACAGAACAGTAAACTTTCATTATTTTTTATTTTAGTTTTAAACAGTTCTCCATTTTCTTACCTCAAATTTATATAAAGGTTATTTTTGTATATTTACATTCACTCTTATTTTCTGAATCATTGCATAATTCTTTTCATTTCTTTATCATTTATTCAGCTCCAAAATTCCGCAGATTGGGCTGAAACTTTAAAAGGTCTCATTTGTTTTTTCTTAATTGTTGTAAACCAGCGGTCGGGGAACCGAGGTAAATTACCCCAAATGGGGTAAACATGAAACTTTGTGAGTAAAAAGTATATATTTTTAATTGTTATTTTATAAACTATAGGGTAATATCAACTTACACAAAAAAATTTTATCTATAGGCATGTCTATGTTTGAGTCTTTTCTTTTGTAACTTTATCTTTCCATGTATTTTAGTTTTCAAAAAATTTTTGATTGTATTAAATTGTATTCTTTTCTTCTTGGCTTTTTTTTATCTTTCTCTATTCATTTTCTTTAGATCTTTTTTTGTACTTTTTATCAATATTTATGTATATTTACAAAATTGATTTAAATTATCAATAATGTATTCGTAGAAATCAAAGCATTCATTTTTTTTTTATTTAATTATTAATATTAATTAAATTTTAAGTTGAAAAGGTTAACATTTTTATTTCATATATATGTATATATATATATTTTATATAATATAATAATATATGAAAAGCGTTTACATCATTGCA
Organism: Labia minor; assembly: GCA_963082975.1. Classification (NCBI taxonomy): domain Eukaryota; kingdom Metazoa; phylum Arthropoda; class Insecta; order Dermaptera; family Spongiphoridae; genus Labia; species Labia minor. The sequence continues at coordinate 31,753,265 of OY720347.1, forward strand.
AGACCACACACAAAGTGGCTGATAATTAGTTGTTGTTGTTATGATGATTCTCTCTTATCGGAGCGTTTATTAAATCATGTAAACATGGCACATTACACGCTCTGAATAGAATCGATTGATGAAGAAATTCACATTGAACTAATTAATAGTTGTCTTTTGAAAATTCAATTAATTTCCAATCAGCTACAATTTTCAAGGAGATTATATCAAAGATGTGCGCAAGTTTCCATTTGTTTTTAATTGAATAGATAAATAAATATTATTGTAATTATTTATAATAACTAAACGAGAGAGAGTGGGAGAGTGAAAATAATGAGTTGATATAATTTATCTTGTCCTATATTTTTTATATATTATAATAAAAAATAAAATTAAAAAAAAATAAAATTTGTTTAGAATGAATTTGATAGAAAATTTAAAAAAAAAATCAAGAGAATTCACATAAAGACTAATTGCAAAACATGCTAAAAGTAAATATTATCCAATTTGTAAAACACGTAGATGGACATGATTCTCGATGGGCAAGGATCCAATTCGAAGAGTTCCGGTTTATGATTTTCCATGATTCGGGCAAAATCAACATTTCGTATACGACTTTGAATTTCAAAGTAAATATTATTAAATGATTGCCGCTTTCGATTCGGTTAAATACTCGAGGACAAGCGTTATTCAGCCAAAAGTTACAACAACATCAGTTGAAAAGCGGAACACGAGTCTTTAATCATTTCATAGCCAATTCCAAATATATATATATATACTCTAATGCAACCAAGCTTGGACAAATTGTGGAAAATGTTTCAACCCCTGATGTTTTGATGAAATCACACAATGGAATTTTAAATTAAATGTATTTTATCTTCATGAAAATAAAAGGAACAGACAACTTCCTGAAATTCTGAATTCGGACAGACAAAAACTTTAAAGCATAACATAACAATATTCTAATTTTAGGGAGCATTATAGAACAACAGCAAATATCAAAAAAATACAATAATATATGTTTGTAAAGAAACCATAATTATCATGGTTTAATATTAAAATAGATTTTTTTTTAAATTTCAGATGTAAAAAACTTGACGAGAAATTAGTTTTTACATTGAATAGAAACACAAGATGAATATTCCAACATTTATTACTTTAAGGCACCTCATGAATTTTGACTTTAACTAAGATGAAAGAAGATAAGAGAATTAATGTTACCTTATATATTAATTAATGAAATAGAAGGATTATAGAAATTCAAGTTGTGAGGTCTCGAGAATATAATAAGATTATAAAAGACAGGCAATCCAGTTGTTAACTGGACAATTTAGGTGAGCAAGTTTTTATATTTTCTTTTAAAATATTTCTTTTAACATTTATTATTATTTATTATATTGATTAATTATTACATTTTACAAATTAATAATTAATTGAATATATATATATATATATACTCATGTTTCTAGTTACAACTTGAAAATTAAATAAACAAAATATTTGTCAGAAAATACTCAACTTTCCTTGTTTTATAATAATAATGTTTGACTATATTTTTTTTAAAATTAAAAAAAAAAACATTAAAATACTTACTTTACTTTTCTCTTAGACATTTTGATATCGAGGAAAAAAAAGAGAGTTTAAAATTTATTAATCAATTTAATTCATTCAATTTGGATCATTACCAAATATAAACAAAGCTAATAAAATATGTATATTTAAAAATTTAAAGAAATTTCCATTTGAGTTATTTATATTTAAATACCTTAAATATATATATATATATATTTTAAATATAATTCAAATAACTTATTTAAGTAGTTCAAATAATATAAATTATCTTTATAGCAAAAAGTCTTATCATTCAAAAAAAACTTGTCAGTCTTGCTAAAATTATACCTTTTTGTATTTAATACACTCGTTTGTTTTGTTTTGTTCTATTTTTAATTTTGAAGAAATTTGATAATATTTCCTAATATCAGTAGATAATATGACTTATGGTTTTAGTAGAAGTACATACAAAATATTTATCAAATTATAATATGACAGCGTACACATACTTATTGTTAGATCCAAATTCATATATCTAGAGTCTTAGAGTAGATGGAAATAAATAAATTTTCAAAATCAATCCAATTTAATTTTAATTTTATATTTGAATTAATTTGTTTATTGTAATATACAATAATAAAATTATGAATTAAGATTGATTTGAAAATTACAAGCTTCAGATCATATGTCATAACAATAATTATATACTTATTAGACGGAAAAATTCAGGATTTATATTATGAAATAAATAATAAAATTTTTAAAAAGAAAATTAAACATTAATATCCAAATAAAAAATTATCATATTTTGAAAAATAAATTGAAATTTAAAAAATTAATAGAGAAAAAAAAATACCTAAAATATTCAATAAATATTTTAATTTCAATATTTTAATATTGCTACCTTCGGACTCATTACATCACATTAGGACAGACGAATTAAATTAGTATTATAAGTACATATTAACCATACATAAAACAAAATTAAAAATTCCAATTAAAACTACAAGCAAGTAATTTGTTTAACATAAATTGATCCTCATGAATAGTTATATTAAATTAAAATTAATTAATTTACTTATATTTATAAATATGAATTAAGGTTACATTAATTATTTTAATGAATTTTAATTTTTTTTTTTTAAATTTTATATATATATATAATTTAAATTTTATTATTATTATTATTATTATTATATATAATGTTTTAAAAACTTAAAGAATTGTCTTATCATAATACATAACTTGTATTAGATAAAAGTAAGTTTATGATGATTGCAATCTTATCTGGTTAAATTTTCCCTAAACAGTTGTTATATATATATATTAATTCAATATTAATAAATATTTTATCTATGTAAAATTCAATGCACGTTTTTTTGTCTATTTTTCAATTCAAGCCATAACTCTATATGCTATCTTTGCTTTATTGGGTCGTTATATTTAATCTCGAGTTATTTATTTCCTCTTTCTTAACAGTATTGTTTTAATTATTATTTCGGAAATAAAAATACCATTCATTAGATCTCTTTTTTTTATTTATATGGAGTTTTTATTATACTATTGTTAAGAAATGTTTGTATGCATTCGCGTAATAGTTTTCATAAATTTCCCCTCTCTTTTTCCATCACCTTAACTGCCCTTAGCCTCTCTTTTTTTTACTTCTTTTACACGGTGGGAGAATTCCTTCAGGCAACAACATATGTAAATTAATATTTAATTAAAGAATTGTAGGTCCTTATCTAAAAAAAAAGTAAAAAGAAAAAATAAATAAAATAAAATTCTCTACTATGGTAATTATAATGTAATTATCAGAATTACATTAATAATATATTTTATGACGTGAATTGCTTTATAACATACTAATTAGAAAATAAAATCAATTTATTTTCGTTAATCCATATTTTAATTGGAAAAAGATTTGGTAATAATTTGTATTTTAATTTATGCGCAAGATTTTTATTTTAAAAAAACAAATTTGTTTCTTTACTATTGAATAATATAAACAATTCAAATCATGAATCAATTTGTATTTTCAATTATAACTAAAAAAAAATAATATAGAAATTTTAACAAATTTGTAATTCATTAAAATGATCAAATTTTAAAAAATTAATTTTTGCGGTTATTGATTAGATATTAATAAAATTTATAGCCTATGAACAAATAGAGATATGAAAGAATATTGTGATGTAATTTCATCGCAATCAGTTCAGCCAATTTTGAGTCTATAACATTAGAATTTCCGGACAGACAGATAGACAGACATGAAAAATTCTAAAGTAACTTTTTGATTCTAGAGATCATGAAACGCAAAGATATGCAAAAAATTTTTAAATTCTTAGCAATGCGCAGTCAAAAACCTTTTTTACTATCTCGCCAGATTTCGATGTTAAGATATGGATGTTTTTATACGTTTTAAAGGTTCCTGAATCATTTTCACTAAGGTTGAGAAAAATGTCTGTATGTGTGTATGTGTGTATGTATGTAGACAAGATTACGCAAAAATGGTTTGAGCTAGAATCATCAAATTGGGTATACGGGCATTATTCAAGATTTGTAGTTTTCTATCAACTTTTGAGAAATGTAGCTCAACTGGAAGAGGGTCATTACCTATAACGTTTTGATTTTTTTTCCTCTAAAGTGACAGTATAAATAAAGATATATGTTTGATAATTTTGCTCATTATTAAAAATTGTATAAAACTGCTACATATAGAATTTCAGCTTGATTGAATCGCTGAAAGTACTAGAATTAATTTTTTAACACTGCAAATCTCACGCGTCAACACGTGACGTGGTGCCATCAACAAAGAGCCAAACATCCGCTGGTTTAATAAATATTATCTATTAATTTTAATTTATAATTAATTAAATTAAATTTAAATATAATATATTATGTTATTTAATCCAATTCTAATTGCGAGATAGTCGAGTGGAGACACTCCAGCTAATTTTTTATATATATAGAAGATAATACATATTAAAAACTATATATCTATTAAAAAACACTTTTAAAAAAACATGTGCAATTTTATTTTTTATTATTAAAAGAAAATAGTAGTAATATTTGAAATAGGGAAGAAGATGGATATAGCAATGAACTTCTACACACTCCCCCCCTCCTTCGTTTTTCTCCATTGATTGAGTTTCTTTTCTTACAATCCATTCGCGTATCAAGTAAATGGTTGATTGTTCACTTTTGTTGACAAGCAACGGGGCTGTAATGTTCGCAAAGTCCGTTCGAAGGCCACCGCTCCTGTAAGAACGTGCACGGAAGTCCAACAGCTTTGACCTCCACACTGTATTATGATTAATTATGGCATTCTGACCGATCAACTTACTCTCTACGTTTTCATTCTAGATTCTCTCGCTCTCTCGACTAAGATTCCAAAAAAAAAAATAGAAATAAAAATAAAAACCAACTCAATACACAATCGTAACATTTAATCGTCGTTTATTTTGATCTATATATTCTTATGTTTAATAAAACCATCATTTAATAATGGGATTTAACGATAAAAATGAATTGATATAAAAGAGAAGATATAAAAAGAGGAGGAGAAAGAGAGAAAAAAAAGAGTATGAGAAAGAACATTATTATTTATTTGTTAGGTGATTGGAATGGAATATAACTGGGTAATAAATCCAATAAATTTGATTACATGAAGGCAATAGAATAACAATAGGTCGCCTAAAGGAAATTAGACATTTGTATATTATTCTTTGTTTCAGAACGAAGAACATACAAAATAATTATGAGATGGAATTTTAGAACAATTGAATTTTAATTAAAGTAACTAACTCTTCAGACTTCAGAAGAATATTGGATAGAGTACTTGTAAATTCGATGCCAGTTGTTTGCTTGGTTATGCACTCACACGACAAAGGCGGAGTCTTTGGAGATTGTCTCCTGAGATACAACCGGAGGATACAAGGCTAGATGACCTGATGTCGATTAGAAATAATCTAACAGTATTTATGTCTTATGAGTAACCGTTGCCAGTCTGTTCGAATGCAAGCGCCGTCTTCCATTGGAAGTATACTTACTTACTACACACCACAATCCAACATTACTTGAATTTTATCCATATTGAATTGCTTTGTTTGTTTGTGAAGGTACAAAGTCATCCATCATGTCTTCAAGAATGATTAATACAAAAGAAATTCGATCTGTGTGAAACACTTCCAAGTTTCTCACTCTTTTTTTTCTCTCTCACTTCGGATTTTTATTTTGTCTGTTCACACCAGCCTTTCTTCGTCGAGGTGTTGCTTGTCTTCCAATTCGAAATTTATATATTAATATTTTCCCCGAGTATCAGACAGTGTTTACAGGAGCCGTTGGCACTGTCGTGAGCAGACTCTTGTCATTTCTATCTCGCTCGAAAGATTATCAATAGTTGCGTTAACGAGCGGCTGCTGACAGATAACATCGGCCTCCTAAAACGAAAAACTCTCCCAAACGATTTTCAATTCACGTCTTGAAGACGTGCGAGAACTGTCTTCACTCTCCTTCTCTTGTTTTCTTCAATTTTTTTTTTTTATTTATTTATTTTTTTTTATCAAAACAAGCTAGCTCGCTTATGTATATTTTGCAACTTTACTCTTATACAACTGTCAAGAAGATTTGTTGAAAATTATCAATATATTTTTGTCAGAAGAGAATAGTGTGTGTGATGTGATATTTTTTTTTTTAATTTTGAAAGTATTCTTAATTTTAAAATGAATAAATTAATTTTTATGATACATTTACATACGAGTATATCCTTTTTTCTTTAATTATATTTAATTGTTGTTTTTTTTGAGAGGGGGGGGCAAAGATGGAAGAAATTATACAGTTTACCATAAATATGTACATTTTCCCTATAAAATTTGTCATGTAAGTATATACAAATAAAAAAAATGGACGAATATACTGCGGGTTAATTATCCACAATTACTAATAAACAAATTATATAAGAAAATAATTGTTTTTTTTTTATTTTGTTTTTTAACCACAAGTTTTTGTTTATTGTAATGTTAATTAAAAAATAATGATAATGATAAGTAAATTTGTCTATTTTTTTTTTCTGAATATACTTAAATTATTTTTGATTGGAATATATACTATACATACATACAATGAATTGAAAAAGTTGGCAATTCCGATGTTTCCAAAAGAACTCATGTCTATTTATATGATTAAAGTAAAAAGGCGAGTGTAAGCGAGTTTGTCATAAATTTGATCCGAATGTTTTACAGACAGCTCAAAGGCAGCGATATTTTTTTTTCACGCTTCTATTCCAACGTGGCTGCTTGTCTCATGTGGTGATATAGAGTTTCATCTTTTTGATTAGCGCCTTTCTCAGTCGTGATTAATGATCCAATGTTGAATGTGAGGGCGGGAATGATCGAAACGACGGGCATTAAGAATAAATTATCTGTATCCACCAATGTTGCTTATTGAGAGAAACAGGAATACCACCAATTAGCAGGCCAGAGCGGCTGTGATTCATTATAATCGCTTCCATTCTAACCAGGCATTTGTATTCCCTTTCTTGCTTTAGTGGAATGTTCGCGAGAGCAAAAAAAAAATAAATAAATAAAAACGAAAATAACACACACAGAACACCAAAGATTGTATGTTGTAATCATGAAATTTTAATATTAATGCACTTTTTTCCCCTCCCCTCCCATTGAATTTATAAAATATTTTTATCGTCTCTAAAAATATAATTGATAATTCAAATAATACTTTTTTGTGTGTCTAATTAATTTAAGTAAATGTATTTTTTTTTTCTTTTATTTCCTCTCGTTTTTCAATCTCCTTCTCACAAAACTTGTTACATCAACATCTTTATAATTGTTGATATAGTTAAAAATTTTCTTCTTCTTAAGTAGAGTATAAGCGGCGAATTGCCTCGGGTGCCTTTTTCGAATTTTATCTGGAAATTTACAACTGCAGCTCCCGGGCGACGCGTCACCATGTATGGCTCGCCTATTAACAAATGGTTATCTTGGCATGTTTTATGAGCTTCACCGCCTAATTTACCTGCGATCAGACGCTTGGATAATTATAACTCGATTGCCAGACAACAAATCGGGAGGTTTTTGTGCCTTTTAGATTTTTATTATTCGATACCGTCCGAAGAATCTTGTCGGCTCCTTTTGAAAATGAAAGACCCCGACCCCAGGCGAAGAGTAAATATTCCTGGGCCGTGTTGATTTCTATTTGTGCCCCGACCTCTCTGTTGACTGAATCTATCTCGATGTCACTTTTATCAATGTGGGACTGTTGGTGTTGTTTCCAGGTGTGAGCCAGCCACGGTGTGATAGCCATTTTGCATGCATCATAGATGAAATGTTTATTGATATTTTATTAAATCAAATATGGTAATTAACTTCCAGTTTAGTCTTAGAAGTTTAATGGCCGTTTGGTTTGATGGGCTGAACAAAGTAGATGTCACCAAAAAGCGACTTGGATGGTTTGCGACTCGTGTCTTGTCTTGTTGTTGTAGAAAAGGAGCCCCGGGCTTTGAGTAAAAACCACCTTACCAAACATTTCCAGTTGCGACAACTGAACATCTCCTCGTAAGTCAATTGGACTCACTTACACTTATACACTTACATAGAAACATTACAATTTTATTTTATTTTATTTTTTTTTTCTTGTTTTTTTTTTTTTTTATTTTCCATTTCACATTGAGTTGAATCTTGTCAAAGTTTTCCTTTCCTTTACAAGTTTCTTGTTTTAATGTCCTATTGAATCTCAGGACTTATATTCTTTTTCTTTTTTTCATTTTTTTTTTATTCTTATATTTAATTCCAATTGTTTTCTCAAATTTTGTATATTTTTGTTTTGTAATTTTTAAAATAAATAAATAAATAATTATATTAGATTGATTTTCAAAATCTTTACCAAATCTAGTTACTCTAATTTTCATCACTAATTTCATATAAAACTTAATTTGATTTAATAAAAAACAAAAAAAAACAAAAAATTGAAAAGTTATTTACAACGATACTGATTCGAATAAATTATGTTAACTTTAATTAAAATATATTAATCATCATGTTATTATTATATAAAGGTTGCCACGGTTAAATTATACCATATTATATTTATTTTTATTAGAATGGAAATAAATTATTAGCAAATTGAAATGATTGTATTAAAATAATATAATAAAAATTATTAATATATAAAAGGTGAATATTAATTGGTAAGATGAGTTAAAAAGGGGTAGTCCGACGATCACTAAAAATATTTTATTTGCATATATAAATAATATTCATATATTCTATTGGATTAAAAATAAAGAAAGATTATATGAAAAGTAATGTATGAAGAACACATGGGGGGCAGGCTACACCCTGAAATAGATCTCAACTTGCAAGGATACTATTCATATTATATTCTTATATTATATAAATTATTTCTGTGCAAAACATTCAAATTATTAAAAAAAAAAATACAAAACGTAATAACTTCTTTTAAAATTGTTATATATATATAAGGACATTTTCATTTTTAAATATAAATTTAAAATATTATTTATAATGAATAGAGAGTTTCTCTTATATTATCAGTCAGTAAAAATTAATCAATGACAATCTTTTAAGAAAATAACTATTTTTCATTTAAAAAATTATAATTAACGTGAGTAAATATATTTTATCAATTAACTGAAAATAATGAATATATGTATAAATATAAACTTATATAATTATATACATATATATATATATATATATAGTTATCCATATTTTTATTTTATTATTTAATTATTTATTTAAGTGTTAATTTAATGTTGTTTAATTTACAATATAAAAGAAGAATAAAAGCGTTGAAAATAGTAAAATAAAATTTAAATGATCTTTTTTTTCTATTTATTTACTATTATCTAAATTACTTTTTTTTCATGTTCCATTATTTGAATTAGTTATAAGATTTATACCTATTAGATAAAAATTAATAATAATAATAACATTAGTTAAAAATTATCACCAATATTAAAGAAACTTACATATCCATGATGAGTGAAAGGAAATAACGTTTGGATATATCATTCAATTTATTTTTGTTTTGTTTTTTTTTTTTACTTATCAAGTGCAAACAAATGAAAAAATACATAAAACGTAATAAATTACAAATAGAATTGCTAAATAGATAAATTATTGAATTTTGATTTGAGGTATACGAAAGGAAATTTCCTAAGAAAGAAGGAAATTTGTGATATTTAAGATTAAATGGTGAAGTCAACCCTGGATACCTATCAAGACATTTTATTTCAGCTGTGTGACTGCAATATTAACAACTTCCGAGGTAATACTTCAACCCGTATATCAATTTAAATTATCTATATCTTTGATGAATAATAATTAAAATTGAAAGAGAGGAATAGAGAGACCAGCAATAACACAATAAATGAAAATAAATATACCTATATAACAAATTATGATATTTTGTAATATGATAAATAATTTAATTTACATTTATTTAAAAGGAATAATAGAATAAATGTTAATTAATTAATAAATTTATATATAATTAAATAAATAAACAATCTATTTTTCATATTTAGCAATTATTTTAAGTATATATATAGAATAGAGAAGAGATATTTATTCATTTAATTAAAACAAAAAGAAAAAAAGAAATATATTAAATATTACTTCTATAAAATAGTAGTTGGATGATTTGAAAGTAGCTTAAAAGTACTTAATGAACATAAATTTTTAAAAAATAACATTTTTCAAGAAAATATTTAATAGTAAATAAATTGTAACGAAATATTTCTTTTAATAATAATAGAAAGGGGGAAAATTTTCATTTAAAATGTCAATTGATTCATTTCTTTGGAGTGCAGTTCAGCCCTTATTCGGCCGTTTTTCCGATTTGCAGACAGGGTCATGGAAAAAGCAACTGAATAGGGGGGGAGGGGGTACTCCAACAAAGAAAAATCGCAAGTGTTATATTTTATAACTCTCTTACAAGTGGTGAAGAAAAAAAAAATAGAAATTTAGCAACTTGAAAGCATTTTTTTCTAGATTGCCTCACCGAAGCAACAACTTTATAGACGCATTTGTCTTGTTGTTTTAGACTTGACTACTTTTATGGTAACTTAGATTGTAATTCTTTGTTTAGAATACAAGACCTGATAAAATGATAAAATATGCCTATATTTTTTTCTATATAAGTATAACATACAAGTAGTATATCCTTTATTATATATATTATATATATATTGATAAATAATTAAGATGATTGATTTATTTATGTAGTTGTATACCAATATATTGATGGAAACATTATTTAATAAGATATTTAAATTTATTTCAAAATTAATTTATAATCGGTACAATAATATTAAGAATGCAATTTGAATCTAAATTTAATTTTACTTTCATGAGAATTGATAAATTAAATATTTTTATAGTATTACAGCTAATTGATTATAATAGATCATATTAACATTTATAATAGATATCAATTCATCGAATTTAAATTTTCTTTATCCGTAAATTTTTTAACGGTTCGAGTATAAAATTTGTTTAATGAAATACATATTACATATGATAATGATTGTTATTCTTGTTTTTATGACATAATAATATGAGAAACTTACCGTTTGTGTATAGAAGGGCGCTTGGTCGGCCCCCAAGGGGAAATAAGCGGCCATCCCCTCGGAATACGGGGCGCTATACATGCTGAGGGCCGGGAGACCAGGTGCGGCGACCCCCGCCGTGGCCAGCCTCTGATAGCTGAGGAGGTCGTACTGACACGAGCAGACGGTTTGACCAGTGATCGGGTCGGCGAAGACTGGCCTGCCCGTGTCACAACACCTGGTGGTGGTCCCACCACCAGCCGCGGGTCCCGATGGTGGTCCCCCCGAAGTTACTGAGCTGGGGCTCACGGAACGAGCTCCACCGCCACTGGTAGCACCCGCGTTGGCCCCACTCCCGCCGCCCCCGGAACTTGATGAGCTGCCCGCTGATGTCGTTGTTGGGGGGGCAGCAGCCGAATCGGCACCGCCAACTGACGAGACTGACAACTGAAAAGGCAAAAAAAAAAGAAAAATTAAAAAAAAACAAATTAATTTATCTTTTTTTTATAAGAATCCCTATTGTCCCCCTATTGTCCCCTATTGTCTAATTTAAATATCATAAACAAACCATTTTATATGAATTTTATTTATTCATTGTAAATATATATATATATATATATATTACATTATTAATTAACTAACTTCATTTTATTTTACTCAAATTATTACAAGAGAAAAATTGCAGAGCTATAATTCATTGTTCTATTTATTTTTACAAGATACTAACAAACAGTTGAATACATACATTATATTTATATATATTATATATATATATATATGTTATAATATAAATCTTTATTTCTATTGAAAAATGTTGCTAAACATTTAGAATAACTCTAAATCATATTGATACATATAATATGAAACATTTTGTTTAATTGATTGATTGATGGAAATTTTTGAAGGGTGTAATAAAATATGAGATATTGTATTGTAAAAATGGATTTATGACAAAAGAAAGAAAGGAAATAAAAACGACAAAAACAAAAAAAAATAAGTTCATTCGCGTAAAATTTCATTTAACCATTAACATGAATATTTTATTTTACATGTCGTCAAAATATAAAAAAGAGAGAATTTTTCTTTTATTTTACATGTTTCTAAATCAATATTTATTTCCATAACAGGGGTGAGAGAGAGAGAGATAGAAAAAAAAATTTTGTTGAACGATATTAAAAACGGTTGTTGAAATGAAGAGATTCATATTAATATTAGGGAACAATTGAAATATATAACGGAACATTTTAAAATGAAATTTTTATTTTTTTTTTTTTTTTACAAATAAATAAACAACATAGTTAATCTCAAAATAAACGAGAGTACTTATTTATTAATTGCCCGGATTATATAATTTTTTTATTTTTATTTTAATCATTTCTACCAACTAATTTTAATAGAAATAAAAGAATAAACTCTAAAACATTAAATTTCTTCTGTGATATTTGAAAGAAATCTTGAAAGTTGTTTTTAAGGGTAGAAAATACTAAAAATTGATGTCATTTTTCTTTCAATTCTAGTATATACTATTCTATTAACGTTATCCGGATAAATATTATTTCAAAAAGTTTGCCTGAACAATATGCAACCCAATTAAAAGGGCTATGAACGCCAACGTTTCAGTATCCGTACAAATTTAATATATATAAAGTCTGTTAATTGAAAATGGCAAAATAGCAAAAATTTCAAAAATTTAATAATTAATAAATATATAATGTACATTCTAAAGTGATTGAAATGACTATAAAGGGGCTGACTTATGATTTAAATCCCAAATAAATAAATATTAATTCTAATGAAAAAATAAAAGTTCTAGTATTTTTTTTTTTGTGTTATAATCAAACTATCATTGTTTCGGTTCATATTATTGTAATTTTGATAATTAACATAATTATATTTTGTTATTGTTTATTTATGTTAATAATTTAGATATAAGAATAATAAAATAAAAGAATAACAACAAAACATTCTTATAAAAAAAAATCATATATTATATCACACGAGTATATCTATTTGTCTATATAAATATATGAAAAAAAATATTATTGACTTATCTCTGACGAAATTCTATTCATTTGGAATGTTGAATTTCACACTTACCAATTTTTGAACAACGATGATATTATGTTTATTTTACATTAATTTCATTAATATTGACGCGTAAAATATTGATTTCAAACTCTACGTACAATCTAATATTTAACTAAGGTAGTAGAACACATTCGAATAATTTCTCGCGGTTCAAAGTAACCGCTTTGGGTAAATCCAAGCGAATGTTTCCCATGTTCTCGAATAAATAACAAATAGCACATAATCAATGTTCATTTAATAAAATAGAAACAATAATAATATTTGAAATAGAATTATGACAAGTGATAAGTGTTGACATAAAAATATTTAGTTGCAGAATTGAATAGTTAAGAAAATAATAACGAATACGTAACTATAAAGAAATAGGAGACGAACATCGTTTTGGATTTGAATAGATCCTCCTTCTATTTCAGGATATTTGGTTATGTTAGTCACCGATTAGATAATTTAAACTTTTATGATAAAGAAATTGGTTAAGATACCAGATATATACACTATGGAATATATGTACCTTTGTATCTAATTTAATTTGTATAATACATGCTATATGTATATATATATATTTATATATATATTATTACATAGGTACATATATTCTATAAAAATTTTAAATTAATTAGTATAATTATCAGTCTCAGTTTAATATACCAACATTTTCCAAAACAACTTATTTGAAACATATATCTATAGTTACCATTACAATATTAATATTTATTCTATACTAGAGATGGGAAAGTTGATTAGTTGATTAGTATACTGGTTTGATCGGTATTGATTTTTGATGCACGATCGACTATTTTTTATTTAATTTTTGTCAGCATTTATACTGCGCGATCGACATTTGAACTTTTCTGTTCTATTATTTTCGGAATTTAGGTATAAATGTTGAATTGATTAAATATAGGAAGAATATTATCTATTATGAAAAAGAACAATTGTTATAAATCACATGATTAATCATGATAAATATCAGTATGGATACTGCGCGATCGACATTTGAACTTTTCTGTTCTATTATTTTCAGAATTTTGGTATAAATTTTGAATTGATTAAATATAGGAAGAATATTATCTATTATGAAAAAGAACAATTGTTATAAATCACATGAACATGATTAATCATGATAAGTATCAGTATCAGTATGGAATGTGTGTATTTGACGAATGATGAAAACTACATTCTTAATCATTTTTATTCGCAATAATAATTATTTAAGTCTTGGTAGTTAGTCAAATATGACAGACTTAGAAATATTTAATTCTCTCTCTCTTTTTTTCTTAGTAAAATTAAATTTATTATATTTTCCTGTTGAGAAGGTAAGGGAAATTTATACAAATGTAAAGGGATACATAATGTATAGTTTTTTTATTTAACCATTGAATTTTAGAGAAAATCATTTTAAATTCAATATGTAAAATGGTATAAAATATTCATTTGTTTCGTTCACTAACAGTTAATTAGGTAAAAGTAAGTATTATGAATTGAAATCGTTAAATCTTTTTAAATTAATATAATTAGTTTGATTATTGACTTTCTATTTGACAATCAATTTATCATTTGCCTGTAATCGTTTCAAGGTATGAAATGTTGATGTCATCAGCAATGTGAACTATCTTTTAAATGTTTATTCTCTAATTCCATGATTAATAGATTTCCTCTAATGTATTTGTTTTTGATTACATAAAAACAAATTGAGCAAATGGGAGTGGTTAAAATCCAATTCATTGTGCCCGCTTGCGGAAACATTTTAAAACTCTTAACATTAATAGTGAATCGGAATGGTACGATCTCCCTCTCTCTCTCTTTCTCTCTTGGTTGGAATGGTACGATTTCTCTCTCTCTCTTTCTCTCTCTTTTGGTCAAACCTTAACACCAATCAACAGAAATTGATGTTTGTTTGTTTGCTTATTTTTTATTTGATTCAAACATAATTTAACTTTCGAGAAGAAAGAGTTAACTTGAACAAAAAATAATAATAATAATAATAATAAATACATAAATAAACTGTTAGCTTTAAATTGGGTTTAAATATTGTTGGGATGTCTTTTTAGAGTTGGAGTTTATTCAAACTCAATGTATTCTATGCACACAAACAGCGGAACCTATTAGGCTAATCAGCTGGAAAACCTCAATGGCGATTGTTATTTATAACTCTGAGGGGGAATTGTAAATATATTTTCAGATTCCAATTAATTATATTAAGAGATTGATTTTCCTGCTTTCGTTCTCGAATTATTCACGCCCGGAGGGTTGCTTACGAAAAAAGGGCTTTTATAACGAAGGACAGGTAGGGTAAGCGAAAGGGGAGCTTGATCGTTTTTTTTTCTATTCGGGGCCAAAAGAAAGAAATATGAGAGAGAAATCGTTGTTGGATGAAGAGCGATAAAGTTCAGGGATTGCATGTTGGTTAGAAAGGTTTTAGGGCGTAAGAAAATTGATAATTAAACGCATCGAATCGCCCACAGAGGGAAACATAAATCGCACGTGTATTTATTCTGAAGAAATCACAGGAGGAGGCGGTTTATCGGATGGTGAATTAAAAGGAAAAAAAGGAACTTGATAAATTAGCAGAGAAAAATCATTCTAACTTATTTTTCGTTTTCAATTGTACTGAACAAATGTATTTTCATTGGAATGGAAAAACAACAATAAATGACGTAACACAGCGTAAAACACAACAAACACCTCAATTGTGTTATTAATTCATTTCTAATTACTCTAAATTATAGGTATACCAATAAAAGAAATGTTTATAACAATTTCAGTAAAAGATATCTTTCTCTTTCTCTCTAATTGATATGCTAATTAGTAAGTTTATTTAATAGATATAGCTCAAATAATAATAATAAACCTAAACAACAAATATTTAAAAAAAAATATCTTTTAGTATAATTGATTGAGTCCATAATTATTATACTAGTCACTAATAAGTTATAATAAAAATTAATGTGTTAATTAAAAATATGACCAAAATATATATATAATTGCTGTGTTCTTATCGTTTAAATACAAGCAATACCCAGAAAAACAAATTGAAATCTGATTTTGAAATTAGTTCAATTATAATTATAATAAATTTAATATTGTTTTTTTAATATAATATAGACAAAATAAGTTTCATTTATATCTATCTATATATATATATATAAAATTGAAATTATTAAATAAAAAATCAAAACAAAATTGTTAATACATTTTAAAGGTATACTTAATTGAAAACTATAAATTATTAACAAAGGTTTATAATTTATACTAAAATTATTATTATTAATATTATTTTATTGTAGGTGATTTGGAAAGTAAATTTAATAAACATCAAACAGTTAGGAATGTTTAGAAACTAACGGTTTGATAAAATGAAAATTATTTTATTGTATAAATCTGTTAAAAAAAAATGAACAAAAAATTATGCGAAATATTCTTATCTTAAAGTTTCTCACAAGTCGATTGATAGATTTATGAATTTAATTACACTTTTAGTAATAAATAAATAAAAGTATATTCCTTGTGTGTACTCACCTATTTTTCATTTGTATTTTAAGCAACATATATTTAACTTAAATAGATAATATATTATAATTTTTTTTTCTTTTTTTAAATGGCAGTTCGGGGCAATGAAAATGGATTATATATTTAAAAGAGTCTACTAAGTAGATTCGTGACACATTAATAGGCCGACATGTTGAAAAATAGCGAACAGGCTATAAAGGCGTGAGTAATACTTGGGAAGGGATCCTATATAGGCCTCGGTGCCGACATTTTAATATAGCAAATGAATATTTAGCATGGTCGTTTGACTTCCACCTCTTGCCGACCCCTCGAAACTGGAGGGCCTGATGAATGGAATTATATATAGAGAAGGCAACCGATCTATTTATTACTTTTCTTAATTCTTAATTTCGCGTCGAATACACAGACAAACTTCATAGAGGCATTTGGCAGATTATATTAAAAATTATTTCATGAATTGGAGCAAACAGATCAGATAACAAACTAAAATTGCCTTTGTAAAATAGCAATTAGAGAAAAATTTAAATTACTATTAAATCAAAAAAGAAAAAAATAATTATTGATCTATTTAATCAAGAATGTGTGAAAGAATGATCCATCTTCCGAGTTTAAATATAAATAATATAATAAAAATTATACAATTTATATATAATCAAAAATTAATTTAAATCAATTATATTTCACCAATCGTAAAGAAAATTTTAAATTAATTTTTTATTTTAAATAGTTATTTAGTAGTATATTTTATTTTATTCTTTTCATTAATAATTAATATGTTTATTAATTAATCAATAATTAATTCAATCAAATGAGTATTACTTATTTCCTCGAATTCTAATAAAAATATGGTTATAAACATGATTGTTGAAATATAATAAATAAAGTGATAAAATATGTATATTCTTTTGTTTTAGTTATATTCTTTATATTAAGTAATTAATGTCTTTATCGATGGTTTTATAGATATTGTTGTTGTGTGTTTGTTTATTTTGTAAATAAATAGGAAGACTAAAAACTATTTTTTCAAATGTTTTCGATTTGTTTAATTGTAATCTCTACTTATTATATTTTTATAAATTTAAATTTTAAAATATAGAATATTAAATTATAAATTTGTTTTAACATTATTTAAAATAAAATAAAAATTAAATTAAAATACACTTAATAAATAACCAAATATATTCAATTTAGATATATAAATTTATTAAGGTATTAATTCTATATAGCCTATATTTATATATAGTATATATATATATTTATTTATAATTACTTAAAATTTTTTATCATATCTATTCATATTTTAAATTAAAATGGGTATTTAATTTATTGTAATTATTATTATAATAATGTATAATTTGATATTTTACAATATATATATATATTTTAAAAATAAATATATAAATATGTAGTTTCAAACATTACTTTTTATTCGAGCCATTGTTTTTCCTTGGAAAAATAATTAATAACTTTTTTAATAAAAAAAAAAAATATTTGGTTTTTCCTACCTTAAAAAATATAAATATAATATATAAATTAATTTAAGATATAAATAAAATATTTTCGTTCATTGATTATTTAATGGATTATCTATACTTGTATATATACAATAAATGAGTTATAAAAAAGTTTTTAAGCAAAATCAAGTATGACTTATTAGATTTATTAAATAATGATAGATTGAAAATTTTTACACTTCAATTCAAAATATAATCAATTAGTAAAAGCTTTTAATAATATATAAATAATATTAAAAAAAAATGTTATAATGGGTTTTCTAAAACCGGATATGATTTTTTTTTTAATTATAAACCTAAAAGATACAAAGATTTATTATATGATAAAAATTATTTTTTTTTTTTTAAATTAAAGTATTGTGTGTTAGACTATTTTATATTTATTTATTTACTAGAAAACATATTTTATGTTAATAAAAACAATATATATACGTTATCTTATCTTATTATGCTAGCTAAAATTGTATATATGTATTTATCTATATATCATGGTTCTCAAAAACCGCTCTAACGATTTTTTTCAAATTCACACTAGATATAGTATTTATAAAGAAAAATTAAGTTTTATTGATGATATCTCTTGAAACATACAGCTTCATTATTAATTTCTTAATTGAAAATTATATATTATATGGAAAACGTCAAAATTTTTAATACTGCCTGCTAAGACAGTAAAAAAATGACAATTTTTTATCTAAATACATATAGTCCAGCGGTTGGACTGATGTTTTAACGAGTGGATTTCGTCGGTTCGAAACTCGCCGGGTGAATCGTTATTTAAAAATGAAAATAATGATTTTGTTATTTTTTTTTCTTTTTATCTATTGTTTACTTTTTAATTTATTTATTCATTGTTCTTTTATTAATTAAGTTTTAGATAGTTTTATAATTTTTAATATTTTTTCAATAAAATATTATTTAATATATTTATTAATATTATTTTATTAAATTAAGATGAAATAGAATAATTGAAAGGTACCGTAAAAATAGAAATATAAATTAAAAGAACTTTAATTTATATTTTAGCAATTGCAATTTATAATTAATTATTAATTACCAATTGTCGACCACAGTTGGTATATTGTGTAGTTGTTGAGAATTTTCAAAATATGTCGAAGCCAATCATCCCCTCCTCTGCCACTTGGCAAAATTGTCCACCCCTCTCTCTCTATTGGGGTAACGAAGAGGCATATCTCTGGGTTTTCCCTGCGTTTTTTTTTTAAAACAATTATTTTTAGAAAGTCTTTGCCATGTGCTCAGTATCATAATACATCCAATATATCCAATATATATAAGCATAAAAAACAAGCATTTTTATATTTATATTTATCTTATCTTATCTTATTATGCTAGCTAAAATTGTATATATGTATTTATCTATATATATTGGTTCTCAAAAACCGCTCTAACGATTTTTTTCAAATTCACACTAGATATAGTATTTATAAAGAAAAATTAAGTTTTATTGATGATATCTCTTGAAACATACAGCTTCATTATTAATTTCTTAATTGAAAATTATATATGGAAAACGTCAAAATTTTTAATACTGCCTGCTAAGACAGTAAAAAAATGACAATTTTTTATCAAAATACATATAGTCCAGCGGTTGGACTGATGTTTTAACGAGTGGATTTCGTCGGTTCGAAACTCGCCGGGTGAATCGTTATTTAAAAATGAAAATAATGATTTTGTTATTTTTTTTTCTTTTTATCTATTGTTTACTTTTTAATAAATTACTATTCTATATTTATTTATTCATTGTTCTTTTATTAATAAAGTTTTAGATAGTTTTATAAGTTTTAATATTTTTTCAATAAAATATTATTCAATATATTTATTAATATTATTTTATTTATTATTATTGAGTACCCGAAGTTCCATTCATTTTAATCAGATTGATGCAATGATGCAACAGTTAATAATTGTAATATTGTAATAAATTTCTATCTTGAAAATTGTTACATATTATTCAGGATATTTTAAAAACTATTTCTTTCTTTAATTAATATTCATTTTTTCTATAAGTCAGATATATTTCCAAATATTAAATAATTTTTGAAGTGAAAACTTCTTTAGCGGCGTTGAGCACTTTTGCGGGATGGGGAAAAAGTATAGAACTCGCGTGATCGTGACCAACACCATGAAACCATCTGCTTTCAAATTTCTTATAACAGAGCGCGAAATTTGAATTGTCATTAGAACTGTTTTATAAATTATCTCTAACATATAAATATATATTTATTATGTAAAGTTCATTTCATATATACATATATAATCAAAATTATACGAAATGAACTTCACATAATAAATATATATTTTATGTTAGAGATAAGAATTATAAAACAGTTCGTATTGCAATATTTTAAACAAAGTTGTGTATTTATATATATATAAATATAAGTTACAAATTTGTTTAAAATATATGTTTAAAATAATATATAAGTTATATATATATACATGCATATGAAATTCATCTTTCTCGTGAAATAGCGCGAATTTCGTCTGTTTTAAAATTTCTTACGCAGAAGTTTTCACTTCTGTCGGCCAGTCCCACGACTGCCAATTTTGCTTTTTTAATTCCGAAAAGCTGCAAAGCACGTTTTTTTGTCTTTAGTTTGTTTTATAACCACTTGGGGCGCTAAACAGTTTTTCAAAAAAACACTATAGAAAAAAAATATATGTACCTATATATTATATATTTATGTATTATTGAGGAGCACAAGTTCATTAATTTTAATCAGATTGATGCAAATGTGTAACATTTAATAATTGTAATAAATAATTAAAGAATTGTGTATCAATATTTTTTAAAGGGTAGAGCGAGAGCTCGGTGTCCCAGGTATTAATATTACCAGCCAAATCCAATAATAATGAATCATTTTTTTTAACTTAAGTACCGAGCCGAGGCTCGGGGTCCCGGTACTATTATATATACCTACATAGGATAATTTTATAATTATATTACTAGAGAAAATATGAAAATATTTTTATCTATATAAGTAAATATTGATAGCATTTAAGTATATTTTTTAAATAAATACATTAGATAGAATTATTTACAATTAAATATTCAAGTAAATATATATGTAGAATGACTAATCATTGCTCTTATTCTTTTTATTTGAAATAATTAAAGAATTATTAAAATACTGAAATTTGAATTTTTCAGTTATTATTACTATTAATTTTGTAAAATAAATATATAAATATTTGTAATGAATATTAAGAGTATATAAAAAAGAAGAAATATCTGCATTAACCAGGTTAAAAATATTTAATTCAATTGTTAATTTTAATATAAATAAAATTTTTTATGGAATATTAATAAAAAATTAAATAAACATATATTCAAGATTGATTAATTTAATTTATTTTTACAAGTAACAATTTATATATAAATTGATTTATTGTTTAATTTTGAAATTTCATCAAATTAAAATTATAAAAATATTACCAAATTTTCATATTTTTCTCAAAAAAATCAACAGAATATAATAAAAATTGTACACTGATATTTATTTATTAAATATGAACATTAATTTATTAAATTTATTTAAATAAGACTTTTAAAATTAAATTATTCAAAATTAATTGAATTACTATTCAATTTAATTTGCTCCACTATTAGTATTGAATATTTAATGTCACAGATTATCAAATTGTAATTTATAATTAAATAAGCCTTAAGTATTGAAGATAGAAGATCAATCTTGAAGAACACCGGGTATCATATTAAATATTATTATGAATGTTAGTTGACAGGCAGATGTTGGTCACAGCTCGCCATTCAAATTGACTTTGGCCCTTTTCTAGTCTCTCTCTCCCCGATGATATTTACAAAACCCACGCTTTTCACCCTCTCCGAAAAACGTCGCTTTAATTCTCCCCAGGGGTATTTCATGAAGGCAAAATGAGAAAAAACCCCCGACCAGGTAAACCTGAACCGTTTCCAATGATAAGCAAACAGTCAATTTAATGGATAAAGCTTTTGACAAATAATAATAATATATATAGCGAATGTTTATTTGAAACTGAAAATGGGACACCAAAAAAAGACAGATCATAATCGCGATTAATTTTAAATGAAAAAATTAATTAAAAAAATAACAAAATAAAAAATAAATAGAATTTATAATATAAAATAGGAATCAAATTGAATATTTAGCTAGAAAAAAAAATATTATTAAAAAATTAAATTAAATTTATTCTATAAAGACTAAATATATACTAAATTAAATTTTGTTATTTTCTATTCTTTCAATCTTAAAAAAGAAAATTGTTTTCATTGTATTCAAGTACTAATATTTATTATATTATATCTATTAAACATTAATTTATTTTAAGATGAAATTAAATTTCATCAATATTTTTATTGTAATTATTTTTTCTAAATTTTTCAAACTTAAACCTTCATTTAAACATAATATAATAATAGACTTTGATTATCAAATCATAACTTTCTTTTATTTTTAAACATTTATGCACTTTGTGATTAAAAGTTATACAAAAAACTTTTCCTGTTAATAGATAATGTGTACATTTTTTTAAATAATATAATTATTAAATTTATATATAATTTAAAACGATTAAGTATACATAAATGTATACCCATAAAATTAGTATATATATATTGTATTTTAATTTTAATTTTCAGTTTTTTATTATATGTCTTGTGTAGTTTGAGTAAATTATATTTATTATTATTAATAAAAGAAAGATCTTTATCTATAATATACATAATTAAACAAAACTTTTCAGTGTATTCTGTCAAAAAGTTGAAGGTATATTTGATAGGGTTATGTTGATCGTGATGAATTTATTCATAAAAGTAATGTTCACTGTTGCAATAGTTATTACAACAAACATCCACTTTTTTTAATTACATGAATAACCGAATTGACATGGAAATATCAACGAGACATTGAAAAATAATCATTCATGTTTTGTGTTAAAAATGTATTTAACTAAAATAAAGAATAAAACAAAACAAAAACATTGTCAAAATAAAATTAAACTTTTTTTTTTACAGGTGCAAAATAATGAAATCGCTTTGATGTTATTTGATTTTCATTATTTATATATATATTATAAATATCAATAATTTAAAGATTCATCATTGTAGATCTGTTTAGAGATTGTTTTTAATCCAAAAACATCTTTAACAACAAAAATATGAGACTTTTAAAATAAATATAAATTTTAACTAAGTTCAGTTCCGAATAATTAATTATATATATATATAAGTTATATTTTTACTTATCTTAATTGTCAGTAATAAAAGCCTTAAGTGATCTATTTTTTTAAATTACAAACAAAATAATCCATCATAAAAAGTAATGAAAACAACTTTTACCTTCACAGAAAAAAAAAAATAAAAATTAAAATTTTAATATTCTTTAAAACAAAAACATTATTAATAATAAATTTATTTTTTTCAAATTGATTACGAAAATTAAATTTATTTTCAGTTCAAATATTTCAATAATTATTATTCAACCTTTAAAATAAATTTTTAATAACTTTTAAATAATAAAATAGATAAATATTTAAAAAATATATTTATATATTTTAATATTAATATCTATTAATACATATAAAATATTAAAATATTTTTAATAACACAATAGTTTGTTAATTATATAATTATAAACATTTATATTTTTGAATTTGTTTCTATAATTAATGGAAATAATAAATGGCCTAGCATGCAAGAGGGTGCGAGGAAGTGATTCGTGTTTTAGGGTGATTTTGGTGGTCTTTAGGTGCGGTTCGGGGCGCGTCTTTTTCGCTGGAATGGGAGCCTCAGGCTGCGGCCGACGACCACCTCATCGGCCGCTCGTTTTGACTTCGTCCTCAAGCATTACACTTCCAGGAACACAAATACCAATCAAATACCCTCGAAATTAGCACAAACAACCCCTTTCATTTTAATCTCACAGTCTCATGAAAAGATAACAAAATCATGAGAAATATAACATTACCTATACTAAAGTTGAAACAATTATATTTATAAATTTATGGAAAAACAAATTATTTTATTTAATTTTATTATTAAAAAAATTTATTTCTTCAAAATATATATTAATATTATTTTATGCATTATAAGTATATATAGGTATATAAATATTTTTAAATAAAAATTTATAATTAAATATTTGAGATTGTTTTACGTTGTCTTTGGTTTTACATATTTTTTTTTTTTTTTTTATAAAAAGTTGAATATTCTTCTATTATAGTTATAATTTTCAATTTAATATTTTATTATTATTGTTTAATATTAACTGGTATTTCTATTTCAGGAAATTTGAAATATTAGTGTTAATGAATAATTTTAAATATTTTAATTAATTTGAATATTTAATCAAAAATCGTTGTTTTATTTATAAACTAATTGTACGAGCGCTTTGAAGTGTTGAATACAAAGCCATTTACATCTTGAGATAATATTTGGTAGATATATATAAGTATATATATAAGTTACACTTGATGTATTTTAATGTTTTTTTTAATTGTTTCTTTAATTTTATTTTTTCTATTATTAAAATTCAATTTACAAAACTGATATTCCTTAGATTTTTAAAAGATGTTTTTTTTTGTCTAAAAGATAATAAGAATGAGTATATATAAGTTATACTTGTATTAAAAAAACAAAACTATTGAAATCATTATAGTTGCATTATTTATTAATTAATATATATAATATTTATTTATTTGTATTCTTTGTAAATAAAATAAAACATGTTTAATTTTATTTATTTTTTAGCAAAATTTTATAATTTTATTATTTTTAAAAATTGATTGTTAACTAATATTATGTGCTATAACCATTTAATTTTGTGTATATAATAATTATTACATATTTGATATGAATTATGTTTAATTTCAAAATTATGTATAATTATACTCTAAAGAAATTTATATTTTTGATGATTGTTTATACTGACATAAATAAATTTTAACTAGATTCCCATGATTATGAATTTAAACGTGAAATTTAGTAAAATTATAATTTGTTATTATACATTTATATATTATTGAAATATATTGATGTGAACAAAATTTGGATAACTTTTAATTAAATATTTATTCATTATTGTTTTAAATTAAAATTTCATGTTTATAGTACGATTCTTTTATCAGAAGAGAATTTACCCATTAATATTCAATTGGTAGATGTTTTCATTTTTTGTTTATATGAAAACTTTGAACAATTTCGTTTGGTTTAATT
Organism: Labia minor; assembly: GCA_963082975.1. NCBI lineage: Eukaryota > Metazoa > Arthropoda > Insecta > Dermaptera > Spongiphoridae > Labia > Labia minor. The sequence goes on from OY720347.1 coordinate 31,778,724, forward strand.
AATCAATGCAATTTTATGGGATGCGAAACTAAAAGATTCTCAATCGAGTGCTTGTTAGGTTTCCGGTTCGTGACACTCGGTTTTGTTAGGAATAACAATCTTGATCTTTTAACAGTGTGAATGGTGAGACATTGGCAAAAAAGATAGTAAGACAATTAAGAAAAAAAAATTTTAGATTTTTTTTTTATCTTTTCTTGTTAGCGATTTTCATAATTCCGTTCGTGTCACCTGAATGCATCCGTTCATTTGGTAGGTGTTTCGGTTAATGCACAAGTTCCGGTTTTCATTTAAATTAAGAATTATCAAAAAGAGTAACTTAGTTTTTTTTATATTATTTTATAAAATATTCAACATTGAAATAATAATAATAATAAATAAAAAAAAAATTATATATTTAAAAATTTCCAATAGAGAGATTTTTAAGCAGAGATATAGGATATAAATTTCATTAAAATTTATCAAAATAATTTTTGACTCAATTATCAATTTATGAATTTCAATTCTTTCAAAAAATTAATTCTTTTTTTTTATTAAATAAATTTTATTTTATATTATAATAAAAAAAATTAAATTATTTTTAACTTGAATGATTAAAAAAATGATTTGTTCTTTGTTTAACCAAAGAAGAAAATAAAAAAAAAAATTGTATTTGTAGATATAAAATATATACCTAGATGTGTATATACATACCGCTATTAAAATATTTAAAGTATATTAATTTATCAATATTTTTTAAAATATGTATTATGTAGTTATTTAAATAGATATTTATATTTTAAATAAATATTTGAATATTAAAGAATATTTATTAAGAAAAAAAAATTGAATTCTTTAGTCAGAAAGTCACATTAAGTATATATATTATTTATATTTTTAATAATAATTAATAATAATAATAGTATATAATAATTATTTATCGAATCTTAAATTATATTTAGTAATAAAGATTTAATTAATATAAAATCACTTCTATAAAGATGGAATTATTTTTTTAATTCTACAAAAAAAAAAAAAAAAAAAAAACAAACATCAAATTAACATCAATAACATATCATTACAAATTACTATTTAATGGATAGCCTAACTGAAAACACAATAATAAATACATAACTATATTCTTTGAACATTATTTTCTAATGATAAATTATATAATATGTAGGTAAGATTGTTTTTTTTTTTTAGTTTTTAATTTGAAATTTAATTAATTTTTACATCAAGGTGAAAAAAATAATAGTTTACTAATATTTTTAAATTTATTTTTTTTTATAAAAAAAATTGTCTTTGAATATAAAACTCAATCACAATATATATTTATCTGTATACCTATTTATATTAAAAAATTAAAAAAAAAAAATTAATAATTTTAATCATCATTTCTTTTATTTTACTATCAATTTATGTAACCTAAATACTCATTTAATTATGTTAAAATTAGAATAATGAATGTAATTTTCAACTAATTTATAATTATAAGGTAAAATTTTATAATTAAGTATAGTCTCGTTGTAAGTACAGTTTATGTTGATGATTTATTTATTATTGAAGATGTCAATATTGATCTGATCCTTAAAATACTCAGAGTTCAGAAAAGTTTTCAAACGAAACTTTTTTTTTTATTTCAAGCTTGGCAGTGATTTGATTGAACAAGCAAAGGAGGAGGAAATCTGGATAGAGATGTTCTTTGATGGTGAAGAAGGATCGGCCGGCCTCTTTAGATTCTTGAATAACCCTCTCCTATTTGTAAATATTGAAAAACAAGAAGAGATGAAAGGCAGCCTATCATAAATTTGCTATCGAGATGATAGCATCAATATTTATTTAAGTTTTCTATTGTCTTATCCGTGACGTTCTATTCCTTCTACCCCTTCTACCATCCCGTCATCATTAAGCATTCATCTCGGGTAAAAAGTGGAATCAAATCAGCACCACTTTCCAAAGGATACATACAACTCCCCTCTCATTTGTAAGGACTTCTTGCAATCGATATCGGCAAAGGCGGGGGTGGGTCCCAATCTCCAGGCCAATCTCAAGCCCTGATTGATATTCATATCACGGCACGTGGATTGCGGCTGTGCTAATCAATCATCGACGGGGTGGAGCGTGGGGTGATGAGGGAGATTGAGGAGGGGGCGGAGATTCCTGTTCACAACCCCCTTCACCTAATACATTTCCTTTAGAGCTTTTGTCGTTTCCTTTGGAGAGAATCAAAGGGTTAGCCAAATTTGCTTCGGTCAGGATTGAGGAAAAAAAGTGTAGAGTCGGTGACAAAGCGAAAAATAAAAATAATCATCACAACTTCACAACCGATCCATTCAGAAAAAAAATTCTCCATGTCAGCAAGAGCGGTTTTAGAAAAGTGTTTTTTTTCATTCGGACAAATAAAAGAAAAATTATGAATAATCTTGAATGAAATCTTTTTTTTTTTTTTTTTTTAGTTAAACAACACAATCTATAGTTTTCATTCAGCATTAATAAAAAAATCATATTAATATTGACTCAGGAGATATATATAATTTTAGATTGGTATATTATTACATCACTTTTATATAAATTATCAAATAAATTTTATATATTACAGAAATTGACAGGCAAATGAATAAAAAAAAAACATTAATATATGAAAATAGGAATAAATATCAATTTTATTAAATCTTTTTATTTTTAATTAAACATTTACATATATTGTGAGGGAAGAAAAAAAAATTATAAATTTAATATATATATATATATAAATTAATTGAAATATAAAAAAATTTCAATTCATTTAAATCATTAAAAAAAAATGAATACTTTTGTTTTTTAAAAACTTTTTACCATTAACAACAAATAATAATAATAATAATAAGAGAAAGAGGTAACAAATATATATATATATAAATAATTTATAATAAAAAGATGATTAATATTTAATTGAATTTGAATTTTTTTTTTTTTTGTTTTTTTTTATTGATGGATAATATAATAATTTTAATTTTGTTTTTATTAAAAGATATTATTTTATAGTACTTTTATTATTATTTTTTATATAATATAGGTATTACTATTCATAAATTTTCATTCTTGCTTAAAAATGTAAAATTATTTAATTTTTTTTTTTTACAAAATTTCTATCCAATAATTATAAAAATAAAATTCAAAATAAGTATAGGTATCTCCTAGATTTTGGAATTTTGAAATAATCTAAATTCAATTTTTTTTTTTTCAGTTGATAATATTTGATAATAATAAATAAATAGGCTTTTATTAATATTTATTTTACACTGGAATCGAAATAGATAAGGTTATAGAATTTGTCTTTTTTTTAGTGAAATCACCGACTCTTACTACAAGTGAGACGGTAAAAGTAAAAGGCGCCTAGATCTTTTGATGAGAGAGATATCAACATCTTCTTTATTTTGTTTGTTTATTTTAGAATATGATAGTTAATAACAATAATAAGACAGGAAATATATATTATACTTTTTTTCCGGAATTGTAGTTTGTTTACAAGTCATTCTTTTGCCAACCTCCCCCCCACCACATACTTTTAACTACTGTATGTGTTTACTATTTATTTACTTCCTTCTTTCTCCAATGAAAGCAAAAAGAAACCGTGTTATAAGTTTTGGATTAAAGGACTTGTTTTGATTTACAAATAGAAAAGTAATTCGTCGAATGACAAAGCGATTCTCTCTCCCTCTCTCTCTCTCTTCTTTGGTGGACGTATCATAAAAGTTTGCATTCATTACGTGTACAACCGATTTATAAGTGGAAATATCGATCGATCCTATACTCTGGTATTCTTTTTTTATGTTCATGTATCGTCAGTCGATCTATATTAAATAACTAACGAATAACTTCACATTTATCACATATAGGATATTTTTAAAATATAAAAGCTATATAGGTGTCGATAATATTAAATTAAATTTTTAATTTTTAATTTTAAAGTTCCATCAGTCGGACCTGCATCTATTGAAGAGGATATCATAAATAAAGGATATGCGTCAGTTTATAAATAATATATTCATATAATAAAAGGAAATGTTTTCTAATTCTAATATATATCTATCTATTTAAATAATATACCGGAAGTTTAAAAGGTCCAATTAAATATTGTGTTTTCTATTTAATAAAATTGGGCAGTTCTTTTTTTTTTTTTTTGTTTTGTTTAACAACCGCTTTTGATTTAATCTGATGAGAACGTCGCGGGACTGGAAATATCGTGTAAATGAAAGAGTCAAGTTCCAGGAGTAGCCGAATGACCGATTCGATGAGTTCCAAGTACATATGCTGCAAGAATAACAGGCATATCCATTGAACGTTTTCGACTTGAACTTGTCTCGTTTTAATTTTGTCCCCGGATAAGTGAGTTGCCAATAATGATAGGTTAGAGGTTCTATCGCGCGTGTTTGTTACACGATCGTGTGCATAAGCGCTACATGACTAAAACACACAAAGTAGGCACGCAACGGCTTCACTCTCCCTCGTTTGTACTCTGCCTAACATCGTACACACCAATTCAGATAGACGGAATTCGTTTTTCTATTACTAAGATTGTTTTGACAGACGAATAAATACAATTAAAATAAATAAATAATTCAAGATTAATTAATTTTTTGTTGTTGTTATTATTGTTATTTTGTTGTTTTGTTGTATAATATTTACATTATAGATTAAATCAATCTTTCTATGTACAAAGCTTTGTTTTGTTATAGAATAAATAGATGCAGCGAGGTTAAGAATGATTTGCATGTCTACTACTAAATAGAGTTGTTTAAGAGAGTAATAATTTTAGTTAAAGATGCGTTAAACATTCAATTTGCTTAATGAAAGGCTTCCTCTAATTGAGTTACTACATTTCTTGTTATTGGTTCTTTACAATGGACCATGTTTTCGCATGAACTTAATTACGGACCTCCTAAAGAACATCCGCTTGTAGCCTCACACTTCCGGAAGCAGTTTGAATTCTATTATTTTCTCATTCCACTTTATCTATCGTACAAGCAAAGAACCAAAAGGCGTAAGTTTGGAATTTCAATCTCTGGCATGGGAGCACATGGGAAGATGGTAAGTAAAAGAGTTAACGACTCTGTCCTAAGCCAGTTCCAAGGTGGACGAGCCAACATGGCTGACCAGCGGATAGCGTGAGTGCGTTGGTGTAAGTGGAGGTGACCACCGGCCAAGGCAGGTCGTCACGAACCAACACACAGCCAAGGGATATGCCAACACCGACACATAGACAGACCATGCAGATGCAATCTCGAAGGGACCGGTCTTATTAATATTTCCGGTGGGCCAGCACGGTCTCCTCTCTCACACGCGAGGTTGCCCCGATGGCATCTCGGCTGATTTCTCTGGAGATTAGCCTGGCCACTGTATCATTCTAACACTTAGGCAGACATACAGGCGACCACTCGAATATCATTAAGTAGCAGAGCCACTAGCCTTCTTTCATCGACTTCACTCTTTCTCTCGGTGACCATTTGTGGAGGCCAAAATAAAAGAAGGGAACCATCGAATCGGGAATTGTCAAGCGGATTACCTCGCGTGACAAAACAACGTAGAGGCACAAATTTACAAACGAATGTCTAATGCATGGGAATGGAAAGGTGGAGACCGAGAGGACGGCTGGTTTCCTGTCACCGCCGCGACATGTGTTTCAACAGGATTCGGAGTTATTCGAATCCAAGAATTTCCAGGCATTTTTTTTAAAGAATACCCTCCAATGTCATGCATCCATTAATAAAAAAAAAAAAAAAAAAAAAAAAAAATAGTAATAAATTTTATCTTAGGTGGGGTAATTAAAGGAAAGAAAAATAAAGTTGTTGTTGTTGGAGAGAAATGAATGTAAAATTTGGTTGAAACTGAACAAGAATTTGAAAACAGGAATAGTCGATTTGAATATTTATTAAGTGGTGAGAGCGAGCGAGAAGGAAAGAGGGAGCAAGCGCTCCATGTGGTCGTCGTCGACGTCGTCGTGGTCATTCAACGTGCTTTGACAGTTGATCGGTTCACCTACCTGGATACTGGGCGAGGCGCCGAAGGCAAACTGGGACATTTTTCAAACACGGCTGGCAATTCGACAAAGTCCACTCGCACACATTCACAGGGGGCCACGCATGGTCACTAATCACGGACACAGAAGATACACTGTTAGGGTGGCATGGTGTCGATCGTTGGGTGTCGACGGCAACCACGAACCAACTGTTGGTGTGCGCTGATTTTTCCCCCGTTTTCGGCGGGGCGGTCGACGAAACCTCAGGGAGACACGACACGCGCCTTCGCGGACGAGAAAAAAAAACACGACTCCCGCGCTGGCGACTCGTCGAAGCGGAGTGCCGCCCCCCGTTCGGGGGTGGGGATACCTCGGCGGGGAAAAAAGATCCGCTGTCAGATCGCGGGGGGCCTTCTTGTTCTCGTTTGTACGAAATAAATGCCCCCTCCGGGGACGCCCCTCTCTTGGATTACCCCCACCAAGGAAAAAAATCTGCCAGAGGGGTTGCGAACATGGACACGCACACTGTCCGTGGCGCTCGCTGCCGTTCGTAAAAGTAAACGCCGAGTGTCGCTCGTTGGGTGCTACGACGAAGAGCGGGGAGGCGTTGCGATTCTTTCCGCAGCTGCCGTGGGATTATTTTTAGGGGGAAGGGCGCCCCTCCACAAATATTGCCTCGCTGGTTTTTCCCCCCTATTTTTTCTCCCCACTCGTCGTTCTTCTCTCCCACCGCTTTTTTCCCCTCTTTTTCGCAGGCGGAGCCCTGATAGGTTACATGATGGGATCTCGCCCCGCCCCGAGACCGACATCTCGGCCAATCGTGTTACTTGATACACACCGAGCATGATAGATCGGTTATAGTACAACTGTAGGAACATGTATTCCCTCCTTGTCAGACAATATCCCTTCCCCGAGTGTTGGCACCTCCACGGGGCCCCTCAAGGCGAAGTACCCCTCAAAGGCTAACCAACAGGGACTGTCAGAGACATCTTTCGTCGCGGTAGCACGACAACCAGGACGAGCACAGGTCAAGACGCGACCCCTGACCCGATCATGTCATCCTCGGGACGCCCAATTGCCTTGGATCAACTGGACACGGAGGGCTCACTTGCAAACAGATGCATCCAACCACAAGCAAAGAAATCAATAAGAGAAGGAGGAAGGCAGCAGCAAAGGAGTTGAAGGTGGGGGGAAGGGAGGAGGGTGGTAATGGGGGTGCTGGTAATAGTGGTGATGTATTTTCAATCAACCGTCAACACTACACACTTACACGCTTACATTAATTAAACTATTAAAAACATGCCATTTAGAATTTCTCTCACATTATAAATTCAATTAATCATATTCTTAATTTTACAAGAATACCTTTGTTAATTAATTATTAATAAATAGTGGGTATTTGAAAAATAAAATAAATCAAACAACATAATTTTGTATTTTTATCTTTTTTATTATTTTTATTATTTTTCAATTTAATTGTACACACTTTCCAACTGTAGACATATACAATATTTATTCTTAGATTTATATATTCATTCTATGAAGTTTGTTGTAATTTGTAATTGTTTCTTAATTGCCCAATTGATTTAGATGTATTTTAATTTTAGTAATTTCAAATAGATCATCTTATTTTATGTAATTTATTAATTAATTAATTTTATGTTCCAAATCTTGTTCATTGAATTAAATATTTCAATAAAACTAAATAAAATTTTAAATATTGTGAATGGTTAAAATAGAATATAAAAATTAATCATTCTATCATAAATAAATTATTCATAATAAAATAGTATCTATTCTAATAGCATATATATATCGTGCCTACATAATTTAAATATGTAAACAAAAAGATAAATTAAATGTTAAATGTATGAAATAATAAAAAATATACAAACAAGAATAATAGTAAAAAGGTAGGTTGGTAAATATAATTTTTCAAATTACTTAAAGGAATAATAATAGTTTTTATATTTTAAATAATTTAAAAAAAAAAGATTTGTTAACAGAAATATTACATAATGATTCTATTGATTTTATTTTAAAACATAAATTTATAAATAAAAATAAATAATATATGAATTTATTTTTTGTATTTTAATAAATATTTTTTTATCATTATTAAAAGTGAAATTAATTGATTATCAAAAAAATTTGATTAAATCATTAAAAAAAAAATAATAATTATATAATATTAAAAGAATATGAATTAAAGAAGAGCAATCCATTCTTATTCAGGGTCAATAGGATGATGGATGATAATCGATTGAAAGCAAAGAGGAAGGAATAATGTCATATCAGAAAAGACGACGGGAGGAAAATGGGAGGAGGGTTAGGCTTTTGTTAAATGTATATATATATATATATATAGGTCAGGATTAATTCTAAAGGCTTGGAAGCCTCTCTCCGGTTATTTGGATCGTGGCCTGATTAGCATTGCGGCCCACAACATCTGTTTCTAGGTAGGAAGGAGTAGTGAGGGTGGGGTGGGGGGAGGATGGAGGGTGAAACTATGTATGTGTGAATGAGTGAGCATGTGAATGGATATACTAGTGTACGTGCACGGTTACAAAGCCCTTGTGTCCCTCTATTGGCCTCCACCCCCCACCCTTTAGCTAATTAATTGAATCCAAGCTTGTTTACAATTTGTATTTTCAATCGAGTACATTGAACTGTAAAGAGACATGGTGGAGAATGGAAGCACAGCGCTCTCTGGAAACCAAATTCTAAAACGACCTACGTGATCTACGTCAACAGAGCTACGCTACCATTTCCAGAAAAGGAGAGGAGCAAATGGAAGCATTTTATTATTGAGTTTATAGTTTACTTATTGTCTAGGCGGAGGCATTTCGAGTGACGGCCGCTGGTCGGTGGACGCTCATATTTTTGTGGGCCGTGGATAAATCGATGTGACTGCTATCGAGTCCGCGAGACGACTGCCTCGTGGAAAAAGGTCTGGAGGGGCGTCGGTCGTTGTCACGTGACATGTGACGGAAGGGGGGCGTGCCTCGGGGAGGGGCGTTTGACGGAGGGGCGGAGACAGAGAAAGAGCGAGGAGTTTACGCAAGCGAGAAAGAGAGCGCACGATTCAGGCTCCCCCTCCACCAAACATATGAAAAAGAGAGCATTTTCCCCGCCGCGCGTTTATTAACGAATTTTCTCTCTTTTTCCAAGCCTTATCTACATTTTTAACCTGTCCCTAGATGGCAGCACGATGTCACAAACCTAGTAGGTAAGCATTGGCGGAAAATTTGCGAAAAATATACTTTTTTTTCATTTATAAAATTCCCTAGATCATCCACATATTGCCTAAAAGGTAGCGAAGGATGTTTGCAAGGGAATGGAGACTAGACTAGTTCATCATTCAAAAGACCCCATTGAATAGGCATTGTAGTAATTGCATATTCATGGCTCGCCTGGCCAAATGTTATCTTATTCAGCTGATCTTTGCATTCAACCTGGTTATCTGTAATAATCCTTTTTACTAGTAGTAGAGGAAGAAACTAATTAATGATATTTTATTAACTTTTATAAATCTTAATTTTTTATTATAATAAAAAAATAGACTAATAATTAATTTTTTTTTTTTCTAATTTTAAGTTATAAGTTTTTATTCAAATTAATATTATACTTTGATATCATTATTCGAATTTTTTTTTATTTTTATATAAATATTATATTAACAACCGCAAATTATTTAACTAATAATTACTCAACAAATTTCTATGTTTTTTCAGAATCAATGTCAAGCATCGAAATTCTATTTTTATTAACAATTATTATTTAGTTATTGAAGAGCTACGAATTACTTATTTAAATAAAATATTTACATTCTCAAAATTGAATTATCATCATGAGAGGATGGATGGGTTTTGTATGAATTTAATTTAAATTTATTGCTGTTTCATTGTTCTTTGCATGGTTTGCAAAACTTGAAGATTGATTGAATTTGGTCGTTTTTTTTTTATTTTTTTTTAGCTACAAAACAAATTTGAAGAGGGCCTATTAGAGGGATTAATCACGGTGACAGAAACAACCAGGACGGACGGGATTTGGCTGGGTGCGATCTCTCGCGAGATTGCGCAAAGGAGTTAAAGCCCTTCTTTGCATTGCCTATTCATCTTGGCGGAAGATTGATGGCTCTTCCGAGTATGGCTTCTAGGCGACGACACTTGACGTTTCGGCCCTGTAGCCAACCAGGCCTGATTCGATATGCTCCTAACGTTTCTCGTTAGACGTGGATTTCGATTAGATTCGCCTTTAGGGAGATATACATTGATAGCTCCTTCCCCTCTCCTCCACCCTGAGTGGTGTAAAAAGCCACGTTTTGGAGCGCACGCATGCACGCTTGTATACAGAAGGCACAACGCATGCCTGATCCCCTTTAACCCGGCCCTGGAGCGGAATTGGGGTTGCCCTTCAGGATCTATTTATCCCTTTACTCACAACATTCAATAGACAGATTTGATAGGGTCGGTCCTTTCTCTTTTCTTCCCTCCACTTACTAAAGAAGCACTCCAAGCATTATTCTATCTATGTAAAAACTTAAAACATTAGAAAAAGGAAACTTTTTCTTCCTGAAATAATTATTTTTTTAAGAAATGTATCAATAAAATTCATTTTTTTATAAGCAAGTATATTAAAAATAAATTATACTATACAACTATTAATTTCATTAAAATTGGTTTTCTCTAAAAAAATCATCTTTTTTTTAGAAACAAAGATAAAATTTACTGATAATTTCTAAATGCAATATATTAACTAATTACTTTATAATTTTTTTTTTATTAAAAAAAACATCAGAACTTAGAATAATAGAAGATAGTGGTATTTATTATCAAAATAATAAAATAAGCCTCTATCGTGTTCACTTTCATGCTATTCCTTATATTATACTCACATGCCTGAGATCTTTTAAGTAAAATATAATTTTTAATACACATTTTTTATTTTCCTATTTTCTTTTACTTATCTTTATACATATCACCGAGCTCATTAAATAAATGAATATAGAATAAAAGCTTAGTTAGAAAAATAATATTATAATAATGATAATTACGTCAATATTTAAATAAAAATTAATTACATGTGTATTTAAAAATGTTAACATCAAAATAACATATTAAGTGATTTAATTAGTTATATGATATTATATATCTTACGTAAAATTCAATATAAAAAAAACAATATAAGTAAATCCATTTAAGATGCCAATTTCTTTATTTTCAAAATGGTTTCAATTATTTTTTTTTTTTAAATAATGTGTATTATGAAAATATTTAAAGAATTTAAAAAAAAATAATCAATATGTATTTGATTAGAAATATTTTTATTTTATTTTATTCTTTCAGTAGAAATTCTTAAAGAGAAGGATTTAGAAAATTCTGATTGTTACGTCTATTGGCATTGTTTATTGAAATCCATGATGTCTGAGGTAGACACAAGAAATAATGGGGGCAGTTAGTTTGGTGAGGATACAAACATTCCAAACACACACACACATGCAGACAATCTATTCAAATATGGAGAAGATTGGGGGGTACTTATTTAAGAACGACATTTGATTGACTGGAGAGAAGAGAACCGAGTCTTAGAGGATGCCAATCAATGTCCTCAAAGTATCGGAATCAAGTCGCTCAATTGTCGAAGATATACCTCACGAGTAGCCGTAAAAGGCAAAGAATTGCAGAGGCAGTAGCGCCCCATATGCTCGTAATCATTCTAATGTTTCAATCACGTTTACCAAATGAGCTCGTTTGGTATTTTTATTCAGTGCATTTCCGGAAATTTATTTATATTAGTTTAAAGAACTCACTCAAAGCTTTTGAGGTCAAATACCTTGTCGTACTTATTAAATTACCTATTCCTAGAATTAATTTTATTCTTTTTTTCTTTTTTTTTTTTTTTTGTTAATTGTAATTAGAAAATTAAGTTACAAATTAACAGAGGAGGATAATTATTAATCAATTAAAGAAAGAAAATACAATACCTGTCTATTTAACCTTAACAATTACATATACTAACTATTGATATATACAATTTTATATATATATACGTATCAAAAAATTATTTTTAAAAATTCATATAAAATAATTTTTTTTTTATTTAAATTTATTTTCTATTCTTATTTTTAGTATAAAAATTTTAGTAAATTTGACAAAATAGGTTTGCATTCATACACACATTCACTCATACACTCACACGTAATAAAATATTTAATAATTCGTTCTGTTCTTTTTTTTAATTCGTCAATTTTCAAGCAAAAGAATAAAATATTTATTATTTATAAATGTATAATGAAATATATTTAAACATTATTAAAAAATATTATAAATTCAAATGAGTGATTATCTGTTTTTGACTAATCATCAATAGGTAAATATGTTAATATAAAAATTCACACGGATAAATTTAAATGTGAATGTAAAAAATAAAAAAAAAAGAATTACTTACTAATTTTTAATATACTCTTTTTTGAAATGATTTTTAAAAAAACACAACAATAATAATAATAATAATAATAATAATAATAATTTTTAATTAAAATAACAAGAATCTTAATATTTATCTAAATCTCTAATAAATAAATAGTAAAACTAATATTTTAAAAGATACATACGATAAATAAGTAGGATGTATATAATAATTGTGTGGTGCATATAATAAGTGGTAAGTAATTCATAAAAGTATTCCACTATTGAAATTTGACATTAAAAATAATATAAATAATTATATAAAAATCATTGGAAGATTATAATTTGATTGAAAAGGAGCTAGATTGAGCAAGGTTCCTAAGTTGACACTTGAGATCTTGATGAAATATGAGCTTTTTCTCCCCCAAGGACGGATCCATGCAAAACAAGAGACAAAGCATAAAGAACATTTAATGTGACAGAGTTGGCTACTTATTTCTAGAAAATGTAGAAAAATTTATATGCGTTAATTATCATACATGAATATTATATTTTATTAAATTCAATTAAGGTGTAAATGATGATTATCGCTATTCAAGCTACTATATTTTTTTTATAAAAATTTTAACAAACTACTTAAATATTATGCACTATTTTGGCTTCACTGGAAATAATTTTTTGCTTAACCTTAACTAGAAAGATTTTTTTTCAAATATATATTCAAAATTTTTTTTTTTTTTGAAATTGTAAAAAATGTAGTGTGTCTCCATTCGACTATCTCATTTGAATTGGATTAAATAACATATATTATATATAAATTAATCAAATTATAAATTAAAATTAATAAATAATATTTATTAAACCAGCGCGTGTTTGGCTCTTGCTGACGCGTGATTTGCTGTGTTAAAAAATTAATTCAAGTTGAAATTCTATATATAGAGCAGTTTTATACAATTTTTAATGTGATAAATTATCAAACAATTACCTTTATTTTTACGGACAGTTTAAACGAGAAAAAAAAATGAAAACGTGGTAAGTGACCTTATTCCGGATGTGCTACATTTCTCAAAACTACGAATTTTGAATAATGTCCGTGTACCAAATTTCATTATTCTAGCTCAAACCATTTTTGCGTAATCTTGCCTACATACATACACACATACACATACACACACAGACAATTTTCTCAACCTTAGAGAAAATGACTCAGGAACATTCAAAACGTGTAAAAACATCAAAATCTCGACATCGAAAATGTTTGCGATCGCTATACTATCTCTGGCGACAGTAAAAATAGAGATTATTTAATTTATTTAAAAAAAAAAAATATTCTTTTCCAAAAAAATGATGAATGAAATAAAATAAAATTTTTAATAATTATTTTAATATTAAATAAATTCAAATAAACTTACTTTATAATATTATTTAATTTTTAATTATTTTATTCAGTGGTTATAAAAAGAAAGAAACTAATTTAATAACATATAATAGTGTTATTTTAATCAAAATTCTTAATAATATTTATTTTAAATCTATATATATAAAAGGCAATGTCTGTGTGTGTGTGTGTGTCTGTCAAATACTCAAAAACTACCCGTCCGATTACGGTGAAACTTTCAGGGATTGTTGTGGGCATCCCAGGGAAGGTTTTAGTGTAGTTAAATCCAAAATTAATTTACCCAAAATTAATTTAATTAGTAATATTTTGGTAAAAGTCTGTCACAAAACTATCGACAGATGGCGCTACATAAAAACTTAAACATTCAAATATTTTTAATTTAAATGTATATATGTGACGTCACAGTTACCGCGTTTTATATATATAGATCTATTCTTAAAATAAAATTAAAAATATTTATATTATATTCATATATATGTAAAATAATAATTATATTATTTTAATATTCCTATAAGTTGGTATCACAATTTATTATTATTATGAATTATTTATAATTTATAAGTAATAGGAAAATTTGTTGTTGATTAAATTAAAATATATTTTCCAAGAAAACAAATATATGTCTTATTTACTTATACTGATTGAAACAAAATGGATGAAAACCTTTTAGATACACACTTTCAACCAAATACTATGTATCACTCGGGGGTACAGGGGGCGGAGCCCCCGTCTAGGTGTGAAGAGCGCCTGGAAGGCGCTCGGAGCAGCTAGTAATACATAAATGTATAATAAATTTAATATTCATGTATTTAATATAAAAAAAATATTTAAAAAAAAAAAAATATTCTTTTTCAAAAAAATGATGAATGAAATAAAATAAAATTTTTAATAATTATTTTAATATTAAATAAATTCAAATAAACTTACTTTATAATATTATTTAATTTTTAATTATTTTATTCAGTGGTTATAAAAAGAAAGAAAATAATTTAATAACATATAATAGTGTTATTTTAATCAAAATTCTTAATAATATTTATTTTAAATAATACATAAATGTATAATAAATTTAATATTCATGTATTTAATATAAAGTAAATTGATGAAATGTTAATGGTTTGTTAAATTAAATATAATTTTTATGAACTACACCTATTATCTTTGTAAACACGCACTCTATAAATACTCGCATTTTCTTACTAACAGGTAAAATAAATATAAATATAATATTTATTATATATATGGGAATGAATGTTTACTATTTTTTATTTAATATACCTATTTAATGAAATGTGAAATGTTTTTAATGGTAAAATCTCTTGGCTTTGAGAAATAATTACCAATCTTAAGTTGTGTGTACTTAAATTAAATTATTTTAACATCTCATTTTTAACTATTGTTAATACTTATTTGAATTTATTATACCTTATGTTTATTAGTTTCTATTTTATTAAATAAATTACACTAATTAAGATGTTGTCTAAAATATAAAAAAAGAAATCAGGTGGAGTTCTTAACATTAGATTTATAACATTCACAAGGTTCGAAAAGAAAAAAAAAATTTTTTCAAAACTTGAAAATCAACTAAATATAATTTACATCCTATTTATATGTTCTAAAATTCAGGTAATAATATTCTACTTTATTTATCTTGACCTTATTTTTTTTAATTAAATTTATTTCAGACTCGCTTTACAATTATAAGTAGTAGTATAAGTATTTTAAGTATAAGTAAGCAATTATAAGTAGTAAGAAAAAATTTGATTATTTTTATTCCTATGGATGTAGGTAAATGTATGAGCTAGAGCAGTGATTCCCAAACTCTGAACAGCGGCTCCTTGAGGAGCTGCGATGACGTCATAAGGGAGCCGCGAAAAAATTTTCTAATACTTGAAATTTTTGGTGAATTTTGCTCTGAAACATTTCCGATGGAGGGAAGAAAAGTTTTCCAATTTTTCAAGAGAGTAAAAATTTATATAAAAATCGGATGTATTAAGGGAGCCTCGGAAAAATCCGATTATTTAGGGAGCCGCAAACCAGAAAAGTTTGGGAACCTCTGAGCTAGAGCATAGATTTTCAATATTTTTTGAATCTGGAAGTCCTTTTACAATTTTATTTTTCTACGGAACTCAGAATAAAAATTTACTGGTTATGCCTTAGAAGATTCAATAAATTTATAACTAGGTTTTATTTATATGTAGTAACTTATAAAAAAAATCAAATATTCAAAAAGCAATTCATTTACTAAAATATACATGAACAAAAAGTCTTAAATTTATTTTTGTAATGTTTATATATTTTTCATTTGGTCCTGGAGGAATCTCTAAATTTCAACAAATCAAATTACTTGAATTTTTTCTTTAATATTTCCCAAGTTTACTTAATTTTTTTTTGTGGAAAACTGCAACACAAAATATTAATTGCAAAAATTCACAATACCAAATTAATTCTGTTAAATTTGGGATTGACTCAATATTCTAAATACAGTGGTACCTCGACATACGAGCTTAATTCGTTCCAAGACCTTGCTCGTATCTCAAATTGTTCGTATCTCAAAGCACTTCGCGCCATTAAAACTAATAGAAAAGCTTTTAATCCGTTCCAGTCCCCAAAAATCACCTTAGTTTTGTTTTTTGTATGCTATTTTGAACCAAACAAATGTCTTTACGAGAAGGAACATTTATTTAAAAACAACAAAATAATGGGAACATTTAAATAAATAAAAATAAGAAGAATTTAAAAAAAAACTTAAATATCATCGCTTGTCTTTGCTTTTTTCGCCTCCCCTTGCTCATCTTGTTTTGCAAAGCGTTTTACAAAATTGTCTAAGGAAGTTTGTTTTTTCCTCCCCTTCAGGGTATTGCGAAAATGATTGAGACAGGTTTCGTTAAATAATGCCGAAGCCCGACCAGTTGCAACCTTTTCGGGGTGGTTTTTATCTACAAATTCAACAATTTTCTCCCACATTCCTAGGATCTCTTTAATTTCTTTTGAAGAGATAACATTTTCTGTTTCTGGCGCCTCTTCAGAAATTGTGTTTTCTTGGGTCACAACATCATTCTGTGTTTGTAGGTTTTGTAACTCTTCAGTTGTAAGCTCCTCAAAATGTTGCTCGACGAGTTCGTTTACATCATTTAATCTACTTCTAGACCCAAAGATTTTCCCAAAGAAACAATCTCTTCTATTTCTGACACTAGAGATTCAGATTCTGCAATGATCCTTTCAGTTACAGCGTCAGGCCATAGCTTTTTCCATGCAGAAATTAATGTTCTTTTTGTGACACCCAGCCAGGCCTGATCAATAATTCTTAGACATGTCACTATGTTAAAATGGTCTTTCCAAAACTCTCGAAGGGTCAGGTTTGTACTATCCGTCACTTCAAAGCATTTGCGGAACATGTGCTTTGTGTACAGCTTCTTAAAATTAGAAATGCGGGGGCAAATTGGTGCCGTGTGCATCGTCACGGGGTGCTCGTATCTCAAATCTTGCTCGTATCTCAAAGCAAAATATCGGTCGGTTGGCGGCTCGTATCTCAAAACACTCGTATGTTGGGGCACTCGTATGTCGAGGTACCACTGTAGTACTATTGTATATATGTTTAAAAGTAAAAGAAATCAATTAATAAATTACATTGTTTTTAAATAATTTTTTGTTGCTATTATTATTATTAATAGAAAAGTAGTTTATATATGCTAGACCAGTGGTTCTCAATGTAGTCTATATCAATCCCCAGGGGTCTACGACAGCGAACACAAAATTTGGGGAGGCATGAAATGAAAATGAAGGTCTACGATAATAGATCTCAAGCTTATTTACTTACTAAAGTAAATTTTTTTTTCGATTTCGATTTTTCACTAAGGCTCTAACAAAAAGGTAAAATTTTTTTTTACAACAAATCAATTTTAGGTTAAGTAGGGGGTCTATCCAAAACCGAAAAACATGGCAAGGGGTCTACGACACAAAAAAGTTTGGGAACCTATGTGCTAGTCAATCTAGAGAAAGAAAAATATAAAAATAGTACAAAACGAAAATATTTAATTTAAATTTTGAATCTAATATTTCTATTTTTTTTTATAGATAAATAAATATTCAATCAGACCAAATATCAATCAAATACAACAACACGTATAACAATTAAGCTAAATAAAAAAGTATCAAGTAGTTTTTAAGATTGATTATACTTTCTCGTCTAGAAAATTATATAAACTCTAAGAATAATCCTAGTAATACTGTCACTATATATGCTCAAGATTTATGAACTCCTCTCAATCCAAAGATACCTCTCCCACCCTCCGCCTCTCTCACTCTTCTCCAATAACCAATTTTCATTCTTTCATGCAATAATCGAGACATGATTTATATTTAACATAAAATATAGATTTAAATTTGTACGATTTGGAAACCTTCATTCTTTACGCCTACAGGCTATGCAAGACATACAACACATCTTAATTCAGCCCACGTTAGCTGCTCTCTTTCTCTCCAAAATTTATAAAGCCTATACTTATATATATATATATATATGGTTTGTGATGTCTGATTAGAAGTAAAAAATGATTAATGGAGTTTTTTATAAAAGAATTGATCGGATTACTGTTCATTCGAGATTTCATCGGGTGCGTTCCCCCTAACAACAAGAGTAATGATTCACACAATCAATTTCCAATGAATTCAAAATCTTTCCAGTCTTCGACTTTCATCCCTCCCTCCCTTTTTTTTCTACTACAAATGGTAAACGATTTGACTAAATTGTGATCGGTGTTGTTTTTTCTTTAATGGTGAAATGCAATGCAAATTAGCTTCGAATTTCATTTGAATCGATATCAAGGCCAGTGGGTTGCATTCATTTATTTCCAATGCCTTTCAATCAAGGATATAATAAAGTTCAGCTAAAATTAAAAAACACAAAATTATTGAATCTATATAATTTGTATAGTTAATTAAATATAATATTAATAAAATAAATAAAGCAGTACATTTTAAATAATAGAGAATATATTTACAGAAAAATAACATAATATAATATTATATATAATATCACACTAAATCATCAATAAGACTAAGAAATAAACCGATCTCGAAAGATATTTTCAAAATATAACTATAGAAGAGAATTTTACTTACTTAAATAACATTAAAAATTAATATTCAATAATATCTATAATGATCTTTTTTTAATTAATTTATAATTTAAAATTGAATTGTGAATTTTGAATTAATATCTTAATAAATATTTCAATTTCAATATGTCAACATTCCCATTTTTAATCTGATTATTCCAATAGAGAACAGATAGAGACGGGTAGGATTGGTAGTATCGATAATTAGATTATGATCAAACTACTTTTTTGATTTTATTTTTTTTTTTTGTATTATTTAATATTCATATAGTATACTAGTTACTAATGATCTTAATTTTTTTATTGTTAATTATTAATTTTATTTAAAGCTTGTATCTAAAGATTTTATATATTAATTTATTGTTATATCATGCATTAGCATATCCCCTAATGAAGATTATATTAAATCTAATTATTCATAGAGAAACGTGCATACATTCATATATAAGAGGAGACGATCCACTCATCATTTTGAACCCCTCTAGTTTGTTTGCATTTGTTGCTGGAATGGTCAACTTGAATGAGTGAGAAGCCAGGCGATATGCAAAGTGCCCTGATTACTATTTGCTCAGCTCTTAGCCTAGCAAATTTGTTGATATTTGTTGCCTTTCATCTCAATGCATGCTTTTCTCGATTTATTTTTCACTTTGAAATTCATTTTAATATAGATATATAAATTAATTAAATATTCATTCATCATTTTTTTTAATTTAAATTAAAAAAAAAATTAAATAAATAAATATAAAATTTACTTTGAAATTACTAGAAATGTATTACAAACACAAGAAACTCACATTTGTGCTGGTTAATTATATTTAATAGTGAAGAAAATGATATTTTAATTTAAAATATTCCTGTTTAGGAAAAAATAAAATATTTCGTTTTTTGTTTTGTTTTTTAAATAATTGTTTGTAATAATTATTAATTGGCGTTTAATCGGTTTGGGAAGTGTATAATTTTCTTATTTTTTTATTGGTAAATTGACAAAATATACTACAAATCAATTCTTTTCTCATAAGAATATATTTTCTTAAATATATTTAATTTAATCCATACTGACATTACATAAAAGAGATCTGATTTGAATCAAACTGTCCATAACGTAAAACGTGAGGCGCAAATATGTCTAAAATATCCTGTTTCTAATAAAAATATAGAAAATATATAAATCTCAAAATAAACATTAAAACCACGCATAATATAATTTGACGAATGAATATTGATTATTGATCTTTACATCCGACATTTTTAATTTTTATATATAGGAATAATTTTGGATTATTTCATTCAAATTGTAGCAATTAGAAGCTCATGGAAATGATAATATTGTATTGTCATCGAGAGCAAAGCTGTTGGTTAAGTTTCAAGAAAATCCGATGATTGGAAGTCGTCGAAAAATCGATTGCAAGATTTGACCCATACAAACAATTCACAGACAAGAATACAAGTTAAGTAAAACGTGGTAAAAACATATAATTAAGCTTTTTTAGTAGTTTATGTTTCGCCATTATATTTTTTTACTTACCTTGATAAATAAATATTTAAACTTAATAAAAATTATTACTTATTAAAGAATTTTATAGAAAACAATATTAATTAAACAAATCGATTGATTAAATTTAAAATAAGATTTATTATACTTATAAATCTTAAATTTAAAAATACCCCCTCTATTATTTTAGTTTCCATTCTAGAATAGTAAACAATCACACAAAATGAATATAATAAATAAAAAATATTTTCTAAACTTTTAAAGAAAAATATTTTAAAAAATATTTTTATCAATTTTAAATAAATTTTTTAAATAAATAAATTTTGACATTGAGATATTAATATGATAGATTAAATTAGATTAAATTTAATGATTATATAATTGTAAAAACATATTAAAAAGATGTTCGAACTAATCGAGAATATTCATAAAATATATTAGCTATAATTTTAAGTCCTAACTTATTAAATATATAAATATTGTATGTACAACTTTGTACACTGTAAGATAATCAAATAGTTTATTTATTAAGTAGATATTAAAACTATAATTCTTTTTAAAATTGTTTATTTAGTTATTTGAAAATATAACATAACGGGTTTGAACAAAGATATATGTAAGTAAGTATAAGCACATATAAAAATAATTGAATATGGATGAACGATATCCGATTGTAAATTAAATAATGAGGTGCTGATTTATTACTAAAATTCTTTTATTTCTTTTTTTTTAACGTTCTTGATTTTTAAAATAATTGAATAATCAATAATCATGAATGGATTATAATTGTACTCTGAAATGTAAATGAAATAATAATTTTAGTAAATGTAAGATTAAAATCATAAAAATTAAAAATATTGAACAAATATAGACGTTGTTTTCTTTGTTTAATAGTATATTAACTTTTTTTGTTCATTTTTGGAGAAATTAAATTATTTAAAAAATTAAATATTTCTAATTAAAATCGTTCTTTATTTTAATTTATCACAATTTTAAAAAATGTTTATATATACCTATATATTTAAAAAGCTTATGAGTAAAAGGAGATGTAATTTTTTTTTAAAAATAAATTGAATCTAATAAACTGATATTATTTGTAAACTTGAATCGAAAATTAATTTTATGAAATATTCAAAAAGTTTATGATATACCATATTATCAAAATAAATGATCAAAATTATTAAAATTAGCCAATGAGAAGATTTTCATGGAATATTCATTTATTTTACTATGAGATATTTGCATTTATATAAAATTTTAAATAAATTTAACGGTTGATTTTAATAATCACACCTTCTCATAGGATTTGACATGTTTGAATTAATCAGTAGTATATTAGTAAATGGCATTAATATGTGTGTGGATTTTGCTTAGTTTGCATAAAGTATAAATTGATTGAAATATTAAATTTTTTTAGTTATTTATTTCTTGAAATGGCATGAAATATTTTGTTTATTGTCAGCCTAAATTTAAGTTTATTTTTATAACAGCATTTAGATTTATTAATATTCTTAAAAATATATTATTGAACCTGAAGAGCTATGAACCTTCAACATCAAATCGACCGACGGAACATAACTAAAATCATTAAGTTATGGTCACGAAATATATAATGAGAATTTTGTCAATAACTTTCATAAGTTTCAATTTTGGATTATCATTTAGAGATTATAGAACTATTTCTAGATATCTAGGAATTTTGGTAAAATATATTTAAAAAAAATGAGCTGTGGCCAGGCACAAAACCGACCGACGATTTAAAAATAATTAAAAGCAATATATATATATATATATACATATTATTTTACCAGTTATTTTAATGTAGTAAAAAAATTTCCGACAATGAATATAAAATTAATAATTTGTAAACTACCACTTCCGGTTTCCGGATATACACCAAAAATTGATGGATTCATGTGACTGGTGCATTACGTAAATATATCAAATTTTAGCAAAATCCGTTAAGCCGTTCAAGCTATACACGCGTTTATGGACACACACTGGACAGACGGACAGATATCATGCTAAAAATACTTTTTTCTGATAACAAAATGCATGATTCATGGAGATAAGTAAAAATCTCCACCAATTAAATTTGTTGTGAAAATAATACCTCCTTCCTATCGCCGGTCGGTAAAAATGCATTATCATTGCATTTGTATTATTTAAAATTAAGAAAGTGTTTGAAGATAATATTTAGATAAATTATAACTCACAATTAGTTGATCTTCATTTGTGGTTATATGTTAGAATATTCCTTTTCAAAGTGTCCTTTAAAATGTTGAATGTTTTGGGTTAGAACTGTCTTCGCTAGATGAGAGAGTGTTGACTTATGTATTGTGGTCATCCAGGTTGCCCCTCCTTCACAAGCACTAAACACTAGTCTATGAATTAAGCAAAGCAGGATTGATTAAACCACGGGGCACGTGCGACGAATTCTACCGATTTACTACTCTACCAAACAATACCATTGTCTTTGCCTCTTTCGGGCATATTTTATCAACCGCCATGGCCAGCCCGTTGTTTTTTACAACACCCCCCACTCATACTTTCCACCTCCACTCCAAAGTATAATGAATTAATTAATATCTGATTTAAACTCAACTTTATAAAACTACTTGAAATTCCATATCCATTCTACTTCAATTTAATTTTTTATTAATCAAAACAAAAGTTCATTTTTATTTGAATTACATATATTTAGATTTTAATATTATTTTTTTTTTATATTTATTTATTTATTTACTATAAAAAAAAATAAATGAAAATATTATTTTAATTAATATTATTACTTATATTTAATAAAAATTAAAATAGTAAGTAATCTAATAGAGTAATAATAAGTTGACCTGTGGCCAGGTTAAAGTAAATTAATTTCCAGCTACAGAAACAATTTCAAATAATTTTAATATATCTATTAATCCAATAAAAAACAGATATGGATATAACATAAATATTTTTAATTTTATTTTATTTATAATATATATGTAAGACCAGGCTGTGACGTCATGAATGGCTGGATGACGTCATATAATTTTAAATTAAGAAAAAACTAATAAAGATGATTTTTCTCAAGGATAAAACCAATACAAAGTGCATGATTCGTGGTGATATGTAAAAATCTCCACATGTGAAATTTGGTGTGAAAACAATACCTCCCTTACTATCGTCGGTCGGTAAAAATAGGCGTGAGCTACGAAATTTGAAGATGTAGGTTCAACCCTCACCTAGTTCAAAGAATTTAAAAATTGATTTAAAAAATAAAAATAAATTTTTAATAAAATATCTCTAATACCACCCTATATTGCAATGTCGAAACAAGTTTAGATTCTATTAACTTTGAATAAAATATTCTAAATAACCAGGCACAGAACCGACCGACGATTTGAAATAAATTAATCTCCAGCTACAGAAACAATTTCAAATAATTTTAATATATCTATTAAAAAATAAAAAAAAACAGATATAGATATAACATAAATATTTTTAATTTTATTTTATTTATAATATATAAGAAGGCACTGGCTGTGAGGTCATATAATTTTAAATTAAGAAAAAAAAAATAATGATGATTTTTCCGAGGATAAAACCAATACAAAGTGCATGATTTGTGTGGATATGTAAAAATTCACTCATGTGAAATTATAACCCTTTCTTTTCTATCGTAGATCGGTATTACTACCACTTCCGGTTTCCGGATATACACCAAAAGTTGATCAATTCATTATACCGATGCACTAAGTAAATATACCAAATTTTATCAAAATCCGTTGAGCCGTTCAGGCTGTACACAACTATACGGACACTCAGACGGACATCATACTAAAAATACTGTTTTCTGTTAACAAAATGCATGATTCGTGGAGATATGTAAAAATCTCCACATGTGAAATTTGGTGTGAAAACAATACCTCCCTTACATTCGTCGGTCGGTAAAAATTAGTGAATAAAATAAAAAATCAAAATTTTCTTTTTTATTCTGATGAATATAATTAGAGCTGTAATCTAGTAGTAAATGTGTTTCATCATTTTAAATATAAATACAATTTCCTAAAGTGATCATACATACATAATTCGAATTGATTCTAAAAAATAATAGCAAATCATCACTTTATTTAAATAAATTAATTTATTAATGATAGATTTTTAATAAATATTAATCTTATTCAACTATTTGTCTTCAAAATTAGAAAAAAAATAATTATCATTGCTAAATACTTAATGGTGAATGATAAACATTATAATTTTATTTATAATAGTAGAATATGTAAATATATGTGAATATTTTTTTTTTTTATTTAATGGCAAATTATTTAAATTATATAATATATATATATATATATATATATATATTTAAAATGCATGAAATGTAATTATGGTATATCTATTAACACTCTCTTTTGTCTGATTCTAATCCTAAAGTACATAAGAAAGACCTATGTGATTGGAATAGAATTAATGTTATAATTAATAATTAAGTACGTTGAACTTTCAGTGAAGTTAAACCAAGAATTTCAATGTCGCTTTTACAATATTTTCATATTACACATTCATATTTTTAATGAAATACATATATTATCTTAAATTCAATTTATTTATGGTAATTTTGGCAGAAATTGTCACAAATAACATGATAATTCATATCCTTCCATTTGTCAGGTCATTACACATTCTCTTCTTTTATTAATATCTTTCAACATATTTATTTACGTTTTTTTTAATTAAATATTTTTCCTTGTTATTTTCAATTATGTAATATAAATGGATTTACAATTATGTTTACTATCTTAAGAGAAAATGTTTAAAAATTAATTTATTTTAATGTTATTCACTAAAAAAATATTGTATAGATTATATAAGTACTTTCTAGATAAAATAAGGAAAAAAAAAAAAATTGAATATAAAGAAAAGAAAAATATTTTGGTCGATGGAAGAATTGTCCAACTAGAGATTAATTTGATGAAAGAGCTCTTGTCAAGTCGTCACCTGAAAAAAAAATGTTTGGTTTATTAAAAGAACCGTTAGAAAATTAATAGACACATTTATCTTAGAATTATCCCCCTCTCTCCTCCGCCTGGTCCAAAAATGACAAAAAAAAAAATCAATTTTAGATCTCTAATCTCATTTCAGGATCTGGACATTTGCCGTGGATACTTAATATTCTATTTGTATATTGAAAAATATTTCTCAATTCAATTTCAATTCAACAATTGATGCCATTAATCTTGGAAAGATATTTTTGTATAATAATAAAAAAAAAACTTGATTACAATTTCTAATAAGCGAACGAATAAGGTGCAGGAAGATATGATCAAGTGACAAATTGATATTTATCGACGTCCACGCTTCAAAAGCGGCTTGTCGCCCAAATCGGTTGTCGTCCACAAAAATGTATCTCTATCGTTTGAAAGGTGGTGTTTTCCACTTTTGATAAATGATCAGGCGCCGACGCTCAATCGTGCCGCCCCTTTTAATTACGTCTCTCCCTGTGACCCTTGTATTGGACTTTTTTTTTGTTTTTTTGTTTCTAAAGGTAACTTGCATACGTGACAGTATCCTCCGCCTCTCGAGCTGCAAAGCAATCATGTCCGCCTTATGGACCAATCAGCGTCTTAACTCCACGAATGGACCAATCGCCGCCAGTTTTATTTGAATCGAGCAACTCCCCTTGAAGAACCTGAAACTGCCGCCGTTAAATATTTCAGTCCAGTTTGAGTGATTTAACATTCGGTGGAGGTGAACACGGCGCTCTGGCCTCATTGTCTTAACTATCCGGCCCGTCTCGTTTGCAGAGACCTTATCTCCTCGTTAGTATGCTCCTCCTGCATGCAGACATCCACCTTGTCCGACCAGAACCTCTCTCTTTTTTTCCTCCTCCTTCCATTCTAACCATGATGAGCCTCTGATCAGCCCGGCATTTCCATATCGCAGCCATCTAACACTGTTATTATGGTCATTAGTCGGGGCCCTTATCTCCGAGACAATTTATTAATCTCCTAGTCACTTTTATAGGGTATCGATTGGGGTAAGTTTATAATAAAGTTTTATTTATATACTGGAAGGAACAAAAGCACCACGCCTAGAATAAATTATTAATTTATTATCATTGTATTTGGGATTACAACTGCTTTAAGTTTCAACATTTAGCTAACAAATTTCCCGGAGAGCTCTTAATAGGGTGAAGGGCTTTACCGCCTCACCATGTTTAATATAAATTCATCCTTGGATGCTTTATGGAAAATATTGCCCACCACTACACATAGCCACCCACACCCCTTCTTTGTCCTCGATTTTCATTTTGAAAATATAATGAAGGCACATGATATGAGCTTTAAGCGGCAATTTGTAAACAGCAAGCGACCCAAGTGCCATAATGCTCCCCGCTCTTAAATATCCTATCCTATACGCAGATTCCATTAGCAAATTTAATTGAAACTGTTAAGCAGATGGAAATTAGCTCACAACACCAATTCTTTAGAATAACCAAAATGTTCAATAATAGACTAATATATAAAAAAAAAATAAAAAATAAAAATAAAATAAAAATTTTATCTTTTTGCAAATAAAATTAGGGAATATTTGTTTGTTTGTTTTTTGGTTTGTTCTTTCACATTGAATCTAGAATTTAAAATATAATGTAATTTTCTAGCTTATCTGACATTAATCAACATGCTATGAAGATGGTTTCGTCTTAATTAAAAAGGTTCGTTTTGAAAGTGATTCGATATCGATTATTGCTGATAGTTCCTTTCAATTAACATAAAATCATCGTGTTGAACATTTGTTCTACATTAAATTTAATGTTTTATAACTAAAATTAATTAAATTAAAAAATAACATGTGAAAAAAAATATTTAATACGCCATATTTCATTTTTAATCAAGTTATAGAAATCTGCTGTATAAAATTATTAATTATATTAAATAAATAATATGAAATTAAATAATTAATAATAATTCCAGATGCTAAATTCCAATATTATAATTATTATATTATGAGATATAAAATTGATTCATATAGATTTAGATAAATAGTTGCATTAATTTTCAATTCATATTTTTTTATTAAAAAAATATTTTAGTAAAAATGATTAAATATTTTGTTTATTTATGGTATTTGAAATTTCTTCAAATAATAACAATTTATAAATTGATCACCAACAAATATAGAAAATATTTGGGTGAGGGAGGAAAGGTAACATTTTAAAAGTGGTTATTTTGATTATATATACATACATATATATTATATATGTATATATATATATATATATATATATATATACGAGGGTGGGGTGAAAAGTTTGACCAAGAAAAACGATGTTTTTAAATTATTTTTTTGCTTTAATTTTCAAAATTCAAGGTAGCTAAGACCTGTACTTTGTCAGCTGAAAGTGTGCGAAATATTTTGCACAACCATTTGAACATGGGAAGCTGTGTGCAAGGTGGGTGCCGCATTTACTAACGTTAGTCCAAAAACTGCTTCGAAAACCATTTCTACGGACAATTTGGCGCTGTAGACGCAATCCAAACGAATTTTTGCGTCTATTCATAACTGATGATGAGACTTAACTTAAATTAAACTAAATTTAATTAATTAACTAAATTAGAATACCATTATGAGAAATGTGTCAGTGTTTTTTTTGATGGAGATATGTTGAAAAAGAAAGCAAAAAAAATAAAATTTAAAAACATCATTTTTCTTGGTCAGGCCTGAAACTTTTCACCCCATCCTCATTTGCCCTGCAATTATTCAGGTTAGTTAATTTCTAATAAACTTGTGTCATTTTGTGAGAGGGTCGATGTTCCCTTTATATACTCCCTATTATTAATTTATTGAATATAATAAATTATAAAATGAACATACGATTTAAAGTGATTGGATTATTTCTTCAGGTATGAAAACAGAAAATTGCTAAAAGGAGCTAAATCTGTAGAATATGCTGGATGATGTGTAGTTAGGCGCCCAATGCTTAAAATGATCAGCGAGCAACTTAATTACGCAGTTCCATTAAAATTTAGAAATTAGCAGAAACAGTTAAAAAATCCATAAATGCACTGATTCATTTCTCATGACATTGTCACACTATCATACAAGTCTAATGTAATCCAATTACTTATTTATTTACAATTTATTAATAAACGATATGCTAATTAATATTGACGTAAATTAATAAGATAAAAAAATTATATGGATATAAAAGAAAAATTTTACTACTTATATTCTTAATATTATTTTTATTTTTCTCCTTATTCATTCCTTTTATTTAATGGTCACGAATTTATTTATTTATTTTTAGAAATGTTTTATTGCTGAATTTTACGTGACTTATGGGTGTAAGATTCTTGAACGTTAACACTGAGAGAAAATATGTTTAGCATCTTTGAAATAAAATCCTCGAAATGATTTATAGCTTAAATCGAGACAAGAGTGAAAAAATGAGGGGGCATCGTCCAACGAATAATACTATAATACACTACTTATTTTCTATCAGATCATCTACGAAAGAAGAAGATAAAAGAAAAAAATGAATTTTTTTTTTAAAAACTAATACTTATTAAATTATTGAATTCAAGAATATATATAAGCATATTCACAAGGTTTTAATAAAAAATTATATATATATATATATATTATAATTAAATTATTAAAAAAAATAAGTATAATTTAATAACTATGTCATATTATTATATAAACAGCTAGGTATATTATTTTGAAATCCTTAATAAATTAGTTATTATAATGTTGATTTTTTTAAAATCTTATATAATTAACACCTTTTATAAAGGAAAAATAATTTTTCTTCAATATATATATATATATAAATGCAAATTGAAAAGTTCTAAAATTAATTTACATTTCATCATAAAAAATATATTAATCTTAAATATTTATTTTTATTTATTCAAAAAATATTTTTGGTTTTTATTTACAATTATAATAACTCTTTTCTTACAGTAGTTGTAAAAAAATTAATCCATTTTTTTTTTAAATTTCTATTTGTTGTTTTAAAACTCTCTTGTTAAATAAAAATGATGAGTGTTTTAAGTGAATTAACACTTATGTTATTTCGTTTGTTTAAACGCCTTAACGCCTCCACAATATACTCGTATCATTCCCCTCCCCCTTCTCCTTCTCTTCTTCCATGTTTCTTACTTTATCATAGAATAATATATAAACCTTCCTCTTTTTCTTGTCATAGAGAACATGCATAAATATTAAAAGATTGATAATAAATCGACTTTTTTTCTTGAACCGATCGACACTTATCAGTACGCTTAATTTAGTTGGAGTTCGGCGCTTTTTTTTGTTCATCAAAAAGGAGAAATAAAAGCAAAACAAAAAAAAAAAAAAAAAAAAAAAGAGAAAAGTGAATTAATTTCATATGCATCCCATTTTGATTTCTCAAAATGGCTATCAAGCACAGTGAAACAATCGCCAGTCATCCCGAAACGTATAAATTTTCCAATTTAGAGAAAAAAAAACAACTTGTTCTTTTAACACTTTAAAAAAAAAAGTTCTATTTAAAATATAAATAACGACGACATTTTCCTAAATTCAAAGAATGAAATTAAACGCGTTTTTTTCAAGATTAATTAGTAGTACTGAATTAATCAATCAGTTAATTTGATTAGCATATAATGAGAATTTTCAATTATTTTCAAATGACAAGGTTAAAATGCGCTTGTCAAGCAATTTCAACTCACTGTTTGACCTTCTATTTCCTTCATTAATCGAGCTTGGAAATTAAATTATATATAAGTATATTTTTTTTTACTTGTTTCATTCGTATTGTATGATACAACCATAATAATCAAATAATATAATAAATTATAATTTTAAAATTTTAAAGTCATTTATTTATTATTTTTGATTATATTAAATAAATAAATAAAAAAGATACAATATATGGATTATATGGTATTAATGACAATAAAATGATTAATTTATAAAAACTGTATTCACGGTCATTTAATCGTAGAAATTGTAATCAGAGCATCTTAAAATTAAATCTTATTTACCATATGTTTGTATAAATCAAAATATATACATTTTATATTTAAAAAATATTAATTCAATATTTTTTTATAATTCTTCTTCAGAGGTTTTAATTAATATATTTGGTTATTTAAAATTGTGTACAAAATTAAAGGTCTTAGTGAGCATTTTTAGCTAATAATTAAGGAAGGGAATTTTACTTACCTAAAAAAAAAAAATTAAACATTCATACTTTGAAAAAAAAAATATTTTAAAGGAGAGAGAACTTAGATATATTTATTTTATAAAAAAAATTACTAAAATGTGTCTTTATATGTATTTTAAATATTAAAAAAAGTCAAATAATGAAATAAATGAAAAATATCATTACATCGGAAGAAAAACATAACATAAAAATGTTACATAAAAATTCAATAAATAATTAATTAAACTTTTAACATTTTATTTAAATTTATTTTTTTCATAGTATATAAACGTTAGAAATGATACATATTCATTATGTAAGAGAATTAGTTAATGTAACAATTTACCAGATTTTCTTAAATATGAGCCTATAACAACATATCACTTTTATGTATAATAATTAACTATATCATTATTATTATATCTAAAATAAAATCAAACAATTTCAAAATGAAATACATACAAAATATTGTATTACTATGAAAATTTTTAACCAATCATTTTTAAAAAGAATTAGCACACATTAATTGATCAAAAAAGTAAATTTTATGTTAGAGATAATTAATAACAGAAGCATTGATTAACAAATTTAGATAGCCCAAAAGAAGTGACGTATGGTCAGTGATTGGTCTTTTTAAGTTTGAGGAGTTCTTGCTTGGTAAGGCGATGAACCCTGGCTCAGGATTAGTTAGACGATTAAAATAGAATAAGATAATGATGACAATTAAAAAACACTTTAATATATGTTCATTAATGGGATCATACACCCATCAATCTCAATCCCGAGAATTTCCAATACAGGATCCAACGCGCCCACCTTGGTAGTAAGAGTTCTCAGATGTGCCCCATTGTAAGGAGGACTTCAAGGCGAGTAAAATGATGTAATACTTACCACCTTTTTTAACAAATACCCCCAGGAAATTGGGTGGGAATCAGGAGCGGTGCGCCGCACGTTCGACCAACACCAAGTTCACTCACATAATACTATTTATTTAAAATTTAATTACAAAATATTAAGAAAAAATATGGTTATGGCCACTCTATTTTTTATCGTTTGCCAATTTTATCCAATAAAAAAAATTAGAAATGAAAAATGATTCTATTTTCAAAAAATATTAAATTTGAAGTAAGAAACTGAGTCAAAATATCATTGACCGGAAAACGTTTTGAATTTCAACTCAACTTCTTCTTCATTCTGTCAAAAATAGCGGGAAAAAGTTAAAAATATACTCTTTGAAAACCACTGCAATTTTAATCTTTGAAAAATAAAAAGAGACATATATAGAAATATAACAAGGGTAAATCCTTTAACTAAACTTGTTATAGCTATGTTGTGTTATTATTATTATTAAATTAAATTATAGTATTATTAATATTATTATTATTATTATTATTATTAATGAGTTTTAGACACATCTGTAACTAAGAAAATTAATCATTATTAATCATTAATCTTATATGAGATTTTTTCTAATCATTTTTAATTTTTAAGCAATATATTCAAGAATGATAGAGCCGTCTTCGATGGGGCACAGCCAAATAACAACCTGAATCCTGGAAGATTTCTACTTTAAATAATTTTTCAATAGTGATTAATTTATAATGATTAGTTTCATCAGTTTATTTATTATATCAACTAGTCGACAAATTCACATTAATTGTTCATTGTCTAACTTTATATATTGTACTTTATTATTTTTTAAAAATATATTCCGGATAATTTTTTAATTATAAATAATTTACAATTTTTTTTTAAAATTTAACATTAACTTTTAAATAGAAAACTTAAAATTCAATGAAAATAGAATTTCAGTGAATTCATGTATTTTTTTTTTATTTCGTTCCACACGATATGCAAAGTTAATTAGTGTTAGTTAGGAGAGCGAGGCGACGTTTTTCGTCTGCTGACATCCTGGCATCGTATGTCTGTCCTTCTTCGCTAGCTCGCTCAAGAGATAAAAAAATGTTAACAAGTTTGCCAAGGCCTCACTTCCACTTATGGATGAATACAGCAGGAATTAATATCATTTTCCCAGAATCATCGAAGATGAATGAAACAGAGACGAAAAAGAGAAGACAAATGAAGTGAGAGAAAAATTCGTTCGTCCAAAGAAAAAATTCCAGTAGATTTATATTGAAGGATGCAAATTTGCATAGGAATTTATTTTTTTAATTTATTGTCGTTATTCTGTCAAAAAAATTGAAAAAGATTGAAGGAATACAAAGCAAAAAAAAAAAATAAACTAGATAAATAATCATATATGAAAAATATATATTAAATAATATTCTTTTTTTATGTAAGTAAATACTTATATTTCACAAATCTCTTCCTTAAAGGTTTAAATATACTATAAAAGGAGACCATTTTTTTTTTATAAATCAATAAAATAAATAGTATCCATTAATAATTTAATTAAAATATATTAAATTTAATAGTCTTATAAAGTTGTTCAAGTATTCTTTTTCTTCGACATTTTGATTAACAAAATTAATTTTATAAACTGACTATTTATAATAAAAAAGTTTGTTATTTCTTATCAATAACATATCCTTGTTACACTAAATCTATAGAAATATTTATAAGTATGTATAATAAAACCAATAAACATATTTCCCATCGATAAAAACACACAATTCTTAATCTATAATTAATTTTTAATGTATAACCCATTAGAATGTATGTTAACAAATGTTACTAGTCCACACCAATGTTCCACACACCCCGACTGAAGAAAATGAGAAACGTCTTACAATGAATACCAATATCTATCTATCTCTTTAGCTCTACGGAACTCGAGAGATCTTGGCCGCAGCAATCACATTTCCAGCACGAAGAACAGGAGGTTTATAAATAAAACTGTAACGTTTCGGTCTCGTATCAGGGCCCTCTTCAGAACTTTAGTTTTGTTATTTATGGCATACTATCTAAGTACATATATCTGTGACTCTACAGAACTCGAAAGTTCTTGGCCGCAGCAACCACACGCCTCCAAGTGTCTCCATCCTGAGCCACAACCATCCAATCTCTACCCTCTCTCATCTCTCTCACCGTCTTTCCTACATTGTCCACCCACCGCGCCCTTGATCTTCCAAGTGGACGTTTCCCACCAATATATTTTTCGCCATTCTTTCTTCTCCTATTCTAGCCAGGTGCCCAGTCCAGCACAGCCTTCACGATTTTATAACCCTAACTATGTCTGGAGATGCATAGAGGTCATAATTACCAAATTATTAACACAACAAAATTAATTAAAATTTAATTACTGATAATCAATTAAAAATCAACTTTAATAAATTAAATCATTATAATTTATTTAAAGAATCATATAGAAATTATTTAGATTATATTATAGATTCTTTTTAATTATCATTTAAATAGAAAATAGGATTTAAAGATATGGATACAGTGTTTTTAAAAAATCATATATTCATAATAATTTATATATAAAATTTTTATTTATATATTTAGTAGATATCAAAGGAGAGGGAGGTCGAAATTATATTCTGAACAGATTTTGACAATTGAGACGTCGTAACTTGAAATCTCTATAATGAATGGAAGCATATAAATGAGGGGTTAGCAAATCTAAAATTTCATTTTAAGGAACAATATCTATGTTTAGTATTCCATTGTTCTCTATTTCCATGTTCTATATTTCTAATATAAATGTAAATATATAATATTAAGAAATAAAAGTTTTAATTTAGTGACAGAAACGTAGTGCACCTACAAACATACTTTTAAAAAATATTAATTACCCCTTTCGGAAGGTCCTTCTCCTGTCTAGGTGTGAAGAGCGCAGAATATATAATGATTGTACTGTTTTTCTTAAACCATCTGTTGCAGGAATATCTGTCCCTAGTCGTCCTGAGGTTCATTATCTCTAGATACGCCTTGCATTGTGTCTTAAACTCGAGAGTGTTTAAAGGTGAAGAATGAGTTAGGGGCGGGAAGTGGGCTCTTCAAAGTGTAATGCAGATAGGTTGCTTGTTCGTTGAAGAGAGACGTGAAGTGGAGGCTCAGAGAATTTAATAAGTACGCTGCTACCCAAGAGCGTGTTTCCAGACCGCAAAAGCTACTTGCATATTTCTATAGGAATGTTTAGTTATGTTAGATGAACGCCAACGGCAAAATATATATATATATATATATATATATATATTTATCCCCTTCCTCTCTGTTTCTCTAAAACAGAATGTGCATTAATAAACCTGAGAGGGTGAAAGATGAGAGGTATGGGTGGATGGGGGGGAGGCTCTACAACTAAGGTTTATCAAGTGGAGAGAAACTCCTACCTCTAAGTGTTGATATCTCCGTCTTATCTGCCTGGGCGTTTATTATATCTCTATGTAGAAACGCGTTCGTTCACTTGGGCTGTTTGAAACTTTGGTATTATTTGTGCCTCGGTGAAAACATCCCCTTTTGCTGCCAGGAACTGAACAAAAGTTGGAATTAATATAAATTAATTTCAGAAACCACGCGCGAACAGCGAACGATGGGTGGTGGGGTGGCTGTATTCGCGTGTGTGTCTCAAGCTTTTCCTGAATATATGAATTCATAAAAACTTGCCGTTTCTCTTAAGGAAAAAAAACAAACAAACAAACTCAAAAGCACATCCGTAAGAGGAAATGAGAGTGAATAGTAATTGGTGGGATTTGGATGTCTAGGAAAATGTAACATTTAAATAGAACATTTCTGAAATAATATATTTTAATTTAGACATTTTTTTATACATTTCATTTTAAGGATTTAATTTAAATAATCTGTTTTATTAATATGTAAATCAATAAAAATATTTTAAACATGCTAAATTTGGGCTAAACCCTAATCTCCTTCATCCTATTTTCCATGTCTTATATTAATTAAAATTTAGAACATATTTATATTTAGAATAAAAACTACTTATGTTTTTTTTTAATTATTTTCAATAATTTCTTAATTATTTAATATTAAAATATTTAAATATCACTAAAACCTATCTAAATTAATATAATAAATAGGAAATAATATTTCTATATACAAACTAATCAAATCAAGATTTCTTTTTTTCTTAACATTCTAAAGAAAGTAAAAATTGATTTTTAACTCATTTCATATTTATTTTATTTTAAAATATTATAATTAATTTTGTTCTAATAATGGAATTGAAATTTGCTGGGCTGCTCTGAAAATGAGTTATTAATTCCCGTGGGAAATAGTTATTTAATAGGCTTATTTTAAATGTCATCAAATTCTCTCTAATCCACCAGATTAAGGTATTAAGTGATGAATATCATTT
Source organism: Labia minor (assembly GCA_963082975.1). Taxonomy (NCBI): domain Eukaryota; kingdom Metazoa; phylum Arthropoda; class Insecta; order Dermaptera; family Spongiphoridae; genus Labia; species Labia minor. The sequence continues at coordinate 31,814,580 of OY720347.1, forward strand.
ATATTTACTGACTTATCCATCACTGTCCAATAGTTAAAGTCATTTATCGAATCCATTACTTTGTTATATCTCCTATGTATTTAGTTTCTATCGGTTATATATACCCGTTTATAGTTGATGAATAGTTTTCTTGCTCAGCCCTTTTCTCTACAAGGGAGAGTTACACGCGCTATGGAGCATATACTCCTGAATAAACAAAAGGCCAACTTCAATAATTGTCCAGTGAAAGGGGAGGTCATATCAAACAATTATTTTCCTCTCCCATATATTATTTACACAAATCTGTTGTTTGCTTGTTAACAGCTGCTGGATAACTTAATTTTATAAAGGAATAAATAACATGAAATTTTCCATGTTTCACAATTCAATTTTTATACAATATATACCAATATATTTATTTATTTAAATGGGAATAATTAATTTTTTAGAATATTTCTAATGAATTATATTGCATTTTGATTGTTTTAATTAAATTTAAAATCAAAAATATCCCGCCTAGTGCATTGTTGTACAACTAATATCTTAAATAACATTTATTCAAGACATTATTTTAGGTGTTGTAGAAAAATCAATGAGTTATAAGTGACTGACCAATTTTTTGGTACATATAAACACACATTAACTTACTTTACATTTTGTTAATGCACAATCATATTTAGTAAATAACTTGATATAATTAATATAATTGATAACCATTAATTATTTTCATAAACAACTTAAATATAAGTATAATGTTTATTTCTGAATATCCTACATATTTAATTAGAATATTAAATTTAATTATTTTTATGTAACTATATATCTAACTTTGTGGGCTCTACGGAACTCGAAAGTTCTTTACCGCAACAACCACATTTGTTCAAATTCTTGATACTTTATACTATTTTAATTATATATATATATATATATATATATATATATATATGTGTGTGTGTGTGAAGAGGAGATAAATAAAAACCTACTTTTTCTTGTCAAGTAACTCTTATTTATTTATTCCAAAGGTTTCCAAAATAATAAAATTTACCAAAAAATTAATTAATTAATTTTATTTTTAAATTTCTCTTATTTCTTTAAATAAACTTAAATATTTAGATTCTATTAAAATATAAAATTCTATATAAAAATATTATTGACAAATATATCATCAACTATTAAATGAGCTGTCAATTTGGAAGGGTGTCTAATTTCAAATTAGTTTTAGTACCAACTTATAAAACATTAAAATCAACTAATTAATATATTATTATTATTATATAAATAATGTCAATTAAAAATTAAAAGAAAAAGAAAAAATAAATAAACTTTTTAAAAATACGCTTTTCTTTTAAAAAGAAGAAAATAATTTCTCCTCACACACTCTACTTCAAATAGACATAGTTATCAAGTATAGTGGAAAAGGGAAAAAAAACAGAAAGGTTTGTGAATATTCAATGAAATGTACTTCGTATCCTTTTCTTTTCCCTGTATGTTTATAATATTAATAATAATAATAATTGAAGAAAGAATGGCGAAAAATATATTTTTAAACGTTCGCTTGGAAGACCAAGGACGCGATGGGTGGATAATGTGGGAAGGGACGAGAGAGAGTTGGGAAAGGGTAGAGATTGGAGCGTTGTGGCTCAGAATGGAGGGATACTTGGAGAAGTGTGGTTGCTGCGGCCACGAACTTTCGAGTTCCGAGGAGCCACAGAGATAGATAGAATAATAATAATAATATTATTAATAATTAATTAATAATACCTCCGAGATCATCTATGACCTGGAATGAACCAGAATAAATTGAAATTAGTTCTTCAAAAAAAAGTTTTATTTTGAAAATTAAAGAGAAATTATATTAAATATTTGTCAAAACTGTAAAAAATAAAAAATCTCATTTAGAGAAACTTTCATAATAATTGCCAAAAATAATAGTTTAAACCTCTAAACTTTCAATTGGCTATTTACGGGCAATAAAATTTCTCATTTTATTTCAAGTTAAATATTTAATGAATTATCTATGAGTGAGAGTTGATTTGGCCTCACTTGTTAGGTTAATTACTTGTTATAAATTGGTTATTGGAAACTTTCAATGGCTAACAATTCTCGATTACGAATTTAATGATTATAAAGGCGTAGCGCTTCACTGTTCATCTAAATATAAAGATAGATAGATTGGTGGATAAAGAGGGAATGAGTAAAATAAAGAATTGCATTCAAGTCATTAAATCGCACTGCTCGAACATCTTCTCGTATATAAATAAAATAAAGAATTTATGCCAGGTTTTATTAACGTTTAATAGTGTAGTATTTGAAAATATTTATTAAGCAATTCCTTATTCAAAAAGTATTAAAAAAAATATTGAAATTTGACATGAAGTGATGCAAAGTCAATATAGAAGGTGAAAATTAGAACTTGTTTATTTTATATACGAGGTCTGTTCAAAAGAAAAGGTGAATTTTGAATTATTTCGAAAAGAATTTATTTATTCATTAATATCCATTTTGTCCACTTCAAATTCCAACTTACTCTCATCAATTGTGGCAAAACGCTTTCCTTTCATTGGTCTCTTCAGTTTTAGGAATAGAAAAAAGTCGCAAGGAGCCAAATCTGGTGAATACTGTGTTGTTTTTGGCCAAAAAATCACAAACAATCAATGATGGGTGAGCTGGTGCATTGTGTGATGGAGAATCCCTGATTTGTTTTTCCACTTGTTTTTCACCCAAACGTTGCATAACTTCCTTGTAATATTCCTTATTTTTTTTTAAAGTAAAAAATCGAAGAACACACAAAACGTGATTAACTTTTTCAGTTGTCACAAACAAACTACTTACCCAAAATGGCTGATAATGTTAATATATGAGAAACAGATGTGTACCACCATAACAAAAAAATTCAATAATCGAATGTACACAGCCCGAGAAAATTCAAAAGTCACCCCTTTTCTTTTGAACAGACTTCATATTTTCACTCATATTTATATAAATTAAAAATTATATATGTATATATGAATAAATTTGAAATATAAAAAATTATATTAAAATGAAAATTATTATAAAATCTAGATTTTTACTTTCCCGCAAACTTCATATAAGGGAAGTATTGGAATCGTCAAAAATTTCGACTTCGAGATTTCGATAGATCTTGATGTTTTAGACCTCCATGAGTCGGAAAATACCATTTTTCGAATTATGTCTGTGTGTGTGTATGTATGTATGTATGTATGTAATGTTTGTCAGTGAGCAAATTTACTCAGAAACTAATCAAGCTAGGACTTCGAAATTTGGTACACCGATATTATTCACAGTTTGTAGATTTCTATCAAAATTTCGTCAAAATCGGTTAACCGGAAGTGGTACTTTACCTACACTGATTGCGTTTACCTTTCAAGTAAAGTACCAGTTTGCTTCGAGATATTTGCTTCATATTTTGTATATAGATTTTTATGGAAAAAATTCAGATACCAAATTTCATCATGATCTGACTATACAAGTAGCGTTAGGTGTAAATTATAAATATTTATAATAGTGCTAAACCATTTTACTTTATAATTTAAATTAATTAGTTTGTTTATTTTTATTATTGTTAAAACATATACCATAACCATTTTACTTTATAATTTAAATTAATTAGTTTGTTTATTTTTATTATTGTTAAAACATATTATAATAATAATAACCTAATTACCTATTTATATGCGGGAAAGTCTAGGAGAGGACACTCCCGATTTTTTTTAAAATAAAATTTTAATACTTTAAATTTCACCCCTCAGAAAATTAGAATTATTTTTATTTTTCAAAATTTTTAGACTATAAATAAATGTTTCTTTTTATTATGTTTGAGCTTCTCTCTCCCTTCTCCTACATACATTTTATTAATTATTTATGTAATCCTAATTAGATTATATTAAAAATTTTATGGCATTGTAATTTTGGATTATTGTATTATTTGATTATGGAAACATTAAAAAAAAATGAATTGTATCTATTTTTATTAAAGAATTTTTAATAGTACCAGTGAAATTTTAGTTTAGTAGAATGCGCCGATTCTTTAAATAATAAATGTTTTATTTATGGAGGGATTTTGTCAAAAACTGGCAGTCAACAGACTAGAAATATCATAAAACGAGTAGAAATAAATATTTCACGAAATACCACAGCAGCTGAATGGAAAATATTCTAGGAAAGTTTCAATGTTGGGTGAGAATGGACGAGAGTCCATTGGGGAAGAGGGGAGGGTGAGTGATCGAGGATGGGGTAGTTGGGTGGACAGACTGCACCGAGTACGAATGCAGAGGTGTTCCTGTGCCAGTGATTTGGGCCCAAATGAAATGTCACTGAATGACATGGGAACATCGCGGCCCACATCAGCATCAATCACAGTCAGAGGAGAACCCTCGTTCACGATAATATATTAAATTTTCTCGGATGCACAATCGAAAATGAACTCGAGCTAACGTAATTTTTAAAAGCTATGCCGATGCCCGGCGGCTAAGTTTGGAAAATGCATTTTTCCATCAGAGCGCTTTTAAATAAACATGGCGAGAACGGGTGGATGTCCCCAAAAAACCTAGGCTATTATTATTACCATCACTTTTTAACTAGGAAACTCCCACCCCAAGGATTAATTAGATTATCCTAAGAATAATTAGCTTGCATTTTCATTTGAGTATAATAAATGGAATTTGTATATTCATAGAATGAATGAAAAATTGTATTTCCTCTAATCAAGATCATTATCGAATTTTTTCTCTTACATTAAATTTATTGGTGAGACTTTTAAAACATGTAATGTATATACAAAAAAAGAACAATATTTATTTCATTAATTTATTTAATTAATTAACTAAATAAAATAGTGAATGTAATATATTTAATATAAATAAAGTAAACTTACTAAATAAAAAAACAAAATTTAGTTATAATCGCTATTGATTATTTTTAAAATGAAATGTCATGAAGGGCTAGATGACGTCATATAATTTTAAATTAAGAAAAAACTAATGAAGATGATTTTTCCCGAGGATAAAACCAATACAAAGTGCATGATTCGTGGAGATGTGTAAAAAATCTCTTCATGTGGAATTTGGTGTGAACTTACTTACTATCGTCGGTCGGTAAAATGATTGATCCTCAAAAGTGAAAGTTCAAGAAGTTATCGATATTTCTTATTCTTCCTAATTGATAACTTCCTGACGGAAGTGTCGTGGCCCTAATACTTCCATGTCCCCACCGCTCAAATTTCGCGAGTCAAGCCTCGCCATCGGGATCGATGCCGATGACGGTACCCAAGCCAACCTGCACCTGGTCCGTCCATCTGGCCGATGTTCTGCGCCGTCTCCGTGTTCTTTCCACCCTCTCCTGAATCACGGTCTTTTCAAGACCCGAGCTGGAGCGAGTGAGGTGACCAAAATAACTAACCATTCTTCCAAGTACCTCGCTAGAGAGGCGGTGTTTCGCGCGGACCTCTCTGAGTATAGAGTTATTGGTTCTATGCGCCGTCCAGGGAATACGCAGCATCCTCCTCCAACACCAGAGTTCAAAAGCGTCGATCTTCCTTCGGATGTTCTGCTTCAGGGTCCAGGTCTCTGACGCGTAAAGCACAATAGAAAAGATCATCGTGGTGACAATTAGTTTTTTTGTTTCAATGGTTAAGTTGTTGGTTTGCCATATTTTTTTCAGTTTTTCCATTGATGTTCTTCCCATTTGGATAAGCCGAACGTCCTCAACATCACAGCCACCCCCGTTTTCAACCATGGACCCCAGATAGACAAAACGGCTCACCACCTGATAGCCCGCAACATATAAGGACTCCGGTTTGTTGCTGCAATTACGGTCCACAATCATTATCTTTGTTTTTGATTTATTAACGAGGAGGCCGTATTCTTCACTCACCTTCTCAAGCTTGCAGAGAAGGCGAGTCATTTTTCCTCCAATCCCTCCAAGAGATTTGGTTCATCTGCGTATCTCAGATCAGAGATCCTTACGTCCCCCACCGAGATGCCACCATCCCAATCCTCCAAGACCTTTCTCATGACATACTCTCCGTAGATATTAAAAAGTATGGGGGACAAAATACATCCCTGACGGACGCCCTTCCCCACTTTGAATGGGTCTGAGATTTGGCCTTAAATAAACCGGGATGTAAAATTCTCTCGCCTTTTCGATTATTAGACGAACATTCAAGATCTGCTCACGAGTGCCCTTTCCTTTGACAAACCTAGTTTGGTTTGGAGGGATCTGCCAGTTGAGATAGTTCTTCAGTCTCTCGTGAAGGATCCTGAGCATTATCTTGCTAGCGTGTAGAATCAGTGCTTTAAGACGATAGTTGTCGCATTTGTCTTTAGGTCCCTTCTTGTGGACTGGAACGAAAACCGACCGAGTCCAGTCATCGGGTCAGAGACCAGTATACCATATCCTATTGCAGATGTCATGCATTCTCTGTAGACCTATCTCTCCAATACCCTTCCGGACCTCTGCCGTGATCTGGTCATTTCCATGCGATTTACAGTTTTTCATAGAATGTATTGCACTAACCACCTCCGATCTAAGAATAGAAGGCTAATTCTCAAAAGAAGCGAAAGCAATACTGGGTGTCACGTCTATGTTTAGGTATGCCTAAATTATTGTAAATGTTGTCAGAGTTTTCTTATAATTTTCCAAGTAATTATAACAAGACTAAGTTGACTCCTTAAATGTTGGTAAGTAATTAATAAGTATATCAATAATTAATTTTATTCTTTTTCATCTTTAATTAAATCTTGATATAAAATAATTAATAGATTATACTTTTTTTTAGTCTTATGTTTTGTAATCGAAAATAGTATAGATTATAATCATAATATTTATAATTAAGAATTCTAGAAGACATCTATCATTATTTCTCATTAACTGTTACTCTGTCTCAAAATAATCATTCTGTACGTTTAATGTTGTCTTTGAAGTAAATATTATATTATTTAAATTGAAAATGATTATCATATCATATTATATATAGTGTATTATAGGTATTAAAAATTATTTTAAACAACTCTTATTGTTAATGTGTCGCCAAATTTTAAAATTGTTAAATTTATAAGGTAAATTTATTTATTTACAAAATAAAAGGTTTAGAATCTCTGCTTTAGAACTTTTCTATTCTACATAAATATATTTTTTTCTAAAATATATATATTTTGAAAAATTATTTAAGTGTTATTTTCACGTTTAACCCAAATTCTATAAAATCTCATCTGCAATATAAGAGATTCAAACTGATAAACAGACATAGCTATGAAATGATTTTACTAATTAATTTTAACGATTTTAAGTAATCTTTATAAAATATAAGGGTGTCTAATAAGCATTAATTTAACAAAATATCATAGAAATTCAAGATCAATATTAGTGCCTTTATCAGAAAATTATATCTGATATTCTGTGTGATTATTGTTTAAAAAAGACAATTTCACAAGCATTAGAAATAGTACCGGGACCCCGAGCCTCGGCTCGGTACTTAAGTTAAAAAAAATGATTCATTATTATTGGGTTTGGCTGGTAATATTAATACCTGGGACACCGATCTGTCGCTCGACCCTTTAAAAAATATTAATCTACAATTAATTATTTATTACAATTATTAAATGTTGCATCATTGCATCAATCTGATTACAATGAATTGAACTGGGGTCCTCAATAATACAAACAAACAATTTTAGCTAGCATAATAAGATTAATCCAAGTAATATCGTCTATTTCTATTCGACACTATTTTCAGTTATGAAATGAACAGTCAGTAGAGAGTAAAAAATTGTAATTGAAGACCGTTGTTTTTAAAAATAATTAAATTATTTTATAGATTATAAAATAAAAATTATTGTATTAACATTAAAAATATTGAAATAAAAAAATAATAGTTTGATTTAATAAACTAAAATATTATAAACATTTTTAATGGGAATTTCTCAGGGAGGTAGGGAGCCCAATTCATTTAACCATCCATGTTGTATAAGGAATCTTAATTTCTTAACACTCCGTTTTTTTAAATTTAAAATAGAGGGAGAGAAAGAGTTTCAATTATATTCGAATAGTCTTTATATTCTATATATGAGTATTTTTTTTTCTGAATTTAATACCAAGTTGATTTTCAAAATTTTCTATTCTTTATGCATATGATTGATTACATGTGTTAAAATTTAAACAAATTCAAATATTCTAATTTATAAATTTATATAAAATTTAATATTATTTTTTCGAGACTAATGGCAAATACCGGTGGCCCTAGTCAGAGCAAGAGAAGACTCCTTTTGGTAGCGGCCCAGTCGATGATGTTATATGGATCGGAGATTTGGGCTTTACAACTATATTTTAAGTGAAAAAATGATTTCTTGGTTAATAAAAATTAAAATATGATTCTTTATATCTTTATTATACAGAAAAGTAGGCGTGTTAATATAAAATATATACCTGGGACACCGAACTATCACTCGACCCTTTAACCAATTTATACAATTTATTTTTATATACTTTAAAAATTTTACAATTTTTTAATTATTTATTATAATTGTTAAATGGGATTTCTAAAAATGACCCATTCAAAATTTGTTTCCTAAAATGTTTCAAATTAATTAAAATAAATTGTATAAATGTTCATTTATAAAATCTATATATCTGTGAGTTTGTTTTTCGATTTTTTAAATTTTGATTTTGGATTCGATTAGAGCTTAAAATGTGTAAATGTAAAGTGGTCTTGGTTTTTTTAAAATTCGTTTGGGAACATGGTCAAATCGGCAGTCAAAGTTGAAAATTCCCCATATATTATAACTACTGTAATTAGTATTATTATAATGTAAAATTATAAAGAAAAATGTTTAGACATTATTATAGACATTTTCATTCTGTAAATTAAATAATTTTATTTCATTTAAATAAATATCTATTTTTAAATATTTTCTTCTCTACATTATTTATCTAATTCTGACAATATATTAAGATCATACCGGGACCCCGAGCCTCGGCTCTGTAATTAAGTTAAAAAAAAATAATTAATTATTATTGATAAATATATATCGTAATTTATAATTATAAAATATTATTAAAATATATATTTTTAATTTTATTTCGAAATTAAATAAAAAATTTTAAAATATTTTAAATATAAAAAAAATATATATTTTTAATTTTATTTTTAATAAAATATATATAGATATTTATTAATCTCTCTCAAAAAAAAAAAAAAAATAAAAAACATCAAATCTGCCTGCTAAGACAAAATAAATTTAAAAAAAGGCGGGAGTCAAATTTCAATATAAATGTCATTTGTGATGTCATCAATATATAAATTAATAATAAATAATATTAATAAATATTAAATTTAATAAAAGAACAATGAATAAATAAATATAAAATAGTAATTTATTAAAATGTAAACAATAGATAAAAAGAAAAAAAATAACAAATTCATTATTTTCATTTTTAAATAACGATTCACCCGGAGAGTTTCGAACCGACGAAATCCACTCGTTAAAACATCGCTTTACCATCTGAACTATATATATTTAGATAAAAAATTGTCATTTTTTTACTGTCTTAGCAGGCAGATTTGATGTTTTTTATTTATTTTTTTTTTTTGAGAGAGATTAATAAATATCTATATATATTTTATTAAAAAAATAAATATTTTTAATTTTATTTCGAAATTAAATAATAAATTTTAAAATATTTTAAATAAAAAAAAATATTAATACAAATAAAAATGGAGGCCAATTTTGACGTTTTCCATATATAATTTTCAATTAAGAAATTAATAATGAAGCTGAATGTTTCAAGAGATATCATCAATAAAACTTAATTTTTCTTTATAAATACTATATCTAGTGTGAATTTGAAAAAAATCGTTAGAGCGGTTTTTGAGAACCATGATATATAGATAGATAGATATATACAATTTTAGCTAGCATAATAAGATAAGATTAAAATTTTAACTAACTTATTAACTTGCATAAGGCATTATTGATACAATTTCAATTCCTCCATTTTATATAATAGAATTCAACTTTTTTCCTGATTAAATTATTTATATTTTGTGAAGTTACCTAAAAAAATAGTAGCCATTATTTATTTTAATTGAACTTTTGGATGTATATTTTTATATTTATTGAACATTTTTATGAAATTACACATATTAGATTTGATCTGACATGCATTTTATTTCTTTTGTATCTTTATTTAGTAATTTTGTTAAATGAATAATTAAAAATATTCTCATGCATGTTTTAACTTTGCTATTTCTTTGTTTTGTTTGGATACTATTAAAGAAATAGATTTTTTTCAAAATTTTCATTGCCAGCATTGTTTTTAATTAAAATTGGTAATTAATGTAAAAAAAAAAAAGAAATTACAAAATAGATTAAATATTGTATAAATGTAACTAAACATTTGTATATTTTTCTCTTTTTTTAATTTCCTTAAACATAATATACTTTTATATTTACATTTACATAAATTTTTAATTAGATACGACGTTGTAACAATTTGTAAAATTTTGAATCAGTATTTCAATTGACTTAAATAAGATTTCTGAAAGAGAGATTATCATTATATATATAAATATATATTTTTTTATTTATAATCTATTCTAAAACTTTTTTTATTATTTTAATTTTGTTTATTTGGTTTCCTGATTTCAAAAAGGTTTTCGGGGATTCCTAGTCACCTTTTATTATTAGTGTTTAACAGGTCACTCTATTTCTTTTCTTTCTTAATTATTAAAATGAAAATTCATAAACAATTTAAACAAAATTACAATTGGAAATTATAATCTATAATAAAATAAGATATTTAAAAAAAACACAGTAAAATTTAAAATATTTTCCAAACGTCTTTTCAAACCTTTTTTGGATTGTAATAAATGTGAGATAAAAATTAGCTTAAAAAGTCTCAAGCTGTTCTAAAAAGAGGTTTTTCCAAATAAAAGATAATAACATTATCATTTTTAAGTAAATAGAAGAAGACTCAAAGTACAAAATAAAATAGAATGGAAACCTAACAAAACTATGATATAAAGACAGAGTGGCCTCAGCATGCCTATTCTATTCACTAGAGCGCTTCTAACTAACAGCGGCTTATTTAAAATAAAAGAATATAAAAAATATGAGAGGTTTCGAGTTCAAAATCAAAGACTATAACTTATACATTAAGAATTATATAAAAATAAGGCTTTTATATAGAAATATTTTAAAAGCCAATTAATTCTTATTAAATAAATTAAACTATTTTTTTTTAAATGTATTGATGTTAATTTCATGATTGTTTTTCTACAAAGAAATGGAACTTACTCTAAGAAAATAAAATAAAATATATTATTTTATTACTCATTTTGTTCAAATTATATTATATTATTATTCCTGAACACTTTAAATGAAGGATGATGGATGATTATTCTTTAACACAAAGCCCTTTGTTGCTGAAGTGCTTTCTAAATAATAATGAACATCTTTTTTTTTTCTATATAAATATAAGATTTTGTATCTTTGTGTCTTCCACTTTTTTTCAATGATATAATGTTTAATCTCTAGAAATAATAATAATAAAAATAATAATAATAATCGTAACTTTGACCTTAAATCATTGCTGGTTTGGTCACATTAAATAAATAGACTTCAGTTGTTAATTTTTATTTATATCCTCACAATAGAACATATTATAATTCAAATTGACTTCAATTACTTTAGCATTATAATTTACAATTGTAAATTGATGTTTACTTTTTTACAATCTGATCCAGAAAAAAATAATTTAATTTATATTAATAAAATGTAATTTTAATTTCAAAAAATAGATGAAACATATAAATAGAAACAAAAAATAAAATAATAATAAAATACCTTGTCGATTAAAACTCAAAGAAAAAAAAAATAAAGTAGATTAGTCTAAAGAATTAAATGAAAATTTTAAAATTATGCTTTGTAAAATAGGTATGTATATGATAATTGTATCATAATAAAATGGCATAAATGTCAAATATAAATACAATGAATTAATTAAACATTGAAAAAATAATATAAAATAATTGGCAAAACATTATAAGAAAATAAACAACAAGTTATGGGGTTAATGAGTCTAATGGGCAAAGAACTGAATAGTTAATGAAATCAAGAAAACTATTTCTGATAAGTTATTTAGAAAAAAAATAAGAGTTTAAAAAAACAAACACAAAATAAAAAGAAGTCTAATAAATATGTGACTTTTTTTTATCTCTTCGTGAAATATTTATAACCTCATCGGACAAACTTCGAATGGAAATCAGAGTAAAAAATAAAATGTCTATTTTTTTCCTTCCTCCGGCCATCAATAATTAATTAAAAACATTTTTGTTTCGAATGCCAGCTGCCAGAATGAAATGGTCACTTGTTGTGACATATGCTTATTTATCAGTGGCGAGCCGAGGGTCTGCAGACGTCCCGCTGTCCAACACACGGTCCAAGCATTGTAAGCAAATGTAGCAACATAGTACAAGTTACAATCAGACTACACCCTAGTCAGAAGACGAACCTTCCGTTCCAACTCTCTAATTCTTCCTTCTCCATTCTCTTAAATTAGATACCAGTCTCAGAACGAACGTGTACCAATAATATGAACAAAAAACATTGATACCAGACCCGTTCACAATAAATGAATGTATTAGAATTATAGAACAATCAAACAAACTTATTCTGAATTACAAAGAATCAATATATAAGGAATAATCGAAATTATTTCAAAAAACAAACATTTAGGTGAATGATATTTCAATATTTTTCTTCAATTATTAATGTTATCTAAATAATTTGACTTAATGTACTTAAATTAATATTTTTTATACCAAATAGTTAAATAGCATGTTTAATTAAAATTTATTAAAAGTAAAATTATTAATATTATGTAGGCAGAGTATCTAGTACACCAAGGGGAGAAAATTATGCATATTGAATTAAATATAATAATCTTTTTTTTAAACTTTATCATCTTTGAACATTGAAATTTGTTTTTTCTAAATTAAAGTATATTTTTGTAAATTTATAATTATTTCAATTATTAAATAAGTTTTCAAAATATATTAATTGTGGCAAATTAAATTAAAATATCGATTAATATATATAATTTCCGTCGAATCTATATGATATCTGTAACATTATGTAGTTAGTTACAAATTCAGTTTAAACTTAAATTGTAAACACCGTTTGCAACGGGTTCACCTAGTATAATAATAATAGTAACTTTTGTAATGAAAAATTCTATCTGACGTGAGAAAACTTTGTCATATAAATTTGAAGAGTCACTTGAATAGTTGCAATGTAATGATTTTGATATTGTATAATAATGTTATATCTTAAGAATAATTGATTCAGTAAAAAAAAATATCTTAAATTTAAATATCGATTGTCTTGATTATTTAATTAATTGAAGAAATTAAAGAAGAAAATGATTTTGGCATAAACATTTTTTTATATGTTTTTTTTTATATATTTTTTATATAATATTAAACAAACAATACCTATAAATAAAAAAATACTTCTAGATCAGGTTACTTATTGCAACTTGTATTAAATTGTTCAATTTAACAGCTTTTTATTTCAAAAATTCTCTAATACACGATCTTTAAATAAATTTTTGAGTTTATTCTTTAAATTAGAAAAATAATTATTAATTTTGAGATAGGTGAAAAGAAATAAAAATAAAATTATAAATTAATTGAAATGATCATATAGGAGAATATTTGTGAGGCGAAAGGGTTCTTATATAACTTATTGGGTGATCAAGATACATTTGTAAAATATTTTTAAGATTTTTTCATGTATGAGATATTAAATCAATCCTCAAACTAGAGATCACTAAAATGGAGCTACTAGTTAACATAACCTATATTTGTACCTATCGTGCAAATAAAAATAAAAAATAAATAACTTAAAAAAAATTAATTTTAAATTTCGTTAAAAAATATGCAAACAATTTTTATACTCTTAAATTTATCTAGATAGAAGAGGTAGAAATGATCAGTTGTCTTTAGATAAATACTACAAATGTTGATAGTTACTTTGATGATATCCACCAAAAGTATCAAAGGTTGCAGTTCTGAACGAAAACATTTTTATGATGCCTCGGATAATAGAATACAAATTAGAAGGACAACGCGGTTTACCTCATCACATTTTATTATCGTATTGCCTGCCCTGTGTCTTATATGGAAATAAACTTTTTTTTTATTATTTTTATTCTTTTCATTTATGTTTTAGAAATTAAATTCATTTATATAAAAAGAAAAAAGAAAATTATGTATAAACTCTTTATAAAAAGAAATGTTAGCTGTTTTAAAAAAAAAAAAATCATCTCGCTTTTTAAAGAGGAGGATGTTGTCAGGGTACGTGAGTGTTCACCTTAAAAAGTTTTCCGAGTGAGATATAATTTAATTTTATGTACCTAACTTAAAAAAAAAATAAATAAATAATATGAAATGAAAAATTAAAAATGAATTTTATTTTATGACGAGAATAAATAAATATCTTTTAGTGTCTTTAAAGTATATAAAGACATTTAGATCAATTTTATTATAAAATAAGATAAAGTATTATATATTATAACTTGAGTAGTCACTGGTTTGGTTGCATAAATGTACGGGGCAAAATTATATTTAAACGATTTTATATATTTTATATATATTTATAATATGTATATGAAATTTCAATTTCTTAAATATAGTGTGCTATTTTCAATATTTTTTTTTAAAGGACATAAAATTAAATTTTGACATGGCACTCAATCTTAACAAAGAAACTTTCAAAAAATAAACTTTTATTTGATGTATCAAATTTAATTTAGTGTTAAGATTTCATTTTATTTATTTCTCACCTTAACTGATTTTTTAAATTTTTAAAATATTTATTTGATGACTGGAAAAGAAGCACTATAATTCTATAACTAAATCAATAAACTAACATTTTTACCACAGTTTAAATAGTTAAACTTCACTAAACCAAAATAAAACTAATAATAAATAAATTAAATAAAAGATTTAACAACTATATCACGGTAGTAATAATATGACAAAACTATATCATAAATAAATTCGACTTCAAACTCAACTAAACTTAAGAAAGTCACTAAAATATATATATATATTAATATAATAATTTTATTATTTATATATTTATGTCATTTAAAAAAAATAATGAAGAATGAGTGTTAAACGTTTATATCTATAAACTCATTATTCATATGTAATTTGGATTATTCTTTTTTTTTATGAATTTATATAATAACACAGAAATAAATCTCAATTGATATCCCCATTGAATATATTAAAAAAAAAGTTGTTTCGTTTTCATTGGTACCTTTGCGTGATCTAAATAACAGATTGTCATGGATATATTACGATAAATTTAACTCGAGGCGTAATACTTGCAACATTTTAACAGCATATTTATTGTAACATAAAATCTAAATCAATATTATATTCATTAGAGCAACAAACATAAATTTATTCATGTTAGACAAATGTCACTAGAAAGACCGGAAGATATTCTTGGTGTTGGTCTTCATTTGGAGAACCATCGTCAAAATTGGCATCACACGTCAATTCTTGACATAGTCGATTAATTTGACTGAAAGAATACCGATATCTGATCCTGATTCGAAACACAAAAGGCTCATATAAAAAAATGCCAACCACCCAATCCTAAAAGGGAAGGTCGAACTCTCTTTACCCTGTTGATGAATTAAACATGAGCCACGAACCACATTGAGAAACAATTAAACACTTTACAATCGATATCCAAATTTATTTTAATCTTTTCACCTGATTTAGGGGTGAGTCCGAATTCCATTGGCAATTGTTTGAAAGAAAAGGATATATATAAACGCTTAAATTATATAAAATATAAAGTTAGAATCTTTTAAAAAATTTATTTTTTATTAAATTTAAAATGTAATTAAAAAAAAAATTTGTTCTAAACTGTTCACATACAAAAAATTTATTATTATTTATTTTTGTTACCGACCGACGATAGTAAGGGAGGTATTGTTTTCACACCAAATTTCACACGTGGAGATTTTTACATATCTCCAAGAATCATGCATTTTCTTAACAGAAAAAAGTATTTTTAGCATGATGTCTGTCCGTCCTTATAGATGTGTACAGCCTGAACGGCTGAACAGATTTTGATGAAATTTGGTATATTTACTTAATGCATCCGTGGGATGAATTGATCAACTTTTGGTGCAAATCCGGAAACCGGAAGTGGTAGTATTAGCGATCGACGATAGGAAGGGAAGCGTTATTTTCGCACCAAATTTCACATAAAGAGATGTTTTACATATCACCACTTGTATTGGTTTTATTCTCGAGAAAAATCATTTTTATTAGTTTTTTTCTTAATTTAAAATTATATGACGTCATCCAGCCATTCATGACGTCACAACCTGGTCTTACATAATATATATATTATAAATAAAATAAAATTAAAAATATTTATGTTATATCCATATCTGTTTTTTATTACATTAATAGATTTATTAAAATTATTTGAAATTGTTTCTGTAGCTGGAAATTAATTTACTTCAAACCGTCGGTCGGTTCGGACCTGGCCACAGGTCAACTTATTTTTTTTTTTGTTTTGTTAAGTAAGATCTCAAAAATTACCAGGATAGTTCTTAATTGTTATATAATAGTTAGTCCTGGTTCTCTAAACTTAAAGTCGAGGGATCGTGCCTCGTCAAGTTCATTTAATTTTTCAGTTAATAGGATATAATAAATGCAATGATTAAATCAAATGGGCATAGATCTCAAAAGTTAATAAATTTGTTTTTAAAGAGAAAAGATATTAAAATCAAGAATATCTTTATACTTACAAAATTATACAATAATAATTAATTCGTAGTTTCTTTCTTATAGTATATGGTATCATTTATAATAAGTCATTATAAATGAGCCTACTTATATGTATATTTATATGTAATTATTAAATTATGAGTATTCATTTAAATGTTACAAAGCATTTTAGAATTATAACTTTTCTCGCATGGTCAAGTGGTCAAAATTGATTCGGTTACTTTTACAATCATAATTCATAATGTCAATCGTCTCATTTCGCGTTTCCCAGTATAATATTCTCCCTCCTCTCTTAGTACACTTGTTAAAATATTCAATTCTAAATTATCGCTTAATATACGAATTAAACGAGTTTTCCCATTTCAATTGAGAAGTTGTAACGTTTTGTAACGGAACAATTTTATTTTAATTCATTTAGTGTGAAATCGTGTTCATTTTAATAGAGAACCATTGTAATATTAGAAATAATCGAAATCTAATGAATTGAAACTCGTTAAGATCAACGCTATGATTATTTGCCAATAGGTAAATATATAGATGTATAATGTATGTTGACTAACCGTTTTCCGCGAGCATTAATGGATATTCCCTGTCGATTCATTTAGACAATGAGTAAATCGCTTATTTGCTGTCCGATTTGAAACAAACATAGTTCTAGTTTGTTAGTCTGATTGGCCTAAAAGGTTAAAAGGCCGACTTGACAAGGGCCGCGTAAATTGAAAATGTACCAGGAGCTTAAGCTTCGATTTAGAATCAATTTAGTTCTTGAATGAAACATTATCTATCTAGCCGGAGTTATCCTATTAAAAGCGATGCTTTATAATTGATGCATGACTTACCAATGAAGGTCCATAGAAAGGATGTTGACCGCTGAAGAGCATTTCATTGCAGCCACGCACAGTCAAAACACTCCACAATCCAGTAGTCAGTTTGCGAACGATTGACAGGTATATCCGAGACTGGATGAAATCGGGCATACTCGTCCTCTCCTTTGCACGGAAACCAAGTTGCCCGTTCCAAGTGGACAATATGGACTTGCACGCCTTGTAAGGTTTCGACACGTAACTCATGTAAAGAGCACGTCTCCCAGGCGTGCTTGCTTGTTTTTCAAACTAAGGACATGCGAACATGGTCAGTTGGCACTTGACGCATGGAATGAGGGTGCAGGAGAGGGGGAGGAGAGGACTAAATTGTGTGTCCGTTTAATTAATGGTAACAAGAAATCACAGTTTCATGTAAAAGACTAGCAATTAAAATAAATATATATATGCAATCAGTTACATTCACATATAAAATTTCTTTCAAGGAAAAATTATATATAATAACAATTTATTCTTGTACAAAATAAATATATTTAAATAGAATGTTGTACCTTTACATATTTTTATTTCACATATTTATTTAATCTATAAGTACTTACTCTAATAAATTTACACACCATTTTATAAGAAAAGTAAATAATATAAAAAACGATTGGATATTTATAGAGAGTTAAGAAAAATTAAATCTGATAAATAAAATATTTCAAAATTGTTTTTATTTTTTTAAATAGACTTATTTTAAATACATATTGGCCTTCGAGGTCTACACACATATTGTTAGCTTACATATTTTCTTAATAAATATCCAAGTATTTATATTATAAATATTATTATGAGCTTAATGAAGTTTCGTAACTTTGTTAAAAAAAAAACAAATTAGCAACAAACAAGAAAACTTTGATTTAAATCTTAAAATATTTTGAGTTTAAAATATAACAAATTTTTATATTTAAAAATAACTTAAAAAATAATTGATTATTTTTATTTTTATTTATTTTAATAGTTTTTTTTAGAATTATTAAAAAAATTTTAAAAATATATTATAATACTTATAAAAACAAAAATTGATCTAATTAATCCTTAGACCTTAGAAAAATACATTCTTTCTTTAAATATTTAAAGATAATTATTTTTAATATTTTCTATTAGATTAAATTTATAATATCTATTATTTTAAAAATTTATTTATTATTTTTTTATTGACTCTAGAGATTTAATACCATATTAGGCAGTTTACACATTTATCTATTTTGTGATTCAATTAGATTCAATATTTTCTTTTATAATTTAGTTTACTTGGTGAGGCTTGAACCTTTATTCTCTAATTGATTAGTTCAACATTTTATTATGCTATTGCCCTTTTTAAATTATGTTTATTATGTGAGAATATTTGCCAATTTGTACTTACATTTATAATTCCTAAACACAGGACGATTCGAATTCAATTTCTCTGATATGTGATAAATAAAATTATACATGGAAGTTAAATCAGGAAACTGATTTAAACCTGAACATACATTTTTTTGTTAAGATTTAATCATTTACCATATATGATAGTATTATGAGGAGTGAATTTGGACATGTAGTGATTATTTTAAGAATAAAAATATATTCACAAAAGAGAGTGGATAGTTCGAGAAATAGAAGAGGGAAGGGAGAGGAAGACTTTGCTACACTCTTGATCTGATAATTATATATATCAATAAGTCCGTGACTTTTTGAATTTCCCGTCTCTTGAATGAGATGCCTGCTCATGTCTGCAGGCCACTATCAGCTGATGGCAACCATCTCATTTAAGAGACAACACTGTCTGCAGGCCACTATCAGCTGACACCTGTTGAAATTTGAACCACCTGGGAATTTTAGTTTTTGTTTGGCATCCATTAATAGCAGACTACTTCGTGATTTAAGAAGAAAATAGAAAAAAGTGAATTTCAATGAAAATCTATGAAGTGGGATACGAATTGCTCCCTCATCCGTCTTATTATCCGGATTTAGCTCCGAGGGCCTATTTCTTGATTCCAAACCTGAAAAAAAAATTGGGTGGAAGAGATTTGACTCAACGATGAGATCATCTCATAAACAAATTTTTTATCTAATTAGAAATACCTATTTTGATGTGTTCGACAAATCTTATTTTTTGGATGGGATAAAAAAAATTGGACAAACGTTGGACGAAGTATATAGAGCTCAAAGGAGCCTACGTTGAAAAATAAAATAATTTTTTATTCAAAAACCTGTATTTCATTCAAAAAGTCACCGACTTATGGACCTGCCCTCGTATATTAGTATTGATATTAGTATTAATCAATTGATATTACTTTATTGCATTGTAAAATTTTATATAATTATTTTACAATATAAATTTTATTTATTTATAATTAATTAAGTAAATTAAAACGGGACATTTGAATTGTATTTAAAATTCAATTATTCTAAGAAATTTCATATGCGACCATTAATAAACCAATTCATTGGATTTCCAATTAAACTAAGTTCATACATATTGAAAGAGTGAGGTTGCACTTAGGCTGCACGACTTTTAATATTTGATTCAATCCATTTCAAGGGTTCAACACAATTGGATCCATTAAAATTTTATTTCCAGTAAATTTCTCCTATCGAAATCCATCCCTTGACCTTTCACATCCTTTTTTTTCAAAGACCAATGAAAGTTGTTGCGGTCAAATGGACGATGTAGAAACGAGCATATCTATATTTATTGATATAAATAAATAATGTCTAAGGAAACATCTTTATAATATAATTTCGTAATGCCTTTTGGGGATTGAATTGGCTATTTTCACACACACCTTATTTTATGTCGATTTATAAATAATTCCCACTCACCAAGTGAGGTTTATAAAAACGAAACTATTTATAAGGATTATAAATAGTTCTAACTTATCAAATCTTCTATATTCACGAACTTTTACCAAAAGATGGTTTTAATTACCATCTATAAAATACAGGTATCTGTGAAATACTAGTCTATTAAATGTTTCAATGACCAAATAGAGATCGGAAAAAAATCAATTGAAATAAAAATTTAGAAGTTTAGAAGTTGAAGAATTGTTAGTCGGTGTTTCATTAAACCACCACACTATTCCAATAAATATAATAAATGTATAGCCTTAAATTTAATGTATGCTTTCATACAAAGGAACAATAAATTCAATTATACGACCAGTGTCCAGGAAACTTCCAGACATACCTAAGCTTATTCATATTATCTCTTATTTATTACTAGTTTTCCCAAATGTATTTGTTTTCAAATTATCACTCATAATTTTTCAAAATTTCCATTAAATCCATACACACAATAATAGTGTATAAATTGATATTTTGTTTATATATATATATATATATATATATACGTTTCTGTTTTTGTGAAAAATTTAATTATCAAAATTTAATTCCGGGTTGTTTTCGCATAACGAACGCATAACGAACGCCTCGCACAGCGAACGCTGCACACAACGAACCATAATGAACTAAATTTCATGATTCATACAACGAACTTCGTTTCACACAACGAACTCGCCCGAGCTACCACGATCGCTGCCGTTGTATTGCATCCCCTTGTGTTTCACATAACGAACTTTTCGCATAACGAACTTGCTCCTGGAACGAATTAAGTTCCTTGTGTGAGGCACCACTGTATTTTTGTAAGATTTAATTTTCGACGTACCACAGCCATGGACAACTGTGTGATAAAAACCTGACCACGTTTGATGGAGTCAATGCCAGTGTTGGTGCCTAAGATTTTAGAGTTTAATAATTCAAACATTACCCCAGCCCTTTCAACCCAAAAGACCAACAACGACTCTTGGTCAGACAAACTAAAAGCCAAGAATTTCAAAATTTTTGGTTGGTTGTTAAACTATTCTTTTTATTATGATTTTTGTATATTTTTTTTTAATAAATTTTTCATTTAGTTAAAATTATTAATTTTATTATTGATTTATAATATTGTATAATTTTGTGACCAAATGGTATATCGTATTTAAAGCGAGGTCTTGAAAATAAAATAAAAAAAAAACGAAAAGATTTAAGAAAAAAAAAAAATTAAATCCAAATTAATCTTAGATAGAGATAAGAATTAATATAAAAAATACTATTTTTCTTTGGAGAAATAATTTATAATAAAAATTAAATATTTATAAAAGGTAATAATTTTAAATAAATAATCACTTTTTCAAGTCTATTTTTTTACGTTTACTAAGTTTAAATTATTATTATTAAAATCTTCTAATAAAAACGTAGCCACGCATATACTATAATCATGCAATATTTATTAATTGAAAAATAATAATTCATTAAAAATGTTTTCTTTTTATAGTAATTAATTACATCCCAATTAATAAATTGGCAATCCGTCGGGAATTTCATGCTTGATATGGTGAGTTTTTGTTTATGAGATATCAAACCTTGGAACAGGATGTGTCTGAAGGTAACCCCCTCCGTTCTCAACTCTTTCTTCGTAATCCGCATATATGCCAGACAGGCGTCTTGTGAAGGTGTAGCACCTGAATCATATCCGCGGTGTAGTTCGTGATCAAGTGACCACCTCTCCCCCTCGCCCTAAGATGTCCCTAGAATGTGTAAATAAGCCGCTAAAGGACCCTGTCATTGATCTCAGCGTCCAAATCACCGTTATCTTCTTTTATGACCAGACACCGACACAAATATAAATTATCGCTCGCGAGGTATACTCAAATTTTTGGTTATTTTAAAGATAATATTCATGAATTAATTATAGCAGCCATTTTGCAATATTACAAGCTCTAAATCTATTTTTAATTTACTTACCATATTTAAATTCCAAACGAGTAGTTAATTAAGCATATTAAAATTACATTAGTCTTTATAAAATGTTTTAGATATCTTATCTGTTTTCAAAATATGAAATTATACCCCAATGTATGTGTGTGGCTTTGCATCACAAACAAAAGAGGGAGTGGAGTAGTGAGAGGAGGGGGGGGATGAGGAGAGGGTGAGACAAGTGGACAACATGAGATTCAGAGTTTTAAGTATAAATTCGTTATCTAACTTGGTTGTGACGTCAGTTAACACTTGAATGTCTAACAAGATGTTTTGTATTCGATCGGGGCGGGACTTCCGGTTCCTGCGTCGTCGTTTGAGTCATGGTCACGCATTTCCGGCCTTCGCAGGCTTTGACGCCTTCGCGGCGATGCTAGTAAGCCGCTTATGTCCAGAGCGAAGACGACTTGGACATCGATAATCAGCTGCTAGTGCTGTTATCTAGGTGGGCGCCAATCTTCCTCTAGGATGGGTTAATAGGGATGTCCGACACGCAGCGTCGCTTTGCATATCCAATAGACACATGGCGACCGGGAAGAGGTCAATTGCCGGATGAGAAGAGAAGGAAAATAGGTCACTCAACTCAAGAATCCATTTTATAATGTAAAATCCACAACAAAATTAGAAATAATTTTATTCTTTTAATACATGAATTTTAATAACAAATGAGGGGCAGATAAGGTGTGAATTTTTTGCTTTAAATAGGAAAAATAAAGAGTAAGGGATAACTTAAGATTAGATAAGAAAAAAAGTAAAGTTAGTTAAAATTAAGTAGTAAACCCCCGACGAAGATCGTCGCGGCTTAATGGTTATAGTCCAGAGGTCGAGAGGGATCAATAATTTTATATAAAAATAATAATAATCATTAAAAAGGAATACTAAAATACTATTAAATATCATTAACTACTAAAAATAAAAAAAAAAGAAAATAAAAAGAATATGAATTCAAACAAATATAAAATAGATTAATTTAATATGAGAAAAAGAGAATAAAATTAAAAATTTTAAATGTAAATAAAAAAATAATTACGTTAATTTATAACTTATATCTAGTAATAATTAATAAAAGCACTAATTACTTTGGCTTTTCATTAATTATTATTTAAGTAATGTTTTTTTTTGACGATACAAATTCTTCAAAAATGGTATATTATATTATATTTTGAGTGGAGGTCGTAGTTTCTCCTACGCACTGTTTATATTTATATCTGGTATTTTGGTAGGAAAACTCGAAGGATGGTAGCAATGGAACATTACTGATGTAAGGAGAGGGAATTATATTTCTCAATATCTGTGACTGAATTTAAATTATAATAAATATAATATAATAATATAAAATATAGAGAGATCCCAATTTTATTAATATCGTTATAACTCCCAAAAAACAAAACTATTTTTTATATTATTATTTACAAAAAAATAACATACTTATCTTTAAATAAATAAATTTCAGCGAATATTAATAAATTAATTGAAATATCAATTTACCTTTGTAATTTTCAAATTAATTTTCGATATCTCTGATAAATTAAGTCCAAATTTTATTATAATTATGACCAAACATTTATATACTCAATATATAATATAGATTCAAAATTATTAACTTTTCTAAAAGTTATTTAATGTTAACTTTCTTGAACATTCAATTATGATCAGATAAAACGTGAAGTTTTCTTATCTTTACAGATATTTTTAAATCTCTTGGGCCCTATTCAAGCACTTATTATAATTACCAATTAATTTTCTGGTAAATATAGTGTCGACATCTTCAATTATCGTTGAAGCTTCACGACTAGAAGATCGTATATTGAATTAATAGAGGACATCTATTCCCGGTGTCTCACCTATCTCGGCGATTTCTCAACTGTTTTGGGTATCAAATATCAGAAGTCGCCGACTCATCTCTCTTCCACTCTTCCCTCCACTTTTCGCTTTTTTATTCAAAACGATTATTTAATTTATCTCAACGTTCCATTGAGATTCTCTTTTCCATAATATTTTATCAATTTTTAAAATAATATATTTTGGTTTTTAAATATGATCGACTTTTTTTAATTTATTTTTATTATTTATTTATTTATTTTTTTACACTTACATTATAAAATATGGTGTTATTTATTAATAACTTAACTAATTTCAAAAGTACATTCATAATTCGATGGTCATTTAAAAAAATGTGTTTCCATAATCATCTGTTATTTATTCTTCAGGGATAAAGAGTAAACTTTATTATAAATAAATAAAATAAATAAACAAATAATTTTTCTATACTAATTTGAAACAATTTCATAGTAATGTTTTAATATCAAAGAGAAAAAGATAGATCTAAAAATTAATTTAAAGATTAATTTAAATTCGATGGTATGGAAAAAAAATCTATTGTTATTGGCATATTAGATTATATGGGGTTGTATAAAATAATTTAAATCCTGCCGAACATTAATAAACATGAATACAAATACATTTGGATGAAATAAATGAAAATTAAATCACATTAAACCTTGTTGAGAAAAGTCGAATATCTACTATGATAATGGTGAGAAAGAGATATGATTTCGAAGAAGGCTTTGCTGCTAATATTTCAGGTTTTTCCCTTTCTCTTTTCTTTACTTGGATATGATTAAAACTCATCAAGTTGGACTTTTACAAAAAAAGATAAAGAAAAAAGAAATTGGATCTATTATTTTAGAGAAAAATGACTTTGAAAATAGTATTTAATGTTTATTTCAAAATAGCATAGAAATACCAAAAATTAAGCAATTTGTCATAGACCAAAACAAAAATTACACAGGTATTGGTAAGGATGGTAAGGTATTTCAAGTTGGTGTTACTAATTGAATGTATATTGAATTTCAAGATTTTTATTTAATGTTTAATAAGAAATGTTGAAAAGATCACACTTAAATTTGACTATTTAGAAGTTAGATGAATTTTTCAAAATGGTAATATTTTAAAGGTAAATAACCGTTCCAGATATCAATTAACCAGTCTCACTACATTTTACTAAGTGAAATATGATAATATAAATATTATCAAATTACTAATTATAAATTTAACTTTCTATAATGGTATTATTTGTAATAATTTAGACAGCGGTACAACTATTTAATTTTCAGTCTATCTCCAAATGTGTGTTTATCTTGTATAAAGTAGGTACAATTATATAAATGTAGGTATAATAATCTCTTTATAATATTCAACATAATTTCATTTGTTGTTTAATTACCACTTCTTTTTTATATAGTTCAATGACATGAATTAATCAATTGAAACTACAAATAATTTATAAATCACTTTGAATTTAATATTTTTAGGCTTGTTTAATGATCTTTTTAATCACTCTTCAAATAATTATTTAAATATATTAGATTAATACAAATATTGTTTTTAGAATTAACTAAAATTTGGAGACCACATAACGAGGAATTCCATGACCTCTATGCATCTCCAGATATAGTTAGAATTATAAAAATCGAAAAGGCTGCGATGGGCAGGACACATGGCTAAAATGGGAGAGGAAAATATATTGGTGGGAAGAGACCGAGTGGGAAACGTCCGTTTGGAAGACCAAGGACGCGGTTATTAATGTGGGAAGGGATGTGAGATGTGAGAGAGATGGGAGAGGGTAATGACTGGAGGGTTGTAGCTCAGAATAGGGATGCTTGGAGAATTCCGTAGAGCCACAGAGATAGATTAATGAAATTTTAATATTTTTTTCTTTAAAAAAAAAGAAATTATTGATTATAATTTTTAATTTTATTAATGCGATTTTGCTAATAAATAAAACAAAAATATATTTTTTCTTATACAAATTTTTTATATAATTATAAAACTTAATTCAATATTTTTTTCGTCTTATTGATTATCCTTCACTCATTGAACTCGTAATTTTACAGCATCATTTATCATAATTGAATGTTTTAAATTTGATAAAACTCAACAAATGGTAATTCGATCATTGCCTATTTAATACAATTTAAAAATTATTAATATATCTATACATAAATAATTTTTTGTAGTGTTGTATGTATTTTTCAATAAATTTTTTAATTTTTTTTTAAGTTAGAAGAAAAGTAGGGATCAAATCTGAAAAGAATCCCTATTAAAATGAATTCTAAATCTTCATAAATTAGAATAATTATAGAAAAAAACATGAATTAACCCCTAAAATTTCTAAAATAAAAGTAATATAAATTGTAAACTTTAATTTTATCTCTGTGGCATTATTAAATTCGAGTTTTTGTCAGTATTTTTCTGTCATCCCTGTCCCAAACTACTTTTCCACACATCCAATTTTTAACTTCTCCAAATTCTCTTATTATTTATCAATCAAGGTCGTCTTTGATTAACCCATCAGTCATTTTTCAAATGGTTTTCCTCTAAACAAACTTCTCGTTGTGAATGCAAAATCGCATAACGTAATGGGATTAATATTTAATCAATAAAGGGTTACAAATTTTAGAATTAAATTTTGATATATATCTATGGATTCTAAATACAATGATATATTCAACTTAACATTCTCTTCCGTCCTTCTTCATATATAACTTACAAAACGCTCCTACTTCTCTCCAAAACATATCACCAGACAACAGTACCAGTTCTTTATTATAATAAAATATTTCTGTTTGGCTAATGATAGTAACATTCCTCAAACTGTAACCTTCTATTGGTAGTACTGGAAGATATTTGCTAATATTCAACCTTTTAGTTAAGAAAGAAAATGCATGCACTGAGTAAATGGTTTCATTAACGGCAGCTATTGAAAATAATACCTATATAGTTATTAAGATCGTATCGTAAATCTTGATAAGCGTGTCAAAGATCCTAACGTTGACTAGGAGGCATGTCTTTGTAATTGCTACCCCCGTTGTCTTAATTGCTCATCAAAGATTGCAAGTTTCAAATAAAATTTTTCTTGCGACTCTCATCGAGTCTTTTTCTTAGTTAAAATTTATTTCTTCACGTATCTTCTTATGCAAATTGGTAATTGCAAAACCTACCATTTATGTATATAGATATCCCGTGTAGATTTTTATAAATTCTCCTTAATCTATCTTCTTAATGATGCCTTTAATCTTGGTATTAATTTCAAAAGTAAAATAAATGAATTGATTAATTGATGTCAACATAAATATTGTTGCCTGATTAATTGTTACGACGCAGCATATTAATAAATCATTAAACCACGTTAAATAGAATTCCTTAGACAAGAAATCATCAATTTATAATATTCTTATTTACATTGATATATGTTTCCTTTTACAATTTGGAATATAGAGACTGGCCACGCGATTAAAATAAGATTAATTATTTATACTACGATTCAAAGGGGTTTTCTAGTTTTTTTTTTTTTTTGTTTAATTGTATTTTTATATGGAATTCTTACAATAATTAGATAAATGTTTATTCTTACTCTATTATTTTTATGTTTATAGTCAGTACACTATAATATTAAAATTATATATCATTATAATAATTTTAGGATTAATTTTGTTTATTTTTCTGTGATCAAAAAAGATAAAACTGTAATCTGTAATTTATTATAGTAATAAGTGTAGTATCTGTAAATAAACATTATTCCTGTGGCGCTACGGAACTCGAAAGTTCATGAATGCAGCAACCACATTCCTCCAAACATCACAATCCTAAATTACTTCCATCCAGATTCTATTCTCTCCCAACTCTCTCAAGTCACTTATTAAATTGTCTGCCCACCATGGATTCTTAGAGTACTAACCAGTCACTTTTCAATCGGTCTCCTCAGTCAAGTTTATTCATCAGTCTTTTCTCTCCCATACTAGCCTCGTGTCCCGTCTTTTTTGATTTCATGGTCATAAGATTTAAAAATGCATAGAGGTCATGCAATTCCTCGTTATTCATTCTCTTGATTTCAAAATTTTGAATACTTTAAATTAATTTTTGTCTTTCGAAGAACACTATAATACAATCAATTAAAATAATTGTTTTATTTATTTTCATACCCTTGGATAATACAATAATTTCTATACTTATTGTATAATATCAGGCTTTACCCGATTACAGCATTATAATTTAATTTAATCTGAAAATAAAAAGAAAGAAATATTTCCAAAATTTGTTTGGATATGAATATGCCAAATTTATAAAATATTGTTTGTGTGACATTAAGAGAGGACAGTGACCAGTTGTTTGTGTCATCTTGCAGTCCGTGATATTGTTTAATGGAGGTTAACTTATTCGTTTGTAAATTTACTGGTGAGGATGTATAGCGACTTCGTGGCTTATTGACAAACCCGCCGACATGTCCGGTAATATATAACGCACCCAACCCGTGGACAAATCCAAACCAGCCGCCGCGAAGGGCAGCTCGGGTGGGCAGAATGTCTCCGCTGCTTGACAGTCGCTGGACCACCCAGCATCCATCCCCATCCGCGGTCATGCCACCCACTCGCGTTGTTGGTATGGATACAACGACAACCAACCACAGGTAGCATATCAACGTAATCTGTCGCTCTTTAGGAGAGAAATTACAATAGAACAAAAAAAAATAAGTAACCACTCGACGATTCGGGAATAAAATTTTCAGATTTGAATACATGAGTTTGATTGCTGCTTTGGTGGAATATTAAACGTTTCTCAAGCACACAAGGAAATATAAAACAAGTTTAATACCTTATAAAGGTATAAGCGACATAAAACGATACTCAACCGAGAGGATGATGGGAGAAATGATCCGAGGTGGTCCCACGAGTTAATCGCTCATCAAACACGGATGCTTGGCTTTCTTGTCTTTTAATTAATGAATGATTAAATGAAATATTTAAAGAGCTAATTAATTTAAACCAAGAACACTTTAAGCGAATGACGAAATGTTTTTATTTATACAATTGATCTTATAAATTAGAGAGATACAAACTTTAATGTAAAATATTTTTTTAATTTATTTTATTCATAATAATAATCGTAATAATAATATAATACCTATAAAACTTTATTTAAAGAGATCCACACGTAAATACCTTTTTTTTCTCTTTCTATATTAAAAATAAACTAATTTAATGAAGCGAAAATGCCTCGGGGGTGAATTATTAAACACACATTTAATCTGTTAACATAAAAATATTTTTTTACGACAATTTCTTTTTTTTATATATATACTTTTTCAATGTTAATTATGAAAAATTGAAAAAAAATAAACAATTAATTAATTCAAACTCGTTTTGATTGAAAATTATTTAGGTTTTTTTTTAAAACTTATAATATTTATTAAAATCAAGCTGGAATTATAATATAATCTCTTATATACAATTTTATATAATCAATTTAAAAAACATTAAATAAATTATAATTTATTATAAAATGTTAAAAAATCATTTAAATAATTAAAAATATATACATTGAAATATAAATAAAAATACTATTCATCTTTAATATAATTTTAATCATATTAATTTATTTAATTTAATATGTATGTATGTATTATAATTGAAACACTATTTATTAAATTAATAAACTTACAAAAAATATGATTGATTTTTTGTATATATTTTATTATTTATTTTAAAAATTGGTTTGTGTCTAATATGGTAAGATGTAATTGAATTTACTATAGCTATAAATTTTTATATTATTTTATTTACTGCTGTCTAGCTCGTCACTCGTCAACATAACGGTTGCGTCCTAATTGTTATTAGTCTTTTCCCACAATCCAAGGAAATTTCTATAATTTATAATTATAACTATATATAGGGACTTATAAAGGTAATATAATCCCTCGATATTCATCTCGTTATTCAAACTTCATCATTGAGATATTATTTTTTTTTCTTCCAAAAATACTCTCAAATATCCTGAGATTCATCTCCTTCCTTAAAGTTATTTACCATGACACAATTTCAATCAAGAACAAATTTTATTTTCTTATATTGTTGATCAGTATTATAAATTAATTTATTTGAAAAAAGAATAAAACGATATAACTTATCAACATTTTTTTTTTATTTATTTTAAGGATACTTTGTAAAAATTATTATTTAATAAGATATAATAGATTTTATTTATTTATCTATTTATTTTTGTTAATAGAATAACCGCTGTATTTTATTAGATTTAATTGATTATAATCTTTCAAAAATAAAAATATGTTATCTATTTTAATTGTTAGATAAAACTTATTGAGATAATAAACTTTTTATTATAATATCAACAAAATTTTCAAATTTAAATGATATCTATTACAAAATAATTATTATCTATTGATCGATATAGGTATTTGTATAAAGATAACAATTATTGAAAAATCACCTCATTTCCCAAATGCGTTTAAATTTTTATTGAATGACATTATAATAGGAGTGTGTAATGTTGTGCTTCAATCCCCTGGAAACGGATTCATTTACACATTAATTGCTTTCTATTTCAGGAATTTAATATTATTTACAAAAAAAATAAAATAAAATAATTTTAAAAAATCAAAAATAAATTATAATGGAAAGAACACTTGAATAAAATATAATAAATTTTAATTGTTTTTTAATTTAAAATATGGCCTTGATAGAATATAAAATTTTGTTTGTTTTTTTTTTTGATTATTTATATATTTTAAATATAAATACATATAAAAGTTATCGACATCTTAAAGGGGGCGATTATTTGATTGTACGATTTTGGGGGGCGATAAGTTATTTTTGGGGGGCGAAATCATTTTCAACTCTAAAAAAAGGTAAGAGGATTTTGCGAACAGACTTTTTAAACATTTCCTCTTTTTTCAATTTTTTTCAATATGGTTCTTAAAAATAAAAATAAAATTAGCTGGAGTGTCTCCACTCGACTATCTCGCAATTTGAATTGGATTAAATAACATAATATATTATATTTAAATTAAATTTAATTAATTATAAATTATAAATAATAAATATTAAACCAGGCTTTTTATTGATGGCACCATGGCCATTTAGAGGAAAAAAATCAAAACGTTGTAGGTAATGACCCTCTTCCGGTTGAGCTACATTTCTCAAAAGTTAATAAAAAACTATGAATTTTGAATAATGTTCATGTACCAAATTTCATCATTCTAGCTCAAACCGTTTTTGCGTAATCTTGTCTACATACATACACACATACACACACACATACATACACACACACACACACAGACATTTTTCTCAACCTTAGTGAAAATGATTCAAGAACCTTCAAAACGTATAAAAACATCAAAATCTCAACATCGAAAATTTTCATGATCGCAATACTATCTCTGGCGAGATAGTAAAAAAGGTCAGATGATTTTGCAATCATGTTCTGAAACTTGATTTTTCAATATGGCTCTAAGTATCACCTAGTGTACCTACCTTATATTAGGGATTATCATGAAATTTTTATCTGTAAAAATTTATAGGGGGGGGGGAACGAATTAAGAAGCAGGTCTTACAAAGGGGGGCGTTTGGTCCAAAAAGGTTGAGAAACACTGATCTAAAGGGAGATATGAGGGAATTAGGAGAGAATAGGAAATAGGTGGATCAGGAAAGATCATTTCAAGTCACTAGTGCTAAATAGAAATAGAAATCTTTTTCTATTTTGTATTTTTATGTTTATTATGTAACTTTAAATTCTTTATAGCAATGTAGTTATTATAATTTATTCATATATAAGTATTCAAACTACATTTTATTATTTTGTATAAAATTAAAAATCATTTATAGGCGAATTAAAAAATAATTATTAGAAATGAAATATGAATATTATAGAAAAAGAAAGGTATAAAAAGTAATAAAAATTTTTGCA
Source organism: Labia minor (assembly GCA_963082975.1). Classification (NCBI taxonomy): domain Eukaryota; kingdom Metazoa; phylum Arthropoda; class Insecta; order Dermaptera; family Spongiphoridae; genus Labia; species Labia minor. Next base: position 31,846,809 of record OY720347.1, read on the forward strand.
ATCGATATACTAACAAAATAAATGAGAAATGTATTTTTTTCTCTCTTTTTATCGTCATTTTTTATTTTAACGATTATTCATTACTACGAACACTTAAACAAAATGAAATTGCTAAACTTAGGTCCTTCATTTCTATATTTTACACTTAACATACATATTTTGAAACAAACTTGTTAGTTCAAATTGATTTTTTAAATATTTAACTTGTGACCTGACAAATTGCCTGTATTTTGTTAGACTAAAAGTAAAAAAAAAAAACAAATAATAAATATTTATATGAAAAAAATAAAAAAAATTTAAATGTACATATATACTGAAAAAATATTCAGATGAAACTATATTTTATTTAAATGAAATTATTTATTTAAAAAAATTCAAGTTTAAAAAAAAATTAACGCCTCATTTAAAAGTATTATATTTTTCTCCTTCTAAGTAACCGGCTATAATAAATATAATAATATCTCCTACGTGGTTCGTTAATTTTTATTTATTTCTTAATCAAAGATCTTGATTCCAAATAATATAAAATAAATATTTTTTACAAACTTTTTTTAAAACTAATGTGAAATAAAGGCTGATGAAATTGTAACTAAAATTTATGATGCATAACTAATTATAATAGACAACATGAAATTATACTGAATTGGAAAAATGGAACCAGAGTCCATTTTATTTTTATTGAATATTAAGATTTAACCACTCCCCCTTCTATTCAACCTCATCTAAAAGATATTTATATTAACAACAACAATAATTATAATATAAATAAGTAACAATATAATAATAATATTATAAATATAAGCGTTTTAAACAAATTACATTTTATTGAAAATTGAACAGAACTTAGAATTGGTCTTACAATTTCAAATATTTAAATTTGAAAAAATTTTCCAATAAATATTATTTATATGCAAAATTAATTTTTTTTTTTTTTTTTGCATAAAAAGAACATTTTCTTTACTGTCATTAATTAATTTAAATTAATTTTTTCTTAATTTAACTAGATGTGAAAATCTATTGCAATCAAATAAAATTTTTGTGATTTTTAATTTTTAATTTTTGTGATTTTAAATTTTTTTTTTAAGTTTTATATTTAATGTTCTAATTATAATTATTTCTTTTAAAAGTAAAATTAATTATATATTTTTTTTATTTTTTTATCAGATTCATTATATTATATAAAGTTGTTTGATACACGCACCAATTTTTTTTTTGTTTTGTTTAAATAAAAACAAAAATTAATTTTACATTCACTTTTGGATGAAATTAGAATAAATAATTTATTTAAAAAAAAATTGATGTTGTTGTGAAAATCTTTTTAAATTAAAATTGAAACTAAACTTAATAATCTAGATCTTAATAGACATAATTTCTAGGTTCAGAACTGTTCATAAGATAAAAGCTTTTGATGAATGTTAAAAAAATAAAATGCACATAAAGCAAATACTACGCCTTATTATTTATATAAATATATCTATTACATTATTTTTTTAAAGAAGAAATAGAAAAGATAATATCATATTGGTACACATATATTAATTATTAGAATTTTAAGATCGAATAATGAAATTGATAAATTACATAAATAGAAATTAAAAATAATTATAAAATCTTTAAAGAATATGGGATTCTTTGAAATTCATTCATTCAATCTCCAAATGAATCTAAATAAATATTATTATTAATTCTTATGATTATTTGCTTGTTGTTAAAGATTAGCGGAAAATTTGTTTATAGGTAAACTAATTTGTAAACAACCGGCGAGTAGGCCAAGGACGCTGTGAGTTTATTTAAATGAAGATATAAATGAATAAAAAAAGCTATGTTAAGAGGATGGCTCAGGATAACAATAGTTGTTGGAATATGGCTAATGCGGCAAAAAAAACTTTTGCACACATAGAATAATAGATATTAAAACACTATGAGCGGGGCGGGTATTTGTACCCGTTGCGGGGACTGCCACTTATAAGCGGGGCGGGTATTTATACCCGTTGTCACTTATATAATATATATTTTCCCATGTGTCACTTAAAATTACTTATTTTAAACGATAACTAATATATATCCCTCATATAAGTGGCAACGGGTATAAATACCCGCCCCGCTTGTAAGTGGCAGTCCCCGCAACGGGTACAAATACCCGCCCCGCTCATAGTGTGTTAATAGATATTAAAGTTTTATTCCACATTAAGAAATCATTGCTTAAGAGTGAAGTTAGATGTGATTTGTTAAGATGAAAAAGCAAACAAACTCAATAAATTTCCTATCAAATTTTATATTTATTGAATTTTTTCACAAGATGTTCAAATTTCCACAAAGTCATAAATAGTCTACCATATGTTTCTCAGGATATCCTCCTTTCCACTTTAAACAATTGAATTGCTAACGCCAATCATAAAACCTCTAACGATCCGATTTCATTAAGAGTGGTAAAACAAGATTACACCCGACATTATAAGATGCACTATAAAGTTTTTTTTTTTATACTAAAACATTTGGTTAGCGAATATATTAATACAAAAATTTGAAAGCCCAGCAGCTTCAGTTGGGTGATTCATCGTAGATGAATATAAAATTTAATTGGCGCATTCACGAGATGGACTAGATTTTCACACACAGTCAGGAACATTGCTTCGGGGTTTATTTGCCGCTTCCTGGCTTAACGATACCGTAATTATGAGTTGTAAAGGTGTTGATCGGAGGTGCTGCTGGCGGGAATCGAATTCTGATCGACAAGTACCAAAGAGAGTAAGTGCCAACCCCTACTCGATTGGGTCCTTGGATAGAAAGCTGCCGTCGACTAGGGTCAAACCCCCACCACTACAAATGACTTTGCAGGCACGAACCCCTAACAAAAAATAATTTATTATTACAGATTATTAATTCATAAGTTAAGCCATTATATAGAATAGACAAATGAGAAAAAAAAATTTGGAATGATAATGAAAAATCAATTCTTAATAAATATCTCTCCAAGAAAATATTAAAGATTTCAATGAAAATAGTATAAAATTTAATATGATGGATACATTACAATATAGTTTAATTTAAAAGATAAAAAATAAAATTTATTCAAATGATCTATTATTATATTTCTGTTTTGTATCAAAATAAATCTTTAACAAAAAATAAAAATATCAAAAACAAAATATATTTCCAAAAACTTAAACTTAATAATATTTAAAATTAATTAATTTTAATTAATTATTTTAATTAATTAAAAGTCAACAAATAAATATATAAATAAATTCGTTCTCTTTCAGCATTCTCATTTTCGCATGTTTTTACTATTTTTATAGTAAAAAACATCACATATCGTATAATTCTTCTAATATTCTACTCATTTTCAAATCTATATAAATTTTTACACGAGAAAATTTTTTAGGAAAAATGTAAAACTGAAATGTCACCTTTTAAGCACATGTTCATCTGAAATATGTTGATTGGCAACAACCACCAAACCGCGGAGACTTTTTTTTATGATCCACACATTATAAGGATAATATATTCTTTTTTATAATTTCTTAACGAAAATCTTCTAAAAATGATCTAATATTATTTTTCATTTTAATTTTATAATAAAAGACTATTGAATATGAATGATATTTTAAGGGCTTATTATTTTAGTTAATTTAGGATACATCAGTCATATTGCACGATATTTAATCAACTTGAGGGCGTTTTAATGAATTTATCCAAGCGGGATTTCAGGCTGAACTTTGACTAATACTAATGGCGTATTTTCTCCTCCTAAATAGAACTCTATTAAATGATAATAATCAATGGGCAAAATTTATTACTAAATATAGTGTATGTTGAACTAAAATAATGTTTACCTTTGGGGAATTAAATATATTATTTTGATATTTCATTAAAAAACATATATTTTCCAAAAAGTAATTTAGAATTATATTTTTATTGTCAAATTAGTTGAAAAAAAATTGTAAAATTATATTTTTTAAATTTTTTAAAATAAATATAAATTTAAAACACTAATTTGTAACGATTCCTGTCTTTCTTCATTGAATTATTAACAAGAAGAAAATTTATTATTATCTTTGGACATGAAAATTTAATTTTTTTATGTAATAAATAAAATTCTGTTCCATAATTATAACTAGGGTTCAATGTAGGGTCTACTTTCAAGTATTATTTCATTTATTCATAAATGTTTAATTGATATATAATATCAATTAGGCGTCTCACAGTGAGGGCAACATTCGACTTCGATATCCCGGGTTCATCTCCGAGCCTTGCAAAGCAAGTAGTTTTCTAGCTGGGGTCTATCGAAACGAGGTCCACCAGTCCACATGCTGATAATTGAGAAATTACTTAGAAAAAAAGGTAGCGATCAAGAAAATAAAGATAAAGATTGTTCTGATCAAATAATACCTCTACCACGCTTAGACGACAACCAGTTTAATAGGAGTTGTCCTTTTATAAGTCTTTTTTTTATAATATCAATTGAGTTCAATTTAAACATTATATTTATATCTGTACATATTCATTAATTTACTTATAATAATATATCACTCTATAAAAACTATTTTTATCATAGTTAATATTTTACACAGATTTTTATCAATTTAAGAACGTTTAATTGTACAAATCAAGAGGGGAATAGTGAATCTTCTATTGATAGAATTATCAATTAAACTTCATAAATGTAAATAAAAGATTAATTATCAGTTATTCAATTACAATAAAATAATTATATTTGTCAAGTTTTAATATTAGATTTATATATTTAATTTTATATTGTTCCTTTAAAAATTATAATCATTTATTAGACACAAATTTGTTTTATCAATATAAATCTTATAATTATGTTTCTTTTTTGTAGAAATGTGTCTTTATTTAAATATTTGAAGCTACATTTGAGAATGTATATAAAAATGACTATATTTTTTAACTCAAAATTTTAAATTATTTGGGAATATATACATAATTGTATTTTAAGAATTTTGAAATAAAATGTATGTATAACAATTTAGGCGTATCTCTTGATAGAAGCTAGAAGTCAGCTCTGAGCAGCTAGTAATATTATAATAATAATATAATAATAATAATCGAGATGAATTTCAAGCGAGGTTACAATCGGGAAACGCCTGTTATCATGCAATAAAGGAGCTTATCGCATCAAAATTATTATCAAAGGGGATAAAAGTTAAAATATATAAAACAATTATTTTACCGGTTGTATTATATGGGTGTGAGGCATGGTCTATGACCTTAGGTGACGAGAGTAGATTTAGAATATTTAGGATTCTGCGAAGCATTTATGGGCCAAATCGAGAAGGCTACGGTGGGCAGGACATGTGGTTAGAATGGGAGAAGATAGAATGGCAAAAAATATATTGGTAGGGAGAGCGAGTGGGAAACGTCCACTTGGAAGACCAAGGACACGGTGGGTGGATAATGTGGGAAAGGATGTTAGAGAGATGGGAGAGGATAGAGACTGGAAGGTTGTGGCTCAGAATAGGAATACTTGGAGGGGTGTGGTTGCTGCGGCCAAGAACTTTCGAGTTCCGTAGAGTCCCAGATATATGTACTAAGATAGTATGCCATAAATAACAAAATTAAAGTTCTGAAGAGGGCCCTGATACGAGACCGAAACGTTACAGTTTTATTTATAAACCTCCTGTTCTTCGTGCTGGATAAATCATAATCCATTACTGTATAAACTTTAGAAATTCTTCTGTGACCTCAAAATAGGGTTATAAATAAAAATGAATACCAATAAATCTTTAAATATAATTAATTACTCGATTTCTATTATATACAAAATTTTGTTCACAATATCTTTGATAAATGAATAATTCTTGTATCAATAATTTTTTTATGCTAATTTTAATTTCACTAATAATTTTGTACAATAATTGCTTATGTCTATAAATTTTACTAAACTCAAACTTAAAAAGTCAACTTTTATACAAATAAATAAATATATATATTTAATTTTTCTTTTTACTATTAATTTAATATAATTTACGGAATGGAATATAAACTAAAAAGTTATTTTAGACTAACAGTTTCCTTGTATAATTTGTTCTTTTATATAATTCAATGTTTGAATCTAATTCATTTCATAGACTAGTTTTTTGTTCAAAAGAAAAACATTAGTGGGGTTTAAACGTCATTTCTCATAGACCAATAATTTTCCACTAATCATTCCCATAAATCATTACTAAATGGATCTGTTGTTATGTTGATTAGAATTTTTCCAAATTTCCAACTTAACAAACACCTTGTTGACCTGATAGGAACTGTTTTGCATTGGTGAACAGCTGGGGTGGCGTAGGAACGGGGCGAATGTTGTATAAGTAGAGAAATTGGGGCCATTCAATGCGCCACCGGTCATTGCGACGCCATAAAAGAAGAACACGCAAAGCTTGGCCCTCTGGCCCCTCACGAGACCAGGGCCACGAATTAAATATACCATTCGGACCGTTAATTAACACATGTTTACAATTTGTAAACATTTTATTGGTCTGATTATTTTTTTCTTTTATTTATTTATTTATATGCTTCATGTTAAAAATAAAAGTTATTAATTAAATTCTACAATTTACCTTAGATCTTATTTCTCTTTTCCTCTCATGAAAACGATGTAAAACCAAGTATGTGTTGTTTTTTTTATTTAAATTAAATTTTTTTTTATAATGGTTATTTAAGCCAAAATAATTATTTAACTAATAATTAATTATAAATGCAAATTTTACGAAGAATCTTAGATAATAAAGCTGACTTTTCTCTCACGCAATATCTTCCAATGGAAATTAATTATTATTCATATCATAAATGGTGTTTGTTAAATAAAATTCTAAGAATCGGTTCTAGTACATGAACATTTGTATCATTTCATTTGTTTATTTTGTCTTTTGCTGCAATGTAATTGAATAAATTTATTTAATTAATTTTTGAAACAAACAAAAAAAAATGATTCTAAGAAAAATTAAATTTTTTTAAAAAAAAGGCGGGAAAAATCCCTGAAGCTATTTTCAAACTAATATGTTAAAATTTATATCTTCAAATTGGCTTACGTTATAAATTCCCTTCTGTCCCTAATACATTTTTTATTTGAAAATATTAAAGAATTAACCTATTGCTTCTAGCAAATTCCATCTAGTCAATATTATTCATATGACGAAATGTTCAACTTTTAGAAAAAATTTTGAATTTCGTGAAAACATAAAACTTTTGCCCAACTTTGATCAATTTAAGTTAAAAAAAAAATAGATTTCTTTCATTATATTTTTAATTTAATTATTATATTATAAAATTAATTCTAAATAAATTTGCTATAAATTCAAAGTAATAAATAATTTTTATGTTGAGATTAAATGAAACTTAATCTCAAAAATAATCGTAATGGATTTTTTGAATATTATAATATAATGAAATACTCAAATTTCAGAGTAATTTTTTTTACCTCCCAACAAATAAATATTTTAAATACTATTGAATTCATGAATCAGGGATTTCATTGATAAAACACATAGATTTTAAAAAATTTATTACACTTTTTTAACTTTCATTTAAATATAAAAGTTCCTATTTTTAGATTTTTAAAAGAGAAAACCTATAAAAATTGTAAATCTATTGACCGATTAATCGGTATCAATAAATTGTGTAATGAATAGCCATGCCACTGGCAGCCTTCCAATTATCTGACCTAGAAGTAACCCTTTGTACCTTTATGGTAGAATGTTTATTGTAAAATAACATTATTCTCAATATATCTAGTTCAATTAATGATTGCCATTGTTATAAATCATACAAATTATATAATAGTTCCAATGATATACAATAGAATAGTGCTTTGAAAATATGTAATGCATCCTTACAGTGATGCGAGTCAATAATAAAATTATATACAAAATTTTGTATGATATTTTATTTCTCTTTAAATAAATCAAAATCACATATAATGTAATTTATGGAATTTATAAAAAAGGTCGGACCCATTGAAACTTAAAAAAAAAAATAAGTTGACCTGTGGCCAGGTCCGAACTGACCGACGGTTTGAAATAAATTAATTTCCAGCTACAGAAACAATATCAAATAATTTTAATATATCTATTAATGTAATAAAAAACAAATATGGATATAACATAAATATTTTTAATTTTATTTTATTTATAATATATATGTAAGACCAGGCTGTGACGTCATGAATGGCTGGATGACGTCATATAATTTTTATTAAGAAAAAACTAATAAAGATGATTTTTCTCGAGTATAAAACCAATGCAAAGTGAATGATTCGTGATGATATGTAAAAAATCTCCTCATGTGAAATTTGGTATGAAAATAACCCTTCCCTTCCTATCGTCGATCGCTAATACTACCACTTCCGGTTTCCGGATTTGCACCAAAAGTTGATCAATTCATCCCACTGATGCATTAAGTAAATATACCAAATTTCATCAAAATCGGTTGAGCCATTCAGGCTGTACACATCTATACGGACGGACGGGCGGACAGACATCATGCTAAAAATATTTTTTTCTGTTAAGAAAATGCATGATTCGTGGAGATATGTAAAAATCTCCACATGTGAAATTTCGTGTGAAAACAATACCTCCCTTACTATCGTCGGTCGGTAAAAAACACTTTTATATGCACAAATCATGTTAAACAAATAATAAAATATCATTATTTTGGATTAAGATTATATTTTATATAATTTTTTAATAAAATTTCTTTTAAAAGAAATGATTTAATATTTAATTATTATAAATGGTAATAATTTGAGTATGAGCAATCAAGAAATATTTTGAAATAATTTTGTTATTATATGAATTTCAATAGGATATATTGTATTTACCCTAGGTAATAGTTAATCATTTTAGAGGATTATGTGTAAACAAAGATTAAATTTAAAAATATAAAACTTAATAAGAAAAACTTTTAATTAAACATTTGTTAAAGATTTTCAAGTTAATTTACATATTTACTTTATGCGCATTTCGGTTGTTCAACTTTCTTCTCAACTTCAAATGTAATGATGATGTATCAATCAATAAAGCAAATTTATCAATGAAAAAAATAATTACAACTTGAATAAAATTATTATATGAATTATAATAATATGTATATTTACTGATTAAAATTTTGTTCAAATTAAAAAATATAGAAAATAAAATACTATTTGATATAAAAATAAATAATCGATAGAGAACGAATCAATAAAAAAATTGTAGATAGAAAATTCATGATACCCACTATATCCGAATTAACCGTTATTATTGGTTGTTAGAATGAATGGCCTGTAGTGAAATGAAACCTACACACGTTGATCTTTTAAGATGATGCAAATTTAAGTTCAAATAAGAGGTCACCCCTGGAGAGCAAGAAACTTAATTCTTAGAATTTATAAACATTTAAAAGTCACGATGACAAAAGCGATTTTGATTAATATTTATGAGCTTCAGTATTTTATAATCCATTTTAATATCTTGGAACAATAATTGCTATTAAATTTTTGTCTTAAGTAGGAGTTTCTTTGACACCTTTCAGGCACGATGTTCTTCTTACTTTCTTATCACAAACTGGACAACAAGGTTTTCCACAGAACGCATTTGAATCCCGTCCCTTCAGCTAATCGGGAACACCGTGTCTGCGGATAACTGCGCCTGTTCTTCGCCGACCTGGTTTATCAGACGAACAAGCGTTTGCTGAGTGATAACGAAGCATCGATGGCGCCAAAGGAAGAGACACACACGGCTTGCCGACTCTGCCGGTATCTATCAGGGCACAAGTAAAATTTACTGATAAGTGATAAGCGTCAACGCATCTCTTGTTCAAAAAGATAGACACCAACTTATTGACAGAAAACCAAATCTTTTCCATTTTGCTATTGATTTTGAAAGGAAAAAAAAATACTTATATATTTTCAAATCAAAGACCAAAGAGAACTTAGATAGTAAAATATCGGAAACTATAAACGTAATCTCAATTATTTGTTTAGGTACCATTTACTAACACTTTTTGATTAATAAAAAAATACTTATTTGAATTAATTTTTTTTTAAGATAATAAATATAAGTGTATTATATATATATGTAGTACGAACAAATATAATTCAAGATTAATTTTAATTTTTAAATTATAATTGATTTATCTATATATATAACACATTTAAAAATACTACTAATTTTCAATTTTAGGTTTACTCTTTTGGTTAACTCTTGATAAAAATTTGAATTGAATTTATAAACTATTTTTAAAACATCTAAAACTAATAATTATAAGTTTTATACTAGAGGAAAAAGTTTTGAATATTTTAATCCATTACTTAAACTTAAAGTACACAATAGCACCTCAATTATTTGGACGTTGATTATAAATTAGTTTGGTCAACTGTCATTTTGAGGGCATTTTAATGATGTTAGGATTCATTTGATACTAAAACAAATCAAAAACATATTATCAATTAAAAATATGACCAATTATTTATTTATTAGAAAAATATGTCAAGAATTATTTTTCAAAAAATCTTTTAAGATGCCTTATCAACAGATTTATTAAAAAATAGACAAAACCAATAATTGTCTATTTTTTTATTATTCCTTCCCTTTATTAGTTTGAATAATTGAGGTACTTCTATATTTTATTGAAATTGATAAATTCTCAAAATAGTTCTTTGAATTTGAAGCAAAACAGCATAATATTATAAATGTAAAAAAAAAAAAATATAAGCCTGAACAAACATGAAAGTAAAATCAATTCATTGAGTGAGACACAACAACTTTAGGACATGAAAAGAATCGCTGTTGAATTAATGCATTGTTGATGAGACAGTAATGATTTGTACGACCTACCTTTTGATTGAGATGTATTACAACAAAATCTTTGTAATCTAGTCAAGTATGAGAAGGACTTTTGAAATATTATTAAAAAGAAAGTATATTTAGTTTTTTTTTCTTTCATATTTATGTAAACACACAAAAATAAAAATAAAAGTAGAGTTTTAGCTAAATATAAGTATTATAAGTATTAAACGAGAAAAATAAATTAAAAAATAAAATAGAATAAAAAACAACTAAAATAATATTTAAAAAAATAAGTTGACCTGTGGCCAGGTCCGAACCGACCGACGGTTTGAAGTAAATTAATTTCCAGCTACAGAAACAATTTCAAATAATTTTAATATATCTATTAATGTAATAAAAAACAGATATGGATAGAACATAAATATTTTTAATTTTATTTTATTTATAATATATAGCTGAAGTAGCCGGCGTTACCCGGCGTTACCCGAGGCTGTGGCGTCATGAAGGGCTGGGTGACGTCATATAATTTTAAATTAAGAAAAACATAATAAGGATGATTTTTCCCGAGGATAAAGCCAATACATTCGTGGTGATATGTAAAAAAATCTCCTCATGTGAAATTTGGTGTGAAAATAACCCTTCCCTTCCTATCGTCGATCGCTAATACTACCACTTCCGGTTTCCGGATTTGTACCAAAAGTTGATCAATTCATCCCACTGATGCATTAAGTAAATATACCAAATTTCATCAAAATCGGTTGAGGCGTTCAGGCTGTACACATCTATACGGACGGACGGACAGACGGACGGACGGACAGACGGACGGACGGACGGACGGACAGACATCATGCTAAAAATACTTTTTTCTGTTAAGAAAATGCATGATTCGTGGAGATATGTAAAAATCTCCACATGTGAAATTTGGTGTGAAAACAATACCTCCCTTACTATCGTCGGTCGGTAAAAATTAAAATTCAGTTAAGAAGATTAATTTAAAATTAAAAAATTACATTAAATTTTTATACTATTTATATTTTAAATATTCATACTTAAATTTTAATTAAATAAATACATTTATTTATTTTTACTTTTTGTATTAAGCTTTATGTGAATCCTTTGCTTCAAATTCGGGGCATCAATTCATTTTATATTCTTAGTGACTAATTGTAATATTTCTCGTAAAAATATCTTAAGTATATTGACTTTATTTATTTATATAAATCTAAGTAATTATATATTATATATTTTTTAAATTTAACATTCCTAAACACTAAATAAGTCATTCCTTCCTTATTATAAAATTATATTATAATATAATAAATATTATATAGGACGAATATCTTACAGTTGTGCACCAGGACATACACCAAGGTTATGTTGTAAACTTTCAATCTTACCGAGACCATTCCCAGTCTCTTTCAAATAATGTGATTGGTTGAAATTATCAATGGAAGAATGGACAAATAACTCTTTCTTATAAATCTAATATTTAAACTATCAGATTAACATTTTATTAACGATTCATAAAAAAATTTTATATTATGTAGTATATACACAGATAGGGAAAATAATCATTCATTTATAATTAATTAATTATATGAAGTATAAATATATGAGTAGCTGTCAACAATTATTGATTTGAGAATTTTGATATCTTGTCAATATACAAAAATATTTTGAAATTTGTTTTCATATCAATTCATTTTTAATATTTTTATTATCAACCAATTACCATTATCAAGAAATCTGCAGTTGTTTGTTTTGATACTGACATAGTTTAACAAATATATATTTATATATATATATATAAGGTTTTTGTCTGCACATTGCTCAGAATTTAAAATTTTTTGCATATCTACGCGTTTCATGATTTGTAGAATGACTTTAGAATTTTTCATGTCTGTCTAACAGAAAATTCTGACGTTACAGGCTCAAAATTGGCTGAACCAATTTCGATGAAATTACATCACCATATTCTTGCATATCTCTATTTGAACATTGGCTATACATTTTATTAATACCTATTCAATAACTGCAGAAGTTATTTTTTTTAAATTTGATATGTACATATTGTCATTCAGCAGCGCAAAGAATACAATACACAGAATGTTCATAATAATTATAGTTCTATTTTTATTTTTCTAATATTTACAATATTTTAATTGATCATATTGGCCTTTTTAACTTATTTAACTCACTTAAAATATTCACATTGCAACCATATTACCTCTTTTAATTTTTAAGATTTTTGAATAAATAATTTTAATTTTGATCTGATAATTGGATTTTCGCATAAGTTTTTAATATAGGTGGACAATGTAGGAAGGGACGTGAGAGGGATGGGACGGGGTATAGCTCCGGATAGGGACACTTGGAAAAATGTGATTGTTGCGGTCATGAACTTTCGAGCCACAGAGATAGGTAGATATAACATAAACAATAATAATTTATAATTAATTTATTGATTAAATTAAAATATATTTTAAACAAGAACACAAAAAGAAATTGAATGTTTTATGCAATATATGATTGAAACAAAATGGATGAAAACCTTTTACAAATAAACTTTCAACCAAATACTATGTATTTCGGGGATACACGGAGCAGAACCCCTCTTTAGGTGTAAAGAACGCCGAAGGCGGTCTGAGCAGCTAGTTTATAATATATATTTATCATTCAGGTGTAACATTTTTATTTTTATTTATTGGTTTTAAATTTGAAAATATACTCTATTTATAATAATTTACAATTAATTATTATTATTTCTTGTAATTATTATACTTTTCATGAATAAATGCTCTTTAGAAAATTAAAACTAACTGTTAAAATATAAATATAAAATATTGGAACTATTGTATTTATATTCATTGTATAAATTCAAACAATATATATATTGACTCATCAGATTTAAAAATAAGTATTTGAAAATTCGATTTTCATTAAAAAAATAAAAAAAAAAATAACAATGAATAGGTATATCTAAAACTTAATTTAATACCTCATTATAACGTCTATAAATTAAGCGGATTTACTATATTCAAAAATAAATTTCAACTAATCAATAATAAAGTAATTTTAAATAATTAATGTTATCTTTTCATGAATTTAGAATAAATATAATATTATTCTCATAAATTATATTTTATATTAATTTTAGAACAAATACACTTGTTATAAATCTTTTCAAACATTTAATATTAATACAAATTATTAAATGTTGTTTTTGTGTCTGAAGAACTTATGTATATTAAAATAATTTTTTTTTTACATATTTATATAAATATATACATATATAACAAATATTAGAATTGTATACCCTATTCGAACATATGCTATTGTTTTTCCAAAATTTGAACATGAGAGGTCAACAACACAGAACTCAAGTTTGGATTTAGCACGCCTGGAGCGAGAGGAGCGTGGCTATATGCATAAAGCAAAATTTATTTGCACGCCGGGGGGCTCAATGGCTCTGCCATTGTCTGCCATCGGGTTACACTCACTCAAAGGCTAAACAAAGCCGATCCTAGTTAGATAAATATGTCAACATAGTACTGGCGAAATGTTAAAAGGAATGTCAGCGACTTTCAACGGAAATCGTTAAATGCATAAGACAATTGACTTTAACTATTTAACTGGTAAAGGAAGAATTGGTAAGTAATAGTCTTTTGATTTATATGAACCATGTTTGTAGATAACAACTACTTACAATATTTGTATTACATAAATACATTTTAAAAGTTTACAAAATTGGATTATAAAATTAATATCTTTATTTATAGGGTCATTAAATATTTAGTAAGATAGTGATTAAAATTATACTACATGTCTAAATATAAGTGGACCAATATTAAAATTAGAATATTTAATTGTTATCCTTTTAAAAGTTTAGTATGCATTGTTATATAGTGTTTTAATCTGGATATCGCAACAATAGAGTGTTGGGCGTCATGTCAATGTCACCGCCCTTTATGTAAAGTAAAATTAGATTTCTTTCTCAACAACGATTTTTAATCAACGTTTTGAAAAGCTAAAATTTTATATTATATAGAAATATTTCACTGAACCATAAATTAATATTAAATACATATATTACATAATATATACACATCCATGTTTGTTAAAAATTGTATAAGAAAAATTGATTACCGAAATAATAATAAGCTGGAGTGTCTTCACTCGACTATCTCGCAAAATTGAGTTGGATTAAATAACATATATTATATTTAAATTAAATTTAATTAATTAAATTATAAATTAAAATTAATAAATAATATTTATTAAATCAGTGCGTGTTTGGCTCTTTGTTGGTGGCACCACGTCACGTGCTTGCGCGTGATTTGCAGTGTTAAAAAATTAAAAAAATTAATGATTCAATCAAGCTGAAATTCTATATATAGCAGTTTTATACAATGTTTAATCATGAGAAAAACTATCAAACATACATATATCTATATTTTTACGGTCAGTTTAGAGATAGTAAAAAATCAATTCGTTTTAGGTAATGACCTTCTTCCGATTGAGCTACATTTCTCAAAAGTTGATAGAAAACTACAAATTTTGAATAATGCCTGTCTACCCAATTTGATGATTCTAGCTCAAACCGTTTTTGCATAATCTTGTCTACATACACACACACACACACACACACATTTTTTTCAACCTTAGTGAAAATGACTCAGGGAACTTCAAAACGTATAAAAACATCAAAATCTCGACATCGAAAATTTTCATGATCGCAGTACTATCTCTGACGAGATAGTAATTAATAATAAAATTATTTTATGTTTGTCTTAATGAGTATTTTTTATTCTTATATAGTTATTAATTTGTTTGCTTATTTTAATCATTTAATTTTAAAATCTTTCAAATAAAATCATTTTCAATTATTACAAAAAAAAAAAATCTTAAAAAAGAATAGACAAATGGAAAAAAGTAACATTTTAATTAAATTAATACAAAATGGTGGATCGATCAGAAAACAAATAAAAAAAAATTAATCACTGATAACATTTTTATATATAATTAAATTAATTAATTTAATTAAAACTATCTATCTATCATTTTTAATGATGCCGACAAGCACTTTTGTAATGAATGAAATCTTTCTGAAATTCTTCTTGAAAAAAAAAAAATACAAAAGAATAAGAAATAATAAACTATTTTTTTTTCTAAAGAAACACAATTTTGTTTCTATTCAAGAATGAAAATAAATATTCCCATCCATTTGTCTATTAAAAGATACAGTGAAACTTTTACTGTGATTTATGGACAAACTAGAAAAAAAGAGCAAAAAAATTTACCCTTTTTCAATAATACTACATTATCTGAAACATATGTATACAAAGCAATGAATTAGGGACTCTCACAAAATTAGTCATTGGGTCATTGCCAAAGGAAAAGCAAAAATTAAATAAAAACTTAAAATTTTCACACTCCAAACGTAAATTTATTGTGTAAACAAAACCAAAATAAAATAATTAATAATAAAATAAAATAATTAACATTTGTTCATTTATTACTTTAAATTACTTTTTAGAATTTTTTTTCTATTTTAGGATTTAATTTCTACAATTTTTTACATTTTTGTTTCTTATAAACATTTTTTTTTTATTTACCTAAACAATAATTAATTATTTTACAGATTAATTGAGATATGCTTAAAGAAAATTAATAGATGCTATTTTTAAAAATACGTTGCTATTGAATTACAAATTAAGAGCAATTATATATAAAATAAATATTTTATTTTTAACTATTCAAGTTCACACAAAAAATTTAAAAAATAAAATTTCATGAAATTGTCTTAATAGATTTCAATAAAATTTCAAAAACATAAAAATAAATTAAAAATATAATTTTTTCAATTAAAATTGTATTATTTTATTTTATTTTTTTTTTTTTTTAAATTTCATTTAAAATTATATAAAACTGGCCTCAATTCAATTTTAATAAAAAAATCGTTTTTATAAAAGTTTCAGGTAATTATTTTTTTTCTCATTTAGTTATATTATGATAATAAACATTCATTATATCATTATGATACTCGAATACTATTTTTTCTTTTAGCCCAAAATAATATATAATAAATTTAAAGGGAAGATTGATCTGATGGCGCGTTCGGTCACTGGGCTTGTCTTTCTGCTTACAACGTTAAAAGCCGAACGTGGTTGTGGCATAATGAGCATGTGGCATGTGGCTCATTCATCTGGGCTATTGGCCAGAAAGCATGGGGCGGGAGGTGCACCCCAATCGCATTCTGGCATCAACCCGGCGCCACCCCCGCCAATTAATGGAAAACCACCACTAGCAGTTGGCCAATTTCTCTTCATTCCTTTGGGAACCTTCCCCTTCATCCACCTCCTTCATTACTACTTCCTTTTAATTAATCACCAAAATACACGAAATTGTTTTGACATTTTTTTTTAACAAAAAATATATTCTTTTTTAATTCTCATAAATAATAGTAAATAATAAATTCATTCTTATTTAAAAATAAAAGGGTTGAACATTTTTAAACAGAAAATATTAATAAATAATAAATATTAGTCAACAAAATTAAGCAGAGTTAGAGTGTAACATGAATTTCTTTTCAAAATTAAAAATATTGATTTTTGTTCTTTTACATTATAAATATTATTAATAATATTACAATATTTACTTTAAAACTGAAAAGTTTAAAATTGGGAAGGAACAATTCATAACTTTTAATTTATTTGAGCATTATTATTGTCTATTATATTTAATTTTAATGTTGTTTTAAATTCATCATATCTACCATATTTATATTATTATGTAGTATTATTTATCCGGGTTTTAACACTCAACCTCAAAATTAATAGGCGTGAATTTAACCATTATGTCATTTTTAGTATATTAAATGAGATATTTATCGTATTTATTTAAATTTTTCCTCACATATTTATTTAATTATTACAAATATTAGTCCAATAATATTTACAATTTTAGTTTGTAGAAAATTTTATTAAACTTTGTTTTCCCCATTTTATATATATTTACTTTTTCATAAAAGTTTTTTTTTTAAATGTGACTTACGGTTTAACGAAAATATTTTTGTTATATTTCAATGGAATATTTATAAAAAAAACACTAGAGAGTTATAGTATTTGCTTTAGCAAGACTAAAATAGCAAACACCTATCAATTGATGAAAATAATAGTTTTTGTACTATAATAAATAAATAAATAAATTAATTAATTAATTAATTAATTTTGTATTTTCTTTTGAAATTGAATTAAAAATGTTTTGAACCGGAAATAATTCAAATTAATTTACGAGGTGTGTTCGAAAAGTTAGGTGACTTTTCAAATTTCAAGGGCAACGTACTTTCGGTTATCGATTTTTTTATTTTGTTATGTTGGTACACTCTTCCCGAACATCTGTACCAAGTTTCAAGTGTATAGCATTTTTTGTTTGGTTCTGAGAGGCGTAAAGGTTATAAGTGTTTTGCGTGCTCGGCGATATTTTGCTATCGAAAAATATGGATCAAAGGATTTGCATCAAATTTTGTGTAAAAAAAAATAAAGTGCTCCAAAATGTTGAAATGATGACAATGGCATACAATGAAACTGTTCTGAGTAAAAAAATGTTTACAAGTGATACAAACTCTTCCAAGATGGCCGGGAAGATGCCAATGACGAGCCTCGCTCTGGACGCCCAAGCTCATCAGGTTGCATCAGGTTGCATCAGGAGTTCTTAGTCGTACGGTCAATAAACAGTATTATCTTGACGTTATGCGCAAGAAGCAATACGAAGAAAACGTCCAGAATTGTGGAAAAACAATTCATGGCTTTTACATCACAATAATGCCCCTGCTCACTCATCTCTACTTGTGAGAGATTTTTTGGCCAAAAACAACACCACAATCATGCCTCAGCCACCACATTCACCGGATTTGGCCCCATGTGACTTTTTCTTGTTCCCAAAACTAAAGAGACCTATGAAAGGACGGAAATTTGCAACGATTGAGGAGATAAAGACTGCATCGCTGGATGAGCTCAAGGCTATACCGAAAAGTGCTTATGAGAATTGCTTTGAGGATTGGAAAAACCGTTGGCATAGGTGTATTGTATCTGAGGGGGATTACTTTGAAGGGGACAACATAAATATTGATAAATAAATAAATATTTTTTCTTAAAAATACAAAGTCACCTTACTTTTCGAACACACCTCGTATATAAATATATATAGTAAATGAATAAGTAAATGAAAGTATTGTAAAAATGAAGTGTGAATAGTTCATTTTAAAAGAATAACTTTAATTTTATCTTTGTAAAACAATATAATGGATTGGGATCAGAACTCTTTCTTTTAAACAGGTAAAAACTATCCGAAACCAATCCATTCATTCAACAAAATTTGTGATGAAAGACAAACTATGTCAAAGTCTATCAGGAGGGTCATCAAAAGGAAAATCCTGGGACTGGGATTGCAGATTCCAAGCCCTTGATAAAAACTTGGCGCCGGTCGGCCGGGGTGTCTATTGAAATTGAACCCATTGACACTAGACACCTGACAGGTCGTTGGTGTGTGTGGCCTGTGATAAGCAATCGGCAAAATATGCCAATTCCTTTTACAATATAAATTATCAGAAAACACTGTAACCCTGTAATCTAACCATTGAGAAATAATAGTGAAATCTTGAAGATGGGCATTTATTTGAAAAAAAAGATGGAAAATCTTACAAGTTCTGTTTAGTTACATATTTAGATGTCAATGTAACTGCCCAAGGTGTTCATCTCTCTAATTGTCTGAGAGATGGGACCCGAAGATATTATAATTTCATTTCTAAAGAATTATTATCAAAAATGAGTACATCTTCAAGGTGTGGAATATGAAAGGGTGTGGCTGATTCAGAGAGAAAGGTACTGAAAGGAAACGAACGATCAGAGGGGAGGATGAAGAATCGGAGGAGAGTTGCAGCCGCCGATCCGAACGGATTTCCTAATTGATGTGTCGTCTTTGTTTTGTTTAAATCCAACAAGCTTTGCCCATTAAAATGTCCAGGGCTATCTGGCGGGGCGATCTGTTACCGGCGAGATAAATGATGACACCGCGGCCCCAGCAAAGACAAATGATGGGACCGTGGAGCTCGCCCCTTCCTTCAAACACTGAAGACCAACCCTGGCGTTACCCAAAAGGCAATGACTGCAAAGATTTCGAGATTTCAATTCTAATTTCAATCGTCTAAGGAATAAAAAAAAAGATTAAAATCATTCTCACTTATCGTAAAATTTAATAAATTTATATTTAAATATGTATAAATATTTGAATTTTTTTTTAATTAATATACATCCATAGGATAAGTTTTTTAAAAAATATAATAATAACTAACAAGAAAAAAAGGTGTTAGATGAGAAATTATTTATAAAAAAAATTATATGATGTTCAATTAGAAATAATTAGTTCATTTATAATAAAATAATTAAAGCGATATTAATTTCAATAGTACTAAAAAGTTTTATATATGATGTTATTATATAGAAAAACGTACATTCTAATTATATAATTTCTTAAGTAAACAACTTAATTGATCTATTTATTAAATTGTAATAAAATGTCCACTTCTTTTTAAAAAATGTTTATCTTCTTAAAAATCTTTCTTTTCTTTTTTGTTCAATGATATTTGTTTTGTAGTTGTAGATGATTTTTAATTCTATGTCAAAATATATACTAAAGATTGATTATTTATATACTCTTCAACCGATTGGGAGTTTTTTCACTAAGTTAATTCCATTCCCATAAATGATAGAAATGATGTTAAATAAGATGTGAATTTTTTCATCTAAATTTGATATAAAAACACACCATGCGTCTATGAAGGACATCCGATCAAGAGGATAATCTTATCTTGGGTTCATTCCTACGAGTTTATACGATTATAAAATGCTAATAAACCTAGGCAGTAAAGTGTGCATGGATTGCCTCAGGCTGTTTAGATAATGTAAATTGTTCGTTTAATTGGCTTGGGTGTTTTTAATAATCAAAATCCAGCACGGCCGGCAAGTCTGCGAGAAAGAGGAAAAGTCCAAGTCTGACATCGTAAAATCGGGCTATAGATAGATTTTTTTTATTATTTTTTATTTATCTCGGTACATAGTTTTTAAAGCTGGTAATAACATTTTAATGACCATTTTAACCATTATATATTCCATCTGTTTGTTCAACTCTTCTATAGGGCTGTAAATATCTAACCAAAAGATTTTTTATAAAAATATTTTTTTTTATGTTTTATTAACGTCGCCAGGTAGTTATAAAAGAGTTGTTAATATCCAATTTCATTAGAATCTATTTAGATTAACTAGGATCTTACTAGAGCAATGACAAAGGGAAAGATATCACTAATCCTTTTCTTTATTATTATTTAAACGATCTTATAATATTGAAGTAAAGGAATTTTTTTTCCGTTAGATTATATGTTAATTAATCTCGTAATCTAGAATAGTTATTTAAAATCTATAATATTAATGAATTGTAAGAACCATAAAATTGTAATAGCTTTAATAATACATTAATTAAGTAGCCGTTTTATGAAGTATTCAAGGGTGAAAAGTGCTTACTGATATATATGCATGTGTTACAATATGTAAAATAATTAAAAGCACACTCTTTCACACAAACATGCAAACGGATATGAGGGACGTTTGCAAAAAAAGCTGTGCTGGTAGCAAGCGTGCATTCAAGTCTCCGTGGGCGGCCTGTGTCCTCCAATTTGCTTGCGGCTATCTGCAGCTAATAGATGTTCCAACCAATACTGCATTGGAAAGTAAACATTATTGTACTCTGAACTATTGATTCTAAGCTTTTTACCCCCTATAGCGGTAGGTCTTTTTTTTATCTTCTTAGTATAAAAGACAGAAATAAGCAGAAAAACGCAGCCATTTCACAAGTTGTACACCCATAACAAGACAATTGGCAGGCTGGGAACCTTGTCCATCCTTCAAAGACGAATTGTGACCAGAGGTCAGGCCCACCCACGCGTGTTATTTCTTATTGTATAACAACCAAAGAAAAACGATTTAGGTAAACTATAAATGGGATTTTAAAATATTTTCTATTGAACGATTTTCACGCTTTATTTGTTATCAACGAAAGTCAAATAGCTCACTCTTTGATGCTTCACTAATAAAGTCCTTAGCATTCAATTTAACTAATAAGTTATTCTATAGACCCAAAGGGAATTATTCTTATTTTAATGAATTATTAAAAAATATTTCTCGTGTATTAGGTTCATTTTTGAACTGATACATAAATTTAAATATTATTTAATTAAAAAAAAATGTTTGAATTATTTATTTATTAAAATAAATAAATTATATATGCTATATGGTAAGTATTGACATAGAAATAAGAGATCCTCCTGAGTTATCACCTCCTCCGCATTTTTATGTAAAAAAATACAAAAACTAGATATTTTAACGATTCTAAACTTTAAATTTGATTAATTATTTTCTTGAAGTTTATTTTATTTTAATTTTTTTCTTATGTACCTAGGTATTGCTTTAAAGTTACCAAACTCGGAACATTTCAACTATCTATATCATTATCATCTAATTCCTTCACCCAATTCTCTTATATCTTAAAATAATGAACTCTTGTTATTTTTGTTTAATTAAAAATTAGATAAATTATAATGATCATAAAAGAATACATTATATTCGTGATACAAATTTATATAGAATTGTTGCCCTTTATTATTACAATTAGTTTTAAAAACATATAAACGTCAGTAAATATGAATGAATGCGATTTTATCCGAAGATAAATGCTTGTTTAATTAGTAGACCACGATTCACGAGGTTAATAATTCAATCCATACTCAGTTATGGTCATGTACGCCCTTAACAATAAAACTTACCGTAGGTATATTAAAGTTCATGTTACATTCCTGGTTATGTATTTATGGTTAAATCATCGATACTTTTTCAATCACTTCCTAATTTATTTATCATCTGATTAATTCTCTCTTACCAAAGAAAAACTCCCAATTCCCCCAGGCAATAAACATTCACCTGCAGGGGCCATTAAAGGCTGAGGCCTTGAAGAGTCTTGGACGTTTGAATATATCACCAGAAAGTTGTTTGTTTTTTTTGTTTTTTTTTTGAATGGCGCCCATAAATTAACTTTGATTTTAAGAATTTGTTTTAATTTTTTAATTTTTAATAACTAATTCGATTTTTTTGTTTTTGTTTTCTAAACCTGATTTAAAATTAAATACCAGGAAGTTCTAAGAATAAAATAAAAATATTTTAAATGTTTTATTTTATTGTTTAGATTTTTTTTTTTTGTTTGTAAAATATTTTATTTTTGTCATTTACAAAAAATTCTTAGTATTATATATAAATATATACTAATACATCATATAAATTCCTTGAATCATTATTTAAATATGCATTATAATAAAAATCTAAAATTATCGCGAGATTGTCACCTTATCTTTTCTTTGATCGTTAATTTATATTCATTACTTAAATAATTTAAAATGAAAAAAGTCATCAATTATATAAAGTAAAGGAAAGGTGTTTTAAATGAAAACCCTTCACTCTGATTTTTATAATTGATCTGAGGAGAGATATTAAGCGAAATGTAATATATCAAAGTAAATTAGCCTTAGGATCTTGTTTTTTAATGTTTCATAAAACACTTTTACATGATATTATTTTAAATAATTGCAACTAAAAGATTATTCTCATTAAAATAGTTTTATTTAACTATTCAAAACATTTATTTCTTGTTGAATTATTAGAATTTAATAAAAATAATGTTTTAATTTCTGAAAGTATATTTTTTATCATTCAATATCATGGATTAATAATGATATTAAACTTTTGAAACTATTTTGTATAAATATAATATTATAGATGAAAGATTGGATACCACCCTTTTACTATTAATATTAGTAATCTAAATGTACTAATTATATTTTAATTTTAATTTTAATTATCATTTTAATTAATTATAAAATTAATTTCCGCATAAATAGGATATTTATAAATCCTATAAGCACATTTCTGTAATTTAATTCCAAATCACTGATTGTTAGTAGTTTTTTAGACAAAAATCAAAAAACTTTAATGAAGTCATCGTAAACCTCATGTAAATTAAACTTCTAAGGATATATATTATAATAATATATCCTAATTATATAATATTAATCTCAATTCCATATTTCTATATACATATATTAATAAAACCCATTTGCTTTGTAATTATAATCTGATTTAATAATAGAATATAAATTAAAATAATAATAGAATGGTTTTTTAAATTTTGTCCACTAAATTAATAATAGAAAATAAAAATGAAGACGAGAAGAAATGAACTACAATAAATTATCTAAGAAAATCAATCGAATTATAGGGGAAAAAAATGTATGATTATATTTTTCTAATGGTTACCCCACCCCCATGAAGAACAATAAATTATCCTAAATGAAATTTAGATTATTAATTAACCATTAAGAGAAATAAAATATTTCTCATTGGATACTATGTTATACTTTTCGATCAGCTTCTAATTTATGATTATCTGTTGATTTGAATGGGCGCTGGCTCCACTGTCAATTTAATTAATAATCTCGTGTCAGTCTCATTGGAGGTTCAATTGCCCTATAAGAAGCACGTGGCTGTATTTCTTTGATTCCATATCCTCGCCAATGAATAATTATATTATCGTGGTGATTTGACAACAGTAGACCAGGAGGCCCGAGGGCATAGGGCCTCGATTTATCATTCTTACGGTCTAAAAAGAACCCCCCTTAAGCCCACCTCGACAACCCTTGTCTCCTGACGTCATATTCATACGTTACATCGCATCAATCATACACCGACCGTTAATCATACATATATTATATAATACTTATCCTAAGTGATTTGTAACACGCCCCCTGTGAACACAAATAATAGATTTTATAAAAAATCAAACTCAACTTTGTTGTTCTTTTTTGTTCCAATACAAAAATCTCAGATAATTAATTATCCTAAAACGACGCATGTGGATCTTAATTTCGAAATAATGGTAAACGATTTTTGAAAATGATAGTTCTTCGTTATAGAAAAATATGAATATGTGATTAAAAATGCATAAATCTTAAGATATAGTCAAATATGCATTATGTCTATAACACATCTGGTAGTTGATTGATTATATATTTAAAGATGTCTGTTTTAGAAAAAAAAAACAGTTGTTTTTTTGTCGTTCCCAAAATATAGATCACGTTTTTGTTCGGGGTTCTCCAAACACTCGGTCAATCAGCACACCGTTTTTGACCTTCACTATTGACACATCGCAGGCAACGTCTCAGTTCGCGATGGAGGTTGGGGCAACCCTCCTTTTCAGGTGCTCCCTAAATACACACACACACACACACACATACACAGCCACACAAACAGTCCAAATCAGAGAAGGAAACATTGATGTCTCTCTGTATAAACAGATGCAAACACCCAGGCAACAACTCTCACAGGCTCACTTCATGTCTCTTTTGGTGATTGATGATCTGCAATAGATTCTCTTCTGGACAGGGGTGCTGGTACTGCAGGATTCAGAGAAGGGGGGGTGGTAGGGGTTTGCACACCACGAAGAAAAAGAGACCCTTGCAAGAACACAAAAACATTATGTCTTTCTGCATGTGAAGTGAAATCGTACCTCGGGTGGTCGGTCGTTATCGAATTCAAAAGGTCTTAAATACTACATGTTCTTCCCAAAACACTCCAAAAAATGCAACACTTCCCAGAATCCCAATTCCGATAAGGTGCATAACACAAACCCACTAATAATAACAAGAAAAACAATCTATTTACTTTATATGGCCCCCTGGGGTGACAAACTACCTTCTCTCTTGGAAATCAAGTAGATAATTGAAATTGACCATTTTTGTGGTCAATAGAAACCAATTAGTTTTAAATGAAACATTCATTTCCGTTTAAAGATATTTAACAAAATTCTTGTGACATTAGATTATTCTAATAAGAAAAATAATTTCAGATATATTATAATTATTTAAATAATTTAAAATTTTAATTTTTGGGTTTATTTATTTATTTTTTTAAATTATCAAATAATTTACTATTTGGATAAGTATAGATACAAATTTAAACAAGTACAAAAATTGATCTAAAAGTACCGTAAATTATAACCGATAATTATAATAATTACACTTTTTCAAAATTCATTTTTATTTCTTGTATATTTATAAGAAAGTTATAGTTTTCGCTTATTCGCATTAGAATATTAACGAAAACACAATTTCAAAATGTATATATGTAGTGTTTTTGATCTAATATAAATATTTACTCAGATAATGTCTTTAAAGAAAGTTTAGGCAACTTTAATTAAGTTAGTAAAACATTTTCATTTTTCTTGTTAATCAATATATAACAAAATGTATGTAGTAAATATTAATTGTATTTCAATTTTTGATTTTTTTCAGAACGGATTAAACTAGATTAATAGATTATTTAATTTTTCAAAAATCTATGTGTATACTTTTCCACTCGATATAGAATAATACAAGCAGATAAAAAGAAGATGGATTCATTGGATGACATTTTAAAAAGTATTAATAGTTTAAAGAAATTCCAGCAGATGGCTTTGAATAAAAATTTAACTTGGTGGGAGGATGTATATACAATATATATATATATATATATATATATATATATATATATATGAAGTCTTTTTACCTGACGGCTAAAAACGAAAAAAAGTCGACAGGTGTATCTATAGCAATATGATGGATGGGTAAACGAGAAAATACTTTCGAATTGAAACTGACAAAATAAATGTATTCAAGAATATTAAACTTATATAAAACAGGAAGTATTAGAGAGAATAAAAGATTATGGAATATTAGAATATATGGACCAGCTTGTTTAATTCATATCATTTTAATCAAGACTTGGTTTTTGAAAAATAGGTGTAATATAAATTATGTTGCTTTTTAAATTCATTTATTTTTAGGAATTAAAATTTTTTTAAATAATATTATAATAAAATAAACTAAAAAAAAAAGATTTGATTTAATTAAAGAATGAAATATTAAAGGAAAAATAAAATAAATATTAATAAAATAAAAATAAAATACAAATTAAAATAAAAAAAAACAATTAAATCTAATAAAAATTTTAAAATTAAGAAAGTTTGATTAAAAAATTCGACTATCTTATCACTAATTAAATTTAAATAAAATGACAGTAAACTTTTTTATTATATTTTACTAATCAACTTAAATATTTATTACATAATTATTTAATTACTTTGGACCTATACATTGAAAAATATTATTTATTATTTTTCTGATACATTCGATATTATATATAATAATTTTATCTTAAGAATTTTAATTTCACAAATTTATATCACAACTTACACTATTATTATCAGGTCAATAAATTTTTAAATTTATTCAATAAATTTATGTTACCTATGTGAACAAAAGTTTTATATTATTGGTAAAAAAAATATTATAAAATAAAATGTTATTTGTAAATGGTATAAAAAATACAAAATTATAAAATCAAATAGAATTTAGATCAAATAGAAGAATGTTTCAATAATTTTATGAATGTGTTAACTAAACAACTCAACTATATCTTATCTTATCTTCTTATACGAGTAAAAATTGTTTGTTTGTTTGTTTCATTGTTCTCAAAAACCGCTCTAACGATTTTTTTGAAATTCACACCAGAGATAGTATTTATAAAGAAAAATTGAGTTTTATTCATCACATCTCACGAAAACTACAACTTTATTAGTTTTTTTCTTCTAAATTTAAATGTATATATGTGACGTCACAACCACCGCCTGTGAGATATATACATATCTATTCTTAAAATAAAATTAAAAATATTTATATTATATTCATATATTTGATTTTTTTTTATTTCATTAATAGTTTTACATTTAAATTATTTGAAATTGTTTAATCGTTTAAAAGATTTATCTTTATATTCGATTCGATATATAGTAGGAGAATTAAATGACGTTATCAATTTATTATACTCCGGTAAATATTATAAAATATTATTTACTAAATATTCAAACAATATCAAATATTCAATTAGATAAAACATTTATTTGTTTTTGTGTTCTTATTTAAAATACATTTTAATTTAATCAGTAAATTAATTATATATATTATTATTGTAAATGTTATATCTATCTAAGTGTCCCTTCATACATTTTGAATTCACCCATAATATATCTTATTATATTCTTATATAATTACTTGAATATAATTTAAAAAGTTTTAAAAGTTTTTTTTTAATATTTTATGAATTCAAATCGTCAATTGAAAATGAAAAATCCAATTATGAGATCAATTATTCATATAATTTTAAATGTTTTCGTGTTTTATAAATAAAATATTAAAAAAATAAAATTATAAACAAAATATTCTTTGAATTATTTTGAAACATTTTAGGAAACAAATTTTTAATGGGTCATTTTTAGAAATTCCATTTAACAATTATAATAAATAATTAAAAAATTGTAAAATTTTTAAAGTATATAAAAATAAATTGTATAAATTGGTTAAAGGGTCGAGTGATAGTTCGGTGTCACAGGTATATATTTTATATCAACACGCCTACTTTTCTGTTTGTATGTTATTATTTGAATGGGGATTCGGTGAATGGTTAATGGTTAATTAACGGTCCATATAACATCATCGACTGGGCCGCTACTATAAGGAGTGAAAATAGTGTCGAATAGAAATAGACGATATTACTTGGATATATACTTATTATACTAGCTAAAATTGTTTGTTTTATAACCACTTGGGGCGCTAAACAGTTTTTCAAAAAAACACTATAGAAAAAAAAATATATGTATTTATTATATTTTTATGTATTATTGAGGAGCACAAGTTCATTCATTTTAATCAGATTGATGCAAATGTGTAACATTTAATAATTGTAATAAATAATTAAAGAATTGTATATCAATATTTTTCAAAGGGTAGAGCGAGAGCTCGGTGTCCCAGATATTAATATTACCAGCCAAATCCAATAATAATGAATCATTTTTTTAACTTAAGTACCGAGCCAAGGCTCAGGGTCCCGGTATATATTATAAAAGTGCAATGTGAGTATGTTTTGTGGAGGTAAAGGTTCTAAGGAAACAAACATACTATCAACAAAGCTCAGGGCCAGACACTCAAGTGCTGCGGAGTTCATTTTCAATCCCCATGTTTTTCCCACGGCCAATTATATGTTGCATGTTGTGAGTATGTGATTACACAAATTGGGAAAAAATCACTCGAAATGCAATTAAACAAAAAAATTGAAAAGTTAGGCTAAGCAGACGACTTAAATATAATAGGAGATTAGGAAATTGCAATTGCAGATAGCGAGGAAAAATTAATGGAGGTTTGAAATTAATAGTGATAAGAAAAAATATTTAGTGACAAAGAGGAACAGTATTAATTAATATAGAAAATATAAAATTTGAATATGTAGAAAAATTGAATGTAATCACGAAGGATAATAATATTTGAGAAGAATTTAAATGGAGGTATCAATCGGGAAACGCCTGTTATCATGCAGTAAAGACCATGGACGCATAGGAAGGGACGTAAGAGAGATAGGACAAGGGCTCAGGATAGGGACATTTGGAGAAATGTAGCCAAGAACTTTCGAGTATCTTTGAGTTATATAAATAGATAGATATAACATATACAATAATAATATATATAATTAATTTACTGATTAAATTAAAATATATTTTAAATAAGAACACAAAAAGAAATGAATGTTTTATGTAATATAATGATTGAAACAAAATGGATGAAAACCTTTTACTACTTTTAACCAAATACGATGTACCACTCGGGGGTACAGGGGGCGGTCAACAATTCTAAAACTCTACCTTTAATAAATATAAAAAAAATATCTCAATCAGATTATAATTTACTGTTAATTTTTTTTTATTATATATAATATAAAAGGAGGGGAAAAAATAATTAAAATATTTTTTCTATAAAAACAAACATATAACAAATAACTTTAAAAAAAATATGTTGTTCGTTTTGTTTTTGTTCCTCTAGTTTTTTTTTTATTGAAAACATTTTTCAAAATATTTACATTTTTTTTATTTTGTTTTGTTAATCGAAATATAAAATGATAAAAAAACGCGTTTTTTATTCAAATAAAGGATATTAATCTGTCAAACAAAAGAATTTCGTTTTTTTTTTCAGTAATCATAATAAATGATGGAGTATAACTGATATGTATATGTAATATATATAAAAGGGGTTTACATTCGAAATTAATGAATCAAATGTTGATTGTGTAAAATAAACATTTAAGTTGACAAAGCGAATTAGACAGTCACAATCAAATGATAATGGATTATAAATCACACTCGAACGAGTGTTTTTATGATTTGCATCTTTTCCGGTTTATTCAGGAGAAGTGATGGGAGGGGGAAAGGATTTATAAAATTAATAATTTATAAAAAAAAAATTAACATTTAAGGCATCTCTAAAGGTTAAAAAAGTTGTTTATTTATTTATTAGTTTCAATTTACAAAATGTATATTTTTATTTTAATGAATATTATTTCTTATATTGTAGGTACGACTATATTATTTATAATTTAGATGAATTTATTTTAAATATAAAAAAATAATTAATAGATATTATTTTGATTTCCATTTGACTATTGATAAATTAATTATAAATCTCTTTAAAAGAAATTATTATAATGATAAAATTTAAAAAAAAACATTTTAAAAAAATATTTCTACCATATGATAGAATAAATTCTCTTCATATATTATGTAACTAAACAAGAATTTGATCAATCCCTTCTCTCTATCACTTCTACATAAACTAAAGTTGTATATACTCATATAAACAATTCCGATTTGTTATCATATATACCTATATACTAAAGTAAATTCACCTCCTTAATTAATTAATATGAATTCAATTAAAATAGTTGGTATTAATAATTATAAGAATTGTGATGTAATAATATATAAATAAATTATAATTATAATTGTTAATATATTATATAAAAGTAATTGTTAGAGAAAGATTATAAATTGATAAAATTGTGGATATAACAACTTTTTAAGAATTGATTTCTTTTTCAGGTAAAAATCTTGTAATATTGTAAATATATATAATTAAGTTTGTAACGGACAAAGTATTTATATTCTTAGTTATTTTTTTTTATTATACATTTTATTTTGTTTATCTATTTTTTAGTTTATTTTGTTTTTATATTCCCCTATTTTTTTAACAAAGTTATTTGGTCGCATTATTCTTAAAATGTAATATATATATAGAGATATATTTCGACATAAGGGGAGGATCCATCCCTCCAAGTTTTAATATTTTTTAACAGTTGAGAATGGACAGGGGAACTAGTGAGATATCATCCTGATATGACCTGTATTTATCACGTCCCGTGATATAATTATTTTGTATATAATCATTTTTATTATCACACCCTGTGATACAGTTTAACTAGTGATATCATCCCGATATGACCTGGTATTTATCACGTCCCGTGATATAATTATTTTGTACATAATCATTTTTATCACACCCTGTGATACAGTCGAACAAGTGATATCATCCTGATATAACCTATACTTATCACGTCCCGTGATATAATTATTTGTGTATAATCCTTATCATCACCCCCTGTGATAATTATTTCCGCTAATTCCAGTGATATTAGTGAATTACATTTTCTTATTTTTCTATTTAAAATTTGTATATTTAATTTGTTAATTTTTATCTATTTAATTAAAGTAAATTAATGTGAACATTATTATTGTGTTTTCCCTTTTCCCTTAATTTTTCAACACTATTTTATACTTTGGGATATCCAAAGTTGGCGCCCATCAATAACTTAACATAATTAACAATTCACGGTCATCGTGGGTCATTACAAGTGCCCCATACTTAGATCCCCTTATAAATTGGCACCCAACGTAAGAGGATCGTCTACAAAGTGACCCCAACTTGAAACGGTCCTCCTTACAAAGTGGCAGCCCAACGTTTGGCTCGATTAGTTCCTTACAAAGTGGCAGCCCAACCTGAGGCCCGATTAGTACACCACGGCTCCTGAGAAAAGTACATTATTCATCTTTGGTGAGCAGTATCATCACTTTTTCATCTCAACGGACTTATAGTACAATTTAATATTTAATTAATAAAATAAAAATTTAAAACTTTTACTTTTATACTTTAAATTTAAATAAATCATATCTCCTTGTCTATTATAATAATATATTTAACACTTGTTAATTTTTTTTTTATTTTTAATTTTCACATTTATCTAACAAATAGAATATTTATCTATTTAATTCTAATTCAATAAAAATAGTTTGAATATATTAATATTATTATTAATTATAATCAATTAATTTATATGTTTAATTTGTAATTTTTTTTTAATTTTTAAATTTTATTCAACTACATTATATTTAAATTAATGAATTAATAAAATTGATAAAATATCACTATATTTTCAAATATTTAAATACTTTTACATATTTTAAATTATATTTCAATTATCTTATTTTATAATTAAACATTGTATAATTCAATTGTACGCGACTAAATAACTTTTAATTTTGATTAATTAATTAATTTTTTTTATTTCTCTTTGGTTAACATTAAATTTAATTATCTTATTAAAAATGTCATTTTTCGGCAAAGGGAAAAAGGAGGATCTTATCCTTTTAGCACAGGAATTAGGAATAGTTATGAATTTAGATTCTCGTAGGATCGATATAAAAAATGATATCATATCATTGCCTGATTATGATGAAGACCTTACACGGGAATTACTTATGACCATCATAGAGGATAGGAAGGAAAAAGAAGAAAAAGAAAAAGAAGAAAGAGAGAGAGACCGAGAAGAAAGAGAAAAGGAGAAGGAAAGACAATTTGAACTAGAGAAACTCCGAATTCAAACCGTAGTGAACCAGGTAGAATCACCAACCCCACTTCAACCGAAAGTAGATATATTGAAATTCTTACCTCTATTTAAAATTAACGATGACGATATTAATACGTATCTGCGTCTTTTCGAAAGACAAATGAATTTTCTTGGCATATCTGAGGATGCATGGGTCACTTATCTTATTTCGGTCTTACCCACAGATATTACTACTCTAATAATTAGAGAACCAAATGAAGTCGCCCAAGACTATCAACATATTAAGAAGCTCCTACTTCACCGATTTAAATTAACTACGGATAAAATAAGAAAACTTTTCTCAACCTCCAAGAAGACATCGGAAAACACTTGGAAAGATTTTTACTTCAATCTACGCGGTTATCTAGAAGCCTGGCTATCCGATCTAAAAATTGAAAATTTTGATCAACTTAAAAATTTGATCCTAGCTGATCAAATGAAGAGAAAGTGTTCATCCGAATGCAAAGATCACTTCCTCGACTCTTGGGAAACATTGGTAGATCCCCTCGATCTCGCAGAAAAATTCGACTCCTATGATAACTTAAGGGCCCCATTTTCAAAAACAATTACTTCAAATAAATCTATCGAACCCCCTAAATCGAAATATTATGATCGGAAACCCTTTAAAAACTCACAACCTCGTGAAAAACAAAAAGAAGAGACTGACTCTTCAATAATTCGTTGCTACGGCTGCGGAACTCCAGGAGTCACCAAACCTAGGTGTCCAACTTGCAATCCGAATCAGGAAATTACCAACGCACACGCCTTGCAGTGTGACGTCACTACAAATGGAGATACTAAACTCGCTCTAATAGAAGCCTCCATCTATGAAGCTTCTGGTTCTATTTGCGTTGACAGCGGGGCCACTCGCTCAATTGGCGGTCAGCGTCTTCTCAGCTATTTAAGACAACGAGGAGAACATTTTAAAGTAGAAAAACTTTCCTTAACTCTAGCTGACGGGAAAAAGCGTATACATTCCGTGTTATTAGCTACAGTTCCTGTAAAAATCAAAAATAAAATAATACATATAGAAATGATATTCCTACCCAATGTTAGTGGAAATAGATCACTATTAGGTCTTGACTTCCTCAGAAAAGCAGGTTTAGTATTAGATATGCGAAACAATCGCTGGTATTTTCATAATTATCCTAAGAGAAAATACAAATTTATTCGAGAAAATCTCTGCACCACTGAAGAAAATAATACTGTTGTTGAAAACACTATTCAGCTATCTGCGGAACAGAACATAAAACTTGCCCATTTATTAAAAGAACATGAAACTGTCTTTCAACCAGGGGGAGAGCCAACTGCTTTCGCTGAACATCATATAAACACAGGCGGTTGCTTGAATGGACTGCAAAGGGCCGTCGATCCCATGGACGGTACCAATATCAGCAAAGAAGATCCTGCTGTCCGATATAGACAGCTGGTGGGGTCTCCGAGAGCCCATCGGGGCCCACCAGGAGTTATGGAGCCACCACAAACTCAAAAACAATTATTTACTCAAGGACTTGTTCCCCCTCATACATCAGCATTGCGTCTAAGCCACGACACGCGTTCTACTCCAGTAGTTCCTCTAAGTAAGCGAGGAAGGCCAAAAATTGTCCGTTCCTAAGGCTGATCCCTCAATCAAAAGACCTCGGAATCAGAGGGGGAGGATGTAACGGACAAAGTATTTATATTCTTAGTTATTTTTTTTTATTATACATTTTATTTTGTTTATCTATTTTTTAGTTTATTTTGTTTTTATATTCCCCTATTTTTTTAACAAAGTTATTTGGTCGCATTATTCTTAAAATGTAATATATATATAGAGATATATTTCGACATAAGGGGAGGATCCATCCCTCCAAGTTTTAATATTTTTTAACAGTTGAGAATGGACAGGGGAACTAGTGAGATATCATCCTGATATGACCTGTATTTATCACGTCCCGTGATATAATTATTTTGTATATAATCATTTTTATTATCACACCCTGTGATACAGTTTAACTAGTGATATCATCCCGATATGACCTGGTATTTATCACGTCCCGTGATATAATTATTTTGTACATAATCATTTTTATCACACCCTGTGATACAGTCGAACAAGTGATATCATCCTGATATAACCTATACTTATCACGTCCCGTGATATAATTATTTGTGTATAATCCTTATCATCACCCCCTGTGATAATTATTTCCGCTAATTCCAGTGATATTAGTGAATTACATTTTCTTATTTTTCTATTTAAAATTTGTATATTTAATTTGTTAATTTTTATCTATTTAATTAAAGTAAATTAATGTGAACATTATTATTGTGTTTTCCCTTTTCCCTTAATTTTTCAACACTATTTTATACTTTGGGATATCCAAAGTTGGCGCCCATCAATAACTTAACATAATTAACAATTCACGGTCATCGTGGGTCATTACAAGTGCCCCATACTTAGATCCCCTTATAAATTGGCACCCAACGTAAGAGGATCGTCTACAAAGTGACCCCAACTTGAAACGGTCCTCCTTACAAAGTGGCAGCCCAACGTTTGGCTCGATTAGTTCCTTACAAGTTATATTAAAAAAATTTAAATAAAATTATTTTGCAGAGAATGGAAATTGATTTAAATACCAAATACTAAACATTCTTATATATAGATGTTAGGTTTAGGTTTCCGTGAATGTTATTGTTATTATTATTATCAGATTTATCAGGGATATAATCATGTATTTTTGTGAGATTGTTTTCTCGACGTTTGGCGCTATTTTCAAGAGATTATTTAGGTGGGAATATTTTTGGGATTCTGGATCTTAGTCTGTGTGACCAAGGGTTAATATCGGGATTTTGGGTTGATAGGTTGGGTGGTTTTGTACTCACTGCGTTGCTGTGTAATAATATAAATACTTTGTCCGTTACATCCTCCCCCTCTGATTCCGAGGTCTTTTGATTGAGGGATCAGCCCTAGGAACGGACAATTCTTGGCCTTCCTCGCTTACGTAGAGGAACTACTGGAGTAGAACGCGTGTCGTGGCTTAGACGCAATGCTGATGTATGAGGGGGAACAAGTCCTTGAGTAAATAAATGTTTTTGAGTTTGTGGTGGCTCCATAACTCCTGGTGGGCTCCGATGAGTTCTCGGAGACCCCACCAGCTGTCTATATCGGACAGCAGGATCTTCTTTGCTGACTTTGGTACCGTCCATGGAATCGACGGCCCTTTGCAGCGCATTCAAACAACCGCCTTTGTTTATATCATGTTCAGCGTAAGGAGTTGGCTCTCCCCCTGGTTGAAAGACAGTTTCATGTTCTTTTAATAAATGGGCAAGTTTTAT
This sequence comes from Labia minor, assembly GCA_963082975.1. Taxonomy (NCBI): domain Eukaryota; kingdom Metazoa; phylum Arthropoda; class Insecta; order Dermaptera; family Spongiphoridae; genus Labia; species Labia minor. Next base: position 31,882,861 of record OY720347.1, read on the forward strand.
GTTCTGTTCCGCAGTTAGCTGAATAGTGTTTTCAACAATAGTATTAATTTCATCAGTGGTGCAGAGATTTTCTCGAATAAATTTGTATTTTCTCTTAGGATAATTATGAAAATACCAGCGATTGTTTCGCATATCTAATACTAAACCTGCTTTTCTGAGGAAGTCAAGACCTAATAGTGATCTATTTCCACTAACATTGGGTAGGAATATCATTTCTATATGTATTATTTTATTTTTGATTTTTACAGGAACTGTAGCTAATAACACGGAATGTATACGCTTTTTCCCGTCAGCTAGAGTTAAGGAAAGTTTTTCTACTTTAAAATGTTCTCCTCGTTGTCTTAAATAGCTGAGAAGACGCTGACCGCCAATAGAGCGAGTGGCTCCGCTGTCAACGCAAATAGAACCAGAAGCTTCATAGATGGAGGCTTCTATTAGAGCGAGTTTAGTATCTCTATCTGTAGTAACGTTACACTGTAAGGCTTGTGCGTTGGTAATTTCCTGCTTCGGATTGCAAGTTAGACACCTAGGTTTGGTGACTCCTGGAGTTCCGCAGCCGTAGCAACGAAGTGTTGAAGAGTCAGTCTCTTCTTTTTGTTTTTCACGAGGTTGTGAGTTTCTAAAGGGTTTCCGATCATAATATTTCGATTTAGGGGGTTCGATAGATTTATTTGAAGTAATTGTTTTTGAAAATGGGGCCCTTAAGTTATCATAGGAGTCGAATTTTTCTGCGAGATCGAGGGGATCTACCAGTGTTTCCCAAGAGTCGAGGAAGTGATCTTTGCATTCGGATGAACACTTTCTCTTCATTTGATCAGCTAGGATCAAATTTTTAAGTTGATCAAAATTTTCAATTTTTAGATCGGATAGCCAGGCTTCTAGATAACCGCGTAGATTGAAGTAAAAATCTTTCCAAGTGTTTTCCGATGTCTTCTTGGAGGTGGAGAAAAGTTTTCTTATTTTATCCGTAGTTAATTTAAATCGGTGAAGTAGGAGCTTCTTAATATGTTGATAGTCTTGGGCGACTTCATTTGGTTCTCTAATTATTAGAGTAGTAATATCTGTGGGTAAAACCGAAATAAGATAAGTGACCCATGCATCCTCAGATATGCCAAGAAAATTCATTTGTCTTTCGAAAAGACGCAGATACGTATTAATATCGTCATCGTTAATTTTAAATAGAGGTAAGAATTTCAATATATCTACTTTCGGTTGAAGTGGGGTTGGTGATTCTACCTGGTTCACTACGGTTTGAATTCGGAGTTTCTCTAGTTCAAATTGTCTTTCCTTCTCCTTTTCTCTTTCTTCTTTCTCCCTTTCCCTCTCTCTTTCTTCTTTCTCCCTTTCTCTTTCTTCTTTTTCCTTCCTATCCTCTATGATGGTCATAAGTAATTCCCGTGTAAGGTCTTCATCATAATCAGGCAATGACGTGATGTCATTTTTTATATCGATCCTACGAGAATCTAAATTCATAACTATTCCTAATTCCTGTGCTAAAAGGATAAGATCCTCCTTTTTCCCTTTGCCGAAAAATGACATTTTTAATAGGATAATTAAATTTAATGTTAACCAAAGAGAAAAAAAAATTAATTAATTAATCAAAATTAAAAGTTATTTAGTCGCGTACAATTGAATTATACAATGTTTAATTATAAAATAAGATAATTGTAATATAATTTAAAATATGTAAGAGTATTTAAATATTTGAAAATATAGTGATATTTTATCAATTTTATTAATTCATTAATTTAAATATAATGTAGTAGAATAAAATTTAAAAATCAAAAAAAAAAAAAAAAAAAAAAAAAATTTACAAATTAAACATATAAATTAATTAATTATAACTAATAATAATATTAATATATTCAAACTATTTTTATTGAATTAGAATTAAATAGATAAATATTCTATTTGTTAGATAAATGTGAAAATTAAAAATAAAAAAATAATTAACAAGTGTTAAATATATTATTATAATAGACAAGGAGATATGAGAGATTTATTTAAATTTAAAGTATAAAAGTAAAAGTTTTAAATTTTTATTTTATTAATTAAATATTAAATTGTACTATAAGTCCGTTGAGATGAAAAAGTGATGATACTGCTCACCAAAGATGAATAATGTACTTTTCTCAGGAGCCGTGGTGTACTAATCGGGCCTCAGGTTGGGCTGCCACTTTGTAATGGAGGACTAATCGAGCCAAACGTTGGGCTGCCACTTTATAAGGAGGACCGTTTCAAGTTGGGGTCACTTTGTAGACGATCCTCTTACGTTGGGTGCCAATTTATAAGGGGATCTAAGTATGGGGCACTTGTAATGATCCACGATGACCGCGAATTGTTAATTATGTTAAGTTAATGATGGGCGCCAACTTTGGATATCCCAAAGTATAAAATAGTGTTGAAAAATTAAGGGAAAAGGGAAATCACAATAATAATATTCACATTAATTTACTTTAATTAAATAGATAAAAAAATTAACAAATTAAATATACAAATTTTAAATAGAAAAAAATAAGAAAATGTAATTCACTATTGTCACTGGAATTAGCAGAAATAATTATCACAGGGGGTGATGATAAGGATTATACACAAATAATTATATCACGGGACGTGATAAGTATAGGTTATATCAGGATGATATCACTTGTTCGACTGTATCACAGGGTGTGATAAAAATGATTATATACAAAATAATTATATCACGGGACGTGATAGATACAGGTCATATCAGGATGATATCACTCGTTCAACTGTATCACAGGGTGTGATGATAAAAATGATTATATACAAAATAATTATATCACGGGACGTGATAAATACAGGTCATATCAGGATGATATCACTAGTACCACTGTCCATTCTCAACTGCCTAAAAATATTAAAACTTGGAGGGATGGTCCCTCCCCTTATGTGAAATATAATATCTATATATATATTACATTTTAAGAATAATGCGACCAAATAACTTTGTTAATAAAAAAAAGGGAATAGAAAACAAATTAACTAAAAAAATAGACAACCAAAATAAAATTATAATAAAAAAAAATAAATAATAATATAAATACTTTGTCCGTTACAAATTTAATATTATTTTTTCGTGACTAATGGCAAATACAGGTGGCCCTAGTCAGAGCAAAAGAAGACTCCTTAAGGTAGTGGCCCAGTCGATGATGTTATATGGATCGAAGATTTGGGCTTTACAACTATATTTTAAGTGAAAAAATGATTTCTTGGTTATATAAAAATTAAAATATGATTCTTTATATCTTTATTATAGACATTTTCATTCTGTCTACATTATCTTCTCACAATATATTAAGATCATATAAATTGGAATTTGTTATTCAAAGAATATGTATATTTGTTTTTATTTATAACTAGCTGCTCAGAGCTCCTTCGTCGCTCTTCGCATCTAGACGGGGGCTACGCCCCCTGTACCCCCCCCCGAGTGTCCCTATTCTGAGCTATAACCATCTAACTCCTAACCTGTCCCATCTCTCTCACGTTCCTTCCTACATTGTCTACCCTGTTCACAATTGGTCTTCCACACAGACGTTTTCCAATCGAACTCCCCACCAATATATTTTCCTCTCCCATTCTAGCCATGTGCCCTGCCGATCCCAGCCTTCTCTATTTTATGACCTATATCTAGAGATGCATAGAGGTCATGCAATTTCTTGTTATGCAGTCTCCGCTATTCCCCGGTGTCCTCATCTTTCTTTGGCCGATAAATGCTGGGAAGAATCCTATTCTCAAATACTCTGAATCTATTCTCATCTCCCAGGGTTATAGACCATGCCTCCCACCCATATAATACAGTTAATAATTTAATAATTTTGATCCCCTTTGATAATAATTTCCAGATTGTAACCTCGATTTAAATTCTTTGCAAATATTATTCTCTCTGATACTAATTATTTTGTCTTATCACTATTAATTTCAAACCCCATCAATTTTCCTGCCTCGATTAATTTTTTTATGCTACTTTAAATGTTATTAATTTATTTAAAAAAAAATCAAAGTAAACAAAATATAAATAAAATATAAAATTAGCATAACACTAAACTACTATAAAAATAATATTAAAAAATATATTATATATTAAAATCTTACGTGAAAATCCAATTATGAGATCAAATTTTCTTAATTAAAATAATTTACTCACATAATCTTAAAAATTAATAGTATTAAATTATAGCCGTAATGTGAATGTTTTCAAAGTTTAAAAGGCCAATAAGATCAATTGAGATATTGTAAATATCAATAGATATATAAAAAGATTTTTATCTGCACATTGCTCAGAATTTAAATTACCGCCAAATTATCGCCACCAGCGCCTCTATTGACATATTTTTGTTCTACATAATTTCCACTACCCGCCTATACTATATTGTTTATAATTTTTTTAAAATTTTTCTAATTCAAAAATCGAAAATCGGCCTTCGAGGTCTGGTGGCCAGCACCTTTGTGCTTCCGTGTAAAAAATTTCAGGTCCCTGCGTGCGATAGATTTGGCTGGAGAGCTCGGTCAGACAGACAGACAGAGAGGCAGACAGACACATTACACTTGATTTTATTATTATAGATAAAACACGAAAACATTCAAAATTATATGAATAAATAGTTTTAATTTTGATCTCATAATTGGATTTTCATTTTCAATTGACGATTTGAATTCATAAAAAAAAAACTTTTAAAACTTTTAAAATTATTTTCAAGTAAGTATATAATATATTATTTACAATATAATCAATAGCTAATATATAATATTAAAAATATATTTACCGGAGTATAATAAATTGATAACGTCATTTAATTCTACTATATATCGAATCGAATTTAAAGATAAATCTTCTTTTAAACGTTGTGTGAAACAATTTCAAATAATTTAAATGTATATCTATTAATGAAATTCAAAAATCAAATATGAATATAATATAAATATTTTTAATTTTATTTTAAGAATAGATATGTATATATCTCACAGGCGGTGGTTGTGACGTCACATTTATACATTTAAATTTAGAAGAAAAAAACTAATAAAGATGTAGTTTTCGTGAGATATGATCAATAAAACTCAATTTTTCTTTATAAATACTATCTCTGGTGTGAATTTCAAAAAAATCGTTAGAGCGGTTTTTGAGAACAATGAAACAAACAGACAAACAGAGAAACAAACAATTTTTACTCTCATAAGAAGATAAGATATAAATGTATATTGTTTAAATTATTGATATATTTTCCATGAGTGAACAAATTGAAGAAAAATTTATAAAATAATTTAATAATCGAAATAAATATTTTAATTATAGATTAATTTAATAGATTTATAGATTAATTTTAGAAAATATATCTATATATCTATATATCTATATATATAAAAGGCAATGTCTGTGTGTGTGTCTGTCAAATACTCAAAAACTACCCGTCCGATTACGGTGAAACTTTCAGGGATTGTTGTGGGCATCCCAGGGAAGGTTTTAGTGTAGTTAAATCCAAAATTAATTTATCCAAAATTAATTTAATTAGTAATATTTTGGTAAAAGTCTGTAGCGTCACAAAACTATCGACAGATGGCGCTTCATAAAAACTTAAACATTCAAATATTTTTAATTTTTTTTAAACTGTCAAAAATAACATATCCATAATAACAGTTGTAATAAAAATATAAATATAAATCACTATGTAAGTAAAATATTGAATCGTTTTATTTATATTGTTTCAATTATTGTTTGGATATTTATTAAATTTATTTATAGATTTATTAATTATAATAATTCCATTAACTTTCTTCAAATTTTTTTAATTTTTTATTTAAAAGTATATTCACCATTGAAATTGCCATTAAATATACAGGTAATTGGAACTCCAACATGTAATATTAGCAAATATTCTGGGATGGGAAAAATACTAAGATCATGTCATGTCCTATTAAATATTTTGAATTTTATTAATCAATCTAATATAATGAAAATAAATTAATACTAAGATCATGTCATGTCCTATTAAATATTTTGAATTTTATTTTGAATCATACAATGGTAATGTAATATTGTAGGTAGACTTTTGAGACAAACAATAAAAATCTCTATAAAATAAGAGAATATACTTATTCCGAAAACTGTTAATTAAAATGTAATAACTATTAACAATTAATAAAGTAGAAATAATTTTCGAACAAATAAAAATGTAATAATTATTAACAAAAAAAATAAAAAATAAAAATAAATTATTAACAAAATAAGTTGACCTGTGGCCAGGTCCGAACCGACCGACGGTTTGAAATAAATTAATTTCCAGCTACAAAAACAATTTCAAATAATTTTAATATATCTATTAATGTAATAAAAAAACAGATATGGACATAACATAAATATTTTTAATTTTATTTTATTTGTAATATATATGTAAGACCAGGCTGTGACGTCATGAATGGCTGGGTGACGTCATATAATTTTAAATTAAGAAATATTCGTTGAGATATGTAAAAATCTCCACATGTGAAATTTGGTGTGAAAACAATACCTCCCTTACTATCGTCGGTCGGTAAAAAATAAAAATAAAAATGTAATAATAAAAAATAAAATTTCAATTATATTAATTTAAAAATTATTATTATTATTTTCACGTATTAAACGGTATATTATTATTATTATTATTATTTGTAATAATTCCAATAAAAATAAATAAAAATAAAAACCAAAAAAAAGTGCAATTAAAACTAAAATTTCAATTATATTCATTTAATACATTATTATTATTATTGATTGTTCAGTTATCATATACGTAGATATGTATACAGACACACATGCAAAAGCGAAGCTTTTCCGGGTCTGCTATTATTATAATCGGCGTTTACTTCGTCATTATTATTAAACATTCGTTTTAATCGTTATCATGTTTTATACATATTTATGTAAAATAAAGAGCCACAAATATTGGGAAACATCCGGTGGAAGACCAAAGATCAAGGTGGGTGAACAATGAAGGAAGGGACATGGGAAATATGGGACAGGGTAGGATTTGGTTGTAGCTCAGGATAGGGACTCTTAGAGAAAAGTGGATGCTGCGGCTAAGAACTTTCGAAAACTGTATAGACACAGAGTTAGATAAATATAACATATACAATAATAATATATAATTAATTTACTGATTAAATTAAAATATATTTTCCAAGAAAACAAATATATGACTTATCTACTTATACTGATTGAAACAAAATGGATGAAAACCTTTTACATACAGACTTTCAACCAAATACTATGTATCACTCGGGGGTACTGGGGGCGGAGCCCCCGTCTAGGTGTGAAGAGCGCCTGGAAGGCGCTCGGAGCAGCTAGTATGTATATAATAGATTTATATAATATATATACACGTGTATTTATAGGTTATTATAATTAATTAATTTAAAATTCAATTCAATTATAAATTAAAATTTAATTGTCAAATAGATATGAATTATATATATTTGGATATGAATGTTTAATTTTTTTTATTATAAATACACACTGCTCACAATTTGAAGTGGATCACTCGCAAAAATTCGAATATTTTAATTTTAATTAATAGTTCGACCTTAAACCTTATTTATTCAATAGTAATAGGTTTTGTGCTAAAAATAAAGATACATCAACGAATATTAAATGCAACAATTTATAATTTAATATTAAAGAAAAAATAAATTAATTTAACTTTTAAGAGAATGTTTTTCTTTTTTGATTACAAAGTTATTTTAATGAATTGGAAGTTAATTAAATGAAATTTGATCACTTAATAGGATGTTGGGCCTCCGCTGCTCCGAATTAAAGATTCACACAGCGACACAGTAATATTTCCTCCATTCTCAAAACACCCACCAAGTCAAGTTTATTTTCTAGAATATCTACATACAAATATAACTTGATTGATAACTCTCATATATTGTAATATAGTTAAATATTAGTGGATTTAAAAACAATGATAAGACAGAGACATAGCAATAGTTATGTATGTATGTATCATATTTCATACATTTAATATGTATATATAAATTAATATATAAATAAAGACAAAAATTGAATATAATAAATACATTTCTATAAAACCACTATCTAAATAAAATCATTAAAAAATGGAGGGAGTAATAAAACAATTTTTTTTTTACCTTAGATTATACCTATAGATTATATTTATATTTATTTTATATTTTGATATAAAAGTGAATTAATCATTGTGCCCCAGCGATTAATTAAAAATATTTAAGGTCGTGTTCTATTTCCTGTCACTATACTCTCATTATCTCAATAGGACAATACTACTTATTAAGGGATTTTTATCATTTTTATTTTAAAAAAGATAAGTAATATTAAATTTAAAAATAACAGATGGAAAGAAAGTTTTCAATAATAATTACACAAAATTAATTAAATTAATAATCAATTTTTATTACCAGTTAAGTGGAATATATTTTATAAACCTTGAAATTAAAATTTTAAAAAAAAATAATAAAAATCTATTCAAATAATTGTGATGTGAATAAATATAGTAGCTCAAATGGAATAATTTTATATTTCAGAAAAATTGATGTATGGTATTTAATAAAATATTAATAAAATTGAAAAAATAAAAAAATATATAAAATTAATTTTCTATAAATATAAAAATTTTTTTATAAAATAACTTTTTTCTCATGGACTAAAAAAACAAAATATTTTTTCTATAGACCTGACAAAGTTTATGGATGAATTGCTTCATATTCAACGAAAAACGCTGGGCGCATTTAGTTTTATTTATTTATATGAAACACTAAGTCAAATTTTTTAATAATAAAAATTTTATTAAACACTGATAATCTTTTTTATTATGCAATGAAATTGATAGATTATGAGCTAAGAAATCCATCTTTTATTATTTTTCACTGTTATATACTTATATGAAAATGTTATAGCAACCATAATATCAATAAGCTCATATTTTTCCTGAATTCCAATTTTTTGAATTTTTTTGAATTATTTTTATTATTTTCAATCTGTTCATCTGTTTTTCTGTTTCACGTGGATCAAGACGGTCCATTTTAAAACAAAAAACAGATAAGCTTTTTTTGTTTATTTATTTTTTTAAATTATAATTATTATTATTATTAATTATCCTCCAATTGGGGGTTGGGCGAGGAAGTGATTTCTCTTCTCCAAAAAAAATTTAAATCTTGAAACATCAACCACACTATAGAGAGATTAGAACTAGTAAAATGAGGAAATTAAAATTAGGAATTTGGAATCTAAATTACCATAAATCAATTTGTCATATTATACTTAACTTGTTCATTGATATTTATACCAAACCATTAGAAATCACGAAGATCATCATTGTTGTACTTCTAACGAAATACTTTGCAATTCGTTTGTGGTTGAGTAGTAAAAAAAGAACATGCAAGTGAATAGATAACTCTTTTAGTTTCTCAACGACAATGGCACCGAAGAGTGAATACGATAAGCAGTTGTGTAAATAAATCGGGACACCAATGAGATGTCGGAGAAAAAGGGCTCCCGAGAAGAGCCGGTGGCTGCTTCCAACCAAATCGCAGATAAAACCTAATGCAGTAATAAATTGTCCACCTGAATTATGACAAAAGATTAATCTCGACCACGGTATATATTTTTTACAGCGCTGACAGATCTAAGATATATAATGTGATCTCTTTATTTTTCGCCCTCATTAAAACAAAACAAAACAAAAAAAACAAGAACAACACACTATTCAAGCACATTCTGATATTCTTAGAAAAATACGAGAAATTTATTTTCGTAATTTTATTGACATTAGGGGCAATAGTCATTTAGTCTAGTCTTATTTATTATATTATTTCATTATACTTTGAATATTAAATCTTAAAACTAAGTGAAATTGGCAAGTTTTGATCTCTCGATTATAAATTAGTCGAACAAGGACTATATCCTACTAAGCTTTTTTTTAAAAAACTTGTGTTTATTATATCAGAATATTGTATATACATTTATAATCCCTAAACACATGGGAATTGGAACTTAATGTCTAATAAACACTAAATATGAAGATATAATCATTGTTATTCTTATATTTTTACAATATAGATTTTATATAAATTTATATACTTAATTATAAGTCAATAAGTCTGTGACTTTTTGATTGAAACACAGGTTTTTTGGATAAAAAATTATTTTATTTTCAACATAGTCTCCTTTGAGCTCTATACACTTCGTTCAACGTTTCTCCAATGTTTTTATCCCTTCCAAAAAATAAGATTTGTCGAGGACATCAAAATAGATTTGTTTGTGAGATGATTTCATAATCGGAGCCCGAGCCATTTCATCAGGTTTGGAAACAAGAAATAGTCAATCGAGGTTAAATCCGGAGATTAAGGAGGATGAGGGAGCAATTCGTATCCCAATTCATAGATTCTCATGGAAATTCGCTTTTTTCTATTTTCTTCTCAAATCACGAGGTAGTCTGCTATTAATGGATGACAAACAAAAACTAAAAGACACACTTGGTTCAAATTTTGACAGGAGTCAACTGATAGTTGCCTGCCTCATTTCATTTAAGAGACTGGAAATTTAAAAAATCACGTACTTATTGACCTGCTCTCGTAATTTAATTTTTTTTTTCAGAAAACTTACTTTACACTGAACATACATTATTAGGAAGAAATTTAGACTTAGGGTGATTATTTCAAGAATAAAAAATTATTTACGAAAATAGAGCGGGAAAAATCTCTCGAGTATAATCACTAATTGTAAGTTAAGTAATTAATATCAAATATTTCATATATTAAAATATATTTCCAAAAAAGATACTACATATAAAGATAATTTTGAGTTATTTATTTATTCATTAAATATTCAAGGATATATTTTAAAATTGACATAGAAAATTCCCATCCATATGTATGGTTGAACTAATAAAATTTGGTTTTATAATTTCTACTCTACATGAATCGACAATACTGTAAATCTGCATTTTCAATTAATATTAATAGTACTTAATATTAAGCATATAGTTCATATATATTAGTAAATATATTAAGTAATTATATATGAGTCATTTTCTGTTACGAAATGCATTTGTATTTATTTATTGTTTCGATAGTATCTAATGAATAAAAAAATTCTAAATTTGGTGAGGTTTGAGCTCTCATCCTCAAAATCCATAGTTCAATGTTATACCATTGAGTCATATTTAAAGTATTAAATATTTGAAAAAATAAAGATTTGATTTTATAATAATATGGATTTAAAAGCTGTTAAATGGTTTATGTTTTAATAAAATGCTTTCTTTGTTTCATTTTAAAAAGAAAGAATAACAAAAAAATTAATCATTAAGTAATGAATAATCATTACATAATACACAAAAACATTGGTTTATGTGAAATAATATTTTTAATAAAAAAATCAATTTTTTAATTACATTAATATTTTAAAAGAATTTCCTTCCAGTTATTAATATCTTTTTTTCGAATGAAAAACCTTCTCTTTTTTTTTTGTTTAATATAACTGGCATAATTAGAATCAATTTAGGAAAATGAGTTACCAAGATATGGGATCTTTGATAAAAATTTCATGAAAGATAAAAATGGATTGAGTGGGGAAAAAAGGTCACCTATTATTTCTGATGTCTATAAAATGAAAACATCTTTTTAACGGAGGGGTTGAAACGCTTAACGAGGATGACTGCCTCAAGAGCTTTTAATCAATCTCGGATTTACATTTTTGAAAATCAAGTGTCTACGAAAAGGATTATGTAAAATTTATACACACTGTTAAAATACAACAGATGTGAACTCATCCCCATCCCTTCTATAACCATGAAATGAACCCTTGGAAACTTTTTTGGAGTCATTCAATTTTACAAACCTGTATTTAAAAAAATATGCATTAGACGGGGATGGAATGTCAACCATCGAGTGTCTCAAGGGAAGGGTATGTAAAATGATTTTTACAACTCGTCTCTTTCTCTTTTAGCCATCTATCCATCCACTCTCTCTGTCATCCATATCCGAAAGCACCCCCTCCCCCCTCTCCTCTCCCAATTGCCCACTCTCTCTACCAACTCCCTCTGCGCCTTGCATGCCATTTTTGCAGTTCACTCAAAATCCTTTAGAATTGGAAGTTGAAAACGACAAGGGAAGGGAAGGGGGGGGGGGCGGAAATGAAAGAAGGGGTGGGGTGGATTTGGCTGTGATTTATTTACACATGAGCTATTTCCACTCTCTCTCTTCACTTGTTTCCAATTGTCGCGCCCTCTTTGCTACGTTAAAACAGACCCTCGTTTTTCGATGTGCATTGCGAATCAATATTTAACTACTTTGAATTGCTATTTTTGTTTCTCATTGCTTTTTTTTATCCACATCAACTGTCTATCAACGGTTAATAAAAACTTTCTATTTTAGTCAATTTATTTATCTGTATTTTTGAATAAAAAAAAGACAATTTGTTTATTTACAGGGGTTGTGGATTGGTGATGTTTATTTACAACTTGACTGAGCTGATATTACAACACAATTTTAAAATCGCATAAATATTTTAGTTATCCACATATTAAAAAAAAATATCATCTTATAACATAATTAATTCATTTCTATGTTTAATCAGAATTATTTAAATTCAATTTTTTTTCATTGATTTTTTTGTTAAATAAACTAACAAAGTGAAAGGAATATTTTAAAATTAAAATTTACAATTGAATTAAATTTTAAATTAATATTATAATAATAATAAAAAAATATAAATACATTTTTAAATAAATATTAATAAATAAATTAGCAATTGTTTACAAAACGGGAAGGAATTTGGATGAAGCTCTCTCTCTGCCAGTGGATTCCTTTTTTAATTTCAAAGAAACTTTCTTTAATTTCAAAGAAACTTTCCTTGTGTAATATTTCTCGGTTTCTTCTAGTTTACAAGATAATTTTTTTTTAAGCCTGACAGAGATACCTGGTTATCAACGTTGAAATGTGCAGCCATTAAGTAATGTTTTATTGACTAATTCACAAATTATTCACTTATTCACTAATTTTCGGTTTTTTCGGCTCGGTTTGGATTTAATTAATTAAGTTTTTCATTTCCATATATCCGGACGGAACGGAACTGAACGGAACTGAAGTCCCCTCCTCCCGAAAACTAGTGGAGCCCTATGCTGGCCAAATGAATAAAACATATAAGCTAAATAGAATTATATACAAATTTTAATAATTTTTATCTCGCAAACTAGAAGAGAGCGAGAAATATTAAATTAGGAGTTTCTTTGAAATTAAAAAAGGAATCTACTGGCAAAGTTTTGTTCAAATTCCTGAATCTTCCCGTTTTGTAAACAACTACCAATAAATATATTATTTACAATCTTTAAACATTGGTATCTTTAAGCTGATGACGTAATGTGAGAACCTTCACGGATTATTATTATAGATCTTTGAATGTTTAATATCTAACTAAAAGAAATATAACTTATGGTAAATACTAATATATAATTTTGAATAATTATACAAATGATATAAATTATTAAACAAATGTAAATAACTTTAATTTTCGAAAAATGATCTTATTGTTAGTTATTTCTCTCTTTAGTAATGATTGAAAAATTATGATTGTTGATCAGAATTGAATATCCTATCTTACAACTTAAGATAAAAATAAAACTTGGTTTATTATATGTCCTATGATATAAATTTGTAATCTATACTAATAACAAATCAGTATTTCACTTCACGAGAATTTTCTTTGATTTTTTTTTAAACAGTAATTTTTTTTAATTGTATACTAATTGTAAATATTATATAGTTTATTTGTATATCAAATGAAAACATAAACAGTGTAACTATAAATAATTAATCTGTCTATAAATAATATTTGCGTTTGTTTCTAAACGAGTTCTCTTTTTCATTTTGAATTTACAATACAACTCAAGAGTTTATGATTGATCATTGATCACTACAAATCATTCAACAAATCATACAACATTAATTTGAAAACATGTATTTCTCATTAAGATTTTTTTTTTCTTTAGTAAATAAAATATATATATATATATATATATAAATCAAATAAAATGTTTTTTAATAGAATATTTACTAAATATTTTAAATAAATAGAAAAAAAACATATAATTTGGTATGATCAAATTAATTATAAACATTAAAATTTCAATTGTAAATATAAAATCGAATTCTTTAAAATATATATATATAATATGAATATGGAAAAAGGGTCAGTTAGAGGATAATATTAATTATAAAATTAATAAATATGAAGTAAACAATAAGTAATATTAAAAAATGTAATGAATTGATTATTTTAGTATTCATGATCCTACATTAAAATTAGAAAATATAGCATTTAATGAATTTTAATTTAGAATTGTAATAATTTTTTAACATTTGAACAATAATAAATAAATAAATTTATTTTTTCTTTTAGAAATTAAATTATAACTAAATTCTTATACATATATATATATAAGTATATATAATTTTACAAAAAATTGTTTACAAATAATTAAGTAAACAAAAATCTTTTTCTAAATAATATAATCAAATAATATAAATAGAGAATTTAGTAAAATATACTTCTAATTTTAGAGATATTTTTTTCAGCTTATAAATAACAAATATAAATCCATTGTAATTATATTTCATGTTGATATTTTGTCTATGATAATCTTATCTTATTATGCTAGCTAAAATTGTATATATCTATCTATCTATATATATTGGTTCTCAAAAACCGCTCTAACGATTTTTTTCAAATTCACACTAGATATAGTATTTATAAAGAAAAATTAAGTTTTATTGATGATATCTCTTGAAACATTCAGCTTCATTATTAATTTCTTAATTGAAAATTATATATGGAAAACGTCAAAATTGGCCTCCATTTTTATTTGTATTAATATTTTTTTTTATTTAAAATATTTTAAAATTTATTATTTAATTTCGAAATAAAATTAAAAATATTTATTTTTAATAAAATATATATAGATATTTATTAATCTCTCTCAAAAAAAAAAAATAAAATAAAAAACATCAAATCTGCCTGCTAAGACAGTAAAAAAATGACAATTTTTTATCTAAATACATTTAGTCCAGATGGTAAAGTGATGTTTTAACGAGTGGATTTCGTCGGTTCGAAACTCTCCGGGTGAATCGTTATTTAAAAATGAAAATGAAAATGAAAATAATGAATTTGTTATTTTTTTTCTTTTTATCTATTGTTTACATTTTAATAAATTACTATTTTATATTTATTTATTCATTGTTCTTTTATTAAATTTAATATTTATTAATATTATTTATTATTAATTTATATATTGATGACATCACAAATGACATTTATATTGAAATTTGACTCCCGCCTTTTTTTAAAGAATATTGTATTAATATTTTTTTTATATTTAAAATATTTTAAAATTTTTTATTTAATTTCGAAATAAAATTAAAAATATATATTTTTTTTATATTTAAAATATTTTAAAATTTTTTATTTAATTTCGAAATAAAATTAAAAATATATATTTTAATAATATTTTATAATTATAAATTACGATATATATTTATCAATAATAATGAATTTTTTTTTTTTAACTTAATTACAGAGCCGAGGCTCGGGGTCCCGGTATGATCTTAATATATTGTGAGAATTAGATAAATAATGTAGAGAGAAAAAAATATTTAAAAATAGATATTTATTTAAATGAAATAAAATTATTTAATTTACAGAATGAAAATGTCTATAATAATGTCTAAACATTTTTTCTTTATAATTTTACATTATAATAATACTAATTACAGTAGTTATAATATATGGGGAATTTTCAACTTTGACTGCCGATTTGACCATGTTCCCAAACGAATTTTAAAAAAACCAAGACCACTCTACATTTATTTACACATTTTAAGCTCTAATCGAATCCAAAATCAAAATTTAAAAAATCGAAAAACAAACTCACAGATATATAGATTTTATAAATGAACATTTATACAATTTATTTTAATTAATTTGAAACATTTTAGGAAACAAATTTTTAATGGGTCATTTTTAGAAATCCCATTTAACAATTATAATAAATAATTAAAAAATTGTAAAATTTTTAAAGTATATAAAAATAAATTGTATAAATTGGTTAAAGGGTCGAGTGATAGTTCGGTGTCCCAGGTATATATTTTATATTAACACGCCTACTTTTCTGTATAATAAAGATATAAAGAATCATATTTTAATTTTTATATAACCAAGAAATCATTTTTTCACTTAAAATATAGTTGTAAAGCCCAAATCTCCGATCCATATAACATCATCGACTGGGCCGCTACCAAAAGGAGTCTTCTCTTGCTCTGACTAGGGCCACCGGTATTTGCCATTAGTCTCGAAAAAATAATATTAAATTTTATATAAATTTATAAATTAGAATATTTGAATTTGTTTAAATTTTAACACATGTAATCAATCATATGCATAAAGAATAGAAAATTTTGAAAATCAACTTGGTATTAAATTCAGAAAAAAAAAATACTCATATATAGAATATATAGACTATTCGAATATAATTGAAACTCTTTCTCTCCCTCTATTTTAAATTTGAAAAAACGGAGTGTTAAGAAATTAAGATTCCTTATACAACATGGATGGTTAAATGAATTGGGCTCCCTACCTCCCTGAGAAATTCACATTAAAAATGTTTATAATATTTTAGTTTATTAAATCAAACTATTATTTTTTTATTTCAATATTTTTAATGTTAATACAATAATTTTTATTTTATAATCTATAAAATAATTTAATTATTTTTAAAAACAACGGTCTTCAATTACAATTTTTTTACTCTCTACTGACTGTTCATTTCATAACTGAAAATAGTGTCGAATAGAAATAGACGATATTACTTGGATTAATCTTATTATGCTAGCTAAAATTGTTTGTTTGTATTATTGAGGACCCCAGTTCAATTCATTTTAATCAGATTGATGCAATGATGCAACATTTAATAATTGTAATAAATAATTAATTGTAGATTAATATTTTTTAAAGGGTCGAGCGACAGCTCGGTGTCCCAGGTATTAATATTACCAGCCAAACCCAATAATAATGAATCATTTTTTTTAACTTAAGTACCGAGCCGAGGCTCGGGGTCCCGGTACTATTTCATTATTCTATGTAGATATATTCTACAGGTTGACCTTTAATTTCTCAAATTTAATTGTCATGATGTAGGCAATCAGGAAATTTTTACAGGTTCAAGTCCAACTTTGACATTTCAAGCAATGCTACTCCACCCACGATAAAATTATCTTATTTATTTATAGTTTAGTAACTTATAGAAAAAAATATTTTGATGCATGAATTTAGTTTCTTTGAAAACTTAACAATTCTATAAGATTCTAATAAATTACTTTTTTATTGTGAAAAATCAATTAATTAATTTAATACAATTTTGAAAAATTAATATTGTCTTATTTTCATCATAATATTATTCATCAATTGAAGTAGTAATAAGTACTCATTTTTGGGTTTAGAGAAAATTTTTTTCTAAATTTACATTAAGAAAATTATAATTCTTGGCCAAAAATTCATAATAGTGAATAGAATTAATAAAGAAAGAAATAAAATTTTGAAAAATTTAAAATCTACAAAAATGTTTCTAGGAATAGCATTTACCCCTGCAATAAAACTTTGTCCTAAATTGTTCTTTGTCAGGTAGGTATATATATAATTATATCATAACGCCTCCTTTATCTAACAAAATCTTATAATAATAATGATATTAATAATTTAAAATTGTAAATATAATATTAATATAAAAAATATTTAATAATTATTGCTTTTAACTGATATTAATAGAGCAAGTGCTGATTGGTCATTTTGAGGTTTCTTTGGTTTGGTTGTGGCTGTCCTGTCAAATTGAATTGGTTTTGAATTTGGCAACCATCAGCAGCGCTCCTATGAGGACCTTTTCAGAACGAAGGATGCATTTTTTCTAAAGATATATACTTACTATCTATTTTTGTATTCGTCTCATCTCAATGGTAGAAATTGTTTATGTTTGATTAAAAATTGTATTAAAATTTCACTTCAAATAATTACCATTTCTTATACTTTGTTAGTGTTTTAATAAATGATATTTTTATATGTTAAATAGTTGAATTATTTATTAACATTCGATAAAATCATACTCGATCCCTAATAACAAAACATTTGGCATCCCTTGTGGGGAACGATTTTCACGAGATTTTACAACTAACAAGATGGAGGAATCAAAAATGAAAGAAATGGAAATTCAATTGAAGAGATTCAAGGGCGAAAGAATTCACTTACGACGAATTTTCTCAACAAGTTTTAACAAAATGAACGACGTCCTGAAAGATAAAAATATTGCTGAAGAAAATATCGAAATCGAGTATAAAAAATTCATAGATAAACAATTTAGATTAAATAACATCGAGCAACAAGTAAGTGAACTTTTATTTTACTGCGTTAATGATGAAGAGGAGTTAGCAAAGGAAATTGATACAGTGGAATCTTATAGAGACAAGGGGGTAGAAATAACAACTCTTTATGAACAAAGAAAAAGAGTTATCTCTGATGATTCTACACACTCCAGCTCAGTTTCTAACAATTCAAAAAATAGAACATATAAATTACCTAAGCTACAGCTCTATAAATTTAATGGAGAATTAAAAAACTGGATAGGCTTTTGGGCTCAATATAGAAAGATCCATGAAGATAAAACTCTAGACAAAGAGGATAAATTTCAATATTTAATTCAGTCTACCTTAGAAGGTACTCCTGCATACGAATTGGTGGCAAGTTTTCCACCATCTGCCACAAATTATGATAAAGCGATTGAACAATTAAAGATACGCTTTGGAAGGGATGAGCTCCTCATTGAACTCTATGTTAGAGAGCTGTTAAAACTGGTGTTAGACCAAATTACAAATGAAAAGAGAATGTCACTTCGATATCTATATGACAGATTAGAGACCCAATTGAGGGCATTGGAAAGCCTCGGTGTCACCTCAGAGAAGTATGCCTGTATGATTTTTCCCTTGGTAGAGTCGGCGTTGCCAGAAGCAATCCTGAGAGAATGGGAACGTCGAAAATCTGCTAAACGACTTGATGAAGCAGAGGTAAAAGACTCTATTCTGGAAGAATTATTAGTTTTTCTTAGACAAGAGGTAGAAAGCGAAGAGCGAGTGCAATTAGCTCGGTCCTCGTTTAAGAAAAATGAGTCTATAGAAAAGGCCAAGAGGAGAATGGATGATAAAAGCATAGCGACGGCATCCAGTTTAATAAATGCAAAGACGGAAAATAAAAAGATCTGCATTTTTTGTGATGAAAGACACAACTGTTTTAAAGCACAGAACCTGGACTTGGAAGAGGTGAAACGAGTCGTGAAGACAAACGGTTGTTGTTATAATTGTCTAAATAGAGGCCATACTGCCAAAATGTGTAAGGCAAACTTAAGATGCATCATATGCAACAGAAAGCACCAACCGATTATGTGTCCGGAACGAAAAGGGGGGAATACCTCTCAAAAGGTTTCGGCAGAGGTGACTACTGTACCACAACAAGCAAGTCTAGCTAACTGTGAGCAAAAACAAGTTTTCATGCAGTCGTTCTGTGTCCATGTACAACATGAAAGCCTTCAGTGTGCGGCAAGAGCACTAATAGACACTGGCTCACAGAGGTCGTATATCTCGAAGCGCCTTGTATCTTTAATGAAGTATACTTCAAGAGGAAAAGAAAAAATATCTCATGCTTTATTTGGTGGTGCTCAAACTGAAGCGAAAACGCATCTTAAATATAATATTCAAATGAAAAATCCTAATACTGACTATATCTACCAAATAGAAGTCTTAGACACACCCGAGTTGTGTTCCGCTATACCCGTAGCCGCTAATGGATCCTGGAAAACAGAACTAGAGGACAATGATATAATTTTATATGATATGAAGGACGCCCCTATTGACATTCTTATTGGTGTAGATTTTGCTGGTCAATTATTGACAGGCAGAAAGAAAGTCTTGAGCTGCGGTCTAGTAGCAATAGAGACTTATTTAGGGTGGACTTTAATTGGAAAAACCAATGAATCCATAAAGAGTGACAATAGTGTAACACTATTTGTGCAAGAGTTAGCTCTAAACGAATTGTGGGATTTAGAGATTCTTGGTATCGAAGATCCGGTACAGAAAAGATCGAGTGAAGAAAGGCAACAGGAAGCAAAATCTTATTTTTTAGAAACTGTGAAGACGTTGAGTGATGGTCGCTACGAAGTGCACTTCCCTTGGATAAATGAACATCCACCGTTAGATAGAAATTTCGAACTAGCAAAGGCTAGATTAAATAAAACTTTGGCGAAACTGAATAATATTCTACTTTTTGAAGAATATGATCGAATTTTTCAAGACTGGCTTGAAGAAGGTATAATCGAAGAAGTGCCCTTCAATAATTGGAATGAGGGCCACTATCTACCGCATCGTCCTGTTTTGAAGGACTACAGCACCACGAAGATACGTCCAGTGTTTGATGCATCAGCACATGGAGAAGGACACCCCTCACTGAATAATTGTCTGGAGAAGGGTGAAAATCTAATAACCCTAATTCCTAATCTATTACTCCGAATGAGGATGGGCAAGATTGGTGTAATCGCAGACATCAAGAAAGCTTTTCTACAAATTTCAGTGACCGAAGAGGATAGAGACTTTTTAAGATTTTTATGGATTGATAAGAACAATGGATTGAGAATATTGCGACATAAAAGAATCGTCTTTGGAGTCACTACTAGTCCATTTCTTTTATCTGCAGTTATACAATTTCATCTGAACAAGATAAAGAAACTCCTAGAATCAAAGGAGTTAACATATTCTGAAAAAACAATTAGTCAATTAGAAGAGAGTTTTTATGTTGATAACTGCGTGGCGAGTTTGGAAAATGATGAAGAACTTTTTAAATTTATAAACGAAGCTACGGAGATATTCTCATTAGCACAGTTCGAATTAAGAGGATGGGAATATTCAAATCCGAGCTTACAATTCTCTACCGAGACCCCATTGTTGGGACTGAGATGGGATAGAAAAAACGATACCTTAAAGGTAAAATCCCCTAAGATTCATGATTGTAAAAAGATTAACAGAAGAAATCTGTTATCAATGACACAACAAATTTTTGATGTTCTCGGAGTGTGCTCACCATCAACCATCGTTCCAAAACTGCTGATACAACAAACTTGGAATTCAGAAAATGGATGGGACGACGAGGTTGAGATTGATACCCGACATCAAGCCGTGAAATGGTTGAACGAGGTAAAATTATTAGAAGAGATTGAGATTCCTCGATATATTGAATTTAAAGAAGATGCGCAATATTCGTTGCATACCTTTTGTGATGCTAGTCAACTGGCTTATGCCACTGTATGTTTTCTACGAGTAGACTATGGCGAACAAATCAATGTTCATTTTATTGGAGCGAAGTCGAGAGTGGCACCTAAGAAGAAGACAACTATTCCCAGGCTGGAACTGTTAGCTGCTACAATTGGAGCCAGACTGGGTTATAACATTTTACAAGAACTAGGCGACATAGAGTGTACCTTCTGGAGTGATTCTACTACCGTGATTAGTTGGATCAGGCGTGAAGAACCGTGGAGCATCTTTGTTTGGAATCGGGTACATGAGATTAGAAGATTGACTAATAAAGAAGCTTGGTCTCATGTACCAGGGCATCTCAACCCGGCTGATCTGGGTAGTAGAGGTTGTTCGCCTAAATACTTAGTTGAGTCTAAATGGTGGGAGGGTCCGCCATGGCTCAAACTGCCGAAGGAAGAATGGCCTTTGGAGAATGTTAAAATCAAAGAAGACGAGATTCTTCAAGAGAGAAGAAAATTGATCTCCGCTAATTTAGTAATTGAAAACAATAATTTGCTTCAAAGAATTTTAAAATTCTATTATAACTACTCTAAGTTGAAAAGAACCGTAGGTTGGATGTTAAGATTCGTAAACAATTTTTTTAAATTACCTGGTAACTGTGTGTCTGACACGCTTTCAGTTCAAGAACTTGAATCTGCTGAAAAATTTATTTTGAGACTAGTGCAAGAAGAATCTTTTAACGGAGTTAATGATCAGCAACTGAAGAATTTGAAACCTTTGCTTGATTCGGAGAATTTGCTACGAGTAAGAACAAAAATTTGGCTGCGAAAAGATTCTGAAGATTTCCGCGCCCCGATAATTCTTCCCTCAAAACATGAAGTGGTGGAAAGAATTATCTTTTATTATCATCAAAGATTTGGTCATCAAACTGGTCAAGGACTAATGAATGTTTTGCGTGAAAAGTATTGGATCCTAAGATGTCGCCAAACTGTGAGAAGAGTGGTCGGATTGTGTTTAAAATGCAAAAGATATTCTACTAGATCAGTGGGCGTAGAAACACCACCTTTACCTGAAGAAAGAGTGAGAGACGCAAAAATATTTGAAATTATTGGTATTGATTTTGCGGGCCCCCTTCACCTAAAAAATAGAGAAAAGGTATGGGTATGTGTGTTTACTTGTGCAGTATATCGAGCAATCCACTTGGAGTTAGTGGACTCTATGTCTACTGAGACCTTTATAATGGCCCTTCGACGTTTCATCGCACGAAGAGGACGACCGTCCATAATATATAGCGACAATGGTACCAATCTAAAAGGTGCATATAACCTCCTTAAAAAGGTCAACTGGAATAGAATCAGCGATTATAGTGCTGACCTGAAGATAACTTGGAAATTTAACCCTCCGACGGCTGCGTGGTGGGGTGGGTTTTGGGAACGATTAATTGGTATGTTGAAGAAACTACTTCGTCGAATACTGGGTAAAGCCTCTTTACATCACGAAGAACTTCATACTATTCTCTGTGATTGTGAATCCTACCTAAATGATAGACCTATTACTTACATGTCGGAAGATAACCATGATCCCATTCCCATTACTCCTAATATGTTCCTTCAAGAAATAAAAGAAGAAGGTATTCCTGATCTTGATCGAATTAATGAATTTTCCTTCGGAAAGAGGGCAAAATACAGACAAAGAATAAAGGAAGAGATCAGACAACGATTTCGTCTAGAGTATTTGAGCCAGCTCCTTATGCCGAATGAAAAAACAAAGGAAGAAAAGAAGATAAATATCGGAGACTTAGTGCTCATCGGATCTGATGATCGGAAGAAACATAATTGGCCTCTCGCTGTAGTGGAAAGATTGGTTGAAGGAAGAGACGGCAAGCAACGAGTCGCCTATTTGAAAACCGCCGACGGTTTACTCTGTCGACCGATCCAAAGAATTTTTCCTTTGGAATTAAAACCCGTCAATCCTGGAGAAGAATCGAAGATTGAAGATACTTCCGGGGATCAACCTGCTGCGTTTTCAGAGAAGATGTTGCGACCAAAGCTGAATACTAGACGGGGAAGAGAAGTTAAGATTCCCGCAAGATACTTAGACTGAAGAAGTTGAGGAGTGCTACTCCTCAAGGTGGGAGTATGTCCTGTCAAATTGAATTGGTTTTGAATTTGGCAACCATCAGCAGCGCTCCTATGAGGACCTTTTCAGAACGAAGGATGCATTTTTTCTAAAGATATATACTTACTATCTATTTTTCTATTCGTCTCATCTCAATGGTAGAAATTGTTTATGTTTGATTAAAAATTGTATTAAAATTTCACTTCAAATAATTACCATTTCTTATACTTTGTTAGTGTTTTAATAAATGATATTTTTATATGTTAAATAGTTGAATTATTTATTAACATTCGATAAAATCATACTCGATCCCTAATAACAAAACAGTGGCTTTTTATTTTATTGTAGGGGAAAATAAATCGCTTCAGAGATAGCTTTTAACCTTAATTCTAACTCTAATTAATTATACACTATTCTTATATTAATATAATTATACTAGAATTATTTATTAATGAATAGATTTAGATAAACTATATTTAGGTAGTTTTCAAAATAAAATAATAAACCTAATAAAACTTGGGTAGAAAAACAGAACATACGGGAGAAGATCAATAAGTCCATGACTTTTTGAATTTCCTGTCTCTTAAATGAAATGGCAACACTGCTCCAGTTATCAGGGATCTATCAGATGACTCCTGGCGAAATTTGAACCAGCTGGGCCTTTTAGTTTCTGTTTGACATCCATTAATAGCCGACTACCTCGTTTTTTGAGAAGAAAATGGAAAAAAATGAATTTCCACGAAAATCTATGCATCGGGATAGGAATTGGTCCCTCATCCGCCCTATTCCCCGGGTATTAGCCCCGAGTGGCTATTTCTTGTTTCAAAACCTGGAAAAATGACTCGGCGGAAAGAAATCTGACTCCAACGATGAAATCATCTCATAAACAAATTTTTTACCTAATTAGAAATACTTATTTTGATGTGTTCGACAAATCTTATTTTTTAGATGGGATAAAAAAATTGGACACACGTTGGACGAAGTGTATAGAGCTAAAAGGAGCCTACGTTGAAAAATAAAATAATTCTTTATCCAAAACCTGTGTTTTATTCAAAAAGTCACCTACTTATTGACCTGCCCTCGAATATAAATATTTGTTGTTTAAAATAAATATTCTGGATATAGTTTTTTAAATTTATCCCTATAAAATATAAATAAATAAATAAATAAATATATATTTACAATTATAACTAATTAAATTAGATCAGATTGTAAACATTTTATTATTATATAAATGAAAGGCTTCACTGATGATTTATTAGGGGGTTATCCTCCCTTTTTATTATCTCTTATTTGATCTTTCTTAGGAAAAGAAATTATGGCCGCATTAGTTCGATTTCAGTTGTAAATGTCGAAAGGACAACCTGTCCCTTTTTCTTCGAGATTGTTGTGTAAATCTATCCGTTTTTTGCATCGCTGGCGCCATCATTTGCAGACAAAGGTAAATTTTTTTGTTACCTTCTTCTAACTTAGCTTTTACCCATTATTGGATATTATAATTTATAGGCGTGATTGTTCTTGTTGGCCTCCAGATTATTATATAGCCTAGTGGGTTTTCATTTTCAGCTTGGGACTGTACAAGTGAGGAAATTGTAATGCAATAAGTTGTAAATTACTTGACCTAGTGCTTAATTAAATACGTAGAGGGGAAGGGTGGCTATAAAACCGACTCTATACTGTATTTTAAACGGGTTCATAAAACTGGGCAGCAGGAGATCCATATGGCTTGGCGTTGCTCTGCATCATCCCCCTCACAAATGATTTTGGCCAAGTCCATTTGAGGGTGCGTTTATTGAAACGCATCTGAGGGCATTGGATGAATAGCTTGGGGGTGAGGAAATTCGCCCTTTTTTGACACTTGCTAGTGTTGGATCGAAAGGCCACTTGTTATTGACACTCGGTCAGCACGAGGCCCAGCTGTCAGTCCGGGGAAAGATTTTAAAATTGCTTTTGAAAAGCGATCGATCACGAAATTTCCGAGACCTCAAAAAATGTTTCTTATTATTTATAGGAAGTAGATAAAGACGATATTAAACGATATTTATTAAATATTTTATTATCTAGATGAAATATTTTTTTATAGAAGAGAGTTTAAGAGGAAGAGGTGGGGGGGGGGGGGGGCGGAGTGAAAAAAACCGAGGGAGAAAGAGAGAAATTTATATCTTAGATAATTCTTGAACCTTTATATATATATATATATTTATATATATATAATATTATACTTTTATTTTATAATAAAACTTTTATATTTTTTTCATTAAATGGAATTTGATTTAAAAGCTAACATTAAAATTTATTAAAGATTCATTGAATAAATTACATGAAGATATTTGGAGAAACATATCTATAAAACGAATATAAAATAGGAGAATAAAAAAAAATCATAATAAAGTTGATACATGTCTAATGGAAGTAATTTCAAAAATTAAGAGGCGCTTTTAACTAGAAGTTTATTTAAAATAAAAAAATAAATAAATAAAGTGTAATAGGGGCGGGGGAGGAAAGTTCCACATCTTCAGTTTCTTTTCTCTGTTATTTACACATTTATTGAGATAATGGGAAAATATAAAAAATTTTTTTATTGAAAATGAGAGCGTAATCTGTTAATGAATGAATACCAGATATATAAAAAGCAATTATAATTTAATATCTTCATTAGGTGGTGATAATTCTATATTAAATTAGAATATAAAGAAGTGAAAAGAAGGATTTTGATAAATAAATGTTTATGGCTTAGGATAAATTAATTACAAGAAATAAAAAATGCTTATGGGCTATGCAAAATGTTATGAAATTCTCCAGGCAACTATAATTTTAATTTCTAATCATTGATACATATGTATTTTGATTAACTATAATATTTAACTAAATCATTCTCAAAATTTATTACAAATCAATACAGATCCGATAATTAATAGTTCAATAGATAATTAAATAATAATAAATAGGTAATTGACAATATAATAATTGTAATCCAATATTAAAATCGACTTATAAGATGTAATACAATAACCTTTAATATTTATTTATCCATTTCCTTTTTAAAACAAAAAGTGATTTAAATAAATAAATTTAAATAAATATTATAATAAAATTAATTGTAATTATTCAAGTAAACGCATTTTCGTGGATTTGGAGTATACTTTACAAGTGGGTTCCTTTTGCAATTCCAAATAAACTTTTCTTATGAAATTTTTTCGGGCCTCTTCTAGTTTACGAGATAATAATTATTAAAATTTGTATATAAATCCATTGATATTCTATTTAGCTGGCATGTATTATCCGTTTTACTACCAGAGGGCGCACTAATTTATAAATCCAAACCGAACTTATTGAATAAGTCAATAAAACATTACTTAATGGCACATTTCGACGTTCATAACTAATTTGTCAAACTTAAAAAATCTTTATTTTAATAATTTTTATCTCGTAAACTAGAAGAGGCCCGAAAAAAATTCATAAGAAAAGTTCTTTTGGAATTGCAAAAGAAACCCAAATAATCCAAATCCACGAAAATGCGTTTACTTGAATAATTACCAAATTAATAATATTAATAATAATAATATTATGAAAATAAAATATTAAATTTAATTTTAAGATAAATTCAACTAGAGTAAGTATATTAAAATTAATTTGATTAATTAATTTTAAACTAGAAAATTATCTAATCTTAATAATTTAAATTTTGTATTGAAATTTATAAAATTTTATAAAATTTAATTTTTGAGTTAATAATTGAGTGATAGTCTTCCAATAGATAATCACACAGTAGTTTAAGAGTAAGCCTATTCAAACTTTCACTATTAAAAGAGGTTTGTCACAGGATAAAAAAACCATAAAAACATTGATAAAGAGATTAGAAGAGACTTAAAGTAACAAAAAAAAAACAAACACCTACGACATAACTGTTACCAAATAGTAGAAGCAACTTAACTGAGATTTTTGTTCCTTGATTTAATCTTGCGTACTTTTGTAAGAAACGTTGATTTAGTAACAAATAAGATTTTAATTTGAGAGATAATAATACTACCCATATATAGTCTTGCTTATTTTTCTGTTAACATATACATAATCTCCCCCCCCCCCCACTCCATAATCAAATGATAATGTTTGTTTTTAAAATATCCCCTTTAATAATGAAATAATTTGGATGTAGAATAACGTAGAGGATTCGAACTCGGATCGTTTAAAAGCTCTTGCTTCTTAAATTGTCTATACCGCACTTGGCATTAATGCCCTTGCGATATATTAGGTCCGGGCCATGAATGGCTAATACGAAGGCAGGCCTCAGGCTATTAGCCCCGGCGATTCATCATGTCCACGTGCACAAACGCCCTCCACCGTCTTCGGTCAATATTGGAATTGTGATCAATCCTCGACATCGAAGAAAGCATCGCCCTAAATGCGTCTTCCTTACTGAGATATCTTTTCTTTTTTTTTTTTTTTTTTTTGTATGTAGGAAACATCTTGACCGAGGAAACTTTCAAGAGGGATCGTTCCCTCTCCCTTCTTTTCACGAGCTTATGTATTTAAAAAGATATATAATATATTTTGACATAAGTTATTGATAACAAAAATATTTAGAAATTGTGAGTGCTTTTCAAGTTTTTGATGGTATGAAAAAGGAATAAATTAAAAAAAAAGAATATTTGATATTTCTCAGTCACGTTTTAACATACATAAAATAAAACTCCTTTTTTTATTTTATTTTTTTTTTATTTAAGTTGCTTTTATTTTTATCATTTGAAACATTTTTCATATCCAATGATGGAAGAGATATAAATATTAATATTTAAATATTCAAAGTGATAATTTTTTTTGTCAGTTGACTAATGTAACAGATTGATTTTTAGAGAAAGAAGATTTCTCTTATTAGGACTGACACTGGCACCAAAAATCGAATTCAAGCAGAATAAAATTCAAAAAATAAGGAACATTAATTTAGAGAAATTTGATGTATCAGGTTAAAATATAAATAAAAAAGTATTTGGACATATTTAGAAGGGAGGAGAAAGAACAGCCTCTAAAATTATATGGAAATACCTTAACCAGCCGTTTGGTAATTTAGAAAATTATACTTTACGAATTGAGAAATTGTGGGTCTGTTACAGGAAATTAATAATAAATTTTCCTGGCAGATTTTTATGAAAATCATACATTCTACTTTTCTTATCTTATAGGTAAAACCCTTGATATGTACATTCAATTTCTTCATTCACAAACCCTGCAATTATTAGTTAGTAAATATAAAACCCTTAATAAGAATGAATGTATGTACAGAGTATGTACAGGTCCATAAATGTTTAAAAATGAATACAAAATTAATATTAATTATAAATATTAAAATATATAACATATTATTTTAATTACCAATAATAAAATATTTAGATTAGTCAATTTATTCTAAAAGTTCTCACTGTAATATTATTAGATAATATTTATTGAATATTTTAATTGTAATAAGATATTCTTTACTTACTTATATAATTTTAAATGAAACTAAAAAAATAATAATAATTATATTGATAGAGCTAATTAAAAATAATGTTTTCCAAATATTAATTATTTTAATTTAAATATAATCAATTAAAATAATTATTCATGTAAATCAGACTTACAGATGGATTATTGGTCTCAAAAATCCTATAAAACGTGAATTTCTTAAAAATCCTGTACACAATTTTCAAGAAAAGAAATATATAAATACTATATGGGCTGAAAAGTCCCGGGATTTTTTAATAGGTGACGCCACTAGAAAATAACCATGACTCATTCGAGAGGCTCATCTGTCATTAGTTTATGTATGAAATATCATGATATTTCGTCCATTCGTTTACAAGCTACAGTCGTTTGAGTGAAGCTACTTTCGCATTCATAAGAAAAATGGAAAAACAGGAATATCGCATCTTGATAAACTGTTGTTCTCGAAGGAGCAGATGTGGAATAACATTCCTGCAACCACTTCAATGATTGTTCACAAGTTTTTCCCATTAAAAAACAATGTTTAATCAAGACGCGATATTCCTGTTTTTCCAATTTTTCTTATGAAAGCGAAAGTAGCGTCACTCAAACGACTGTAGCTTGCAAACGAATGGACGAAATATCATGATAATTCATACATAAACTTAGTGACAGATGAGCCTCTCGAAATGAGTCTTGTTTATTTTCTAGTGGCGTCACCTATTGAAAGACCCCGGGACTTTTCAGCCCATGTGGTATATATATAAAATTTTTATTAAAAATATAAGATTAGATACATAATATGTATGTATACATTTCTAATCTAATTATATTATATTGTAGAAATTGAAACAAATAGCTATTACTTTATAAAATGATTTTTTAATTAATAAATGAACATTAATTATATAAATCTTTACTATAAAGCTTCTAAGGAACGTAGAATAATAATACCTATAAAGTGAAGCCCTTCTCCTCAACAAAAGCTAAAGACCATTGTATTGTATTAATATAACCCCTAATATAATAAATTCAAAAATGTTTAGACAAAAAACTAAATTAATATTTTTTCAGTTAGGGGGGGGGGAATGAATTCTTGACTTCAAAACACTGGTTATAAATAAAAAAAAAAATATAGCACACAATGAATTGAGATATTATTTTAATTCACTAAGTATAACAATGAAAACAAATTTATTATAATAATTATAATAACTATTCAAATAATTAATCCAGAAATATCTTTTAACAAACCTCCAAAAAGAACTGACACAAATTTCTTTGATTAAAAATTGAAACAAAAATATCGTATTGGAACAAAGATAAAAATTGTTTATTATTATTATATTGTTATTATATTAAAATTCTGTTACCTAAAGCGCGTGAAATAAAAATAAAACTATGCCAATTTAATAAGAAAAATGAATGTGTCAAAAATTAATGTATAAAATTCCACTCATTGTTCGTTTATCACCTCACAGCTCATTGGAACGAATGCTTTCTTTTAAATATTGTTCTTCTGAGAATTAAGTTAGAAATGCAAACAAAAAAATAAATAAATAAATCCAGGGATTAATTAAAAAGAAACTCATCAACATATTTAACGACTTAGATCACTAACCAGTCGGATTTTTTAGGAGTTTATTACCCTTTTGAAAAAAATATAACATTATGTTTTTCTATGAATGGGTTATATAATTAATTTTTATGAAACAGATTTCTAGGATAATAAATATTATTTATGCTTATTTTTTTTACAGATATCTTGAATTTTCAGGGGTTTATTCAATAATAAATAAATTTTGATTGATGTTAAATTATCAATTATATATGGAATTGAATCTAATGAAACCATTCTATCCCATTTATAACATATATACATTATATGATAATTTTAAATGAATGTCTTCTAACAGCAGGTGACAATTTAATAAAAATTTATACTTATTAATAAAAATATTTGTTTATTTTTTCCTTACACCAATATACCAAAGGACCACCTCAAAAACAAATTGAATTTAATTAAAAATAGGAAAATAAATAAATATATATAATAAGATTCGACAATTGCAATTAAAGATAGCGTAGAAAAATTAATCGAAGCAGGAAAAGCGGTGGGGCTGGAAATAAATATATCTAATACAAAGTATTTAGTAACAGATAGGAATAGTATTAACACAGAAAGTCTTAACATACAAAATGTAGAATTTGAAAATGTAGAAAAATTTAAATACTTAGGTACTGTGATAACGAAAGATAATAATATTCGAGAAGAGTTAAAAGCGAGAGTACAATCGGGAAACGCCTGTTATCATGCAATAAAGGGGCTTATCGCGTCAAATTTATTATCAAACAGGATAAAAATTAAAATATATAAAACAATTATTTTACCGGTTGTATTATATGGATGCGAGGCATGGTCTATGACCTTAGGTGACGAGAGTAGATTGAGAGTATTTGAGAATAGGATTCTGAGAAGCATTTAGGGACAAAAGAAAGATGAGGTCACCGGGGAATGACGAAGATTGCATATCGAGGAGCATGACCTCTATGCATCTCCAGATATAGTTAGAATTATAAAATCGAGAAGGCTGCGGTGGGCAGGACACGTGGCTAGAATAGGGGAGGAAAGAATGGCGAAAATTATATTGGGGGGGGGGGGAGACCGAGTGGAAAAAGTCCGCTTGGAAGACCAAGGTGGGTGCATAATGTGGGAAGGGACGTGAGAGAGATGGGAGAGGAGAGGGATTGGAGGGTTGTGGCTCAGAATAGAGACACTTGGAGAGGGCTGCGGACAACAACTTTCGAGTTCCGTAGAGCCACAGAGATAGATAAATAAATATATTAATAAATTATAAATTAATATTACATGAGAAGATGGTGATCTTCAATAGTACGTTTCTTCTCTTTTTTGATCATTTGTTCCATTCAATCCTATCTGCCCTCTCCCTAACAATAGAGAAGCTACGAAACCAAAAACAAATTTTCGTTTTAAATAATTTTTATTTCATTATAGTGAAATAAATAGTGTTAAATTAGTAAAATTGATATGATTAAAAATATAGTTTTGATATTTTTGTACATCTTAATTTAAAGATAAAATCGTTGTTTTATTGATTAAAGCAACCTGAATACGTGTATTTCCTAAACTATATTGTATACCTATATATAGTTAAGTAATAAATTCTAATTCTTATCAATTTGATCAAAAATATTTAAATTAATTAAATTTCACAATATAAATAAAAACTATTTAGGATATGATATTTTTCTTAATAAACTCTCTCTTAATATATATATTAAAATAGGGTTTAGAATTCGAAAATACAAGTTTTAAGGTCCTCCGAGTCCATAAAACATAGTCATGAAAAATGATTAATGTATGTGTGTGACTGAGTGTATATGAACCGTATAACTTAAAAATAAAAAGATTAATATGCATATTTAAAATAATTATTAATATGCCAGGGATGCTACAGCAACTTTTTCATTAAAATCAGATGTACGGAAGTATCACTTTAATCATATCAATTTTATTAATTTAACCCTTTTTATTTATAAAACATAATCCCGAAAATGATTTGTTTGTGTATGCCTGCATGTATGTGAAAAGTATAACTCAAAAATCAAAAGATTAATATACATATTTTCCAGATATTAATATGCCTGAGATGTTACAGCAACTTTTTCATTAAATAATACTAATAAATAAAGGAATAAGAATAAGTATATACTTGATAAAAATATTTAAGTAAGTATTAAATTACTATAAATTTTTGATTTTTATAATAATCTGGAGTGTCTCCACTCGACTATCTCGCAATTTGAATTGGATTAAATAACATATATTAAATTTAAATTAATTTTAATTAATTATAAATTAAAAGTAATAAATAATATTTATTAAACCAGCGCATGTTTGGCTCTTTGTTGATGGGACCAAGTCAGGTGCTGGTGCGTTACTTGCAGTGGTATTAAAAAAGAATTCCGCTACTTTCAGCGATTCAATCAAGCTGAAATTCTACATATAGCAGTTTTATACAATTTTTAATCATGTGACAAACTATCAAACATATATCTTAATTTTACGGTTACTCTAGAGGAAAAAAAATCAAAACGTTGTAGGTAATGACCCGCTTCCGAAAACTACGAATTGTTGCGTAATCTTGTCTAAATACCCACACCCAGAGAAATTTTTCTCAACCTTAGTGAAAATGACTCAGGGACCTTCAAAACGTATAAAAACATCAAAATCTCGACATCAAAAATTTTCATGATTGCAATACTAACTCTGGTGAGATAGTAAAAATTTTAAAGAAAAATCATTAAAACTACAAAAAATACTTATGTATGTATATAAATAATATTCTTTTCAAAATATCTTTCTTTCCGAATTGTCTGGTAGATAATCTTGGGATAAAAATTAAAAATGACGATAAATAAATAAATAATCGATTTTTTCAAAATGCAACTTGTCAGCTGGCTGGTAGTTGATGTTTGTTCAAGCTTGTCGTCACACAAGTCCCCGAGTTATTAGTTGTGGAATGTATTAAAAGGTGAAATGCAATACTTTTCATTCATGACGTTGGATGACATCATCGAGGTCCGTCTCCCCGGGGGTCCAGAGCCCCCCTTCTGAGTTAGGAGGGGCAAATATTATGGCCATTGATTTATGGACCAGGTCCCTGTATATCATTGGTTGCATCGCGCATAGATAATCATCCGCGTATATCTCTGCTGTTTGTTTTGTGTGTGTCTCTCTTTCTCTCTCTCTCGCCCTCTCTCAACTGCTATAAGATAAATAAATATAAGCCAAGTCGAATTGCATCAATTTTCGAGAAGTTATTCTGCTGTTTAAAATAATTTATATCAAATATGAAATCGAATTGAAAACAACAACTCCTACGGACATTCTTGGAATGACTGGAAGACTCCCTCGGGAGCAAAAGGGCCTGCTCAGTCAAGAATTAAATCGCCATCAACCGGAAATATTAAGATGTTAACATTGTCTGAAACAGCCCTGGAAATATAATTTGACCCAACACGAATAGAAACATCAGCGCATTTTTATAAAAACTCATAAAATTAATTCCAAATGGAATATGTAGTATATAATCAGGTAATTTATAATCAAATTTAAACAATTAAACTTTAATATTTTTTTTTCCTAATTTAAAAAATTCTACCATTTTCGTTTCGTTAGTTTTTTTTTACATATAGTAGTATTATTTGAATAATTTAATATAATTATAAAATATGTTAATTCGAAAAATTAATTTCTAAATAAAAAAATAAAAAATAAAAAATAAAGACTTATTATTTTGAATATTTCTTTCTTAATGGATGGTCGAACAGCACAATCCATTCATATTATAGGATAATGCCATTCTTAATAGAATCTTTTGATTAGTTGATGTTTTAAATAAAGATAAGAGTATCTATTCTAAAGAGTGATAATACAATCGTTTTAATTGGTTAAATTAAATGATCATCTGTTTCTGTTTTTTAAGTGCTTTGGAAATATGTGAGAGGGGGGATTTTATTACCTGATTCTCTATCAAGAAGACAGAAATTAAAAAAAAAAACAATATTCAAACTATTAGCACACAGTTTATTTTCAATTTTATTTTTATCGTTATTTATTGAAAAGAAAAACAAAATAAAATGAAAATTAATATAAGATTTATATTTTCTGAATCGTCAAAATTAATTAATTAATAGAAAGTGCGTGATAAAATCAATGAGATTTTTTGAAAAAAATAGAATATTCTTTTAAATGTTATTAATTCTTAAAAAATAATTAAAAAAATTAATTGTATTATTAAAGTGTCAAATAAATTATTATATTTATTATTTTATGTCTCTAGAGATCTAAGTTAAATTCTACATTTATTTTTTACATCCATCACACTACATATTTTAATTTTTTGTAAACTTGTTGAGGTTTGAACATACATCCTCAAGTTCAATATTTCACAATTATACCACTGAATATAATATAATAATTAATTTATGGATATGAATTTATACAAGAAACTAGTATAATTTAATTATATAATTGAAAATAAGAACAAAAAAAAAATAAATTATTTTAAATTAAAATTAAATAATTTATTTTATTCTACTGAATTATATTTAATTGTATATGTAATAGAATATAAATAAATAAAGCATAGAAAAAAATAATTTGAATACAAATGAAAATTTTAATTAATTATTATATGCGTTCTTTAGAAAAAATCAAGAAAAAAAATAATATAAAAATTACTCCCTCCCCCTTTCTTTTTCATAAAGCATAAGTTTTTTGTTTAGTCATTCACGATCTGTATATCTTTTACGATTGTTTACTCAAAGTTCAGTAGTCACTAAATCTTTATCTTTTCAAAGATTACTCACGATCTTTTCTTGTACTTCATTTCATTTAACCAGTGAATCATGTTATTATACCTCTCTCTGTATTTTGTTCGTTTTGGTTTTGAAAAATAATTTTAAGATATTTTTCGTCTTGATTAAAATGCAAAGAAAAAATATAAATAATAATTTCACAATTATTATAATTATTATCATTAATCTCTCCCTGAAAACTATTAAATGATGATGCCAGATAGCTAAACCATTTTTATTGTAACTGTTTAAATGTTTATTCTAAAATAAATTTGATCATTGTGATTGATATAAAATTATAAATGAAAATTTTTTCAGATTATTTTGTAATCTTACTTTCTTATGTGAAAATTGGATTCTTTATCAATAGATATTAAGTAAAACAAATATGGTTTGTTCAATTTTGATATACGAGGGCAATTCACAAAGTAGGTTACGTTTTGGAATTAAGACAAAACTAGTACAGGAAAATGTTTTTTATTATATACACATTTGAAATAGCAAGTAAAATACTATTTTTCTACATAATCGTCAAAAAAGTTAAGACATTTAGCTTCGAAATTCCTTCCTCATAGGAATCCGCTGCCTCAGCCAACACACA
Source organism: Labia minor (assembly GCA_963082975.1). NCBI lineage: Eukaryota > Metazoa > Arthropoda > Insecta > Dermaptera > Spongiphoridae > Labia > Labia minor. The sequence continues at coordinate 31,918,790 of OY720347.1, forward strand.
TTCTCCCAAAAAAACCACGAAAGTGTTTGCAAACGTTGTCTGTCAGGAAGTTGATGGCAACAGTGTTCTGGAACAGAAAAGGTGTGATTCTTGTCGATTTTCTGGAACGTGGTGCAACAAGAAACTCTGATAGGTATTGCCAAACATTGCGAAACCTAAGAATGGCAATTGAAAACAAGCAAAGAGGGAAACTCAGTTCAAAAGTGTTGTTTTTGCACGACCTCACACGGCAAATTTCACACAGAATTTCCTTCAGACCTTCAAGTGAGAGGTTTTTCCTTCAACACTCAGGCGGCGGATTTCTATGAGGAAGGAATTTCGAAACTCGTTCATCGCTACGATAAATGTCTTAACTTTTTTGGTGATTCTGTAGAAAAATAGTATTTTAGTTGCTCTTTCAAATGTATATAATAAAAAACATTTTTCTTTACTAGTTTTGTCTTAATTCTAAAACGTAACTTACTTTGTGAATTACCCTCGTATCTGCCATTATATTTATATTCAAATGTGGTTGGGCGTTCAAAAATGCATAGTAGAGCTGCTAAGACGAGTTCAAACCTTACCAAATCCACAGAAATTTATTATAAAACCATAAAATGATTGTCTGAAAAAAACTGATATTCAAATACTCTAAAAAAAATATAAATCTTTCATTCTTCTATCATTTAAGTAAAACCAATGATTGAATATAAGTATTATTTTTATACAAATAAACTTGTTATTGAAAAAAGCTTGTAACATGTGTCAAACTATCAGTATCGTTGTTTTTAATATATGATTGTTATATATAATCGTAATGATAATTGATATTATGTATTGGTGCAATATACTCTAATCTCCTACGTAAAAGTGGGTCAGTTCTAATAAAGAATAAAATAATAAAAAAGAAAAATTGAAAACAACTTGTACAACCATTATATAGAATTGATAGATGCTTAACCGACATTTAAGACCACCCTGTAAAAAAAATATTTATATTCATATATAATAAAAAAGGATAATCAAGAACATATATTATAAATATGTTCGTTCTTTTGTACTAGAATAATTGTTTACATAATTTGTTAATTTCTAAATTAAAAACAAGAATAAAGTTGTAAAATAATGATAATCTAAAAGAGTTTTCGGAGTATTAGACCTCAGGCCATATCAAGCCCGTTATATGATTTTATTTGGATAACGAACTTGTTTAAGGATATCAAAGGTGAGTAATATTGTTATAGCTTAATTTCCAGTTAGTGCTGATAAATTCTCTTTGAATAAAAACCCAATATATTTATGCATATTATAATTATGATTTATTATGACTATGAACAATCACATAAAACTTGATAAATACCCTCTTTGTATTAAATTTTAAAAAAATACATTATTTGATAAGAGAAACAAAAACACAAGGTGACTGAATCATTCAAATTATTATTAAAATTTTTAAATAAAACAAAAGTAGAAATATTTTTTCCCAAAAGACGAAATGTTTCTCATTTCAGGAACATGGATCCCTTGATTATTAATATAGATTTCCACAATTGTGATCTTAAAATATATATATGAATATAACTCTGAATATTTAAAATAGTATATTCTCCGCAAATAAAATAAATATCGATGCCATCTCAACATAGATTTAAAGCCATGGCAAACTATTCATATTGAAATTTCTTTGAAATTCTATTTATATATGCTTTAAAAAAATATTAACTAAATACTGGAATTAATTTGATAATGATGTTAGTAAATTTTAAAATTATTTATTGAATGTTATTAATCTATCTCTGTTGTTCTACGAAACTCGAAAGTTCTTGGCCGCAGCAACCACACTTCTCCAAGTATCCCTATTCTGAGCCACAACCTTCCAATCCCTATCCTCTACTATCTCTCTCACGTCCTTTCCTACATTATCCACCCAACGCGTCCTTCCAAGCGGACGTTTCCCACTCGGTCTCCACACCAATATATTTTTCCTCTCCCATTATAGCCACGTGCACTGACCATCTTCTCGATTTTATAATTCTATGTCTGGAGATGCATAGAGGTCATGCAATTTCTAGTTATGCAGCCTTCGTCATTCCCCGGTGACCTCATCTTTCTTTAATCCATAAATGCTGCAAAGAATCCTATTCTCAAATACTCTAAATCTACTCTCGTCTCCTAAGGTCATAGACCATGCCTCACACCCATATAATACAACCGGAAAAATAATTGTTTTATATATTTTAATTTGTATCCTGTTTTATTGAATGTTGATTTTATTTAATTATTTTCTTTTATCAAAAATATCAAATCGTATCTCAAATCTTAAAGTTGTGAGTTTCGAAACTTGAGCCAAAGTTTAAAACCTAATCAAGTTCAAAAATTTAAAAATTTATTTAATATATAAAATAAAAAATAAATAACTTTCGAATGTTGTTTTAAATAATATTATATTATTTTATTATTTAATATTATCTATTTTTACTATACAATAGACCCTAAAAACACATATTGTAAAAATTTTGTTAACACATTAATTTTATTAAATTGATTAGAATTTATAGAATACAAACTAATAGTTTTAATGATAGGGGTTTAGTGGTCATTGCCATGCCCTGATGCAATTTATCTATATATATAAAGGAGAGTGTTTGTATGTATGTATGTATGTATGTATGTATGTATGTATGTATGTAATTTGTTTACTTTTTTGCTGTCATAGAAACAAACAAAAAAGAAATTTCCTACTTAACCGACACTTTACCGGTAATTTAGAATTATGAACATCAAAAAATAAGAAACGATTTCTATGAAATTACATCACAATATTCTTATATATCTCTATGGTAACATAGGCTATAGATTTTATTAATATCTAATTCTAATCAATAACCGCAGAATTTAATTTTTTAAAGTTTATATAGTTCTCCGTGTTGTTCATTCAAGAGCCAGGCGTGGCCCACTGACTGGCGGACTCATTTTACACAATGTATATAACTAGCAATCAAAGAATTATTATAATATTTAACTTTTTATTTTAAATTCTAATATTCAAATATCATTTCAATTAAATAATTTATTCTAAAAGTTCTCATTTTAATTAATATAATAAAATATTTAAATCATATTTAACTTAAATTATTTTGTATTTATTCTTTCTATATTTGAATACTTCTTTTAACCGGGAGCTTAGCCGCGAGGTTATAGTGACCGGTCCGCCGACTCGAGTTCGAGTGTTCAAACCTCGCTGAGTGCATCGATATATAAATCGATATATATAAGTATAGATATAAGAATAATAAAGAAGGCTGGCTAAAATGGTGATAATCCGAAAGCCAAATAAATAAAATAAAAAAAAAAAAAAAAATACTTCTTTTATTTTAAGGGAGGGAATTAACTATGATCTAAAAAAATTAATAAATAAACTTAATAATAAAAAATCAAATAAATCCACTAATTTAAATTAATACTATTAATGAATGTATATATTGTTAAGTTATCTTTAGTTTTATCAATACTTTTATACCGTTAATTTTTATAAATTGTCTCAAGTCTCTAACTTTGCATTTTCTAAAATTTTATTATAATTAAAAATATTCAATAAAAATCAAGCAATGAAATTAAAATATCAAAATGAAATGATCAAGAAATATTATACTCTATCATAACATATACAATACTTATAAACTATAGGCGGAGGAAATATTAGACGATATCATTGCGGGTTCATGCCAAATCGATCAACATTAATTAAGATATTTTCATTATGACAGATATTAAAAAAACCGCGAATTCAATATCTCTGTTCACTAATTATTTGTAGACTTTAGTAAAACCTACGCATGACTCAATAGATCCGGATAAACTTTTTCAAATTTTGATCTTAAAATTTATCTTGAAGGTAGTAAAGAAAGAGTAAGATGCGGAAATCAATTGTAAAATATTAGGTGATTCAGACGACTTAAATATAATAGGAGATTCGGCAATTGTGCAATTACAGATAGCGAGGAAAAATTAATCGAGGTAGGAAAAGAGATGAGGTTTGAAATTAATAATGATAAATAAATATATTTAGAAACAAACAGGAGCAGTATTAACATACAAAATGTAGAATTTGAATATGTAGAAAAATTGAATGTAATCACGAAGGATAATAATATTTGAGAAGAATTTAAATCGAAGTTGCAACCGGGAAACGCCTGTTATCATGCAGTAAAGAGGCTTATCTCATCAAAATTATTATAAAAGGGAATGAAAATTAAAATATATAAAACAATTATTTTGTCTATTGTATTATATGAGTGTGAGACATGGTCTATGATCTTAGGAGATGAGAGTGGATTCAGAGTATTTGAGAATAGGATTCTCCCCAGCATTTATGGGCCAAAGATGAGGACACCAGGGAATGACGTAAGAAAGATGGAACAGAGGCTCAGGATAAGGACACTTGGAGAAATGTGGTTGTAGCTGCCAAGAACTTTCGAGTAGATAGTTATAACATATTCAATAAAAATATATATAATTAATTTACTGATTAAATTAAAATATATTTTAAATAATCACACAATAAGAAATGAATGTTTTATGTTATACATTGATTGAAACAAAATGGATGAAAACCTTTTACTACTTTCAACCAAATACTATGTACCACTCGGGGGTACAGGGGGCGGAGCCCCCGTCTAGATGTGAAGAGCGACGAAGGAGCTCTGAGCAGCTAGTATTACTGATATAATTTAACTTTATGTAAATTTGTATTTAATATTTTTTTTAAAATTATAATTTATCTATAACCGTCATTTAAATGAATGAAAAATAAAATAAAATTATTAATATAATATTTAATTAAATTATAATAATAATTTTATATAATAATTATATTTTAAAAATTTGAGGAAATTGAAAAAATATTTTCTTTTAAAGAACCACACAATGAAGTTAAAAATACAATTACTTACATGTTTGACTCATCATTGATAACCTTTAGTAAGATATATATTAAAATAATATAATATTTGTTTTTCAGGTTATTTATTAAATAATAATTTACTTCCATATACTGATTGAAAATTTTCGTTATTTGTCAAAAGGATGATATTATATTAAATATGATTTCAATTTAATATATATATATATATATATAAGAAAATAATTAATATCAGTAATTAATATTAGAAGAGTTAATATTAAAAATTAATATTATCTTCTTTTTATTTAAAGAATATTAAATTATTGGTAATTAGAAAAAGTAAGATCAATTTTCTAATAGCTTATCAATTAAGGAAATTCCTAATTAAATTGATTGAAAATTTCATTTTCTCGATGATTATGAATTATTTGAATGATGATTGCCGATAGCCTGAGGACCACTTGTCCAAGTGGCTGAGGCGCCAGTCGGATCCGAAGGACGCGTCGCTGTCCCCGACGCAGATCAGACTGTATTTAGATAATGGAGATAAAAAAAAATTCAAAAGGATTTGTTCAGACTTCAAACGAAATTCTTTTGCCGAGGTGTAGAAGCCATCGCAAATTAATTAAACCAAATCTTTTTTTACGTGCATTTTTTTCGTTTAAATTCAAATAAAAAAAAAAAAAAAAAAAAAAAATTGTTGAATAATAAAGAAATCGTTGTGGATGAAAAACCTCAGTTTGAAGAAATATAAGTGTTATTATAATTAAATATTTACTTAAAAAATGAATGAAAAAAATAAAATAAGTGTAGTGGATTTGCTGGAGAAGAGGTTGCCATGTGAACGGTTTTGATTATTGTTTTTGGAAGATAAATAAACTAATTGATTGTAATATGTTTTATTAATTAATATAAATGTTAATTTTATTTATTTTTTTTATGAAAAAATGTTTATATATATATATATAATTTCATCTTAACACCAAACAAAGTTACTACACAAGGGAATTTAGTAAACAAGTTAAAATTTTTCTACATTTTATTATTATATTATACTACATATACACTAGTAAAATATGCAACAGAGAGAGAGAAAAAATATCGTTATTAATTAGAATCCCAACTTAGTAATAATAATAATAATAATTATATTTATGATTAACAATTTTAGGACTAAATTATGATAATTATATAATTTATTGTTATGATTTTGATATTTTTGATTTTAATGACACCAGTTTGACTAATTACTTTAAAAAGTAAAAGAAAAAAAAACAATTAAAATGACAGGGGGGTCTTAATCAGTTCTAGACCCTCTACTGTATGAATTTTGAACATATAAGTATATATATATATGTATATATATATATATATATACATATACATATATATATATAGAGGTACATACTATATATTTACTATATTTCTCTTTTAATAATAATAGACATAAATCAAAAAAGGGTGGGACTGGGTGAAAAAGGCTTCCAAGAAGTTTGTTTGTAAATAAACAAATTGAGTCGATCGTTAAACCAAATACATGGTCAGCTGACATTATGAAGGTAGATATAAGGGAATTGGGGAACTGTAGGATGCATCTGGTGTAGTGTGCTGACCAAGAATATTCTTGTTCAGAAGCATCACAGAATTAGACAATAAGAATAGATACATAAATAAATCAATAAATACAATATAAATTTTCTTCAAATAAACTTAAACCAGAAGGCCAGAATTAGGACCAAATTGATTATTTTTTCTATTTTATCATTTTTTTTCTCTTTTTTAGTATTTCAAATTAATATAAGATTGTTTAAAGCAGGCGTCACCAAAGTGGCCTATAGAGACCCCCAAGGGTCTAATTAACAACAATAGGGGTCGATCTCGTCCAAGGGGACAAATGGGGGTCGAATGGGACTCCACAGAAAAACAATTCTTAATACTCAAATCACACATACCTAACTGCTATGTAAAATTTTAAATTTTTTTTATAATTGATTTAATATCATTTTCTTTATAGAAAATAAAACAATAAACGTATATATATTTATTCAGGTAAAATGAAGTAAAAAATCTGTAGTTACTTTAATGATTCTTTCTGATTTATTAAATTTTAAGGCTATTATATAGTTCTATTTTAATTACCTGGAAATTACCTTTATGGAGGTCGATGGAGATTTCGAAAAATTATGATGATCAAAAAAGTTTGGCAACCCCTGGTTTAAGCTGATGGAAAGTTTATTTTAATGACTATTTAAAATTGTTCTTAAAGATGCATTTTAAACTTATTCCTCCATTCTCGTTGTCAATTATACAATTTGAAATGGCTTGTCATTTATTGAACATTATTTAATAATATTTATCTTCCTTGAGTGCTGTTCCCATAAAGATCTTTAATGTCCGTGGTGTAACTCTTTTTTAAATTTCTTATTGATTAAGAATTATGATGGCTAATAAATATATACAAAAGTTATATAGTAGTCGGATGATTTTCCAATTTATTTCTTAGCTTCAAGAATGTTTTTTTGGATACAATATCAGAGTTCCAGAGATCGTTGGTTATTCCCCTAAGAATTTTTAATTAAATTCGTTGTTTAACTGTCAATATCATATAATTGGCAATCATATGATGATAGTAACTTAAGAATGAATTTAAATTCAAGTCATTTTACTTTGTTTATTTTGTTTAAGAAAATGTACATCATTTGCTAAAATACTTTGTTACTTAATGTTGTTGTTTTATTTAAGTATCATTGTAAATTTATTTCATTCTTGAAATTTTATAAAATGTAAAGAAAGAATCACAAAGTTTTATTACTAATTTGATAATCCTAAAGTAAAGATTTTTACCTGGATTTAATATCCTAAGAACCATTTAGGTTTTACTTAACATACCTTAACAAATTCCCAACTCTGTCCTTAAATAATTTTACTATTTTCCAAGCACAAAAACAAAGTAAAAAAAAAGAGTATTTTTCGAGAAAATATTTTATCTTTTTTCTCTCAATTCGAAAATTGCTTCTTTGTTAGTTTTTCTGCCTCCCCAGTTGGCATTCCAATGGTGCGCGTGTCTCCGTGTCTCCGTGCCGGAGAAACGAACCCCGAAACATTGCTCTTGACAGTCAGGATCCCCACAACTCGAAAAACGACCAGGAGGAAGGAAGTCGCCATGGCATGCTCCCCCCAGAGCTGGACCCCCGCTGAAAAAAGAAGAAAAAACCCAGCTGGGAGTTTTTAGGGCATGCAGACGACCCGGACATTTTTCACTTTGACATTTTGGATTTATTATTAGTGGCGGGAGTGATTAGCATAGCGTCACATGGCGCTCGGCGACTCAATCTCACCCCCCCCTCTCCTTTTTCTCTTTCTCTCTCTCTCACCCCAAGCACTTGTTTCAATCCACTCCATATTCAATAGTACTTTTATTTTAAACCTACCTGAATGTGAACGAAATTTCATTTATGGGATTTTAAAACAGTTGACCTCTCCGTGAGTTATGTCTCAGGCCCTAAAGACAAATGTAGCTTCGCTTATTATGGTTCGAAAAAATAGGTTTTCTTATCTCGACTAAAATCTAAATATATTCCTGTTTTCATATGGAAGAATGTGTTTTGAAATATGTTATATGATTTATATAGAAGTATTTCCATGATGAAAAATTAATAGAAATACGAAAAATGCCCATAATTTTTCGATCATGGTGTCGCTGTTTGATTTCAATTCAATGACATGTTTATTCTGCTTTCAAACTAATAAATAAATTGTCATATTTCTTTATAGGATCTTTATAGGAATTTTTTTTTTTTTTTGTTATCTTTTGTTTGATATTTCAAAAAGAAAAATGTGGATTTAAAGAGGAATGGATGAAGGTATAAAATTTATTGAAGAATTTTGAAACCGTGGTTTTATGTAGAAAGAATCGGCTTTTAATTATATTATAATAATATTTGAATTCTAAGAGTTTCAACAAACATTTCATTTGAAATCTTTAATAAAGATAAGATGCTGCAATTTTTTCTTCAAATATAATTTAAAGTATAATAAAGTTAGAGAGTATGAATATATATTGTAAAATAAATTATATTTTTAAATTTAAATATATAAACATAAATAAATACAATAAATTATACTGTTTTTATAGGTAGCGCGAGTTGTGGCACATTTTTTTCATAAAGTGAGCCGCGGTAAATTCCAGGTATGCCGTGAAGAATTAAAATTATAAATAATATTTTATTTTTTTACCCTTGTAAATAGGAATATAATAATAATAAAGATAATAATAAAATTTTGAACGTAGATTTCCAGGAAAATTGAATGCCAGTTCTGCTTTCAGACATTTATTAGCAATTTAAAAAAAATAAAAAATATTTTAATAAAATTAAAGATTTTTAGATTATTAGAAATATAAAAATATTAATTTCATGCATTATAAATTTTAATTCATCACTATTTCATCAAGACAAATTTGGTATATATATATATATATAAACATTTAAAAAAAATATTATAATATTCAATTAAGAATTAAATTGAAATTCTTTTAAATACAATTTTCTAAATTTAATGTAATTTATTTTTGTAAGTAAAAATAATATTTGAAATAGATTAATATATCATAATTTACATGATAAAATTTATCTTTTAATTGATAATTGAAACTCAATTGAGGTCATAAGAAAATATCAATACTTAGCATTATATTAATATATATATATATATATATATATATATATTTATTTATTTTTAATTTATGACATCAAAGGATGATTGACATTTTCATTGAATATAAAAAATCGATATCTTAGGATACCTTTATATTCTTGATTTAATCTTATATAAACGTATTATTAAGTAGTACATAGAAAATTTGATAAAAATTAGCATTTAATAAGTTGTGTTAAAAATTTCAATTAAAAAAAATAAGTATTTATAGATTTTGATCAAATAATGATTGAAATGGTAGATAACATATAAATATATTAATATAATATTATTATTAATAACTAATTTTTAAAGTGCAGATTGAAATCAATACTTGATCATTATTATTATTTTTAATATTTGACCTTGACATCACTTTGCAGACATATACTTACGTATATTTTCTAATTAAATTATATCTATCTTTTAATTGTCTAGATTAGAAAGAATCATCAAGGTATTATGGGAAAACTTGACAAAGATTATTGATCTAAAATTCAAATAAACAAGTGATAGATACTTTTTCAAATATGAAATCTCTTTTTTCATACCTCTAATTAAGTACCACCCAACTTATATTTATTTCTTTTGTGCAAATTTTCATTCGTTAAAAAATACATTTATATTGATACTCACTCTACCCATTTTTACTATCTCTCCAGAGATAGTATTGCGATCACGAAAATTTTCGATGTCGAGATTTTGATGTTTTTATACGTTTTGAAGTTCCCTGAGTCATTTTCACTAAGGTTGAGAAAAATGTATGTGTGTGTATGCGTGTGTGTAGACAAGATTACGCAAATACGGTTTGAGCTAGAATAATGAAATTTGGTATACGGCCATTATTCGATATTCGAAATTTTTTATCAACTTTTGAGAAATGTAGGTCAACGGGAAGAGGGTCATTACCTAACACGTTTTGATTTTTTTTCCTCTAAACTTACCGTAAAAATAAAGATACGTTTGATAGTTTTTAACATGATTAAAAATTGTATAAAACTGAACGCTGAAAGTACCGGAATTAATTTTTGACACGTTGACTGTCAATCACGCGCCAGCACGTGACGTGGTGCCATCAACAATGAGCCCAACACGTGCTCGTTTAAAAAATATTATTTATTAATTTTAATTTATAATTTAATTAATTAAATTTAATTTAAATATAATATATGTTATTTAATCCAATTCAAATTGCGAGATAGTCGAGTGGAGACACTCCAACATTTTAAACTTGATATTGATCTAGTCTTTAATTTCAAAGAGTAATTCATTAATTAAATTTATTTAATTAATTTTAATTTTATTTTAGGAGAAAAAAATGTATCTTATATAAGATATACATGTCTTACATGACTACAATTAATATAGCCCCGGCTTAGAAACTTCTTGTCTTGAGATCGAATCTCGTCGAAACATACAATATTTTTATTTTATATTTAAATTTAAATTAAATTTAAATTAAATTTAAATTAAATAAATTTAAATTTTAATTAAATTTAAATTAAATAAATTTAAATTTTAATTAAATAATTTTTAATACTTTAAATTGTCTTAACAAATTAAATTAATCCTGCTTAATTAGGATTAAACTTTAAACTTAATTTAAACTTTTTTATATTATCACTGGTTATTATTATACTTATTATAATTATAATTTATAATTTATATATTATATTTGTTTTCTTAAAAAATTTTAAGAATCATGGATGGGATAATTTGAAACAATTATAATTATAATAATATATAACTAATTATAATTCAAGAATATGAAATTTAAAATAATAATATTCTTAAACAAATCAATATGATAACAAATTATTGTTCATTTTATTAAAAAGATTAAAAAATATAACAAATAATAATAAATTATGAGTGGATGTAAATATTTGTTTAAAGTTTGACTTAGTGGCATGTAAATAAGAAATATTTCAAAATAAATATCCAATGACAAATGAATGGAATGGATCTTGTTGCCTTTTTTGCCCAAGGCACTCCTCTTTAGCATTTTCTCAGTTGAGCCAATATACAACACTGAATCTTATATATATATTTATATATAGATAGGCTTCCTGAGCGGAATATTTACTGGTCTCAATTCTATACGACTCATGACGCCATCATATCCATTCTGATTTCATAAATTTGCACAAACGACCTCTTAAATAAATAGGAAGAAAGATTTAAATATCCAATTTATTATTCAAATAATATCAAATGTTTAGGTGAAAGATAAACTTTCATTTTAAATATATATATATATATATATATATATATATATATATATATATATATATATATATATATATATATATATATATATACAAAAGTGAATTATGTGAATATGAATTGATAGCAACGTATGTTTAGAATAGAGATGAGTGGAGAGATATTTATTATTTTTTATTATTCTTTTATTAAATAAAAATTAAAAACACGATTTTAAGAAAAAATGAATTTTTCATTGTATGTTGTTTAAATTTAAGATAAAAAGACAAATGAAAGTTGCTTACATAATAAATTTATTTATGTTTGGGTGAATTATTTTATTATAAAAGAAAAATAAACGAAATTGTGTGTTAAATCAATTGACTTTTCTCTTTTGGTCTTTCTTCACTCTTTCGTACCATTCGTCCCCACCCATTACAACTTCTTCACACACAAATCTATTATTATTTTAATTATCTTTGATGGTGCATAGAAATTGTGTAATTATTCTGTAATTTCATCCTTTTTCTACAAAGTTTCATATTTCAATAACATTTAATCTACTTTCGTTCTATAAAGTCATGGACTTTGCCTCAAATTTGGAACAAGATCAAGAAAAAAAAATTTATTTGCTTGGACCTCAGATTCAAAGTCCATTTTTATCATTTTACATTTATTTATTTATTCATTTTCAATCATTGCATAGATGCCATCAATGAACTGTCTACTGGATCACAGTAACTGAACTGCAACTCAACTTTGCCTCATTAATTACATTTACTATTTTTAGATATGAAGAAGTATTATTTAGATTGAAGTTTACTTACTTTAAATTCTTAATTACTTATTTTGAATTAACAATAAAAAAACTCTTTCAAAGTTTACTTTTTGTAAAGAAGGTTTACTAAAGTATTTAAAGTTAATCACGCACACTTATCTACACTTTTACTAAGTGTCAGTAGAAGATTGAGGGATTTCGTGTCATATGTGTTGTTGTTGTTGTTTTGTTATAGTATTCTACTTTTAAATTGTTGGTTTTAGTACACCTAATAAATCGATGGTTAATTCTTTCAGGGCATGTCATTTTGTTGATTTTACTACCAAAGATATTTTGTTTTAGCTCGATAGAATTTTACTATCAATAAATAATAAATTTAATTAAAATAGCCAAGAACAAAAAAATTGTATGAGATTTTTTCCTCCCCCACCATCTCTCCCATTCATTAAATGTTCAACATCTGGATTATGTTTTGATCCAAACAAATTATTATGTCTATGAAATTTTATCTACATTTGAACAATATGTGACAATAGATTGCGTATTTGAATATAGGCCACTTGTGAATTTATTTCCATAATAAAAAGGGGCAGTAAAATTTTATATATATTTTACTCGAATTGAATCAAGAAATTTTTTATGAGAATTGAATTTATATGACGTCAGATATGAAAAAAAGGCGAAAACTGTCTCAACTGACTATCACTCAGCAAATTATTGACTTCTTGGACAGCACGAGCAAGCTATAAAAACCCACCCTGCTCTCCCCCCCCCCTCCTTTGCTCTATCCAACCCGCTATTCGTCTACTCCACCTCTCTGAATGCCTTGTGGCTATTGAAAGGGGGATATTAAATTGGAATATCCTAGTCTTGTTGCTATCATATTGATACTATAAAACTTCAATTTGTTACTATTCTCAATGATAGTAATATCTTTATAAGTTCATTTTTTTCAAATAACATAAATCTATATTAATAAAAGTTAATACTATTTAAGTATCATGTAATCTCTAAATCAATTTATCATTTCATTTCATGAAATCTACTACTTTGCTTTTATCTATATTATAAATAAAAATAACTTAATTTAGAATAAGAAAATGTAATAAATTTAATATATAAAAAAGTAGCTTGTTTTATTGTATAATATTTTTATTTTTATTTCAAATGATTATATATTATTATGTAAAATTTATTGGAAAATAAATAAAATCAATACAACTTGAAATAAGACAACATTTAAAAATGGTAAAGTTGTATATTAAAAATATCTACTTTATATAATAAAAAATTTAGGTACATATATCTTTATTGATTTATAATTTATTATATGAACAAATAGTTTATTTTTATAAAACACGGCCACTAACATATAAGGTTGGAAAATGTATAAATTTAGAAAAATAAAATTAATTATAAACATGGGTAATGGAATAAAAAAAATTGGCTCAAGTTTATTGAGTAGAAAATTATAATTACAAATTTAAACTTGGCAGAGATTGATTTAAGAATCTTCCACCATACTGAATTTTTTTTTTTTTTTGCTCTTTATTCTTTTTTAGAAGACCCCGCGAAGTTTGGGGGAACAACGCGCTTGACACTTTAACTCGGGGTCCCTACTCTCAGGCCTGATAAGGGTATTTCTCTCTATTTAGGGTCTATGAGAAAGAGGTCCAACCAGCAAACGTGATCAAAATTGTGAAGTTACTTGAAATAAAAACTAGCTGTTGACGATCAAGAAAATCAAGATATAGGATAAGAGAATCCTTTGTACTGATCATACAACACCTCCCTCCAGTGTAGACATAATTCATATGCGCTGTTCATTTCAAGGATGTATAGAAGTCAGAGAATTTTGTTTAATCACTATGGAGTAAGTATTAATTTTACTAAACATCAATATGGACAGGAATGTGTATTACTTTATTTTTCAAGATGGAATGACATCTGAAATTCATGTGAATTGTTCCTCCAAACACCTATCTTAAAAACTTCAATTAAGAAACATCACTTAAAACAACCGCTTTACCAGGATTAAAAACAATTGGGGGAAAACTTTTATTTTATTTTGTTAATTTTAAATCAACGAATTAATAAAGCAAAAAATCTTTTATAAAAATATATTGTAATTAATAGTTATATCATTCTAACAATTAAATCATGTTCTCTTAATGAAAACAAATGAAATCAAAAACAAACACATCAACATTTAATTTATATAAAAAGAATTTATTTATTTAAAATTTAACAAACAAAATGAACGGAAATCTTATGAGAAAATCTAAATAAAAGAATAAAGTTATTGTGTGAATGGAGTAGTCATGGAGTTAAAAAAGATTATAATAAATCCTAAAACATTTTATTAATTCTTGGAAATTCCCCGACAGCTATAACAAAATTGCATTTCATTAATATGTGCAAATTAAGAATGTCTATTTGGATTAGTTGAATTTTAGATACTTTAATTAATTTAATTGAGTATGATCCAAAATGATAAGATTCTTTCAGGTCAATTTCCAAATAAAAGGATTAATTTCCATCCATCTTTGAAAATTTACAGAAAATTTCATTATAAGTTGAATTATTGAATCATTAGAACAAGATTTGGCCAACTAACTAAATTAATGGGTTCAATTTTTTATCTGTTTTATTTGAACAACAATTAACTTTGTTATAATCAAATTTTATATCTTTAGTTTATATTATTTTCAAATATTTTCTATGTATTTGACTAGAGAGTTCCAAAATAAAATATTCAATTTAGGCTTAAGAATTATTTATATTTATTAGCAGATTCGGTTGGTTTAATATTAAAAAAATTCGGTTGGTTTAATGTTAAAAAAATTAAAATCAGAAATCGGAATCTAAGAATATAAATGTTTAAGTATTATGAGTAAAATAAAAGTTATAGAGAATTTTTATTTAAATTGTTCCTTAAGTTGTGTAGTTCTTGATTTTAGTATTTGAACTACAGTTGAAACTTAAAAAAAGTATTTTGGAATAGAAAAAAAAATTTATAAATGATAAAATTGTCATCAAAAATGGAAGTAGACGCCCTCTTCTCCTACTTTATATATATATATATATATCATTGTAAGCCTGTAAAAAATTGATTACTGAAACATGAAAATACCAAAAACCTAAAGTCAGAATTACTTATAGAAGGTGTTTGAAATACAAAAGGTTAAAAAATTACAAAAAAATTCAAATTTAAGTTACTTATTTAAATATCAATTTTTAAAAAATATATAATTTCTGGATCTCGTCTACCAACAACCCGAAAAGGAATTTAAATATTAGTTAAGGAATTTGTTGTGGAACATAAAGAGTTCCAATTGGTTGTTTTTATGTGTAATAAAAGGAAAATATTCCATTGTCATCTTAACAATTCAAATGTTCAGCTTCAAAACCATTTGCAAGTTTAATAAGTATATATCGTGATAAAGATATGGAGCCAGATTAAATATGGATAGAACAATTTAAACGTAAACTCCTCAACATTGTTTACTGTTTATCTTTATTAATTATCTGACACTTTGATAATAGATTATCTCTACATTTTCATCTTGTATTCCTTTGAATGGAATGTTTTCTACATTCATAATTCATTAATGTATTTTTTTACTTTTTTTAAGTTCCAATATATGTAGTTTATTTAGTTCTGAATAACTAACTATTATTTGATTCTATCATTTGTCACAATGGTTTATATTATTAGATTTATATACTAGATGCAAACTAGTTTGTGATTTTAGTGGAATCATTGAAATGAAATTAGAACAAACCCACCACTCAAATAGAGAAATTTGACAGCACTTGTCCACAGAATGATATAGTGAAGTAGTTAATGATTATGTTGTAATCAATGTCCCCTCTCAGGACTCTTAACCTTCTCTCTATGTATATTTAAGTACATGTTGAAATACATTTAAACATTTCGCTCCTTTATTCCGTTATAAACTATTTAATAATATTTAAAGATATATTTATTTTTGTAATAATATACCTACTAGTTCGATTAGTTCAATTGTAATAATAATTTACTTTTCAATGAGTAGATTAGAGAAAGGAAGGGAACATTTCCTTCTTGAGAAATTATTTATAATAAGATTATTGTGGTTGTCAATACTTTATTTAAGGTATTCAAATAATGAAAGAATTATGAAGAAAAATTAGCTTATAGCAATATAAAGTCAATGATTTATTTAAAGTCGTTATATTAGTTCTGTCAGCTATCAACAATGTGAGGGCAGGTCAATAAGTCAACGACTTTTTGAATGAAACACAGGTTTTTGGATAAAAAATTATTTTATATTTCAACGTAGTCACCTTTGAGGTTTATACACTTTGTCCAACGTTTCTCCAATTTTTTTATCCTATTCAAAAAATAAGATTTATGAATAAGGGCTTCAAAATAGATTTGTTGTGAGATGATTTCAACGTTGGAGTCAAATCTCTTTCCGACGAGTCTTTTCTTCAGGTTTGGAAACTAGAAATAGTAAAGTCAAAAAATAGATAAATCCAAAGAATAGAGGATAAGGAAATTCATGGCTTTTCATGGAAATTCACTTTTTTCCATTTTCTTCTCAAATCACGAGGTAGTGTTAATGGATATCAAACAAAAACTAAAAGACCCAGTTGGTTCAAAATTCGATGGGTGTCAGCTGATAGTTGCCTGCTGACAGGAGAAGTGTTGCCATTTCATTTAAGAGACGGGAAATTCAAAAAGTTACGGACTTATTGACCTGCTC